>OU343224.1:298620865-298900021 GCA_910596185.1 Chrysanthemum makinoi
CTGAGAGAAGCATCTTAACATTATCCCATACAGCCTTTGCTTCAGTGTTGTGGTTGATAAGCTTGTATATGTCTTTTGGAAGACCTTGCAATATGATGTTAGAAGCCTTGATATCTGCATCGAATCTCTTCTTCTCCTTATCATTAAGCTCATCATACATCTTTGGTCTGTCCATTCCGTAAATCAATGTACCATCTTCAGCTGTATCAATTATGTCTCTAGTAGACTCAACCCGATATGGTCCTTCATCAATCGATTTGAGAATATTGACCCCATTTTCCATTCCAAGACAAGACAATCTGATTCTTTGAGCCTAAGAATCGTAGTCAGTTTTGTCAAGCATGGGTGGACGAGTATCTGACCACTGCTTGAACATCCTCGGCAACAGAGGAGATGATTGTAGGAACGTTGGTAGACATGATGACTGATTAAACGGGATTTTATAACTCTATGATTAAACCGGGAAATAGATTCTTTCACGGGATTTTACTAAATCAAGAGAAAACCGTATTCAAAGGATATCACCCAAGTCGCTAGGAAACTTTGAACCAAGTCGCTAAGTGCCAAGTCGCTATATAACAACTCGCAACAATCCAAGTCGCTAGCAAAATTTTGACAACAATTCACTAAGCACCAAGTCGCTAAATAGCAACTCGCTAGGTACCAACTCGCTAACACCAAGTCGCTAACAATATAAAGTACAAGTCGCTAACTTACACCAACTCGCTACGTGTAGTGGAGAATCCACTACGTGTACTTTTTGTCGGCTTGTCTCAATAGACAAGTCGCTAGGACCAAATCGCTATTAAATACCACTCCAACTCGCTAACTTTTTATGAAGCAAGTCGCTATGATGAATATCACACCGAGAACTAAGTCGCTAACTAGAAAATCACAAAGACACCACCTTTCAATCCAAAAACAACCCAACCACGATGATTCAAGCCTTCAAAATCAAAACCTAAACACTTGTGATGATTCTAAACACAAAAGTACTATCAAAATCCAAACTTTAACACTAGAAATCACCCAAATGATGCAAAAACCACTAAACTTTTTCAAACTCAAAAACCACCTAAAAACCACAAGAAATCCAAGGATATGTAAGAGATGATCTAACCATGGCTCTTGATACCAATTGTAACATATTGGATTTCACAAACACACTAAACCATAAGATCAATTAGGCGTATAAGAGGTTTTAGAGAGAGAAAGTTAGAGGTTTGGGAACTTTAGTGAGAGAAAGAAAAATCTTATTATGAGCTCCAACTCTCTACCTTGGAAGGTAGAGAGTATTTATAGTCTAACAATAAAACGCCACACAGGGGGCTGTGGATCAGGCATACAGTGGGTAAAGACCCGTCCGTTCTCCACGGTGTTACTTAACTAAATACTACTTAACATAAAATAACTACGACTACGAGCTTTCTAACGAATATATATACTTGAGGTGACCGACTCTTTAATACCTGGAATTTCTAATTCCTAACAATAGTGGCAGTCAAATCAAAAGTCTAATAAGCCATGTACTATGACATCATAGCAATAATAACCCAACCCTACTTTACTCTTTAAAAGACACACATACCATCCCAAAAACACACACAAAAGAAAATCTGACCCAAACCTCAAATAAAAAAACAGAAGAAAAAAAATGAAGACACCTATGCCTTTTTGCGAAGAGCTCGCTTCGGCCACTGGGTCTTGATTTGTGAGGGATATGATGGTTGTTCGATTCAGAAGAGGGGTGACCATGAGTAGGATGGATGAAGCAGAATTGCTGAAAAAGGTTCAAGACATTAGGGCTCGTGTAGCTGAGCGGGACTATGTGATTGGAGAGTTGGAACTCTTGTATCCGTTTGATTAATCTGTGCAAAGTATCTCAGAGCTCAATAAGATGCAAACTGAAGATTTAAGCGAAGCTGCAGAGATGCTCGACAATGTGATGAAGAAGCAAAAGCGAGCACATGAGCTTTTGTCATTTATCAAGAAGTTGAAGGGGATGGTCTATTGACATCCTTTATTTCGGTGTTTCTAAAGTGTTTTTTTGGTTTAAGTGATGGTGTGAATAGGCAGGATCGCTAGTGTGTGTTCACCAACACTTGCTAATGTTCATTTTTTTTGCCTTTGAAGAATTTATATATATTTTTTTATGTTTCAAAAGTCAATGAATTAAACTTTTATGTTCTTATATTAATCTTGCTTGAACATACCTGTGTTTGCTATATCCCATAGCCGGTTGCGTTGCTATGATGGCGCCGTAAACATGTACTTTTAAACTAATTTTGTGACACTTGATCTTGTTCCATACGTGGCTGCCTCCAAAATACCATGAGAATCTCGTTGATCGACACTATAGTACTAGCCAAAAACAAACCACATTAACGGACCTTCTGTTGGGGGGAACCGGGTGCTGTAGACTGACGTTGGACACTTCCACTGGTAATCGTGGCAGAGATGTCCCTTCACCCTGTAGCTTTTATGGAATAGTTAAGATGTTGTTTGACATTTGGCTTACCATGTTCATAAGCAAGCATGCCTACATTGAAGGGAAAAAAACAAAACATCAGAAAAACATGTAAAAAAAGGTGACCGCTTTAAAAATCATTGCAAATTCAGGTAGAAAGAATTACCCACTGTCACACAGAGTCCACTGATATGACCACCTTTGTCTGAATCTATGTGGCTTCCTGTAATCTGCACGTGACGGTTGTCAACAACACCCACAAAAAAACGTGCGACATCAGCATTCAGATGTTCGTACGGTAAACATCACAATAAGTATAAGCACACCAATAATGAGGCAAAAAAAAAGAAAAACAACCTTCGCGACTACCCAGATATGCGGCGCAGGCTAACTGAGTTCTTGGTCATCTGTTTTTGCGGGCTACCTCTTTTTCTAGGATGGCATGAAGATGTGGTATCATATATAGGCTCTCCTGTTCCAAAAAAAAAAAGCATGACAATGTGCTACCGTAATCCGAAACTTTTATGAAAAAAACAAACAGGCGAATCAAATTTTACAAACTGAATTTGAAAAGAGAAGAGGAAAAGTAACTTTCCATTGTATCAGCACTTATCGGTCGACCAATGATGCCTTTTCCACTGGATGTATGGTACAAAGCTTGGAAAACCTGTAACAATACACGTATGGGTGCTTGAGTAGGTGCAACAGTAATAAGAAACCCAAAAATAAGTATGTACAATAATACATTGAAATACAGTGTAATGGCTGTAGTGAAGTGCAAAGACATACCTCAATTGGGAAAAAACAAAATGTCAGTTTTGAATGCTAAGATGAAATACTGTATAAGAAAATTTCATACACTCACAGGACGACACGCTAGCAAAGCCGGCATAATCTATGGAGAAGTGGCTTTTAAAGAAGAAAACGCTACTTGATTTATTGTGTCTTTTGAAAACTGTCTACTGACACGTCATGAATTGAAAGCGAGAACGTTTATTATGCCTTTTAATATCTATACAGCCTCAGACATGCGAATATGGGAGTGGTACCAGAGACTCAGTATGGCTGTAACCACAATTTGGATTAGGGTGTCTTGCCAAGACATGGGAGTCTATGAAGCACGCTTACCAAATACATAAATGCAGAAAACTATCATCATCGGCGTTTTCACCTTACAATACACGCATAAGCGTCACAACATGAAGAACATCCAATTGCGTCAGACTTTAACATTAAACCCCAAATCAAAGTACTAAGCTGATTTATTGGCCCGAACATCTAACCATAAGTAACATTTTAACAACCATAAACAACATCTAATTATTCTAACACCTAAAATATGGATGCACCAGTTTGTTGAAGGTGGCAATGGCGACAGTCATAAGATTGCAAAGATAGCTGATGCAAGAGTGTGCAACATAAAAAACTGGACAAACTTTCTAAAACATACATTACCCTCATATGCAGTAACTGCTAGAATGGTGTGCAAAATATGTAGCATCCACCCTTTGGCTATTGTTATAGTTATCCGATGGGCCTGTGATTCGTTGTGAAGTGAGTGGTGAAAAACACAATATCAACGTATATCAAAATAACCGTAAAATTCGACAAATTAACCCTTTAGGAAAAAGGTCAACGTGCCAAACCTCACGGGTGTGATAAAAGTGATACCGGAAAAGTGATTTCCCGGGTCGTGTCCCAACGAGGTGTGAATGGAAGGATTCGTTGAGTTTCGTGATTTGAACTTGAATTGGTTTTTAATGATTTTGGATTTGATTACGTATTCTACAATTTAATGAACGGGAAGGTAATTAAGGCACGGGAACCCTAATAAACTAAAAATAAACTATCACAAAGCCTAAGGAATGATAAAACGAAGCTACACTAAGTCCTAGGGTGCTAAAACGTAAAAACGTAAAAACCGGCAACCACCCGAGCCATAAACGTAAAAGTTATGCAATTTAAGGGCTACGGGTACGAAATCAATTTTACTACGTTCTAAATAACCAAAAATGATTTTAGGAAAAAGCCGGGTATTTTTTCGACTTTTAAAATAATTTATATGAATTAAAAGCTAATTAACACTAATTAAATGATTAAAAATACTAAACTATTTAATAAAAATCTGGAAAAATCACAAAAACTATTTTGATCTATGCTTGTTCTAAGAAAAATAAGAAAACACTGCTTTGTTTAGGAGAATAAGCTGTAAATGAGCCAAAAAGAGCTTATATTCAAAACTGCATACAAGTCTATAAAGGAATAGTTTGTGTAGAACTTGTGAGACAAGTCCCAAGGGCGCAGTTGGTTGTGGGGTGTTGTGAAGTGGTCGTGTGCTGTGAGTGGGGAGACCAAGGTTCGAATCCTGGCTCCTCACTTTTTGAAAATCTATTTTTTTTTCAACTTTTTCTTTTTTACAGCTTGAATCCAAGATCAAAAGCAAAGATTTTTGAAAAACTTTTTGGCAAACAACTTGAGAATAAGCAGTTAAAACTGCTTATATGCACACTTTTTCACAAGACCACCAAAACACTCCTTTTTCACTTATTTTGAAACTGTTTGGGCAGATTAATCAATAAGCAGTTTGACAAAAGATGAATGAAAATAAGCTGTCCTAAGTGAGATAAGCTATAAGCACAAGGGAAAACAGTTGGCAAATAAAACTACACTAGGGGTATCCTAAGCTAAAACAAAATGGAAACAAAAGCAATAATAGACTACAATTAAGCACTAAATAAGCTAACTATGAATTTAACTTAAACTAATCTAAATGTACTACTAAATATCTAAAACACTTAAATAAGCTCAGCTGCACCACCAATAAGCTAAATAAAATACAAACATGACCTGTGCTACTGATGTGCAGGCCTGCAATACAGCAGATGAAGGGGGGCCTGTTTCAGCTTATTTTTAAGCTGGAAACTGAGCTTCCAAGACAATCAAAAGCTACAACAAACAAAGTTAGCATAGTGGAGATTCAAGAGAAATCAAGTGGGGGCCAAGAACATGCTATTTTCAGTTTGAAAATAAACTGAGATCAGCATGCTTTTGACATTTTTTTGTATGCTGATGCAAAAAAAAATGAAATGGACAGGTTTTTGACACTAATTTTAACCAAGCTGAAGAACTCTTTGGTGCATCTAACTGACCCCAGATTGAGTTAGGAACATCAAGACTTGAGAAAAACACTTTTTACCAATTCTCACTACCAAATAAACCACAAAAGAAAGTTTATGAACAGCAGCTACTGCTACTGTTCTTGTGCAGGACACCAAAATTTTTTTCTTTTCAAAACTTACCCAAAAGGACTTGAATCAACTTAAATCTTACTCAAACTGTTTTGAAGACTCAAAACCACTTTGACTTGTAAAGTCAAAGTGGGTAGAACTTGTTTTGACCCAAGACTGAGTTAAATCCAAACACCCCTGCAGAAATTGATACTACCACTTTTCTGAGAATAAGCTACAACCTTCTAACAAATTTTCAATGAGCTAAGATAAACACAAAACATAAAACTGAAAAAGGTACTTTCATTGATTAAAAAGAGATTACAATAAAACTAAGATACAAGAAAACTAAAACTTTTAAAGACAAACTAAAGACTGATTTTTAAACTAAAATTCGGGGGTGCCATTATCACTGGCTTACAACCACTATTTATACTACATCTAAGATACTTGGGTCTTCAAGTCTTCATCTCTTGTGTGCTTGTTATGTGAGAAGTAAAAGCAGCCACAGCTTCAAATGTGCTTCTTTGAACTAAATCCAGCCGTCCATCAAGTAGGTACCATTGTGGAATAATCTGAGTCGTCCATGGGGGCTTTTTGAGCTTGGATTGCCAGCTTGGATGGTTATGGAAAGAGGGAAAACAGTGAGTGGGTTTGGGATTTGGGGGTAACTGGTTAAAAGAGATTAAGGTGGTTTTGGGTTTTGATGAAGCTGGGTAAAAGGGTTCAAGGAGGTGGAGTGTTTGGGGAGAAGGAAAAGGGAATTTAGGGTTCTGTGTTTCTTGGGCGCAGGGTATTGTTTGGGCGGGAAAGAATGGGGAAGACAGGGTAGGCAGGGGTGGATTGGGTATACTTTGACCCGGTTAGGGTTAAACCATGGGTTGGACTGGGTATTGGGCCTTGGATTGTTATTGGATTTAGGATAAGATACAAACCCATTTAATACTTAGGGACTAAACATGCCAAAACTGCATTTCCAAGGACCAATCATGAACATTCTGAAATTATACTCCAAGGGTTAAACTTGACCATCTCCAATAATCCAAGGACCAAATCTGTCATTTTTTAAACTCGAAGGACTAAAATTGTAATTTTCCAAAAATTCTTATAAAGACCAAAAATGACAAATTAGAATTACCAAAGGACTAAAAGATATTATTTTTCCAATTTAAAATGTCCAGGGGTAAATTCTGTCAATCTTTGAAATTCCAGGGACTAAAGTTGCCATTTTTAAAAGTTGGGGGACTGAAACTGCCAATTATGCAAACTTTGTTCGTTTTTCATTTGTTTTCAACAATTTTGCATCTGAAACATATAAAACACAATTTTGAGATATTTTCAGTATTTTGATGCATTTCGGAGTGTTTTTAGATGTTTTGCAGTTCAGATTTGACCAAAAATGATGAGTTTTTACACACTCATCAATCCCCCACACTAAACCATTGCTAGTCCCTAGCAATCTTTTGAGAAAACTTAATGGATTTGAATCTCTTTACCAAAAGCCATTACTTCTGGAGTAGCCAAATGTTTCAGTTCAAGTAAGAACTATGGTACACTGATAACCATATGATTTTGAGCAAATCACCAGCTTTCAACGGTTTTGATTTGTCTTTACCAGAAGCCGTTTGCTTCTGGACTAGCCAACTCTTAGATAATATATCTTTGGTGAGTCGATTACCAATTATGGTTTTCCAACTGCCTTTACCACAAGCCATAAACTTGCGGGCTAGCCAACTCTTCACTAATTAAAGATATGGTGAGCTGAACACCATATAATTTTGGGCAAATTGCAAGCCGTCAACGGATTTGAGATATCTTTACCAAGAGCCGTTTGCTCCTGGATTAGCCAATCCTTTTGTTTATTAGACATGGCGGACTGATAACCATAAGCTGAGTAAGTGCAAAACACTTACTCCAAAAAAAAAATTTTGGCCAAAAATGGGGGAAATGGGTGGTAATACATATGATAAAATTCGTGAGAATTCCCCCCCCCCCCACACTAGAAATGAATATTGCCCTCAATATTCAAAGTACCGGCGGTTATGCCGAAACTGAGAACGTAAAGGGAAATACAACGGCCATTATTTGAAATTTATTTTTTTATTTTTATTTTTTATTTTATTTTATTTTATTTTTTTTATTATTATTTTTATTTTTTATTTTTTTTTAGAAAACTTATATACAACAGCGGGGGGCAAATACCCCACACTAGGGTGGTAGAAAGTAGAAAGAAGTCAGAAATACGGGTGAAAACCCATATAGTGTGCTACTGTTTTTGATTCCCGAGTCGCTAGCTTGACTCGATCCCCGCATTCATTTGTTCTTGGGGAAGCAACGTGGAAAACCAATCTCGATCGGACTTTCGTTCACAGTGTTAATAAACATATGAACATCAGAAAGTTCCACACCGACGAGATACAACCGCGGTATTGTTAATAGTAGAAACTATAAAGGATGATACCGGGGTCAAAGATGGTGTCCTCATTCCCGAAAGAGAAAAGGGAAAGAGCAACCACACCATCTGTGAAGAATGGAACAAATATGTGCATGAGAATGCAGGTCCATTCCTCATCAGTAAAAAGCAAATCACCATTTTTGACATTTTTAAGCTTAGTCTTGAAGTTTGTGTGGTGATTGTCAACAGAATTTTCGGTAAGGAGGGTTGGAAATGGTTCTTCAATCAACAGATTTTCCAGAAAAAGGATGTCTTCCTCCGAATCAAAGTAAGTATTATCAATTCCCGTTGGAATCGACTCATCACTAAGAAAGGCATCGACTTCATTCCAAAAGTTGTCATCTTCCTCATCCGGAGTGAGAGAAGGGATGGAAGAGTCGGAAATAATAAGACTAGTGGATGATGGATCATTTTTGAGCAATTCTTCAATGGGAAGAATGTCTCCCATTGGATCACAAACATCATCATCCAATCCAGATGAAACTGAAGAGAGTTTGGTTTCATTCACAGAGTTAACAAACTCAATACGATAAACTGATTCCGGAGGTGGGACAAGTGGTGTGCTCTTAGAGCTAGCAATTTCCACCACTTCCGATAAAGTCTCCGATTCTAGATCATCATCATCAAGAACACTCTCGACTTCCTTGGTACAACTTTCAAACCATGTGTTTGAACCAGGGTTGATTTTCAAAGTTTTTAGCTCAGCACATTTTTGGTGACTCCTCTTAACCGTGAAATTTGAGAGTGTTGCATTGATTCTTTCAGATTTTTGATCAATTGTGGCAACACTATGTTTGTATAGAGGTTTGGAGTTCTGGTTGATATTAAACGTGAGTTCTTCGTTGTCAACCCGTATGGTCAACTCTTCAGCAAATACATCAATTAGAGCTCGGCTCGTTCTCAAGAAAGCTCTCCCTAAGATGAGGGGAACTCTAGGATCTGCATCAAAGTCTACTACAACAAAGTCAGTAGGAAAGTGAAACTTTCCTACTTTCACCACGACATCCTCGGCTATCCCAAGTGGACGAGTTTTGGTACGGTCCGCTAGCTCGAGTGTCATACAAGTGGATGTAAGTTTAGGAAGAGACAGTTTCTTCCATACTGAGAGTGGCATGAGGTTAATGTTCGCGCCAAGATCGGCCAAGGCGGAGCATTGAACCATCTCCAAGAAATCACACGGGATTAAAAACCTGCCGGGGTCTTCAAGCTTTTTGGGAAGCTTCTTGAGAAGGACCGCAGAGCATTGCTCATTGAGAGGGGTTTTAGCCATCTCAGATAACTTATCTTTGTTGCTCAGCAAGCCTTTAAGCGTGGATGCAAATTTGGGCATTAGAACGAGAGCATCAACGAAGCTTATATCAAAGTGCAGTTCATTGAAAATTTGGAAAATTTTTTCCATTTGCTCTTTGGTTTTGTCTTTGAGCTTCTCATCATGCAATCTTGATGGGTAAGGAAGCTGACTAGACTTTTGAGCCGGGATAGAAGTCATTTCTGGCTCAGAATTTGTCTTCGGAACTTCGGGTTCCGGACTTAAAGCTTGGACTACCGAAGGTGGGACGTGTGCGGTACTTCGTGGGCTTGAGAAATGCACCTTGTCCGTTGTATCCTTGGTAACTTGACTCATTGCTCCTGGTGGAGGAGGCATTGGAGTCGAAGGTCCATTGTGCGTCTTACCACTACGAGTGGTGACGGCTTTCAACTCGGCATTTGGATTTGGAACTGTATTGCTTGGGAGTCCTCCAGAAGATGACGAAGCTTTGTTCATATTCATGTTCATGAAACTGCTCATCATATTCTTCAACTCATTTGTCTGCCGAGACATTGTGGTATCAATTTCCTTTTTAGCTCAACTCTCATGTTATTGATCTGAGTTTGCATTGAACGTATGCTTGACTCAGTAATTTTCATGAAGTCATTTGGTAGGGAGCTTGAGAAGGTTGTTGATAACTTTGCTGATTTGGAGCTTGATATGGTTGGTTGAAATTGTTTCGGTTCTGATTGAAATTTTGAGAGTTATTGAAGTTTTGTCCTTGATTCGGAACAAAGCGATTTTGATTGCCATGGTTTTGCACAGGAGGAAAACCAGGTGGTGTCATACTGCTAGGTGCACGGTAGTGAGGATCAGCTTGTGGTCGGTATTGATTGTGGTTTACAGAAGCTACGGGAGCTTGGTAAAGAGAAGCATCGGTTGCTTGACAATCATAATACGCGTGTGGACCACTACAAGTTTCACACACCTTGTTCACGGCTTTGATTGGTTCCGGCTTATGAATTTCGCTTTTGATTTCCTTTACCTCTTTCATCATACAACGGATGACGTCCGTTAGAGCGGCTAACGGAGCGGCTAACTCGGAAGAGTTACCGGATGAAGAAGCAGGAGTGTTCGGAATATTGACTTTGTTGCGAGAAATAGGAACTTTTGATTTTATTTCGCAAATCTCAATCACATCTTTAGGCTTACGATTCAAGATATTGCCACCTGCGGCTGCGTTCAAAGAATCTTGATCGTTACCGTTCAACCCATTATAAAAGATATTAACTTGTTGAAGCTCCGTGAATTCATGATGGGGGCATTTCCTGAGGAGATCTTTGAATCTCTCCCATGCCTCTCCAAAGTTTTCATCGAAATTTTGACGAAATCCAGAAATTTCATTTTTAAGATTAGTCGTCTTTGATGGAGGAAAGAAATAATTGACAAACTTTTGAACAAGATCCTCCCAAGTTTCGATGGTTCGAGGGGGTTCTTTTTCCAGCCAAATCCGGGCTGCCCCCTCAAGTGAGAACGGAAATAACATCAGTTTGATCACTTTTTGTGGTACATCCTTGTAATTGATAGTTGAGGTCAATTTGTTAAACCAACGGATGTGTGCATACGGGTCTTCTCGATCAAACCCGTGGAATTGATTCGTAGACACAAGTTGGATCAAATGCGTCTTCAATTCAAAGTGATCAGAATTGATTGGTGGTAAAACGATGGCATCTCCATAACCCTCGGTGGGTGCCTGAAGCATTTCCGCCATAGTTCGTTCGTCTGCCATATTGTTGTTTGGAATAGTACGAATCTCGGGTTCGACTATTCGGGCAGCACGTCTATAAGAACGTCTTCTAGGAATTTCTGCTAGATCACAAAAAGGGCTCAATGATCTAGAGGAACGAGTGCGCATGCACTTCCAAAAACAACACTTTCAATTAAAACAAGACCGAGGCAAAACACAGTGAACTTAAACCAATAATCCCACGTGAAATGATCACTTCTATAAGTAAAACGCACAAAGGAGCGGAGAGACTTATTAGGTCAGCGCGAAGCTTATTAAAAACCCGTCTCTTTTCAGCCGCAATTTAATGTCAGGCCGTCCTTATACCCCTCACACAGTTTGTTAAACCGATAGAAATAAACCAAATCACGAGCGACACAAAGGCAAGTTTTAAATCTTTTGTTCGGGAACTTATAATGATAACACCTCAGTTGAGAATGTTATATTGATTGTGTCTTCTATATTATTTAAAACAACAAGCAAAAATCTTTTTGTATTTTTAATCTTTTACATATATATACAAAGAAGAGAAAAATATTTTTGTATTTTTTGATTTTTATAAAAACAGTAACTTCACGAGGAAGGTTCTTCAAGTCACTAATCGCAAAAATCACGATATTGTCGCAACACACCTCCCCGGCAGCGGCGCCAAAATTTGATTCGTTGTGAAGTGAGTGGTGAAAAACACAATATCAACGTATATCAAAATAACCGTAAAATTCGACAAATTAACCCTTTAGGAAAAAGGTCAACGTGCCAAACCTCACGGGTGTGATAAAAGTGATACCGGAAAAGTGATTTCCCGGGTCGTGTCCCAACGAGGTGTGAATGGAAGGATTCGTTGAGTTTCGTGATTTGAACTTGAATTGGTTTTTAATGATTTTGGATTTGATTAAGTATTCTACAATTTAATGAACGGGAAGGTAATTAAGGCACGGGAACCCTAATAAACTAAAAATAAACTATCACTAAGCCTAAGGAATGATAAAACGAAGCTACACTAAGTCCTAGGGTGCTAAAACGTAAAAAGGTAAAAACCGGCAACCACCCGAGCCATAAACGTAAAAGTTATGCAATTTAAGGGCTACGGGTACGAAATCAATTTTCCTACGTTCTAAATAACCAAAAATTATTTTAGGAAAAAGCCGGGTATTTTTTTGACTTTTAAAATAATTTATATGAATTAAAAGCTAATTAACACTAATTAAATGATTAAAAATACTAAACTATTTAATAAAAATCTGGAAAAATCACAAATACTATTTTGATCTATGCTTGTTCTAAGAAAAATAAGAAAACACTGCTTTGTTTAGGAGAATAAGCTGTAAATGAGCCAAAAAGAGCTTATATTCAAAACTGCATACAAGTCTATAAAGGAATAGTTTGTGTAGAACTTGTGAGACAAGCCCCAAGGGCGCAGTTGGTTGTGGGGTGTTGTGAAGTGGTCGTGTGCTGTGAGTGGGGAGACCAAGGTTCGAATCCTGGCTCCTCACTTTTTGAAAATCTATTTTTTTTTTCAACTTCTTCTTTTTTACAGCTTGAATCCAAGATCAAAAGCAAAGATTTTTGAAAAACATTTTGGCAAACAACTTGAGAATAAGCAGTTAAAACTGCTTATATGCACACTTTTTCACAAGACCACCAAAACACTCCTTTTTCACTTATTTTGAAACTGTTTGGGCAGATTAATCAATAAGCAGTTTGACAAAAGATGAATGAAAATAAGCTGTCCTAAGTGAGATAAGCTATAAGCACAAGGGAAAACAGTTGGCAAATAAAACTACACTAGGGGGATCCTAAGCTAAAACAAAATGGAAACAAAAGCAATAATAGACTACAATTAAGCACTAAATAAGCTAACTATGAATTTAACTTAAACTAATCTAAATGTACTACTAAATATCTAAAACACTTAAATAAGCTCAGCTGCACCACCAATAAGCTAAATAAAATACAAACATGACCTGTGCTACTGATGTGCAGGCCTGCAATACAGCAGATGAAGGGGGCCTGTTTCAGCTTATTTTTAAGCTGGAAACTGAGCTTCCAAGACAATCAAAAGCTACAACAAACAAAGTTAGCATAGTGGAGATTCAAGAGAAATCAAGTGGGGGCCAAGAACATGCTATTTTCAGTTTGAAAATAAACTGAGATCAGCATGCTTTTGACATTTTTTTGTATGCTGATGCAAAAAAAAATGAAATGGACAGGTTTTTGACACTAATTTTAACCAAGCTGAAGAACTCTTTGGTGCATCTAACTGACCCCAGATTGAGTTAGGAACATCAAGACTTGAGAAAAACACTTTTTACCAATTTTCACTACCAAATAAACCACAAAAGAAAGTTTATGAACAGCAGCTACTGCTACTGTTCTTGTGCAGGACACCAAAATTTTTTTCTTTTCAAAACTTACCCAAAAGGACTTGAATCAACTTAAATCTTACTCAAACTGTTTTGAAGACTCAAAACCACTTTGACTTGTAAAGTCAAAGTGGGTAGAACTTGTTTTGACCCAAGACTGAGTTAAATCCAAACACCCCTGCAGAAATTGATACTACCACTTTTCTGAGAATAAGCTACAACCTTCTAACAAATTTTCAATGAGCTAAGATAAAAACAAAACATAAAACTCAAAAAGGTACTTTCATTGATTAAAAAGAGATTACAATAAAACTAAGATACAAGAAAACTAAAACTTTTAAAGACAAACTAAAGACTGATTTTTAAACTAAAATTCGGGGGTGCCATTATCACTGGCTTACAACCACTATTTATACTACATCTAAGATACTTGGGTCTTCAAGTCTTCATCTCTTGCGTGCTTGTTATGTGAGAAGGAAAAGCAGCCACAGCTTCAAATGTGCTTCTTTGAACTAAATCCAGCCGTCCATCAAGTAGGTATCATTGTGGAATAATCTGAGTCGTCCATGGGGGCTTTTTGAGCTTGGATTGCCAGCTTGGATGGTTATGGAAAGAGGGAAAACAGTGAGTGGGTTTGGGATTTGGGGGTAACTGGATAAAAGAGATTAAGGTGGTTTTGGGTTTTGATGAAGCTGGTAAAAGGGTTCAAGGAGGTGGAGTGTTTGGGGAGAAGGAAAAGGGAATTTAGGGTTCTGTGTTTCTTGGGCGCAGGGTATTGTTTGGGCGGGAAAGAATGGGGAAGACAGGGTAGGCAGGGGTGGATTGGGTATACTTTGACCGGGTTAGGGTTAAACCATGGGTTGGACTGGGTATTGGGCCTTGGATTGTTATTGGATTTAGGATAAGATACAAACCCATTTAATACTTAGGGACTAAACATGCCAAAACTGCATTTCCAAGGACCAATCATGAACATTCTGAAATTATACTCCAAGGGTTAAACTTGACCATCTCCAATAATCCAAGGACCAAATCTGTCATTTTTTAAACTCGAAGGACTGAAATTGTAATTTTCCAAAAATTCTTATAAAGACCAAAAATGACAAATTAGAATTACCAAAGGACTAAAAGATATTATTATTCCAATTTAAAATGTCCAGGGGTAAATTCTGTCAATCTTTGAAATTCCAGGGACTAAAGTTGCCATTTTTAAAAGTTGGGGGACTGAAACTGCCAATTATGCAAACTTTATTCGTTTTTCATTTGTTTTCAATAATTTTGCATCTGAAACATATAAAACACAATTTTGAGATATTTTCAGTATTTTGATGCATTTCGGAGTGTTTTTAGATGTTTTGCAGTTCAGATTTGACCAAAAATGATGAGTTTTTACACACTCATCAGCCTGCACCCAAACATGCCTGGGAAAAAGATTCCCCGATAAAATACTATACATAAGGCATAGAGACGCTCAGAAATGCGAACACCGCAGCGGCATCAGAAGGCTGTCGCGGCTGCAACCGCAATGTGGATGCGGGTGCCATGCCAATAGACAGGGGGTGTTAAAGCACGCTAGCAAAGCATATCAATGGAGAAACCCATCATCATTGCATCATTAACCTCATGACATGCTATATGTTACTTGTATATTATATACTTTTACATTTGTTGGGTTCGCTTTTTCAGCCAGGTGTGAGAATTTTGCTGGACACACGGCTCAGATGGGCGAATATTCAAGCAAATAGGATACACCCGCCATGGCTGCAACAGCTTCCTATCACCCTACCAAGATACGCGCCACCTCACGTTTACCGAATAAACCCCAATTCATCACAACCTCAAAAAAGGAATACAAAGGTCGACCATTTAGCATTACACAAATGGCAAAAACTGCAATCACAGAAATCAACATTCATGGGAGCCTTGCCTCTATCTATAATATGCAAGAATGAAATGAAAGTTTCAGAAAATCATATTTAACCAATCCCAATGCAAAAGGCTAGCCGACAAAAACAAAAGCACGGAAAATAATTTCTATTATGCTCATACCTCATCGGCGCAACAGCACTGTCATAAAAGCACCAGGAATAGGATGCTGAATTTGTTATGGGTAGCTGAGGCATGGCTCGCACGGGTCGTTTACCTCTTAGATCCAACCAGGTATATCTCCAGAAAATTATTCGAAAATATAATGATCCAAACATAGGTGCAGTCACGTATTGAAAACAATGGCCATAGTTATAGCAGCTGCAGGCTCAAATAGCCACAAAAGCAACATGTTAAGTAAAAGAGCACATCAACCGTGTGTGCAAGCATGCTGGGTTGGCCCGCCAACATGCACTGCACCTCATCTTCTTCAAAGGCACCCTCACCCATAAGAATGAATACCAATAGCCGTGTTGGATCGATGTACTCTAACCAAACTAACTTAAATAGCTTGTTAAGGGTTTAATAACCTCGGATAAATCCTAAGCTATTAACCATGAAACACTGAGTAATCTTTATCAAGTATGCGGAATTTACTTAATAAAGCTAAGAAGAATATAACTTTATTAATAACTCTAAAACACTAAATATCGAACTCTCTAAAACTCTAATATTGATCATACTTTTGGATTCTAAAAACACATATATCTAAGGTCCTTTTATAGGTTCAAGGATAACCCTAATCGTTTTACAATTCTTATCCTTGTACGTCAAGTAAACAATACTTAGAAAGTTCTAGATAAACATTACTTTCTATCTTTAATCAATTACAACCGACTTTAATCTTTGCAGTACTTTGATGAATAAGCAGTACTTTGACTTTTACTTAGCAGTACTTTGACTTCTTGCAGTACTTTGTCTTTCTGCAGTACTTTGTTAATCTTCAGCACTTTAACTCTTCAGTACTTTAACTTTCTGTATCCCAACAATCCTCCCCTAACTTGAATTCTACTTGTTTGATTTCAAGTTCCTTTGTAGATTTAGCTTTAACATCTTTTCCTTCAAACAGGAATTGTGACTTTATCTTCAAATTTTATCTTTGTAGATTCTCTGCTTATATCATCATCAAAGTAGTCTTTATATGCATAATTCTTTTCAGCATCAATCAACAATCTTATTTCTTTTCAGCAACATTCAGCAAGCTCCATCTTTTCAGCAACATAAGACAATTTGTACATTTAATTCAGTTAAGTTTCAGTCTATTCTCATCACTTCCATGTGTGTAAACTCCTGTGAGACGTGAATCATTGAAAATTTTAATGGATTTAATGTCTCTTTACCAAAGCCATTAACTCTGGAGTAGCCAAATGTTTTGATGTGTAAGATCATGGTACACTGATAACTATATGATTTTTAGCAAATCATCAGCTATCAACAGATTTGAGTTGTCTTTACCAAAAGCTGTACCCTTTTGGACTAGTTAGTTCTTTCATCATGGTGAACTAATTACCATATAATGGTTTTTCCACAGCCTTTACCACAAGCCATTTTATTGTGGGCTAGCCAACTCTTCACATTACTGATATGGTGAGTTGATTACCATAAAACTTATTAGCAAGTTGTCAACTATAAAACGGATTTGAGATATCTTTACCAGAGCCGTTTGCTCATGGATTAGCCAATCCTTTTGTAACCATGATGGATTGATAACCTATTAGTGTTACCATCTCAAAAACCATTTATTTCATTCAACCTTTGTTTCAAAATATTTGTCACTTAAAAGGTTTTTTTCAAAAATCATATAACTGGTTTAAAGCTGCAAGCAGTACTTTGATGAAAGTACTGTTTGATCAGTAGTACTTTGAATAAAGTACTGATATATCAAAAATTTAATCAATTAAGATTCATACCAGTTATTCATCATCATCAGCAATTGTAGTCCATCTGATAAACAGTTTGATGACCAGACGTGCTATTTCATTATCTTCTTCTACTTCCATTCCATGCTCCAACATCCTCCTCATAAGATCTGGTGTAAGAGGATATCTTCTATCAGCTAACATGTGAATCATTGTTCCATCTTCTAGCTCTAGAACATGTACTCCAGATTCTTCAAAGAATCTCCAGCAAGTAATCTCCCAATCTTCTTGGTTTTTCCAGATCTCAGCAGTACTTGTTTCTTCAGTTTCCCAAACAGTTGTGAGATCTCCAAGCAAGACTAAACCAAATCCTTTTGATTGATTGTGTTCATAATATTCTTTTACCACATGATATAAATGGAATAAATCCACTCTATCAATTATATGCAATAAATCCCATAGCATATTGAACACCTTGAAACTTTCATCTTCTTTGTGAAACATCAGATAATTTACATCTTTTGACTCAACATCTTCAAAAGTAGTTATTGGAGATTTGTTCATCTTCTATTCAGCATCATCTTTAGAATACTCAAAATCTATTACTCTTAAGTAATTCCTTAACTCATCATTAGTATCAGACCTTAACTCAACTTTCTTTAATGACTTTTGATCTTTAACTCCAGTTATTCTTTTTCTTTTTAAACTTTCTTTTCTTTCTTCTTCTTTGTAAGCATCATCATCTTTAAAATCTTTAATATTAGCAACTTGTCTCTTATATTCTTCTCGAACAGCTTCATATAACTCTTTCATATTAACATAATTCAGCTTGTTCAATCCAACATATCCTCTTCCTTTCAGATAAGCCATCATTGCATTCCTTTCCTTAGCAAGATTTGGTCTTCTTGGTAGAGAAGAAATAGGAAGTGGTGATGGTATAGCAGCTTCAGCATTCAATTCTTCTTGTAATTTCCTAGCTGCTTCTTCATTCATAGCTTCTTCTTTATTAGCAACCTCATCATTCAGTTCAGCTTGTACCTTTCTAGCTGCTTCCTCATTCATAGCAATTTGAGCAGCCCTTATCTGTGCTAAAGTAGGTTTCTTTTTCTTCTTTGATTCTACTAATATACCTTTTCCTTTATCTTTTGGATCAATAACAGGTTGAGAAGCTCTTGGTTGTTCTTCTTCTTGCACTCTTGGAATGCTAACACGCCTTGGTCTTGATAAATCATGCAAAATCTCAGCAATAGTTTCATCATCACTTGCAGTATGTATAGGTTTTGGTGTATCAGCTTCCTTTTCTGGTATGACAGTTGAAGGACCAGCTTCTTCTTCAAAATCTATCATCCTTGGTGAAATTAACCCTTGTTTGTAAGTTCCAGGAAAAGCAGTACTTTGATCAGCAGTACCTTGATCATCAGTACTTTGAACTTGAACATCAATAACTTGCTCCTCAGTACTTTGAACTTTGATTTCTTCCTTAGTACTTTCAATAACCTGTTCTTCAGTATCTTGAGTTTGAATATTTGTACCTTGAGGTTCAGCTTTAGATTCTTCATTCAAATTCTTATCTTCCAAATTCCTCCCCAATTTGAAAGAAGATTGCTTTTGAACCTTTTTGCGTTTGGTCTTTTTAAATTGTCGTTGCTCCTTCTTTTTAGCTTTGACCCATAGACGATGATGTTGAACCAATGGCCAGACAAAATTCTTGAGTCTTCTAAACTTGACCTTCAACTTCTTAATCTGTTTAGCTTGAGCCTCAGTTGTTTTCTTCAATTTGACTAACTCCCTTGTCAGAACATAATTATCCAATACCAAACCTTCAGGGGGTATAGTAGGTGGATCATCTCCTCGAATTGGTGAATGTTCTTCGGGTTGAGAATCAGGAACAGATATTTGTGGAGATGGTGAAGGTGAAACTGCAACATCATCTTGAACTTCAATACTTTGCGAAGCAATACCTTGGGATGCAGTACCTTCTAGGGATGCAGCACTATGAGAAGCAGTACCTTCAGAAGCAGTACCTTGAGTATTAGTACCTTCAGAAGCAGTACCTTCTCTATCTTCACTAGCTGCAGCCTCATCTCTAATAGCTTGAACAATCTCCATCATTGAAGTAGTCAATGGAGTGTCCCTTCCAGTGAATAAATCACTCTTCCTAGCCATGAAAGTGAAAATCTTGGCTTGTTGTACCACAACAAGTAAAAGACTTGTAGGCTTTGGTACATCTGAAAGTTGTTTATTTAGAAACACTTGAATAAACCGAGGATACATCAACCATGTTGAACCATGAGAGATGTGTGAAAGCATCCCATCTAGAATTAGCCTTGAAAAGTTGAAAATACGATCAGTAGCCAATCCCACTATAGGAGATGCTATATTAGACCCAAATTGCTCCCATGATGTACTTTTAGCACTAATGCAATGAAGCAATACATGAACCAAAAACTTCCAGTGAGGACAAAATAAGGGTTTCTTGAATGTCTGTTCAGTTAAAGACCCTTCATATCCAATGTCCCTAAAAGTATCCCAAATCAGTTGCTTATCAAAACGAATAGCCCCATCTTCATCATCAAACAATAAGTCTTCACGAATAGAGGCTTCAGTAATCTTCACAATTCTCCCAGCAACTTTAGCTTGAATATAGGAATCACCATTCTCCATAATAACCCTAGCAGTTTCCCAAAATTGTTGAATCCAGGGCTCAATGATATCTGGTTCTACTAAAAGTGCATAACTAATTGGCGACCCAGTAAGAAAATCAATGATATCATGAAAGATTACATTTGCTTCAGTCTTGTCTAAATTCGCCACCATGTTGTGTTTGGAAACTGTATTACGATTCGCCATTGATGATTATATGATCACAGTAAGAGATAGAACGAATAATATAGGTGAAAGTGAGAGAAATATGGAAAAGATTAGAAGATATCAATATGAGAGGGAAATTCGGAGAGTAGTTATTTATAGGTGAGATTTAAAAAATCACAACCATTAATAACAAAGTTACCGTTAGTTGTAGTTACCCCTCAATATTACCGTTGGAACAGTACTTTAATAAGACAAATAGTACTTTCCACGTGTGCAGTACTTTCATAAAATAAAAAAGCAGTACTTTTCCATTCTCTTCCTTACAATAGCATATACAGCAAATAAACATGAATATCCTCCCCTCAAGCAATGCATAAGACTATACTTACACTTAATAGTCCTCCCCTTAAATGTAGCTCAGTAATTTATCATGCCAATACTCACCACCAAGTGAGTAAATCTTGAAACATCAAATCTTTTGGTGAGTAAATCAGCTACATTATCATCTGTATGCACCTTGACAACATTAATGAGCCTATGCTCATAACAATCTCTGATGAAGTGGTGCCTAATCTGAATGTGTTTGGTCTTGGAATGATAAACTGGATTCTTCACAATGCAAATAGTACTCTCACTATCAATATTGATAGGAGTATTCTTGAAATTGAAACCATAGTCCAAGAGTTGATTCTGCATCCACAACACTTGTCCACAACAGCTTGCAGCAGCCACATATTCTGCTTCAGTTGATGATGTTGCTGCAATTGTTTGCTTCTTACACTGCCATGAAACTAATCTTCTTCCAAGATATTGGCATCCACCTGTGGTTGAGCTTCTGTCATAGTTGTCACCTGCATAATCACTATCTGAAAAAGCTTCCAAGTGAAAAGGTGCATAATCACTATCTGTCATAGTTGTCACCTAACTTAGGTTGTTGTTTCAAATAACAAAAAATTCTCTTCACTGCATTCATGTGAGAGACCTTGGGAGAGACTTGATATCTTGCACATAAGCAAACAGCAAACATGATATCAGGACTTGATGAAGTAAGATACATAAGACAACCAATCATGGATCTATATAACTTGACTTCAACTGGTTGTCCATCTTCATCCTTGCCCAATGAGTTGATAGATTTAATAGGTGTAGTAACAGGCTTCATTTCATCAAAATTGAACTTCTTAAGTATGTCAGCTACATACTTGTCTTGACTTATGAAAATTCCTTCCTTTGACTGCTTAACTTGAAGTCCCAAAAAGAAAGTTAACTCACCCATTGAACTCATTTGAAATTCATTCTGCATCAGCTGCTCAAACTCCTTTACCATAGATTGTTTGGTAGCTCCAAAGATGATATCATCTACATACACTTGAACTAGCATGATATCCTTCTTATCTCTCTTGGTAAACAAAGTTTTATCTATAGCTCCTCTCCTATAACCATGTTGCAATAAAAAGGTAGAGAGCCTTTTATACCAAGCTCTAGGTGCTTGATGTAAGCCATAAAGAGCATTGACAACTTTGTAGACTTTGTTTGGATGTTTAGGATCTTCAAAACCAGGAGGTTGTTTGACATACACTTCCTCTGTAATCTTGCCATATAAAAAGGCACTCTTGACATCCATTTGATAAACCTGGAATCCCATATATGATGCAAAAGCAAGGAAAATCTGAATTGCTTCAATCCTTGCTACAGGAGCAAACACTTCATCATAATCAACTCCTTCTTCTTGTCTGTAGCCTTGTGCAACTAACCTTGCTTTGTTTTTTATAACATTCCCTCTTTCATCTTTCTTGACTCTGAACACCCATCTTGTACCAATGACCTTCTTACCATCAGGAAGATCACATAATACCCAAACTTCTTGAAGTCTGAATTGTAGCAGTTCTTCTTGCATAGCTTCAACCCAACTCTCTTTAGTCAATGCTTGAGCAATATTCTTGGGTTCCTCTTGAGAGATAAAGCAAGTAAATAAGCAGGTTTGATGGTCCTTATGATTCAGCCTGTTTTGTTTATAGACAAAGCTAAGTAAAGCATTATGAGGTTTAGTAAAACTCTAAGCTTTGTGTCTTGTAATCACTCCAGAAGTAGAAGGACCAATGATTTGATCAGTAGGATGATTCTTATGAATTCTTAAGTTTGGAGACTGTGGAACTCCATAAGTATCATCCAAATTAGTGGAATCAGCATCTTCATTGGAATCTGAGAAAATACATTCATCTTCAAACTCATCATCAGTATCTTCTAATCCAGGCATGGTAGGATCATCCAAGTCATCCAAAGTTCTGGTAACTGGTGCACCAGTACTTTGTTCAAAAGTACTGTCCAAAGTACTGTAAGAGTACTCTGCAGTTTTGTTCTTTTTCTTTGCTTCTTCATAAGCTCTTCTTTGATCATCAGTATATAAGAATGTGCTAAGACATCTTGAAGAAGCATCTGATTAAGTTCATCTTGAATAGATTGATCCTCAGCAGACAATGAGGATTTTGGCTCATCAGTACTTTTCTCTGTCTCAGCAGGTTTAGGTTCTTCATCATGAACAGCATCTGGTCTAATATGGACTCCATGAACAACATACTGTACCTCTTCTTCATTGTGTACAGATTATTCTCTTCTCTAACAGGAACATAATTCATTGAAGGAGTCAAAACTTCAAGATTAAACATCCAATCAGGACCTTTACCCTTCTGAATTTCTTGATCTTCTAAAAACTCAACATGAAGACAAACTTGAACTTTCTTTGTAACTCTGTTGTACACTCTAAAGCCTTTGCCGTTGGTGCAATATCCCAATAAATAACCTTCTTCTGACTTGCCATCAAACTTACCCAAATGATCAATTGTATTAAGAATAGTGAGAGGGCATCCAAAAAGCTTCATAAATCGAATGTTAGGTTTGTTACCCATCAGCAACTCATAAGGTGTCTTCATCTGTGGTTTGGTGACTGATACTCTGTTAAGTACATAGCAAGCAGTACTAACAGCTTCAGCCCAGAATTGAATAGGTAAGTGTGAGTCTGCAAGCATTGTTCTGGCTGCTTCAATCAAAGTCCTATTATTTCTCTCTGCAACACCATTCTGCTGTGGTGTTCTGGCAATACTGAACTCCCTCTTGATTCCCTTGTTAGCACAAAATTCATCCATAAGCTTGTTCTTGAATTCAGTTCCATTATCACATCTAATACCTCTAACTTTCAGTCTCAGTTGGTTTTCAAGTGCTATTATAAGATCATGAATAGCATCAAAAGTATCATCCTTAAATCCCAAGAAAAATACCCAACTGAATCTACTGCAATCATCTATCACCACTAAGCAGTACTTCTTCTTGTTCAAACTTGTAATAGATACAGGACCAAATAGATCCATATGTAACAGCTCCAATGGTTCTCTAACAGTCCTTTCCTCAAGCTTCTTGCAAGAAGCTTTATGTTGTTTACCCTTCTTACATGCCAAACAGGAGTGATCATTCTTGTAAGTCTTTGAAGGTAAACCTCCAACTAAATTTCCTTTGACCAGTTTGTTGATATTCTTGAAATTTACCTGGCCCAATCTTCTATTCCACTGATGTGCTTCTTCAAGTGATGCCTTTGCTACTAAACATGTAGCTCTTTCAGAAGAGTGAAGACTCTTCATATCCATACTGTACACATCATTGGTTCTTGGTACTTTGAGTATCACCAAGTTATCATCATCAAGTTTGAAATCAGGTGAAAGTATGAGACATTCTGTGTCAGTGAACAACACAGGATGCTTTTTTGTCACAGATTTGAGAGACTGACAAAAGGTTGAACTTGAGCTCCTTCACATATCTAACATTCTCAAAATCTATGCTTCCTGTCTTGATGGTTCCTTTTCCACTAATTCTTCCTCCACTAGCATCATTCCCAAATGCAACTCTTCCTCAACAATATGGCCTAAAATCTGACAGAATCTCCTTGTCTCCTGTCATGCTTCCAAAGCAACCACTATCCACTATAAGATGATCTTTAAGCTCCTCTTCTGGGTTGCCCTGCACAAAGATAAAAAAAGTTAGTGTCTTTTAGGAACCCAAGCCATTACTGACTTGTGTTCCCCTTGTGGAGTAACATACTCAAATTCCTTGAGTATGTAATCTTCACAGGTTTTGTAGACAGAATCAAGCATTATCTTTTGTTTTAAAACTTGTGGTGGATTTTTAGCAAATGTTTCCTTTTCAACAAAAAACTCCTTTTTATTTTCAACAAAATCATCTTTATCAAAAATCACTGTTTCAGCAGTACTTGTTGAAAGTACTGTTTGTTCATCATCAGTACTTTCTTTCTTAACCCATTGAGTTTTAACTTCTGGTGAAGAGTCTCTAGATCTAACTAATTTCTTGGAGTTGTAACGCCTTCTAGATTGATAGTAATTAGATCTCCTAGGGTTCCTATTCCAAGTGGTGTTTGGTGAAAACTGAGCAGTACTTTGAGAAAGTATTGGTCTTGGCTTAGCAGTACCTTGGAAAGTATTTGAAGGTATTGGAGGTTTTGAAAAAGGTCTTCTCTGGTGAGGGTACCTAAAGTCTGGTGAGAAGTTTCTATGGTTAACCATATGTGAATGATTCCAAGCTGGTCTAGTCTCTTTTGGTTTTTGGTTGTCAGTTCTGTTCTTAGGGAACTTGCTTAAGTACACTGAATGTAAGTTACAGTCCTTAATCAAATGAGTAGGACTAAAACAAACAAAACAAAGTTTTTGTTCTGTGATTCCAAAGTTTCTTCTTCTATGTGTATGACTAAACCTATCATGTCTCCTAGGTGAATGATGAAAACTGTTTTGACCAAAATTATCCCAAAAAAGGTTTAGCAGTATGTTGAAAAGGTTTTCTTAAAGGTACTACTGAAGGTGTAGCAGTACTTTGAGGTGTAGCAGTACTTTGGGGTGAAAGTAATGCTTGGCTTTGAACATCATCTACCTTAGGTGTTTCAACGGTTTCTTTTGAGATTTCAGACCTAGATTGACCTTTAAGTTTCTTCCTAAACTCTAAGCTATCTACTCCAAAACGAGAAACATTAGGCCTAAGAGGTTGATGACTACCAGTGGGATGAGGGACTGCATGATAGGTATTATCTTTATTAAACTCAGGAGGTGATTCACTAACTGATTCCTCATTACTAGGTGGTTATATCCTCAAAGTCACATTCATCCTGATCACTAGGTGGGTTTTCTATGTTATTAAAATCCATACCAAAACCTATGCCAGTTTTAATGTAAGCTCTTCTCTGTTTTTCAACATAAGTGACATGAGAAAGACCTGATTGTCCCCAAGCATTAAACTTTTCTAATAATTCATCTCTCTCCTTAGTTAATTTCTCAATTTCAGAGATTTTACAGTTTAACTTCCATACACTTAATTTCAACTGATAATCCTGTTGTTCATACTTTTCTGCCCAAGCCATTTCATTATTTTCATGTGTTATAATTTTGGCTTCCATTGACTCTAAAGTTATTTGATAACCTGCTACCTCAGACCTAGCCTTTATACAGTTATCTCTTTCAGCCACATAACTATTTAGTACTTTTTGATAAAAGTCATGACAATTGGAACATACCTCAGAGATAGGGGTGAACTTGATGAAGTAGCCATCATAGCAAGTAGAACAGGATCATCTTCACTCTCCATGCTCCAGTCAAAACTTCCAAAACCATCTTTAGACTCCATAGCTGCATGTCTAGGTTCCTTATCAAAAGCTGTGTTCCAGTCAAATTCTTCCACTGACTCCTCCACAGCTACCATACAATAGGTTGCTGGTTCATCATCAAACTCAGCACTCCAGTCAACCTCTGATAAACTCTCTTGAGCAACCAAAGCTTTTGTTTCAGTAATAGGAATTTCTTTAAGCTCTAACTTTGGTTTCTCTGTCATCCTGTTTGCTTGATATTTAGCAAATCTGCATTCCCTTGCAAAGTGTCCAGTCTTTTGACAGTTGAAGCATTCAATTTTGGATTTGTCAAAAGTAATACCCTGTTTTGGTTTGAAGTCAATGCTTTTTCCTGTTTTCTTCATATACTTCTTGATCCTTGCAGTGATCATAGCAACTTGCCACCTGATATCAATTTCTTCAAGAGCATCCTCTTCAATCTGTGAGAGATCTTCTTCATAAGTGACAGGTAGAGAAGCTTGTTGTGCAAAGAAAGAGCATACAACTTCATCTGAGTGGAGGGAATGAGTTGGTGTGGGTTGCTGAGCAAAGGTGGGGGTAGAATAGGAAACAGTACTTTGAGCTACAGTACTTTGAGTAGGAGAGGCAGTACTTTTGGTGGAAGTACTTCCCTTCTTTTCAGATGACAAAAAGGCAATACTGTGAGATTTGGAATTGGTTTGACCATTCATCTCATGCTCATACACCTTCAGATGATTGTAGAGATCATCAAAGTCCATAACATCCAGACCAGGTTGTCCTCTGATCATTGTAGCAATCACATGCCATGTCGATGGCAAACTCCTTAAGAACTTAAGATTAGCATCTTCAACTGAGACCTCTGCTTTGTATAGCTCCAGCATACTGAGAAGATTTTGGAATCTGTCATAGGAAGCATCAAGGCTTTCTCTTTCTCCAACAGTAAAGGTTTCAAAATGCTGCTTCAACAGATTTCTGTGCATCTTCTTGGAAGCATCATTACCTCCGAATCTAGTTTTGAGATCAGCCCAGAGTTGCTTGGCATCTTTAGCATCATGAAATTTGAGTAGGTGTCCATCTGGAATGGCAGACAACAGTATGTTGAGATCCTTCTCTTGATTCCTTAGTGTTGTTGCTGGTAAGACTGGTTTGGGTGGTTTAGGTTGTCCAGGAACCTCTATAGGTTCTGGAACTACTTCATTGCCATTGACAATCACATTCCACAATGCATGGTCTGTGATTGCAATATACTGCCTCATATTCATGCTCCATAGGTCGTACTCTCCCTTCTTGATGATAGGTATCCTAAGTGAGGTGATTGATGGTGGTGGAACAGCTTCAGTCGACATCTTTAGGTATTGTTAACTAGGTTTTAGGGTTTCTTCTTAGTCAGAGTTTCCACACAAGCTCTGATACCACTTGTTGGATCGATGTACTCTAACCAAACTAACTTAAATAGCTTGTAAGGGTTTAATAACCTCGGATAAATCCTAAGATATTAACAATGAAACACTGAGTAATCTTTATCAAGTATGCAGAATTTACTTAATAAAGCTAAGAAGAATATAACTTTATTAATAACTCTAAAACACTAAATATCGAACTCTCTAAAACTCTAATATTGATCGTACTTTTGGATTCTAAAAACACATATTCTAATACCAATCAAGGGGTCCTTTTATAGGCTCAAGGATAACCCTAATCGGTTTACAATTCTTATCCTTATACGTCAAGTAAACAATACTTAGAAAGTTCTAGATAAACATTACTTTCTATCTTTAATCAATTACAACCGACTTTAATCTTTGCAGTACTTTGATGAATAAGCAGTACTTTGACTTTTACTTAGCAGTACTTTGACTTCTTGCAGTACTTTGTCTTTCTGCAGTACTTTGTTAATCTTCAGCACTTTAACTCTTTAGTACTTTAAATTTCTGTATCCCAACAAGCCGCTAATTGCAAGCGTAATAAGCAACCAATAAACCAGATAACTATTATATCAAACAGCCGCGTAACTGCAGGTGCCAGCAGATTATGCGTCAAAAAAACCCAACTGCATACAACCATGACTGTTGGCTTAAACAAACACTTTTATTACGTGCTCGTCCTAAGAAAATCGCCATGGCTACAACAGTTGCCTGCTACCCTGCCAAGATACGGGCGATCTCACATTCACCGAAGAAACCCCAAATCATCACAGCCTAAAAAAAGGAATACAAAGGGTCAACATTTAGCACCACGGGTCAATCACGGTAACCGGCCAACTGTGTTCATTCCCACTCATATCGTACCTTTATTCTATAATTCAAAATCATAAAATCCAATTCTTATACAGTGATATTTCACCAAGAGCAACATAAAAACAAACGCCAAGGCAAAGCTAATTTGCAGAAAAGCTCATGGCCAGCAAATTTGATTGGCACTCGAACAACAGCATGGCTGCAACCATCTGGTTACCCTGCCAAGACATGTTTTCAGGCCCACTTAAGCTATCAATACAAAGGAAATCTATTTTTTTACCCGGCCTGTTTGGCTGGAAGGCCATCAGGTTAACCAACTCGTTCAATTCATCCCTACTCACAGCAGCTCATCTTTGTTAATGGTGGTCGCACTAAAAAACAGCATGGCTGCAACCATATGGTTACCCTGCCAAACCATGCTTTTCAGCAAAGTTAACTTACGACCGAAAACATGTTTCCCGACCAAGTTAAGTATGTCAAAAATGTGTGATTTGTTAGCAACGGTGTTTAAAATTGATGCAACCACAGCAAACCCACTCCACGACAGCAAGACCTGAAAGCATTGCAAACCTACAAAATCTTTTTAGAAGTTATACTATTTAAGCAAAATCTAATCCGCAGAAAGTGTTTAACTATAATACATGACATCCCATTCGACCAACATGAAGAGATTTTTTTATTTTTACATTGACTAAATCAACATGAATTATTAAAGGAGGACGTAATTCTATGATAAATAAAGATATACAAACTTTAAATTTAAAAAAACACTTAAACCCTCTCCACAACAAACCTAGGCAGAAAGCGAAGGAAAAACATTACACGCAGTATCCAATCTTCAAAAAACAATAAAAGGTAAACACAACATAGCCCACAAAGCAAGAAGAAAAGAGAAAATAGACAAAAAAGAAAGTGAAAACACGACTCATTGTATCAATCTTTGAAAATCTAAAAGCCACATATCAGATTTTTTGATGTTTGATAATCGACATACGTAACCCTTATCTAAGACATGGCAAGCCGAAACACCAAACCCTAAATAAACCTAAAATAACCCACAACCGAACCTAAACACATCATACCATAACTACCATAAAGATGAAGTAAAATAAGCTCTAAAGAAAGAGAAAAAAATCAAACCTTTAATCGTTTCTCCAAAATTACCAAATATGCAGTTAGGGTTTTTGATAATCAATAATTGAAATCGGTAACGCCACCGTCAGATTTACCAAACACACAAAATATATGGACCAAATCAAACCTTTAATCATTTCTCCAAAATTACCAAATATGCAGTTAGGGTTTTTGATAATCAATAATTGAAATTGGTAACGCCACCGTCAGATTTACCAAACACACAAAATATATGGACCAAAAGAGAATCACCACTGTAGCCAGAGGCATGTGGTCAACGGAGATCCACAAAACCGATAAAAATATTGTTTCCATAGTACAGATCATTGTACCCCTCTCACCAGCCGGTGTACGAACACGCAATAGTGTTTCCCTGGATCAAGGCACGCCGGGTTTTTTCACCAGAGATATACCCAGGCGGATCTAAGATAAAAAGGAGAGATATGAGTAGGGATGAATAGAACGGGCGGGTAACCAAATGGGGCTCCACCCAAAAGGACGGGTAAAAAGGCCATGTATTTTTTCACTATAGATAAGGTACTGTAGCTAAGTATCCCAATAAATGTAAAGTAGTATAATGTCTTAGATTCATGTCGCGAATTGGATGGTTTATCAACTCCTCCGGATGAGGCAGTTATGGCCATTTTACGATTACTAATCAAATCTGGAGCATCGTTTGGAAAACGAGTTATACTCCAGGTTAATACTCTAAAATGTAGGATAGGAAAGCTGATCTCAGTAGTGTACATCTAAATCTAACTTCTCCAAGTGGAATCACTTTAATAGCTATCACGGTTTGGGAAATACATTAAATTTAGTATATCATAGGAAAAGTTGGGACTGCTGCAGACCAGCAGTATTGATGGGTTAATTGCAGAATACTTTTGGCCTAAGAAGGTCTATATTATTTGATGGGATTATGGAAATAAGTTTAAGGTACATGTGTTGAATTGGATAGGGTGATATCCACAACGGATGAATGAGATATGGCCATTTTATGGAAACATGTCAATTCTGGAGCTATTGTTGGAAAACATGTTTTGCTCCAGATTTTTGTACAGTAGGCTTGGGTTTTAAAACATGGTTCAACACTAGAAATTATAAGCTTTCACCTCCAATTGGTTTCAACTTGATAGCTATTGTAGAATAGTATTTATGACCAAAACCATAAACATTAGAAATTCAGTGAACTTTCTGGTTGTATATTTCCAGAGGTGAAAACCCCATCCTTGTATCTTTTATAGGTCAAGAGATACGATGGTGTGAAGTTGACTAAAATTCAGAAACATGGTTTTCACGTCTATTCTTAAGAAATAAAAGTGTGATCACTTAGTAAAAGTTAAAAATGGTTAAGAAATACTTATTACATGCTTATTTGGGTATAAGTTCAGGTTGTCCACCCAATTGGAGAATAAAAATACTTTGGTTAAGTCTCGGTGCAATGCCATGCATATATCGTGATCATTTGATTTACTTTTTCATATCGCTCTTCTTTATCATCCTATAAGAGAACGGGTCATACTGAAACTTATTAATTGACCTGCTTTCTTGACATATTTTCTTGTCATTATCCTCTCGCCTAGAATTCACCCGTCAATACTTTGGTGACTAGTTTTCTTGAGACATCTTGTCTATTCTTTTATTTCATAATATATATAAGATATATATATATATATATATATATATATATATATATATATATACACACACATATATATATATATTATGCTTTGGCATAAGTTGTACTTCAAGTCTGTGATTTCATACCACCACACGAATGATGAAACTAAACATTTTATAAACGTTGATACGAAACTTCCACGAAAACTAAAACGTATTATCTTTAGAAAACTCATACGAATCGATTAATTTCTGTGTGTCATGTTTTGACACGAGCTTATATCTATTAGGTTACGCCGATCCTTTATCATCATGCTTTATTTGACACCGTTGCATTACCTATGTCACTATACGCTAAGGTGAGTTTTCATATCCCGTTTGTCAAGTTAATATTTCATTTCAATTCTACGGGGGAGAATACATTGCACATCATTTTATTACGAGCCCAAGTATATCAAATTCATTTACATTTCTTAAGTTACCGCATTACCATATTAATGTCCCCATTTCTTTATCATGAACCGTTAATTACGGAGTAAGTGAGAGTGAGTGAATAGATCTATTGATGGTGACTCCTCCATCCGGGTTGGTAGTTCCAACTGGTCAAACGAATGCATTTCATTTAATATCAGAATGAGAGTTGTTTGGCAAACACTCTGTTGGGGCGAACATCATAATCAGTCTAGCTTCGGGGTCATGAGCTTATAGCAATTGTATCATTTTTATGTGACATTTTTGTCATACATAATTTATACTTGTGGTAGCCATATAAAACATTTACATAAACCTATGAATCTCACCAACATTATTGTTGACCGTTTTAGCAATGTTTATCTCAGGTCCATAATGAATGAGGCTGGCACGGAGGAGAGCGGATACATAAGAAGGCTATAAATTTTATTATCATTCCAAACTTTATTTAATAAACTATGAAACTACTGGGACCAAATTTTGTAAACTCTGATATTCGAATAATAAATCTTTTAAAACGATTCAGATAGAGATCGTTTTCTATTATTATAACTTTTGTGCCATGAAGTAACACCCAGTTTGAATTCTGCTGCGTATCACAAAATTGGGGGTGTTACAGATTGGTATCAGTGCCACATTTATAGAGAAACGGGTCTAATTGAGATCTAAACTATAACTACTTTTACAAACAAATCATTTTATAGCCTTACGCTCTCTGTGCCTTCCATCCTCCAGATGATTATGTGACTTCTAGGCATGTTTATGCTACACGAACATATTAGTACATTAATATATTCAAAATCGACATAATTTCGATCACTTTATATAAACAATGGACAGAACATATGTGCGTATGCCTATTCGAGGGCATTACGGCACAACCACATTTTTTCAATCATGTACCTACTCGTACATTTTGTGAGATACGAAACATTTCACTCGTTGACTAAAACACTTAAACTAACGAACGTTGTGCCATTTTGAACTAATAGTCTCTAATACTTTCCCAGACACTATAAGTGATACAATGGTCTCCATTACTTCTCAGACACTGTGAGCGATACAGTGATCTCTAAACTTTTTACGACTTTACGTGATATTATTTTACATTAAAATCGTCACAATCTATCGATTTCCCTATTAGAAATACAAGATATGAGATTGCTAAAGAACAAACTTATTCATCATCTACAACAGCTGTAGTTCAACAACTTTCTCTATATTCTTCAAGTTTCCTTCCGAAACATTCATTATTAAAAGTCTATAATTCTAGCCTAGTCTGGACTATTTTTCCACGCGTATCTGCTTTATTCTCTCATGCTACACACTCATACTACATACATAAGATCGATTATTATGTATGTATAAACTTATACTACTTTCTATATAAACGTTGTACTATCAGAAACACTGAACATCATCTGAGGCGATTAGTTCGAGCATGATGAGTGCTTATTCACTCATCATTTTTACCCATCTAAGCCCACAAAACGTCTAAAAACACAAAAATATTACCAATTATTCTACATATATCCTTGGACTGTGTTTTTATGTATTTCAGGTACAAAGGATCGAAAACAGGGCAAAAACGTGCAGAATTGAGCTCGGATTGGAAAGCGTGCTTTGCAGACGGAGCCGGAAGTGGATTTTCTATATTTTCAGAGCCCAGGATACATATTTGGGAGTGAGCTTGGGGAATCAGACTCAAAACCTAAACTAAACCTAAAATTTCCATTTTACCCTTTACCCGAACCCAATTTATCACCTTTACTCTAAAAACGTTTTTCACTTAAAACAATTATTTTCATTTACAACAATTATTTTTATTAAAACCAATTTTCATTAAAATTATTTTCTCTTCTAAAAAAAAAAAAAAAAAAAAATTATAACAAAAACTCAAAAATACAATTTTATTTTAGAACCTTTTTTCCAATACAAAATACTAACTACTTAACCCTTTAACCTTTTTAAAACACTGAACCTTTTAAAAATAAAACCACTTTACCTTCTTCTCCCTTTTTCCCAAAACAGCAAAGAATCCCCACACCCTGCTAAATCTTTGCCCGCCAAAACCCTTATACCCTCACCTTTGTCTTCTTCCCTAAACATCCTTCTCAACCCACTGATTCCCAAGTCAGACATCCCCCACACCCACATGGCTCACTTGCCAAGTTGGCAATCCCCAACTAGCTCATTGGACATCAAGATGGACGGCTCAGATTAAGAGAAGTGATGCCCAAGCCAATCCAAAGGCTGAGATTGAAGCTAAGAAGCACAAGTTGTCCATTTTCTCTCATTTGTCTCAGAAAAGAAACACAAGCTCAACATTTGAAGACCTAGCTTACTTAGTATAAATAGTAGTGCTTGTAGCCTTTGAAAGGCATTAGGTTTTTAAGAGAGTTTTTAGTTTAATTTATGTTTTAACTTAGTTGTAATGTTTTATTTTTATGAATGAAAAAAAAAGTTTTCCTACTTGTCTTATTTTTCTGCTTATATGCTAATAAGCACTTGAGTGCTTATTAGCTTGTTATCACTTGTTTTCTTATCTAAAGTCTTCTTATTATCTGCTAATCAGTTAAGCCCTGTACAGGGGTGTTTGGTTTGAGGTCGAAACTGGGTCAAAACCATTTTCTACCCATTTTGACTTTATAAGTCAAAGTCATTTAAGGTTTTTAAAGTTGTTTAAAAGAAGTAAAATGGTTTAAACAAGTTTTGGTTGGAAAAAGAAAAAAAAATCTAACTCTGCAACAGCAGCCTGCACTGCTGTTTGCAAGGCTTTTGTAGCTTAAAATTTTTGGTCAAAACTTCTTCAAAATTTTTTTTCTTATATCTCCACATACCCACCTAGATATAGCTTTAGCTTATTTTACACTTAGGATAGTTGTACTTAGATAAAATTGCATTTAAAATCTGTCCATTGCCCATTTCATACCTGATTTGATTCAGCAGCCATAATAGCCCAAGTGGGTCTACTTTTTGATTTTTAACTTGCTTAATATTAAGCCTTATTGTCTGAATTTTGGTATGCAAAATCTTGGGTTGGTCCTCTAGCTTTTGCACATTTTTAAGAAATTTTAGTTCAGCTTATTGATAGCTTAACTTGCCCTCAAAAAGCCTCCCCTGGACTGATTTGCTGTCCCACATCAGCAGCTTAGTAGCCATTTCGTGGCTTATTTTAGCTTTTTATTAGCTTAATTAGGAATCCTAGGATACCTTAGTGCTTATTAGGTGATATAGATTAGGAGTGGTAGTCTTTAGCTCATTTAATGCTTTTTGGTGCTTATTTAGTCGTTTAGTTGCTAGTTGTATGCTTAGGACTCCCAACTGCTTATCCTGCTTTATGCTCCCCATTTCAGCTTATAATCTATTCCCTTTAGCTTATTTTATGTTCTTATAAATGCATGATAGCTTATTGTCCTTTATATTGCTTATTCATTATTGTAGTGCTTAAAATCTTTCACACAAGGTGCTTATTTGGTTGTGTGTAGTCTGATGTGAATAAGCAGTATCCAACTGCTTATTTCACAAGCTTGGATAAAAAGTTTTCACAAAAAGTCTGTTGCTTTTGTCTTATAATTAAGTTTCAAAAAGAAAATTTGAAAAAAAAATTAATAATTCGCAAAAGGTGCAAGGCACCAGGTTCGAACTCAGGTCTCACGGCTAACAGACACACCACACCACACATAACCAACTGCCCTTGGGACTTTGACTGGTCATATCTTGCTTTATTAATATCTTAACTACATAAACAGTTTTAAGTTAGTAGCTTAATTAGCTTTTTAAGTGCTTATTTCAAAAGGCAGTGTACCTTTTTTTTATTTTTCTTAAAACCAGTATTATCCAAAGTATTTTCTGTGAAATTTTCAGATTTTTCGAAATTAGTTTAGTATTTTTTATAATTAAATTAGATTAAATTAGGAATTAATTCGTAATAAATAATTTAAAAGTCGAAAAAATACCCGGCTTTTTCCTAAAATTATTTTTAGTAGTTTAGAACGTAGGAAAATTATTTTTGCACCCGTAGGACTTAAATTGCATTATTTTCACTTTTTAAGGCTCGGGATTAGCCCGGGTTTTCACGTTTTTGCATATTAGCACCATAGAACTTAAGTTGACTTAATTTTATTGTTTCATATGCTTAGTAGTAGTTAATTTGTTATTTACTTTGTTCCCCTTGCCTTAATTACTTTCCCGTCACTTAATTTAACGTTATCAAAAACGAAAAATCTCAAACAATTCAAGCATTTTAATAACAAACCTCAAACGAAATCCTCAATTCACACCTCGTTGGGACATGACCCGGGTAATCACTTACCCGGTATCACTTATATCACATTCGTGAGTTTTGGCACGTTAACCCTTTTCCTAAAAGGTTGATTTGTCGATTCTCGCGTATATCGTATATTTGATATATTTTCTTAAACGAATCAAATTTTGGCGCCGCTGCCGGGGAGGTTGTGTTGCGACAATATCGTTACGGTTTGACGATTAGTGACTTGAAGAACCTTCCTCGTGAAGTTATTGCTTTTTAAAAAATTAAAAAACACAAAAATATTTTCCTTTTTATTTTGAATATATATATATAAAAGATAAAAATACAAAAAGATTTTCCCTTTTGATTTTTCTAATAAAATAGAAGACACAATCAATATAACACTTCTCAACTTGAGTGTTATCATTATAAGTTCCCGAACCAAAGATTCAAAACTTGCCTTTGTGTCGCTCGTGATTTGGTTTACTTCTATCGGTTTAACAAACTGTGTGAGGGGTATAAGGACGGCCTGACATTAAATTGCGGCTGAAAAGAGACGGGATTTTAATAAGCTTCGCTGACCTACTAAGTCTCTCCGCTCCTTTGTGCGTTTTACTTATAAAAGTGATCATTTCACGTAGGATTATTGGTTTAAGTTCATTGTGTTTTGCCTCGGTCTTGTTTTAATTGAAAGTGTTTTTGGTAGTGCATGCGCACTCGTTCTTCTAATTCTTCTAGTCCCCTTCTTGAACTCGCCACAATTCCGCGAAGACGTAATAGACGTCCCCCGCCAATAGTCGAACCCGAGATTCGTACTAATCCCGACCCCATTCCCGAAATGGCGGAGGATAACCGTTCTATGTTGGAACAACTCCAAGCACCCACCGAGGGTTATGGAGAAGCTATCGTCGTTCCACCAATCGTTGCCGACAATTTTGAGCTCAAACACGGATTGATTAACTTGGTATCGTCAAGCCAATTTTACGGATTTGAGAGAGACGATCCTCACTCTCATATCCGACGGTTTAACAAGCTCACGTCTACAATCAAATATCGAAACGTGCCGGAAGAAGCCATCAAACTACTTCTTTTCCCGTTCTCACTTGAGGGGGCTGCCCGGATTTGGCTCGAAAAACAACCCCCTCAATCAATCACCACATGGGAAGATTTAGTTTCAAAATTAACTAACGAATTCTTCCCACCACAAAAGACAACACACTTAAAAAATGAAATCACAAAGTTTACACAAAAATTTGATGAATCATTTAGTGAAGCTTGGGATCGTTTCAAGGACTTACTTCGTCAATGTCCTCACCATGGCTTTTCCGAGTTACATCAACTCGATACTTTCTACAATGGTTTGAACGAAAACGATCAAGACTCTCTCAATGCCGCCGCCGGTGGTAATCTCTTGACACGCTCTACGAAAGATGTGTTATCCATCATTGAGAACAAGTCTAAAGTCCGCACCTCACAAAGCAAACCGATTGCTTCCCGAGTGAGTGCTTCACCTTCTTCGGAAAATGTCTCTAGCACGGATGCTAAGATTGACAAGCTTACCGATGCTATCCAAGCATTGGTTCTCTCTCACAAATCTATTTCTTCTCCATCTCCAAATCCACCCGCCCAAGTCAAAGCGGTGGCAGCTACTTGTACTACTTGTGGTGGGCCTCATGCTTACTACAATTGTACCGCTACGGATGGTAATCCTTTTGAAGCAAATGTCATAGTTGGGCCTTACAATCAAGGAGGTAATCAATACCGTCCTCAAGTTGACCCTAGCTATCGTGCTAACAATCAAGGACCACCCGGTTTTCCTCAACCTAACAATCAAAATAGGTTCAATCAAAATCAAGTGAAAGGGCAAAACATTCCATATCAAGCCCCGATGAACCAATACCCGCCCCAAGGGGGTAATCTCAATCATGGTTATCAAGCTCCTAATTACCAACCCCCGGTTGGCCCCTCTATTGAACTTTCCAACTACATTAAGTCTAATGAGGTTACAATTAGGGGTTTGCAAAGCCAAATCACTACTTTGAGAAATGATTTCCAAACTTCAATGTCAAAACAAGGTAATGAGTTAAAAAATGAATTGAACAAAACAAACAACAAAATTGATCAAAATCAAAACAAAATTGAAAATATGTTCAATAGTATCATGTGTCAAATGAATCAAGCTTCAACTTCTAAAACCCTTCCGGCTAATACGATTCCAAATCCGAGGGAGAGTTGATGCTATTGCCACCCGAAGTGGTAAGACATATAATGGACCTTCGATGCCTACACCCTCTCCGGTGAGGGAGGTAGCACAAGAAACCGAGGTGACAAAGGACAAGGTGCATTCTACAAGCCCACAAAGTACCGTACACGTCCAACCTCCGGTAGTCCCAATTTCCATTCCGGAACCCGATGTTCCGAGGACTAATCCTAAGCCTTCAATTCCTTATCCTTCAAGGCTTAATGACCAAAAGCTCCGTGACAAATCTAATCAACAAATGGAGAAGCTTATCCAAATCTTTCAAGATTTGCACTTCGAGATTAGGTTCGCGGACGCTCTCCTTCTAATGCCCAAGTTTGCTCCGACGATCAAAAGCTTGTTGAGCAACAAAGAAAAAATTTCCGAGTTGGCTAAAACTTCCTTGAACGAGAATTGTTCTGCGGTTATCCTTAAAAAACTTCCCGAAAAGTTAGGAGACCCCGGAAAATTCCTAATCCCATGTGATTTTCAAGGGATAGTTCAATGCTCCGCTTTGGCCGATCTTGGCGCGAGCATTAACTTAATGCCACACTCTATGTGGAAGAAGCTTTCGTTACCCCCACTCACACCTACATGTATGATCCTCGAGCTTGCCGATCGTACAAGTTCTCGTCCATTAGGTATAGCCGAGGATGTTTGTGTGAGAGTAGGAAAATTTTATTTCCCCGCCGACTTTGTTGTCTTCGAGTTTGATGCCAATCCCCGAGTACCCCTCATCCTTGGGAGGTGCTTCTTAAAAACGGGTCGTGCATTGATCGATGTAGATGAAGGAGAAATTACTTTGAGGGTAAACAACGAAGCCGTAACTTTTAATCTTGATCAAGTTACGAGATACTCCCCCATTTATGACGATACGTCCGTCAACAAAATTGATGTCATTGACATTGTATCGGAGGAGTATTCTCAAGAAATTCTTGGATTCTCGAGTGGCAATCCCACTTCGGTTGATCCCATCGTTGCTCTCTCTTCCCCTCCCCTCACTCCGTTTGAGGGAAGTGACTTTATCTTGGAAGAGATTGAAGCTTACTTAATGAGTGAATCGGTTTCACCGGAAATTGATTACGCCGATATTGATCTCGAGGGAGACATTCTTCTCCTTGAGAAGTTGCTTAATGATGACCCATCATCACTCCCTCCTCAAGAACTTCATATTGAGGAAATCAAGAACATTGAAAATTCTAATGATCCTCCGGAGGTCGAACTTAAGGACTTACCACCTCACCTCGAATACGCATTTTTGGAGGGTGACGATAAATTACCCGTCATAATTGCTAAAGATTTGAGTGAGGAGGAAAAAGCTGCTCTCATTACGGTTTTGAAGTCACACAAGCGAGCCATTGCTTGGAAACTTTCCGACATTAGGGGTATTAACCCGGAATTTTGTACACACAAGATTCTAATGGAAGATGATTTCAAACCAGCGGTTCAACATCAAAGAAGGGTGAATCCTAAAATACATGAGGTTATCAAACAAGAGGTTCTTAAACTTCTTGATGCCGGATTGATTTACCCTATCTCGGATAGTTCTTGGGTGAGCCCCGTTCATTGTGTGCCCAAAAAGGGTGGCATCACCGTTGTAGAAAATGATGAAAACGAGTTAATTCCTACTCGATTGGTTACGGGATGGCGTGTTTGCATTGACTACCGAAAGTTAAATGAAGCCACCCGTAAAGATCACTTTCCCTTACCCTTCATGGACCAAATGCTTGAGAGATTAGCGGGAAACGAATACTATTGTTTTCTCGATGGTTTCTCGGGTTACTTCCAAATACCCATAGATCCACAAGACCAAGAAAAGACCACCTTCACATGCCCTTATGGAACGTTTGCGTACCGGCGCATGCCTTTTGGGTTATGCAACGCTCCCGGTACATTCCAAAGGTGTATGATGGCCATTTTCCACGACATGATCGAGGAAACTATGGAGGTCTTTATGGATGATTTTTCGGTCTTTGGGGATTCTTTCAAATCATGTCTCTCCCATTTGGACAAGATGCTTAAACGTTGTGAAGACACAAATCTTTGTCTAAATTGGGAGAAAAGTCATTTCATGGTCAAAGAGGGCATAGTCCTCGGCCATAAGATCTCTAAAAGCGGGATTGAGGTTGATAAGGCTAAAGTTGATGTCATATCCAAATTGCCTCATCCCACCACCGTTAAGGGTGTTCGGAGTTTTCTAGGTCACGCCGGCTTCTATCGTCGATTCATTAAAGATTTCTCGAAAATAGCCCGGCCGATGACCCGTCTCCTTGAAAAAGATACTCCGTTCATCTTCTCCAAAGAATGCATTGAAGCTTTCCAAACCTTAAAGAAGAAACTTACGGAAGCTCCTATTCTAGTTGCCCCCGATTGGGACTTACCTTTCGAGCTCATGTGCGACGCTAGTGACTTTGCTCTAGGTGCGGTCTTGGGGCAACGAAAAGCAAAACATTTCCAGCCTATACATTATGCTAGCAAAACTTTGACCGAAGCTCAAGCACATTACACTACGACGGAAAAAGAATTACTAGCCGTAGTGTATGCTTTCGAGAAGTTTCGACCATACTTGATCTTGTCTAAAAGCATAGTGTATACGGATCACTCGGCCCTCAAATATCTCTTTGCAAAGCAAGATGCAAAGCCGAGATTGCTCCGGTGGGTTCTCCTCCTACAAGAATTTGATATCATCGTTCATGATAAAAAGGGAGCCGAGAACCTCACGGCTGATCACCTATCCCGTCTTGAAAATCCTCACCAAGGTGTGCTCGCGAAAAAGGAAATCAATGAAACATTTCCTCTCGAGACACTTAATGTGGTATCTCTAGGTGAAGATTCGAGTACCCCATGGTTTGCCGACTTTGCAAACTACCATGCGGGGAACTTCATTGTTAAAGGGATGTCGTCCCAACAAAAAAACAAATTCTTCAAAGATGTTAAGCACTACTTTTGGGACGACCCCTACTTGTTCAAAGTCTGTGCGGATCAAGTCATCCGACGGTGTGTTCACGGCCAAGAAGCCGTTGATATTCTCAACGCTTGTCACAATGGACCCACGGGGGGACATCATGGCCCGAACTACACCGCCAAAAAGGTGTTTGACTCCGGTTTCTATTGGCCCACAATCTATCGCGATGCCCATGACTTAGTCAAATCATGTGACGCTTGTCAACGTCACGGCAAAATCTCACAAAAGGATGAAATGCCTCAAAATGCTATCCAAGTGTGCGAGATCTTTGACGTGTGGGGCATCGACTTCATGGGGCCGTTCCCGTCATCTCGAGGGAACAAGTATATACTCGTGGCGGTCGATTACTTGTCTAAATGGGTGGAAGCGAAAGCGCTCCCCACCAACGACGCCCGAGTAGTTGTGAAATTTTTGAAATCTCTCTTTGCCCGTTTTGGAACTCCCCGTGCCATCATTAGTGATCGCGGTACGCACTTTTGCAATGACCAATTCGCAAAAGTCATGCTTAAGTACCGTGTCACTCACCGTCTTGCTACCGCGTATCACCCACAAACTAGTGGTCAAGTGGAAGTCTCAAATCGTGGTTTAAAAAGAATTCTTGAAAGGACCGTAGGAGAAAACCGTGCCTCTTGGTCGGATAAGCTAGATGATGCACTCTGGGCCTTTCGTACCGCTTACAAAACACCCATCGGTTTTACTCCTTATAAGCTTGTGTACGGAAAGGCGTGTCATCTACCGATCGAGCTCGAACACAAAGCCTATTGGGCCTTGAAGCATGCTAACTTTGATCTCAAGTCCGCGGGTGATCACCGAAAAGTTCAACTCAATGAATTAAATGAACTTCGTGATCAAGCCTACGAGAACTCTTTAATCTACAAAGAGAAGACAAAGAAGATCCATGACTCCAAAATTAAGAACCGCGTTTTCAACGTTGGTGACCGAGTCCTTCTTTTCAATTCTCGATTAAAGATCTTCTCGGGGAAACTTAAAACCCGTTGGACTGGGCCGTTCAGCGTTGCCAAAGTTTTTCCTTATGGTGTCGTCGAGTTATCTCAAACCGACGGAGCAAACTTCAAAGTGAACAGCCATAGATTGAAACATTATTTTGGAGGGGACATACCTCAATTGGTTGTCCCGGATCTCCAAACCTTCCCCATGAACCAATGAATTCGGGGTCGAGTCAAGCTAGCGACTCGGTTAACAAAAACAGTAGCATTTCATGGGTGTCCACCCATTTTTCTATCTTCTTTCTATTTTCTAACACTAAGTGTGGGGGGAATTCCCCCACTGTTGTTTGCTTGTTGTATGTTTGCTCTCTGTTTTCAGGATTCCCGTAGATTGTGATGATTGATGCGCCTGTTTTCGATTCAGCCGCCCAATATCCGATCTTTGCTAACGTTTATCTAGGGATATCTTTATAAATCCTTTTTGTGAGAAAAGATTCCGCTTCCACACTTGGCTAGTAGTATTACCTTTTTCCGTTCTATAGTTTCGGCTACGGCCGGTACTTTGAATATTGAGGGCAATATTCAATTCTAAGTGTGGGGGGGAATTCTAAACGAATTTTGATCACATTATGTACCTTCTAGTACCCTAGCACCCCCGTTTTGACCAAAAAATTTAAAATCTTATCGCTTTAAGTCAAGTATTTACATTTACAAGAAGTGGTTTTGCACAAAATAAAGCATTGATGCTTCGGCATTAATGGTAGTTTAGTCTTGATTCGGCTAGAACAAGGGGAATCCCGACTCTGCTAGAGTGTTGATCTTGCTGCTCTCTTAACAAGAGGCTAAGGTTTTACGCGTTGTGCAAATGAAAATGCTAAGCGTGGAGTAGTTGGTTCTCTTTAGAGCTTATATAAGTAATCTATGGCTTTTTCTCCCTGAAGCTAACTAATTGGACCTAAATACGTGCTCGTTGTCAAACTTTTGAACATTCAAAATCGTCGTGTTACAATAAAAAGTTTTAAGCAAAATTGATTTAGAGTCCGAGTTCAACTTTTTATTTAAATTTCCGAGAAAGCATACTTTCTTAAAATCTGAATAATATTGCAAAATGAGAGTATCGTAAAAATGCTTGAATGATGAAAAAGTTGCAAGTTTAAAGTTCAAAAAAAAATGTGAAAAAAAAGAAAAAAAAAGTGAAAAAAAAACTAAAAATGAAAATGAAAAAATATGAGTTAGCGTGAATAAAAGCACTATGTTGCTTATGAATAAATGTGAAACTTGCTTTTCTTAAATTTAAATCTGAAGTTGAACTCAGATTCGTCAAAGTTGTCTAAAAGTTTGACGGTAATTTGGAAATCCTTGACTTCAAAAATCCCGAAAGCTCCGATACTATTCTCGAGGGTGAAAACCTAGCCTCCTCAAAAGGACAAGCTGAGAAGAAAGTCGCTACATGGAGTGATCTCACCTTTGAATCTCGAATTTCTAAATTATCGGCGGTTGTAATCCATTTAGGTTTAGTTTTAACTTAACGGTAGCTTCGTAAATCTTTGGAATCGAATTCCCGCTAATTCCGGTACTATTCTCTGTGAGGTGTCAAAAGCCCGGTCACTTAAAACTCATGTTTTGGGATGTGCCGAGAAGAAAGCCGCTATATGGAAGAGGCCCTTTCGATCCTTAGACTTTCATCGCTTTGTGAGTTAGTACTTTAGTTAAGTGGATAACAACCATAACAAATGTCGATTTCAATGGTCAAACTTTTGAAAATGAGCACACTCACTTAAATTCTATAAATTAGGGAGTAAAAGTTAAGTCTCGACTTACATAGATTATTGATATAAGTAGTGTTAGCATTTTACAAAAACGTTTGCACAATAAGTTTAAGCTTGGTTTGAGAGTATAAAAAAAAGAGGATGACGATTACAATTCCCCGGAGACACCCATTTTGCGTGAATCCCGTTCTATGATGCCATGTTTTGATAATCAAGCACGTTATTTATTTATGTTCAAGTTTAAATTTCTCGTAGTAGAATAAAAAGTCGAAACGGGGTATACTTGGTATTTTTGATCCTTTCATTACTTCATATGATCGGATTGCTAGGGACTAGCAATTGATAGTGTGGGGGATTTGATGAGTGCTTATTCACTCATCATTTTTACCCATCTAAGCCCACAAAAACGTCTAAAAACACGAAATATTACCAATTATTCTACAGATATCCTTGGACTGTGTTTTTATGTATTTCAGGTACAAAGGATCGAAAACAGGGCAAAAACGTGCTGAATTGAGCTCGGATTGAAAGCGCGTTTTGTGACGGAGCGGAAGTGGATTTTCTATATTTTCAGAGCCGGGATACATATTTGGGAGTGAGCTTGGGAATCGACTCAAAACCTAAACTAAACCTAAAATTTCCATTTTACCCTTTACCCGAACCCAATTTATCACCTTTACTCTAAAAACGTTTTTCACTTAAAACAATTATTTTCATTTACAACAATTATTTTTATTAAAACCAATTTTCATTAAAATTATTTTCTCTTCTAAAAAAAAATTATAACAAAAACTCAAAAATACAATTTTATTTTAGAACCTTTTTTCCAATACAAAATACTAACTACTTAACCCTTTAACCTTTTTAAAACACTGAACCTTTTAAAAATAAAACCACTTTACCTTTTTCTCCCTTTTTTTCCCAAAAACAAAAAAGAATCCCCACACCTGCTAAATCTTTGCCCGCCAAAACCCTTATACCCTCACCTTTGTCTTCTTCCCTAAACATCCTTCTCAACCCACTGATTCCCAAGTCGACATCCCCACACCCACATGGCTCACTTGCCAAGTTGGCAATCCCCAACTAGCTCATTGGACATCAAGATGGACGGCTCAGATTAAGAGAAGTGATGCCCAAGCCAATCCAAAGGCTGAGATTGAAGCTAAGAAGCACAAGTTGTCCATTTTCTCTCATTTGTCTCAGAAAAGAAACACAAGCTCAACATTTGAAGACCTAGCTTACTTAGTATAAATAGTAGTGCTTGTAGCCTTTGAAAGGCATTAGGTTTTTAAGAGAGTTTTTAGTTTAATTTATGTTTTAACTTAGTTGTAATGTTTTATTTTTATGAATGAAAAAAAAGTTTTCCTACTTGTCTTATTTTTCTGCTTATATGCTAATAAGCACTTGAGTACTTATTAGCTTGTTATCACTTGTTTTCTTATCTAAAGTCTTCTTATTATCTCTGCTAATCAGTTTTTGAAAAGAAAAAAAAAAAGCAAACTTGAGTTTTTTAAACTTTATTTTCAAATGCTTAAGCCCCTGCAGGGTGTTTGGTTTGAGGCTTAAACTCGGGTCAAAACCATTTTCTACCCATTTTGACTTTATAAGTCAAAGTCGTTAAGGTTTTAAAGTTGTTTTAAGAGAAGTAAAATGGTTTAAACAAGTTTTGTTGGAAAAGAAAAAAAAATCTAATCTCAAAAAGCTAACAAGACTGCTGCTGTTTGCAAGGCTTTTGTAGCTTAAAATTTTTGGTCAAAACTTCTTCAAAATTGTTTTTCTTATATCTCCACATACCCACCTAGATATAGCTTTAGCTTATTTTGCACTTAGGATAGTTGTACTTAGATAAAATTGCATTTAAAATCTGTCCATTGCCCATTTCATACTGCTTTGATTCAGACCATAATAGCCCAAGTGGGTCTACTTTTTGATTTTTAACTTGCTTAATATTAAGCCTTATTGTCTGAATTTTGGTATGCAAAATCTTGGGTTGGTCCTCTAGCTTTTTCACATTTTTAAGAAATTTTAGTTCAGCTTATTGATAGCTTAACTTTCCCTCAAAAAGCCTCCCCTGGACTGATTTGTTTGTCCCACATCAGCAGCTTAGTAGCCATTTAGTGGCTTATTTTAGCTTTTTATTAGCTTAATTAGGAATCCTAGGATACCTTAGTGCTTATTAGGTGATATAGATTAGGAGTGGTAGTCTTTAGCTCATTTAATCCTTTTTGGTGCTTATTTAGTCGTTTAGTTGCTAGTTGTATGCTTAGGACTCCCAACTGCTTATCTCCGCTTTATGCTCCCCATTTCAGCTTATAATCTATTCCCTTTAGCTTATTTTATGTTCTTATAAATGCATGATAGCTTATTGTCCTTTATATTGCTTATTCATTATTGTAGTGCTTAAAATCTTTCACACAAGGTGCTTATTTGGTTGTGTGTAGTCTGATGTGAATAAGCAGTATCCAACTGCTTATTTCACAAGCTTGGATAAAAAGTTTTCACAAAAAGTCTGTTGCTTTTGTCTTATAATTAAGTTTCAAAAAGAAAATTTGAAAAAAATAATAAGTGCAAAGGTGCAAGGCACCGGTTCAACTCAGTCTCACGGCAATGACACACCACACCACACATAACCAATCGCCTCTTGGGACTTTGACTGGTCATATCTTGCTTTATTAATATCTTAACTACATAAACAATTTTAAGTTAGTAGCTTAATTAGCTTTTTAAGTGCTTATTTCAAAAGCAGGTACTTTTTTTTTTTTTCTTAAAACCAAGATATCCAAAGTATTTTCTGTGAAATTTTCAGATTTTTCGAAATTAGTTTAGTATTTTTTATAATTAAATTAGATTAAATTAGGAATTAATTCGTAATAAATAATTTAAAAGTCGAAAAAATACCCGGCTTTTTCCTAAAATTATATTTAGTATTTTAGTACGTAGGAAAATTATTTTTGCACCCGTAGGACTTAAATTGCATTATTTTCACTTTTTAAGGCTCGGGATTAGCCCGGGTTTTTACGTTTTTGCATTTTAGCATCTTAGGACTTAAGTTGACTTACTTTTATTGTTTCATATGCTTAGTAGTAGTTAATTTGTTATTTACTTTGTTCCCCTTGCCTTAATTACTTTCCCGTCACTTAATTTAACGTAATCAAAAACGAAAAATCTCAAACAATTCAAGCATTTTAATAACAAACCTCAAACGACATCCTCAATTCACACCTCGTTGGGACACGACCCAGGTAATCACTTACCCGGTATCACTTATATCACATTCGTGAGTTTTGTCACGTTAACCCTTTTCCTAAAAGGTTGATTTGTCGATTCTCGCTAGATATCGATATTTGATATATTTTCTTAAACGAATCAAATTTTGGCGCGGCCGGGAGGTTGTGTTGCGACAATATCGTTACGGTTTGACGATTAGTGACTTGAAGAACCTTCCTCGTGAAGTTATTGCTTTTTGAAAAAAAAATTAAAAACACAAAATATTTTCCTTTTATTTTGAATATATATATATAAAAGATAAAAATACAAAAAGATTTTCCCTTTTGATTTTTCTAATAAAATAGAAGACACAATCAATATAACACTTCTCAACTTGAGTGTTATCATTATAAGTTCCCGAACCAAAGATTCAAAACTTGCCTTTGTGTCGCTCGTGATTTGGTTTACTTCTATCGGTTTAACAAACCGTGTGAGGGGTATAAGGGACGGCCCGACATTAAATTTGCGGCTGAAAAGAGACGGGTTTTTAATAAGCTTCATACGTGACCTACTAAGTCTCTCCGCTCCTTTGTGCGTTTTACTTATAAAAGTGATCATTTCACGTGGGATTATTGGTTTAAGTTCACCGTGTTTTGCCTCGGTCTTGTTTTAATTGAAAGTGTTTTTGGTAGTGCATGCACACTCGTTCTTCTAATTCTTCTAGTCCCCTTCTTGAACTCGCCACAATTCCGCGAAGACGTAATAGACGTCCCCCGCCAATAGTCGAACCCGAGATTCGTACTAATCCCACCCCATTCCCAAATGGCGGAGGATAACCGTTCTATGTTGGAACAACTCCAAGCACCCACCGAGGGTTATGGAGAAGCTATCATCGTTCCACCAATCGTTGCATACAATTTTGAGCTCAAAAACGGATTGATTAACTTGGTATCGTCAAGCCAATTTTACGGATTTGAGAGAGACGATCCTCACTCATATCCACGGTTTAACAAGCTCACGTCTACAATCAAATATCGAAACATGCCGGAAGAAGCCATCAAACTACTTTTCCTGCTTTCACTTGAGGGGCCGCCCGGATTTGGCTCAAAAACAACCCCTCAATCAATCACCACATGGGAAGATTTAGTTTCAAAATTCACTAACGAATTCTTCCCACCACAAAAGACAACACACTTAAAAATGAAATCACAAAGTTTACACAAAAATTTGATGAATCATTTAGTGAAGCTTGGGATCGTTTCAAGGACTTACTTCGTCAATGTCCTCACCATGGCTTTTCCGAGTTACATCAACTCGATACTTTCTACAATGGTTTGAACGAAAACGATCAAGACTCTCTCAATGCTGCCGCCGGTGGTAATCTCTTGACACGCTCTACGAAAGATGTGTTGTCCATCATTGAGAACAAGTCTAAAGTCCTCACCTCACGGCAAAACCGATTGCTTCCCGAGTGAGTGCTTCACCTTCTTCGGAAATTGTCTCTAGCACGGATGCTAAGATTGACAAGCTTACCGATGCTATCCAAGCATTGGTTCTCTCTCACAAATCTATTTCTTCTCCATCTCCAAATCCACCCGCCCAAGTCAAAGCGGTGGCAGCTACTTGTACTACTTGTGGTGGGCCTCATGCTTACTACAATTGTACCGCTACGGATGGTAATCCTTTTGAAGCAAATGCCGTAGTGGGCCTTTACAATCAAGGAGGTAATCAATACCGTCCTCAAGTTGACCCTAGCTATCGTGCTAACAATCAAGGACCACCCGGTTTTCCTCAACCTAACAATCAAAATAGGTTGAATCAAAATCAAGTGAAAGGGCAAAACATTCCATATCAAGCCCCGATGAACCAATACCCGCCCCAAGGGGGTAATCTCAATCATGGTTATCAAGCTCCTAATTACCAACCCCCGGTTAGCCCCTCTATTGAACTTTTAACTACATTAAGTCTAATGAGGTTACAATTAAGGGTTTGCAAAGCCAAATCACTACTTTGAGAAATGATTTCCAAACTTCAATGTCAAAACAAGGTAATGAGTTAAAAATGAATTGAACAAAACAAACAACAAAATTGATCAAAATCAAAACAAAATTGAAAATATGTTCAATAGTATCATGTGTCAAATGAATCAAGCTTCAACTTCTAAAACCCTTCCGGCTAATACGATTCCAAATCCGAGGGAGAGTTGAATGCTATTGCCACCGGTGGTAAGACATATAATGGACCTCGATGCCTACACCCCTCCTGGTGAGGGAGGTAGCACAAGAAACCGAGGTGACAAAGGACAAGGTGCATTCTACAAGCCCAAAGTACCGCGACACGTCCAACCTCCGGTAGTCCCATTTCCATTCCGAACCCGATGTTCGAGGACTAATCCTAAGCCTTCAATTCCTTATCCTTCAAGGCTTAATGACCAAAAGCTCCGTGACAAATCTAATCAACAAATGGAGAAGCTTATCCAAATCTTTCAAGATTTGCACTTCGAGATTAGGTTCGCGGACGCTCTCCTTCTAATGCCCAAGTTTGTTCCACGATCAAAAGCTTGTTGAGCAACAAAGAAAAATTTCTGAGTTGGCTAAAACTTCCTTGAACGAGAATTGTTCTCGTTATCCTTAAAAAACTTCCCGAAGTTAGAGACCCTAAAATTCCTAATCCCATGTGATTTTCAAGGGATAGTTCAATGCTCCGCTTTGGCCGATCTTGGCGCGAGCATTAACTTAATGCCACACTCTATGTGGAAGAAGCTGCTACCCCCACTCACACCTACATGTATGATCCTCGAGCTTGCAGATCGTACAAGTTCTCGTCCATTAGGTATAGCCGAGGATGTTTGTGTGAGAGTAGGAAAATTTTATTTCCCCACCGACTTTGTTGTCGCCGAGTTTGATGCCGATCCCGAGTACCCCTCATCCTTGGGAGGTGCTTCTAAAAACGGGTCGCATTGATCGATGTAGATGAAAGGGAAATTACTTTGAGGGTAAACAAGGAAGCCGTAACTTTTAATCTTGATCAAGTTACGATACTCCCCTCGCTATGACGCGATAATCCCCACAACAAAATTGATGTCATTGACATTGTATCGAGGAGTATTCTCAAGAAATTTTGGATTCTCGAGTGGCAATCCCACTGTTGATCCCATCGTTGCTCTCTCCTCCCCTCACTCCGTTTGAGGGAAGTGACTTTATCTTGGAAGAGATTGAAGCTTACTTAATGAGTGAATCGGTTTCACCGGAAATTGATTACGCCGATATTGATCTCGAGGGAGACATTCTTCTCCTTGAGAAGTTGCTTAATGATGACCCATCATCACTCCCTCCTCAAGAACTTCATATTGAGGAAATCAAGAACATTGAAAATTCTAATGATCCTCCGGAGGTCGAACTTAAGGACTTACCACCTCACCTCGAATACGCATTTTTGGAGGGTGACGATAAATTACCCGTCATAATTGCTAAAGATTTGAGTGAGGAGGAAAAAGCCGCTCTCATTACGGTTTTGAAGTCACACAAGCGAGCCATTGCTTGGAAACTTTCCGACATTAGGGGTATTAACCCGGAATTTTGTACACACAAGATTCTAATGGAAGATGATTTCAAACCAGCGGTTCAACATCAAAGAAGGGTGAATCCTAAAATACATGAGGTTATCAAACAAGAGGTTCTTAAACTTCTTGATGCCGGATTGATTTACCCTATCTCGGATAGTTCTTGGGTGAGCCCCGTTCATTGTGTGCCCAAAAAGGGTGGCATCACCGTTGTAGAAAATGATGAAAACGAGTTAATTCCTACTCGATTGGTTACGGGATGGCGTGTTTTCATTGACTACCGAAAGTTAAATGAAGCCACCCGTAAAGACCACTTTCCCTTACCCTTCATGGACCAAATGCTTGAGAGATTAGCGGGAAACTAATACTATTGTTTTCTCGATGGTTTCTCGGGTTACTTCCAAATACCCATAGATCCACAAGACCAAGAAAAGACCACCTTCACGTGCCCTTATGGAACGTTCGCTGATCGCGCATGCCTTTGGGTTATGCAACACTCCCGGTACATTCCAAAGGTGTATGATGGCCATTTTCCACGACATGATCGAGGAAACTCTTTATGGATGATTTTTCGGTCTTTGGGGATTCTTTCAAATCATGTCTCTCCCATTTGTACAAGATGCTTAAACGTTGTGAAGACACAAATCTTTGTCTAAATTGGGAGAAAAGTCATTTCATGGTCAAAGAGGGCATAGTCCTCGGCCATAAGATCTCTAAAAGCGGGATTGAGGTTGATAAGGCTAAAGTTGATGTCATATCCAAATTGCCTCATCCCACCACCGTTAAGGGTGTTCGAGTTTCTAGGTCACGCCGGCTTCTATCGTCGATTCATTAAAGATTTTCAAAATAGCCCGCCGATGACCCGCCTCCTTGAAAAAGATACTTCGTTCATCTTCTCCAAAGAATGCATTGAAGCTTTCCAAACCTTAAAGAAGAAACTTACGGAAGCTCCTATTCTAGTTGCCCCCGATTGAGACTTACCTTTCGAGCTCATGTGCGACGCTAGTGACTTTGCTCTAGGTGCGGTCTTGGGGCAACGAAAAGCAAAACATTTCCAGCCTATACATTATGCTAGCAAAACTTTGACCGAAGCTCAAGCACATTACACTACGACGGATAAAGAATTACTAGCCAGTGCTCGAGAAGTTTCGACCATACTTGATCTTGTCTAAAAGCATAGTGTATACGGATCACTCGACCCTCAAATATCTCTTTGCAAAGCAAGATGCAAAGCCGAGATTGCTCCGGTGGGTTCTCCTCCTAAAAGAATTTGATATCATCGCTCATGATAAAAGGGAGCCGAGAACCTCGCGGCTGATCACCTATCCCGTCTTGAAAATCCTCACCAAGGTGTGCTCGAGAAAAAGGAAATCAATGAAACATTTCCTCTCGAGACACTTAATGTGGTATCTCTAGGTGAAGATTCGAGTACCCCATGGTTTGCCGACTTTGCAAACTACCATGCGGGGAACTTCATTGTTAAAGGGATGTCGTCCCAACAAAAAAACAAATTCTTCAAAGATGTTAAGCACTACTTTGGGACGACCCTACTTGTTCAAAGTCTGTGCGGATCAAGTCATTCGACGGTGTGTTCACGGCCAAGAAGCCGTTGATATTCTCAACGCTTGTCACAATGGACCCAGAGGGGGACATCATGGCCCGAACTACACCGCCAAAAAGGTGTTTGACTGCGGTTTCTATTGGCCCACAATCTATCGCGATGCCCATGACTTAGTCAAATCATGTGACGCTTGTCAACGTCACGGCAAAATCTCACAAAAGGATGAAATGCCTCAAAATGCTATCCAAGTGTGCGAGATCTTTGACGTGTGGGGCATCGACTTCATGGGGCCGTTCCCGTCATCTCGAGGGAACAAGTATATACTCGTGGCGGTCGATTACTTGTCTAAATGGGTGGAAGCGAAAGCGCTCCCCACCAACGACGCCCGAGTAGTTGTGAAAATTTTGAAATCTCTCTTGCCCGCTTTTGGAACTCCCCGTGCCATCATTAGTGATCGCGGTACGCACTTTTGCAATGACCACTTCGCAAAAGTCATGCTTAAGTACGGTGTCACTCACCGTCTTGCTACCGCGTATCACCCACAAACTAGTGGTCAAGTGGAAGTCTCAAATCGTGGTTTAAAAAGAATTCTTGAAAGGACCGTAGGAGAAAACCGTGCCTCTTGGTCAGATAAGCTAGATGATGCACTGGGCCTTCGCATCGCTTACAAAACACCCATCGGTTTTACTCCTTATAAGCTTGTGTACGGAAAGGCGTGTCATCTACCGATCGAGCTCGAACACAAAGCCTATTGGGCCTTGAAGCATGCTAACTTTGATCTCAAGTCCGCGGGTGATCACCGAAAAGTTCAACTCAATGAATTAAATGAACTTCGTGATCAAGCCTACGAGAACTCTTTAATCTACAAAGAGAAGACAAAGAAGATCCATGACTCCAAAATTAAGAACCGCGTTTTCAACGTTGGTGACCGAGTCCTTCTTTTCAATTCTCGATTAAAGATCTTCTCGGGGAAACTTAAAACCCGTTGGACTGGGCCGTTCACCGTTGCCAAAGTTTTTCCTTATGGTGCCGTCGAGTTATCTCAAACCGACGGACCAAACTTCAAAGTGAACGACCATAGATTGAAACATTATTTTGGAGGGGACATACCTCAATTGGTTGTCCCGGATCTCCAAACCTTCCCCATGAACCAATGAATTTGAGGTCGAGTCAAGCTAGCGACTCGGTTAACAAAAACAGTAGCATTTCATGGGTGTCCACCCATGTTTCTATCTTCTTTTTATTTTCTAACACTAAGTGTGGGGGGAATTCCCCCACTGTTGTTTGCTTGTTGTATGTTTGCTCTCTGTTTTCAGGATTCCCGTAGATTGTGATGATTGATGCGCCTGTTTTCGATTCAGCCGCCCAATATCCGATCTTTGCTAACGTTTATCTAGGGATATCTTTATAAATCCTTTTTGTGAGAAAAGATTTCGCTTCCACACTTGGCTAGTAGTATTACCTTTTTCCGTTCTATAGTTTCGGCTACGGCCGGTACTTTGAATATTGAGGGCAATATTCAATTCTAAGTGTGGGGGGGAATTCTAAACGAATTTTGATCACATTATGTACCTTCTAGTACCCTAGCACCCCCGTTTTGACCAAAAATTTTAAAATTTTATCGCTTTAAGTCAAGTATTTACATTTACAAGAAGTGGTTTGCACAAAAATAAAGCATTGATGCTTCGGCATTAATGGTAGTTTAGTCTTGATTCAGCTAGAACAAGGGGAATCCCGACTCTGCTAGAGTGTTGATCTAGCTGCTCTCTTAACAGTAGGCTAAGGTTTTACGCGTTGTGCAAATGAAAATGCTAAGCGTGGAATAGTTGGTTCTCTTTAGAGCTTATATAAGTAATCTATGGCTTTTTCTCCCAGAAGCTAACTAATTGGACCTAAATACGTGCTCGTTGTCAAACTTTTGAACATTCAAAATCGTCGTGTTACAATAAAAAGTTTTTAAGCAAAATTGATTTAGAGTCCGAGTTCAACTTTTTATTTAAATTTCCGAGAAAGCATACTTTCTTAAAATCTGAATAATATTGCAAAATGAGAGTATCGTAAAAATGCTTGAATGATGAAAAAGTTGCAAGTTTAAAGTTCAAAAAAAAATGATGAAAAAGAAAAAAAAAAACTGAAAAAAAAAACTGAAAAATGAAAAATGAAAAAAAATATGAGTTGCGTGAATAAAAGCACTATGTTGCTTATGAATAAATGTGTGAAACTTGCTTTTTCTTAAATTTAAATCGGAAGTTGAACTCAGTATTCGTCAAAGTTGTCTAAAAGTTTGACGGTAATTTGGAAATCCTTGACTTCAAAGATCCCGAAAGCTTCGATACTATTCTCGAGGGTGAAAACCTAGCCTCCTCAAAAGGACAAGCTGAGAAGAAAGTCGCTACATGGAGTGATCTCACCTTTGAATCTCGAATTTCTAAATTATCGTCGGTTGTAATCCATTTAGGTTTAGTTTTACCTTAACGGTAGCTTCAGAATCTTTGGAATCGAATTCCCGCTAATTCCGGTACTATTCTCTGTGAGGTGTCAAAAGCCCGGTCACTTAAAACTCATGTTTTGGGATGTGCCGAGAAGAAAGCCGCTACATGGAAGAGGCCCTTTCGATCCTTAGACTTTCATCGTTTTCGGTGAGTTAGTACTTTAGTTAAGTGGATAACAACCATAACAAATGTCGATTTCAATGGTCAAACTTTTGAAAATGAGCACACTCACTTAAATTCTATAAATTGCGGGAGTAAAAAGTTAAGTCTCGACTTACATAGATTATTGATATAAGTAGTGTTAGCATTTTACAAAAACGTTTGCACAATAAGTTTAAGCTTGGTTTGAGAGTATAAAAAAAAGAGGATGACGATTACAATTCCCCGGAGACACCCATTTTGCGTGAATCCCGTTCTATGATGCCATGTTTTGATAATCAAGCACGTTATTTATTTATGTTCAAGTTTAAATTTCTCGTAGTAGAATAAAAAGTCGAAACGAGGTATACTTGGTATTTTGATCCTTTCATTACTTCATATGATCGGATTGCTAGGGACTAGCAATTGATAGTGTGTGGGATTTGATGAGTGCTTATTCACTCATCATTTTTACCCATCTAAGCCCACAAAAACGTCTAAAAACACGAAATATTACCAATTATTCTACAGATATCCTTGGACTGTGTTTTTATGTATTTCAGTACAAAGGATCGAAAGGTGGCAAAAGCGCGCGTAATTGAGCTCGGATTGGAAAGCGTGCTTTTTGCACGGAGCCGTAAGTGGATTTTCTATATTTCGTGAGTCGGGATACATATTTGGGAGTGAGCTTGGGGAATCAGACTCAAAACCTAAACTAAACCTAAAATTTCCATTTTACCCTTTACCCGAACCCAATTTATCACCTTTAATCTAAAAACGTTTTTCACTTAAAACAATTATTTTCATTTACAACAATTATTTTTATTAAAACCAATTTTCATTAAAATTATTTTCTTTCTAAAAAAAAAAGTTTTTATAACAAAAACTCAAAAATACAATTTTATTTTAGAACCTTTTTTCCAATACAAAATACTAACTACTTAACCCTTTAACCTTTTTAAAACACTGAACCTTTTAAAAATAAAACCACTTTACCTTCTTCTCCCTTTTTCCCAAAACAAAAAGAATCCCCACACCCCTGCTAAATCTTTGCCCGCCAAAACCCTTATACCCTCACCTTTGTCTTCTTCCCTAAACATCCTTCTCAACCCACTGATTCCCAAGTCAGACATCCCCCACACCCACATGGCTCACTTGCCAAGTTGGCAATCCCCAACTAGCTCATTGGACATCAAGATGGACGGCTCAGATTAAGAGAAGTAATGCCCAAGCCAATCCAAAGGCTGAGATTGAAGCTAAGAAGCACAAGTTGTCCATTTTCTCTCATTTGTCTCAGAAAAGAAACACAAGCTCAACATTTGAAGACCTAGCTTACTTAGTATAAATAGTAGTGCTTGTAGCCTTTGAATGGCATTAGGTTTTTAAGAGAGTTTTTAGTTTAATTTATGTTTTAACTTAGTTGTAATGTTTTATTTTTATGAATGAAAAAAAAGTTTTCCTACTTGTCTTATTTTTCTGCTTATATGCTAATAAGCACTTGAGTGCTTATTAGCTTGTTATCACTTGTTTTCTTATCTAAAGTCTTCTTATTATCTGCTAATCAGTCTTTGAAAAGAAAAAAAAAAAGCAAACTTGAGTTTTTTTTTTAAACTTTATTTTCAAAACAGTTAAGCCCCTGCAGGTGTTTGGTTTGAGGTCGAAACTGAGTCAAAACCATTTTCTACCCATTTTGACTTTATAAGTCAAAGTCAGTTAAGGTTTTTAAAGTTGTTTTAAGAGAAGTAAAATGGTTTAAACAAGTTTTGGTTGGAAAAAGAAAAAAAAATCTAACTCTGCAATGTACAAAGCAGTACTTCTTGTTTGCAAGGCTTTTTGTAGCTTAAAATTTTGGTCAAAACTTCTTCAAAATTGTTTTTCTTGTATCTCCACATACCCACCTAGATATAGCTTTAGCTTATTTTGCACTTAGGATAGATGTACTTAGATAAAATTGGATTTAAAATCTGTCCATTGCCCATTTCATACCTGTTTTGATTCAGCAGCCATAATACAGCCTGGGTCTACTTTTTGATTTTTAACTTGCTTAATATTAAGCCTTATTGTCTGAATTTTGGTATGCAAAATCTTGGGTTGGTCCTCTAGCTTTTGCACATTTTTAAGAAATTTTAGTTCAGCTTATTGATAGCTTAACTTGCCCTCAAAAAGCCTCCCCTGGACTGATTTGCTGTCCCACATCAGCAGCTTAGTAGCCATTTAGTGGCTTATTTTAGCTTTTTATTAGCTTAATTAGGAATCCTAGGATACCTTAGTGCTTATTAGGTGATATAGATTAGGAGTGGTAGTCTTTAGCTCATTTAATGCTTTTTGGTGCTTATTTAGTCGTTTAGTTGCTAGTTGTATGCTTAGGACTCCCAACTGCTTATCCTGCTTTATGCTCCCCATTTCAGCTTATAATCTATTCCCTTTAGCTTATTTTATGTTCTTATAAATGCATGATAGCTTATTGTCCTTTATATTGCTTATTCATTATTGTAGTGCTTAAAATCTTTCACACAAGGTGCTTATTTGGTTGTGTGTAGTCTGATGTGAATAAGCAGTATCCAACTGCTTATTTCACAAGCTTGGATAAAAAGTTTTCACAAAAAGTCTGTTGCTTTTGTCTTATAATTAAGTTTCAAAAAGAAAATTTGAAAAAATAATTCTAAAGGTGCAAGGCACCGTGTTCGAACTCAGGTCTCACGGCTAACAGACACACCACACCACACATAACCAACTGCCCTTGGGACTTTGACTGGTCATATCTTGCTTTATTAATATCTTAACTACATAAACAGTTTTAAGTTAGTAGCTTAATTAGCTTTTTAAGTGCTTATTTCAAAAGGCAATTGTAGGCCTTTTTTATTTTTCTTAAAACCAGTATTATCCAAAGTATTTTCGTGAAATTTTCAGATTTTTCAAATTAGTTTAGTATTTTTATAATTAAATTAGATTAAATTAGGAATTAATTCATAAATAATTTAAAAGTCGAAAAAATACCCGGCTTTTTCCTAAAATTATTTTTAGTAGTTTAGAACGTAGGAAAATTATTTTTGAACCCGTAGGACTTAAATTGCATTATTTTCACTTTTTAAGGCTCGGGATTAGCCCGGGTTTTTACGTTTTTGCATTTTAGCACCTTAGGACTTAAGTTGACTTAATTTTATTGTTTCATATGCTTAGTAGTAGTTAATTTGTTATTTACTTTGTTCCCCTTGCCTTAATTACTTTCCCGTCACTTAATTTAACGTAATCAAAAACGAAAAATCTCAAACAATTCAAGCATTTTAATAACAAACCTCAAACGACATCCTCAATTCACACCTCGTTGGGACACGACCCGGGTAATCACTTACCCGGTATCACTTATATCACATTCGTGAGTTTTGGCACGTTAACCCTTTTCCTAAAAGGTTGATTTGTCGATTCTCGCGTATATCGTATATTTGATATATTTTCTTAAACGAATCAGAGCATTACATTGTTTCTTATAAATTATACATATCTTGTACACCTATGTCTAATTCAGGAAGAATCATGTGATGATAGGAGTAGTAGTATCAAATTTGTAAGCAATTCTATGACCGAGCAAATTTTCAAAAGACCCGTTACTCAAACCGATTTAGCGTAATCCGATGAAAGTTCTTGTTTGATGAGTTGTGGGATTAAGTAAAAATCGGTTACCTAAAGTTCTTTTGAGGGTTATGCTCGAGAATGGGAAAGTTTGCCTCATCAAGAATACGGACATATCACGAGTATACATAATTTAGGTATTTGAAAAATTTATCGAACCTTGATTAAATATAGCCTAGTCACCTATATTTAATCTTGGGACAGTTAAACATAGTCTGACTACCTATGTTCAACTTAAACTTTTCAAATATCGAGAATAGTTGTACTAGGGTTATGTCTAGATTGATTCTCTACTTGATTTTTCAAAAATCACAAAATTTTGTGAATGTAAACAACTTATGTGTATTCATCAGATTAAACACGGTAACAAAATGAACTCTTACCATATCTTTACCACGTAAAGCCAGTCTCATCTATCAACACTCTTTATTTTGGGTTTCGGTCTACACTATAATTCAAATGCATCCTAAATTTAACGGGCTTCGACCCATGATCAAACCACACAAGACTATTTAGTAAAACCAGACTCAAACTCACCCACCCGGACACATGTTAACAAAAAAATCTGAAATGTTGACATAGTAAGTAGCCGCTACTATAAAATACACAAGCAGAACAATGGTAATAAAATGTGGCATCTTGAAGTATCAAAAATGGCGCGTTTATAAAAACAAAAGTAGCCGTTGGGTTACTATTCTCGACCATTGATGGTCACTGTTCACTGGTAACTATTCACCTCGAATCAGAAGAAGTATTTATCTGATAAAACACTCGTTACAAAACTCAAAAGAAATCCAAAATTTTGCCATAATTCAAAAAAGACAAGTTGAAATACATCATTAGTTATCTCATAAAACCACATTTATTCGTCAACATCGTTTCAACATCCAACTTGGACTAAATCTCGGGACGAGATTTGATTTAAGGGGGTGAGACTGTAATCACCGGTAAATTTCACCTTGTATTAAATTAATATAATATTCGAATGAAAGAATACTTATCCATTTTCTACGTCTAATCTTTTTTTTAGATTAAACGTTATCAGTTTACCTGATCACAAGAACTAACTAATGTGACGTAACACAATTAACGTGCTCACACACAGACCGACACCAACATGCCTTATGTTTATCTCAAGTAAACATCCTTATCTGTCAAGCATAAAACTTTTCGACTTTTATTTACTATTTTACGTTATTTTGTTAACGTACGATTATTTAACGTTCAAACAAAACATTTTCCATTTATCAGAATTTTCACAAAACTTTTCAGGCTATTAAATTTACTACTGACTTCTATTTAATATCACTTTAAACTTGTTTTAGTTTAAATAACGTTTAAACACTCCAATAACCCACGACTCAGTTTTATAATTGGGTATATTTTTAACATTTTTATAAGCTTTATATTTTTACCTTGCCCGATAATAAGTTTCACAACTTAAGGACCTAACGTTTGTAATTATCGGGATCAAACTATACCCACTACACCCCAAGACTTAACTACTAAGACTAGCAAAATATCTATAATAGTTCAAAGTCAATTTGAGCTCTCTTTTATATTAAACCGACTCCAACCTTATATAGATATTATATGTCCCCTCTCATTTGATAAACACAGAGAATAAGAAAAAGAGATAACTCTTTTATCTCTTCCTTCTCTCTCTCGGATCACGGGCGACACCACCACCCCAACTTCACTATCACCTCACCACCACTCAGCCACACCATCGCAGCCACGCCACCGCCATCACCAACATCAACGCCTCAAGGGCGTGTGTGCTTGTCTGGTCTCGGGTTTACAAGAATCTGCAAAAGGTTGACTTGGTTTTTGGTTTATTCTTGTTCGAGATAACCATCCCCGCCGCCACCATTATATCCATCATCCCTCTCCTCGTTGGTATGCCTAACACCATCAAACAACTCGTCTTTTTTTTACATGTATTTATATTGAATATAAAGATGAATTTTACAAAAGATTTGTGATTAAAGACCATATAAAAAATGTTTCCAACCAGATTCGTGTGGATTCAATCATTAAAGTGGTGTTTGGGATTGTTATTTTGGATGCTTGGTCGGGTCAAGAACCCGTTTGGGTTTTAGTCAGGTCTCGATGTGCTTGTTATCTGCTTATTGTTGAACTTCTTAACTCATCTTGTATATGTTATAGTTAACTTATTGGTGGTGTAAGTATTTTTGCTTCCGGTTCAGAAAAACACCACAAGGGTGTTTGTTTATTGCTTCTGTTTCGACAACCACACCCACTTAGGATGTTGGTTTGGTTCGGTTTAACTAACAACAACACAAGGAATGTTGTTTGTTCGAAGCTTATTTATGTTTCTTGTTTTGATTCGGGTGTGTTTCTTCACGGCTGGAAAGAATCCACCCAAAGGGTAGTTGTTTGTTGTCGGTTTAATAGCGAAGCACCTACGAGGGTGTTTGTTTGTTGCCGTTATTGTTGGATGTTGTTGTGTGTCATAGCTACCCCAAAACGGGTGCGCTTGGTTTGGGTTTTCTGCTCGGTCCGAAAGCCACTAGCCCATAAAGGGTGTTTGGTTGTTGCTGTCACAGCAGCCCGATAAGGGTGCGATAGGTTTTGTCTCAGCTAGCACAAGAAATACCACAAGGGTATGGTTGTTTTTCTGTCATTGGGTCAACAAAAACACCCAAGTGGTGTTTGTTCTTGCATCAGTTAACAACAACAACCCTCAAGGGGTGTTTGTTACCTGCTATCGCATCCTAACACAAGCAGAGTTTGTTCGTTTATTTCAACCGTTGGGTAAACGAGACACCACAAGGTTGTCGTATTTGTTCGGCTCAGTTAACGAGACACACATAGGGTACTCGTTTCTGTTGTGTTCTCGGACCAGCCACTCACGAAGATTGTGCTGATTTATTTTGATTAACAACAATAACAAAAATTTTATTATTGCATTTACAGCCAAGAGGGTGTGTTTGGCTTGTTTGGGTCATTGCTCGGTAGAACCACCAATCCAATAGGGGCTGTTTCAGGTCAGCAGCTAAATCGAGTTGGTGTGCAGTATTTTGGCTTATGGCCTACTAGGAAATGACATTATTAGATAGATATATGTCTTAGCTTCATGTGAATTGGATGGGTTATCAACTCCTCCGGATGAGGGAGTTATGGCCGTTTTACGATTACTAGTCAAATCTGGAGTATCGTTTGGAAAACAAGTTATAATCCAGGTTAATACTCTAAAATGTAGGATAGGAAAGCTAATCTCAGTAGTGTACATCTAAATCTAACTTCTCCAAGTGGAATCACTTTAATAGCTATCACGGTTCAGGATTTACATTAAAATTAGTATATCGTAGGAAAAGTTGGGACTGCTGCAGACCAGCAGTATATGTTGGAATCACTCCTAAACCTTTATTCAAGTGTTAGTTACTCATATGTAATAGTTAGTTTAATTATGGCCTTTATGTTTGTCATTAGCCTTAAGCTTATGTAGAAGGCCCATGAGCTTAGGCCCAAGCCCATAGGAGAAAGGAAGGGACTAGGAGTGTTGCCCTAGCTTCCCTCCTATAAATACTATGTAATAACCCTCACTTGAGGGTTGGTTGTTCAAGTTATTTCTTTCACATACATCTACGCCTAAACCGTGCTACATATACGTGTGTGTGTGTTTGTTTACTTGTTCAATCGCCTCTCTATCTTTCTATTAAGCTTGTGTGGTAAATCTAGTGACCTAACAGTGGTATCAATCGCCTAACTAGTTGGGTGAACGTTTTTGTTTTGAAGTTTTGTTCTTGGTCTTACGGCGTAAACGTGGATAATACTTTGGTTGGTTTAAAACTTATTTTTACACTTTTGAATCCAAGATTCTTGTACTTTCAACGTTTTAAGGTGTTAAAATAACTGTTTTTGGCAAAAAGTTTCAAACTTTATGCGTGGATCGTTGTTTTTTAAACTAGTTTTGTATGAGGGTTTCATCCTACGCGTAACAGCTTTTAGACGCTTTGGTTCATCAAGTTTCACACTTTTGTGTCTTTTGGTGTTATTGAAGCTATTTCATCACACAAAAAGTGGTTTAGAAACATCTTTGGGCATTCATCATTTTACGAGTAATCCTACACATTAGCAAAACCCTAAAACTACGCGTAAGGTTATCCTTGGTTTGATCTTCATTTTGGTGGTTTACTCCGTGTTTTCTTGCTTGGATAAGCCTGAAAATACGTCGACTTTGGATATCTTTTGCACCGTGATAGTGTAAAAGATCATTTGGGATAAAACCCTAAACTTACGCATAAGCATAAGCTTACGCGTAGAAATCCTACGCATAAGATTCATCCTACACCTAAGCCCAGTCTTACGCATAAGATAATCCTACGCCTAAGTTTTCTACGCATAACTTACTGTTTACGCATAACTTTAGTCTTTTTTTCCCTACTTACGCGTAAGCTAAAACTACGCGTAACTCTCATTGTTACGCGTAACTTTGGTGTTTTTACGCTTAAGTGCTACTTGGTTATTGTGATTTCTACGCCTAAGGACACTTCATCAACAAAGGTTCATTCGACTACAAAGATCCATTTTTACCAACACAAGTTTTCAACATGTCACAACCACCATACTCTAACTATTTCCCTTACACTTATTCTCAACGTCAACAACAACTAACTCCACAACATCAACAATGGAATCAACAACAAGCAATTTATCAACAACAATTTAATCTACAACATACTCCACAACTTGCTGCAATTCCACAACCTCAAATGGTTCAACCACCACCAAGTCTTCAAGTTCAACCCTACACAAATGAATTCAATCAACATCCATCAAGGAACACTATGAAGGAACCCACTTGGTTTCCAAAGATGTGTTAAGCTTTAAGTAGCCAACAATCAATTTATGAGGCTGGATCACTTGATAGACCTCCAATGCTCACTCCAAGAAACTACGATCAATGGGTGATAAGGTTCTTTAGGTTTTGTGATCTGAAGAAGCCACATGGAAAGTTCTTAAAGAAGGTTATCTTGAAAGGTCCATTTCAAATGCCTACTGTCATCGTACCCGGAGATCCAAATGCTAATCCACCAAGAGATGAACAATCGAACATTGCTATGTTGCGACTGAATGCAGAGGAACTTCTACACTATGAAGTTGATGAACTTGCAATGCAATACATCCTCTTAGGATTACCTAACCCAATTCTTCGAAGTGTTGATGCTAAAAAGACTGCAAAGGAAATGTGGGATCATATTCATCTTCTTATGGAAGGATCTGTACTCAATCACGAGGATTTGGAATCCAAAATTTACTTGGCTTATGAACACTTCATGATTGAACCTCGAGAGACACTAGAGTCTTATCATCATCGTTTTTTAGACATCATCAATGATTTGGATAAACACAACATCATCATGCCAAGAATTGCAGTGAATACTAAGTTCCTGAGTAGTCTTGGTCCTGAATGGGAGAAGTATGTCATTTTTCTCCGTCAAGCGAAGAATATGCATCATTCTACATATGGATTGTTGTACGATTACTTGAAGCCTCATGAAAAGGAAGTTGATAGGGAAAGGATTCTCCGTGCTCAAATTGCTCCACCGACACATCCGAAAAATCAACAACTCGCCTTATATGCTCAAAAGCTTATTCTCCTCAACCAAAGAACTCAACCAACTGCTACAATCACACCATATGATCCTTCACAGCCTCAATCTCAACAAACTCAATTGGTTCCATACAACAACAACAATGCTCAAGCACTTGTCAGTGAAGCTAATGAGGAATCCGATCCGTTTGAAGCACTGCAACAAGGATTTGCTATGATTGCTAATGCCTTTAGCCGTTATACCAACAAATCCAACAACCGTATTCGTTCCTCATCTAATACAAGGAATCAAGCTGTTGTGAACAATGGACGAGTTGAAGTTCAGAATCGTGGTTATGGTCGTCAGATAGGCGGTGGTCAAGGGTTTAATGTTGTGGGTAGGAATAACAATCGAGCTCAAGTGGTGGAACAGGGAAATGCTCAAAATGGGTTGAATGGTCTTCGATGCTACAACTGCAATGAGAAGGGACAACTGGCTAATGCATGCCCAAAGCCGAGGACAAGGGGCAGTGCTTATCACAAAGAGGCTCTTCTTTGGCTCTTAAGGATGAAGCTGGTGGAACTCTCACAGACAAAGAACAGAGCTTTATGGCAAATGCTGACTCAGATGATTATATGGAGGACTTGCGTGCCAATGCATTATGTTGATGGCTAATATGCATGAGTTACACATGAGTGACAGGCCCAGTGTATGACATCGATGGCTTGTCTCGTGTACCCGAACAAACCATATTTATCTCTGATCTCATATCTCCGCCAACATCTGAATCCGGCAAGGCTTCGAATGTTCAAAATGAGTCGTCCACATCTCATTCCGACGATTTTCAACTAGACCCGTAGTTATATTTGACGATCAAGATGACCAAACGGTTTCCCTTGATAATCAAATTGACTCCGTGGTAATACTTGAGGATCTCAAGTAATGATCATGTTGTGACTCACGTTGAACACGCCGAACTTTTGCCTCATCCAGATTTTGCTCGTTTAATACAAGACCAACAGACCATAGTGGAAAAATGTCATGCCATTAATCGGGACTTGAAAAGCAAAAATGCACTGTTAACCAAGGATTTTGAATGTTTACAAAAGCAACTCAACTTTTTCAAAACTCAAGAAAAGCGTGAAAACGGTTTTGAAGCAGCCTTTGCCAAATCTCATCAAAACGAAAAATATTTAGAAGACGGATATGATCTAGCCGCTTCGAAGAATGCTTTGTTGTGCGAAATAGAACAACAAACATGAACATAAAAAGCAAATTAACGCTCTCACCTTGGAAAATCAAAAAGCTAAGGCCGAGTTGTTAACTTGTCAAAAACAGTTCTCTGCATACAAAAAGCATTCAACGAAACGAATAGATGATCATCTTGAAGAAATCATCGGCTTGCAAAACAAACTTAAAGAGTTTAAAACTGTTGTTTACAAACATGGCGAGTCGGTCACAGCCATTGAAAAGTTTACTTTAAAACCCAATCCAAATGGATATGGACCGAATCTTGCCGATTACAAACCTAAGCTTTCAACAAAAGCATTCAAACCAAATCCAAGTTTCCAAGGCAGAATATAAAATTGATAATTTTGTTATGAATGTTGTTGAATATCATCGTCAAGAGGAATTAGATGCAGAAGATGCGAGTCGATCAAAATTAGAAAAAGTTGTTTACAACAAACCTTTTAACTATTCAAAAAGCGGTCACTTTCCACACCAACGGCAGTTCTTCTAACACACCAAGGATTATCATAAAACGCCTCGAGTCTTCTAATGTTAGTCCCAAACCAGATTATGCACAAACTTATGGTCCTTTACCTTCCATCAGTGAAGTAAACTCAAAACACGAAAATCGCAAAATTCTTCGATATTTTGACTTTCATGGTGACCTCAAAACTTTACAACATGAGATAGAATATCATTCCGAAATCAAAGTTCAACATTTTCAATCGCCTCTGGCGCGAGAACAAAGAGACATTTTTCGGAAAAATCTTTTACCAAATGTTAAAAATTTGAAAAGTTGTGCATTGTCTTGGGAAAGGGACTTTCATAAGGAACTTGGATTGATGAAGGTCGTTTTTGAGAAAACAGAAACATCTATTTCTAATACTAAACGTAAAAGAAAATGTTGAGAAAAGATGTTGATCGACTCTTGGAAGATGTCATCTGTGCCGATGTCCATAATGTTGTGTTATTGAATTCTTTGTCATATGAATTTGATTATATCTCTGCGATATCTTGATTCCGTGGTAAATGTTGAGAACACCGATAATGTGCTTCAGATCGAGTCCTTAAAAGTTGAAAACAAACGATTGTCAAACGAACTTTCAAATGCAATACGTCGTCTTAATTGGTGTCAAAAAGATATTCACGATCAACAACTTGCTTTTAAACACAAAATCGCCCGATTCGTGCAAAATCTTCTCGATCCTAAAATTGAGCAACTGGATGATCAAAACGTGTCTTTTAAGTGTCAAATCTCAAAATATGAACAAGAACTTGTAAAAGTTAAAAGGAATATGGTGTCATATTTGATTTACTCAAAAAGACTCGTGATGAAGCATCAAATGAACTTGATCATTATCTTGCACACATTAAAGAAGTTATGCATTTTCTTTGGAAATATTCGATTCCGAAAATCAAGATCGATTCACACTATCTTCAAGTTAAGAGAAATGTTAGGAAAGTATGAACAACTTCCGCCTACCGTGATTAAGAGAATAGCCCCAGTAACACTTAGTAATCATGAACCTAGAATCCCTACTGCCAAATCACAAGTCGCTAACGTGCTTCCTCTCTTGAAACAGAATAGTTGCGTCTTTTCCAAACGTCCGCACTTCACGGCCTAAGAGCACTACATCGAAGAATAGGAAGTTGCGACCTAAGAAAAGATCAATAAAGAATGCTAAAGTAGAAGAACACCCTAGGACTATGAATAAGACTCACGTTGCTTCCACTATAGATATTGCGTCCGGCAAATGTAATAGAAATAGTGATGTAACGAATGCTAAACCTTTAAGCACTTTTGATATTCAGTCCGATGCACCTTGTGTTATTTGTCGTAAAAGTATGAATTCCGATTGTCATGATAAATGTGTTGCTAAAGCTATCATCTCTCGTTTAAGGAATCCTAAGAACCGAATACCTCTAGGCCCACTAATCTTTCTAAGTCTGTGCTTGGTAGACCGCCTCTTTAGATTCTAAGAAACGCTTTGTTGTCCCTCGTAGCTCAGTTTCACCTCCTAGGAATGTAGTACCACCTAGTGCATTCACTAAGACTAAAGCAAATACTAGTTGGAGATGGCAGAAATGGATATATAACACACTAGGATTTAAATGGATACCTAAAGCTATTGATGTGTGTATATCTACTATAACTGCTTCGAAACCCTCTAACATTTCGGGTTCCACATCTACTTCTATTCCATCATTATTAGTGTCGCCTGTGTAATGCAGGTGATACAGATCATTCTCTGGATTGTTGATAGCGGATGTTCCCGACACATGACAGCAACCTTAAACTGTTATCAAACTTTATGCAAAGTTCATTGGCACCGCCGATTCGGGAATGATCACTTCGCAGCTATCATGGGCTACGGAGACTATATCAATGTGAACATCGAAATTAGGTGGTTTATTATGTGGAAGGCCTCGGTCACAATCTGTTTTCAGTTGGTCAGTTCTGTGATGGAGATTTGGAAGTTGCTTTCGGGAGAAAACTTGTTTCATTCGTGATCTACAAGGAAACGACCTTATGTCCGGCTCAGCGTAATTCAGTCTTTACACTATCTCTATGCAAGACATGGTTGCTTCTTCTCCCATCTGCTTACTTTCAAAGGCAACATCAACAAAATCCTGGCTATGGCACCGCGTCTCTCACATCTAAACTTTCAAACCATCACCAACCTTGCTCGACACAAACTAGTTGAAGGACTCCCACGATTTCGGTATTCTAAAGATCACCTTTGCTCACCTTGTGAACAAGGCAAAAGCACTCGTGCTCATTTTCCTTCAAAGGTGGAACACGACTCTCAAAGATGTGCTTCATCTTCTTCACATGGATTTGTGTGGCCCGATGCGCGTGCAACGATCAATGGCAAACGCTACATCTTAGTAATTGTTGATGACTATTCACGCTGGACTTGGGTCTACTTTCTTCCAAGCAAAGATCAAGCTCCACAGATGATCATCACCTTTCTCACGAAAATACAAGTTCAGCTACGATACACCGTTCGACAAATCGAAGCAGATAGAGGCACCTGAATTTGTTAACCAAACTCTTCGTGAATTTTATGAGAAAGTGGGAATTCAAGACATCGCACATCTATTGCACGTACACCTGAACAAAACGGCGTTGTTGAACGACAAAACCGAACGTTAGTGGAAGCCTGAAGAACAATGTTAATCAATGCTAAACTTCCAGATTACTTATGGGCGAAGTCGTATCTCTTGCATGCTATACTCAAAACCGTTCTATGATTACAAAACGCCACAACAAAACACCTTTTGAGCTTGTCCACAACCGAAAACCGAATCTCAAACACTTTCATGTATTTGGATCTCTTTGCTATCCGAATAATGATCGTGATGACTTTGGAAAGCTCAAAGCCAAAGCCGACATTGGAGTCTTTATTGGATATTGTGATAATTCTAAAGGTTTCCGAATCCGGAATCGTCGAACAAAGGAGGTTATGGAAACGATTCATGCTCATTTTGATGAACTTACGGAAATGGCTTCTGAGTATAACAGCTTGGAACCCGGACACAACCGCTTAAACTTTCCTCAAACCCCATCATCACCGAACAAAGCCCCCACTTACTCGTCAACAAATGGAAAGGTTATTTGCTCCGCTATTCAGGCGATATTGATGAACGTGCTCGTGTGTATCCGATGTTTCGCTCAACCCGATAATACTCTTATACCTGATACACCTGCTACAACAACTACGGTTGAAGAAGCACCACCACTTGACTCCAACACAACAGTTGAACAAACCGCTTCCAACAATGATGAACCGGCCGATGATGTTCTGAATGAAGTACCCCCACCTGCATATTTTGATCCAAATGCGTTCTTCAACCAGTTTGCTAATGAGATCGCTGACTGCACCTGATGTCGCTGAATCTTCAACAAGCCATTTGAATCCTCAAAATCGCACAATGTATACCAACATCAACCCTCCACACATAGATGGACAAAAGACCATCCTCTAGAAAATATTATTGGCAATCCGAATCAACCACCGTTACGAGACAACGTCTTCACTCAGATGGTGAACATTGCATTTATGCACTCACCGTTTGCCAATCTGAACCTAAAAACATCAAAGACGCAATGACAAAAGACAACTGGATTGAATCCATGCCAGAAGAACTCAACCAATTTAAACGTCTTGAAGTATGGGAACTGGTTGAAAGACCAACAGGGTCTTCGTCATTGGTCTAAAATGGATTTGGAAAACAAATTGGATTGAAGGAAACGTTATCGAAATAAGTCACGTCTGGTGGCTAAGGGTTATCGTCGGGAAGAGGGTATTGACTTTGAAGAATCTTTTGCTCCGGTTGCTCGTCTTGAGGCTATTCGGATATTTCTCACGCGTTCAGGCTCATATGAATATAACGGTCTATCGGATGGATGTCAAAACTGCGTTTCTCAATGGACAACTTAAAGAAACGGTTTATGTCAGCCAACAAAATGGATTCGTTGATCCCGAGTTCCGAATCATGTCTACAAACCTAACAAAGCTATGTATGGTCTCAAACAAGCTCCTCGGGCATTGTACGATAAGCTATCATCTTTCCTCATTGCCAATAATTTCACCAAAGGTTCGGTTGACCCAACTCTTTTTATACAATATCACGGGGAACATTTCTTAATTGTTCAAATTTACGTGGATGACATCATTTTTGGGTCTACACATAAAAGTACTCAATCGCTTTTGCAAAACTAATGAAGAAACATTTTGAAATGTCCATGATGGGTGAACTTACGTTCTTTCTAGGCCTACAAGTTCATCAATCACCCCGTGGTATTTTCTTGAGTCAGTCCAAATATGCCCTTGAATTGTTAAACAAATTTGGAATGAAAACCCGTGACACCTATGCCACACCAATGGCTCATACCAAGAAGCTAGATGCTGATTTACATGGGAAATTGGTGGACCCTACAAAATACCGTAGTATTATTAGGTTTCTCATGTATCTAACACTGTACTAGGGGCGATATTGTCATTTTTTGCCGTATATCTTTGCTCGTTATCGCGCGACCAACCAAACCCACCTCTCGAGGCTAAAAGAATCCTCAGATACATCAAGGGAACCATTAACTTGGGGATCTGGTATCCGAAGGATTCTGGTTTTGAACTAATCGCTTTTCAGACGCTGACCACGCAGGATGCTTAGACTCACGGAAAAGTACTTCAGAGCTTTACAATTTCTTGGTGATAAAGCGGTGTCATGGCAATCAAGAAGCAGGATTGTACATGTCCTCAACCGGCGTAATATGTAGCCATGTCGGCATGTTGTGCTCAAGTCATTTGGATGAGAACACAACTCAAAGACTATGGTTACGTATTTGACAGAATCTCGATGTACTGTGACAATCGGAGTGCCATTGCGATCTCGTGCAACTTCGCCAAAGCACTAAATCAAAGCACATCGATCTTCGATATCATTTCATCAAGGATCACGTGGAAGCAGGTATCGTTGAATTATATTTTGTGGGGTAGTGAATACCAATTGGCGATCTTCTCACCAAAGCCTTGCCTCCCGCTAGGTTTAATGAGTTGGTCCACCGGATTGGTATGAGGTGTTTGACTCAAGAGGAACTAGATGAACTCCTAAAACAGTCTTAAAACCTGTCAAACACCAAAATCTCTTTTGTAAATATTTTTCAAAAACAAAATACAAAAATATAAAACCTGATAAAACAACAAAAATATTCTTCTAATCTATTTTTCTTTCAACATGGCAAGTACATTTCTTCCATCAACACTATAATCTTTCAAAATTCAGTATTTTTCCGATCAAGTGTTGAGGAGGAGAAAGTTATTACCAAACTGTTTCAAAAACATTCGTGTACTTGCATGTTATTCTATACCGGTTGTTTCTTTTATCAATGGTGGTAAACTTTTCTGGTTTTATGACACTCCTCGGACTAAAATTTATAACCTTTCATTATTTTTCTTAAGTCGAGGGGGAGTGTCGTCAAGTTTCTTTCTTAAAATCTTTGTTTGGTAACCAAAACAGAAGTTAAATGGCTTTGTATGAAAATGGAAAAGGTGGAGGGACCAAAACTGCCTAAAGTTTAAAGTTATTTTTAATAAAAACACTCCACCTAACATATTCATCACATTTATTACTCATAAACCTAAACAATCCTACGCACAAAATTCGTTCTTCAAATATGTGTTTCTGATCATCAATTTGTAAGTTGTTTCATGATCTTAACATGTTTACAAACATAGGTTTTGATTTTTACACGAATCCAACGGTCAAGTTTTTGTCTATGATTGATTTTGTGTTCTACGCATAAGCGTATGAACTCATAATCAAGAATGGGTGTTTGTGGTTAAAAGGATTGTGTCAAAACATGTCTTTAACATCAATGATACTAATTTTATCCTCTAAATCCACCCAGAAACACGAATTGAAGGTTTTTTCAAAATTAGGGTTCTTAAGTCGAATTGGGTGTTTTCAAATGTGAAGGTTTTTGGTCTAAAATATTGTTTTGTGAGGGTAATATGATGTTGAATTAATCATATCCAGGCCCTGTAACAACCCAGAAACACTGATTAATTCAGAATTAGGAATTAGGGTTTAAAGTTCTTAAGTTTGGGTATTTTTTGATTCATCTCTCGAATGGATGTTATAACTTGGTTTATAGACTCTCACAACACTTTAGACCTACCAAAAAAGTTTGGTGCAATTTCCATGGTTAGAAATCTTATGCGTAATTCATAACCCTTAGGGTTTTGACTTACGCGTATGTGTTTCTGGCAGTAAAATGTTTAACATGTTTTCATGCCGTAATCTGTTTAATATGACTATGCATGTTAAGATTGCTGATTTGATGATTTTATTTCAGGCTTGCTACGCTTAAAATTCAGAATCAAGGTCATTTGAATCTCTACGCATAAGGATCACCTTACACGTAGAAAGTTATGCGTAAGAGAAATCCTACGCGTATGATATGTGTCTAAATACACATATATTTGTATTATATAAACCCACAAAAACACACAAATGACTCTCAAAATGATACAAATTCATAAAAATGTGTTTTTATGTGATTCAGGTACAAAAGATTGAAAAACAAGTGAAAAAATGATCAATTTCACAACAATTGTCGTAATTTTCGGTCCACGGAGTTACATAAATTGGCAAACTAGTCCCTAAATGTTTTAAATGAATGAAAAGTCAACTTAAGTCCTTGGGAAATCAAAAATGTTCACAAAACATCCATGGATAAAAGTTTACACAAAATGGCAATTTTACCCCTCAAGTTACAAATTGGCAAAATGGTCCTTGGGTAGGTATTCTAAACATGGAAATTCACAAATTACCCTTGTACTATGCATTAACTTACAAATTGGAACACTTTTGATAACTTTTGGGAATTTACACCTTCAGTCCCTCAAAATCCAAAATGACATTTTTAAGTCCTTTAAGTTTATAAAATAATAAAAATACAACTTTGGTCCTTGTGTTATGTTTACTTGGCAAGGAGTTTGGCCTTGGAAGGATGTTTGGAATGATGGCATTCAAATCCTCATGTTTGGCGCTTTTGCACTTTTTGTCCTTGTATATTACCAAACCAACCTGGGACCCTTTATTAAACATATCCAAGCCAAATCCAATCTCTCTTACCCCCAGCCCAACCCTTAACCCGCCCTTTGATATCACACGTCACCGAAGTCAAACAAGAGGAAATACCACTGTAGGTTGCTCATCATCCCCCAAACCACTTAGTCACCATACCAGGGTGGTTTTCATGCCATTCCCCCCTCCACTGGCTCTTTGTCCTCCACAGCTCACAACCTATTCCCTTACACCTCTCAAACTTATCCCACATCACCAATTAATGCATCCCCACACCCTTTTCACCTCATCCTCTGTTTTCTTCCATCTGACCTAACTTGCTCAAAAAGCTTCAACTTGTTCACTCCACCTCTACATACATACAAGAAGCATTGAATGCTTCTCAAACCAGCCTCATTTGTCTATTCAACTTTTGGCCAAAAGTGTTTTAAGCGTGTTGAGATCAATTGGACTAATTCAAAGGCTCAGTTGAAGTGGAACTTATGAAAGTGGGCAACAAGGAACGAAATTATAAAGAGAGAAGAAAAAGAGAGAATAAAACTACTTTTGGCCTTAAGCCATAGTCACTTAGTTTATTTTCATGTCATTTCTTGTTTATCTTTACTTATTGTCATTTAAATGCTTTCAAGGATCTTATTACTCTTTGACACTTTGTAATAAACCTTATTTATAGTTGTAGTTTCATAACCTTTAAATTACTTGTCATTTACTTAATTGTCAAATTCTTAAAAAGTCATTTGCTTAACTTTTTACGTTATGACTGATTAAGGACTTCAAATTGTCACTTAGGGCTCGATAAAAGCTCTAAGGCTTTTAGAAATCTTAAAATCACTTTGTAACACATAAATCAAAAATACAAAAATAAAAGATTGAAGAAATGGGTTTACTCAAAAGAACAAGGTGGAGCAGGTGAATTACATTGCTTTTTTTGGGATATTAGGAGCTTAATGGGAAGCTATTAGGTGTAACCTTGTCCTAATAATGGTTCTTGTCACTTTAACTTTCATTATGGACACTCTTGTAAGCTTTTTGCTTTAATCTTTCATTTTCTTGTTTAAAATATATTATATGCTATGATCTTTGTGTTTCTATGTTTATTTGTTATTGTTAAATGTTTTTAAAGTTTAAAATTGTCTGTTTATGTTTTAAATTTTAAAGTTGCTTGAAATTGCATTTTCCTTGTGAAAAGTGAAATTGTATGATTCTTGTATGTTGTTATTATTATTGTTGTTTAAGCTTGTTTGATTATGTTAAATTATTGATATTAAGTGTTATTAGAGTGTATTACAAGCAGTTTGTTCATTAAATATCACTTGTGCCTAGAATTGAAACAAATCGATTGAAAATGCATATTTGACAAATCCGTGTTTCTTGCTTGAGTTCTTGAAGTTTTATGCTCAATTAGTCTATTTATGTTATAATATAATGTTTGGAATATGTTTTAGACTTCGGAATCATTTAAAACTTTGAAGTTCATTTGACAAATAAATCAAATAGTTGTTTGGATTTCTTTGATAAAATAGAGTTCAAAGGTGTCTATCCTGTTGTTTTTTGTCAATGTTCTAAGTCACAATAGCACTTATTAGCTTCGGTTCTATCATTTTAACTAGTCCTTGTTTGTATAAAGTCAAAATTCCAAATTCCGTGAATTAACAAAGATTATTTGTTGGGTTTTGGTTGTGAAATTCATAGTATTAGCTTAAAATTTGTTACCATAGATTAATGTCACCTTATCATAGCTTATTACATCATATTTAGTCCATAGATTAGAGTCTAAGTTCAATAAAGTCATACCTTAATGTTTTTGTAAAAGTCAATTTCTCGAATAGTCCGCTTTTGAATATAATCTAGAATTTTATTGTGTGCTCATTATTGAGTTTTAGATTAAAACCTTCTAGGATATTAAAATATTTTTGCTTATCTTAATTGTAAAAATAATAGCTTACTTTCATTTAGCTTTTTAAATGCTTAATTTTTAGCTTAGTTTTGAGTCCACTTGTCTAAATACATGCCCCGCACTGCTTATTCTTTGTCATTAAGTTCATAAGCTTGCAAAAGCTTGTGGATTTGACCTTAGCTTGTGCATTTTATCTTGTTTTATGTAGACCTTCAGCACATTGTTCATATTTATGCTTGTCTTTACATTTTTAGCTTATTTGCATAGCTTAATTTCCTCGATCTTTTGTCCTTATCAAACTTCACTTTCGGGCTAGCGAACAAGCGGTGAAGTGGTGACAACCAAAACTCTTAACAAGCTCCTTAAAGGGGCTTGAGCTTGTGACTCTTGGCTTTTCAAAAGCCAAGCCGATACCATCTCAATGCCTCGATATAAGTTGAGCTTGTTGAGGCTATTTTGATAGGTTCAAATGAGGCTTGATGTTTGCCCTCTCATAATGCATGAGATGGCCGATCACTCGGTTATCTTACACCATTCCATCATGTCTCACAAGCTCATTTTTGGATTAAAGCTTGTATGGCTTAGCTTTTATTGAAGCTAAGCCACCAAAGTCAAGATCAAGTGCATTAAGTCAAGATTGTAGCTTATTTGCATGAAAACTGTCGCCTTTTAAACGTATCACCATTAAAGAGATAAGTATCTTGTTCATCAAGTATATTTATTTCCACTCACTCAATTTCATAAGCTCACGAAGCTTAGTACTTGGCCTCGACCAAGTAACGGTTCTATGTGGAGCTTATCCACTAGTTTCCATGATCAAAGTTTAATCCCAAGCTTGCGCCTTATTTATAAACTTGCAAGTGCAAGCTTCTTTTGTGTCCCATTTTGGTTTTGTGTCATACGCCACATGTATTCAAATGGGAGGTTTTTCATAAGCTTCTCATAAGCTACCTGAGTGGACCCTACTAGGTTAGATTGGCTTTTGGGAAAGCCAACCGGATGTTCTTGCTACTACAAATTTTAGATTGGGCTTTTGAGCTTATTTGATAAGTTCTTTTGGTCCTTATTTGAGGCTAGGGTGTTTGCTTATTTGCCGCTTAGCTGGTAAAGCTTATAGCTTTTGTGAGCTTATTGGCCAAACCTCGCTTAACTAGCTTGTTCATACCTGTCAATATTAATTGTATGCATATTATCTTTCTTTTGTTTTCCTATGTGGAGCTTATTACAGGCTCCTTGAAGCCTCAATTCCATCCAAGTCAAGCTTGTAGCTTGACTGTCTAAACCATAAGCTCACATGATATCATGTCCATTTTCTTGTTCATACTTGTTCATTGGACTTATGTACATCTCATTTTAGCTTTTGTTTCATTTGTATAACTTATTTAGAGCTTATTACTAGCTTGAGCTCAACCAACCAAAAGCTTAACTGTTGGACTCATAAGCTTCTTAATGTGCTTATGCCTTTGTTTGTAAAGTTCTATTTTCATTAAATATGTTTAATATATACAGTATAATTAATCCATAAAGAGAAAAACCAAAAGAATCACTTTTTAAGCTTAAGTAATAACTTCCATTTGGAGCTTTGCTCATTAAGCTTATTTTGCACATAAGCTACCACTTTTATACTTTTCTTAGATTCCTAGATTTATTTTAGAATTTTGTAAAAAGTTTCAGATTTTTCTTTAATCATTTATTATTTTTAATAAATCAATAATAGTTTTTAGTAATTAATAATAGTAAATAATTAATAATAAATAAATAAAAAGCATAAAAATATATTTTCAGTTTTAAAATTAGTTTTATAATATTTTAGATTTTTCTAAATTATAATTTCATTTTTCTAGGTTAATTTTGTATTTTCTTATATTTTAGTCCATTTTAAATACTTAATAAATAGTTTTTAATTAATAATAAATATATAAATAGTTGTAAAAATAATTTTCTTTTTCTAATAATTTCCTTTTATTATTAGGATTGTAAAAATGTCATTTTCATATTTGTAGGCATTTTATTTTTTAAAACTCACGTTTATTTTGTACGCTTTTCGTAATTTTATTTTTAAGCTTGGTAAGTTTTAAGTTTTAGGTTTTAAACGTTCATCATTTTAAAAATAGTGATAGCGTTTATTTAATATTTTTATCTTTTATTTCCTTTAATTTGCATTTAAGTCGCTAAGACATGCAAATCCCTACTATAGTTATAATCGCTTTGTTTTCTATCGTTCGTTTAGTTAAACGTCTGATTTGTATATCTTTCTTACGCTTTAGGTTTCGACAGATTATGCGTTTTTAACAGCGTAGGCTGTGAGCTTCTATTCACATTCCTAGTATTAATCAATTAGATTCTGTTTTCCTATACTAATATTATTTTTCAAAATCCACAAGTCTTTATACGTATATCACGCCTCACCGGGACATAAACGATCCAAGGATATTTTAATCCTTGGTAAACTTGCATTTTCTCCCGGGCTGTCGTCCTTTTATCATCTGTTACGGTTGACCGTTCACAAGCGGTTGACAAGTGTGACGGAGAAATAAAAGAAGGTAGTTCGGGAGGAATCAGCGTAACTATTACGTGTAAGGTTCTACAATGGGACTACGCGTATCCTGTGAAGGATATGCGTAAACAGTGACTCTATGCATAAGGTCTACTCTTACGAGTAAGCCTTACGTGTAAGGTCTTGTATACGCCTACGCGTAAGCCCTACGCTTAAGGTTCCTTTTTCCTACGCGTAACATTTCTTACGCGTAAGTAAGGATCCTACGCATAAGCTTGCGCCTACGCATATACTTCTTTTGTTTACGCATAACTTTATCATTTCTCGCCTAAGCCGGATTGACCTTAATTTTGAATTGTTACGTGTACAATCTTGTAAATAAACCAATCATATCGTCCGCGAAACCAATAATGTCACTAATAAACTTAAGCGTTTGATATGTTGTGAACTATAAGTGATAACATAAACTTTAAAACTTAAAGTTAACTAACTCATGAAACGTTTCACGACGTCGTTGGACTATTGGACAAACAAGTGACTTAGGACTCGTAACAATCATTAGCACTGTACATTCAATAATTAGACAATAAAAACCTTCTGTTGACTAATATTATGTCTTTCGATATGTTGGTTCTATTGGCTAATTTTATTTCAGATCACGACATGGCTACACAAATGAATGTGGATGCACCAGAAGTTCTCACAATTCGACATCTTCCCAATGGCTATCCTAGAAAGATTGGAAAGAACAACATTAGGGTTGACTTTGATACTCTCACATGCTCAGAATCTTCTTGTCTCATTGCTGTGGATATTCTAAGGAATCATACCTACTAGAACATGCTCTCACACTCACGCTTTCTGATGAAATCTACATTCGGCAATTACGGAATTCAATGCAGAGGATCACAGGTCAAAGTCGCATGACAGTGACACTTAATCACAAACAAGTCACTATCACTCCTGCAGACTTACGGGCAGTACTTATCATTCCAGACATCGTGCCCTACTTGACTTCTTTGCCACACCTCTTGAAGAGACGGTTCGCAATTTCTACTTGTTATATTGGCTATGATGAAGCGTCAGGAATTATTAACAAGCACTCTCACGTGGAGCTTAAGAACATTCCTCAACCATGGAGAACACTCTACATCATGATCACTAAGTCTGTCTCACGGTGCGTGGCAGTGGCTATGAGCATCCCAAGCTCATGGAACTGCAAGTCTTCCGGTCATTGATCAATAAGAAGGACATTGAAATCGAAGCACTGATATGGGATGACATGATGACATTTCACAAGAAACATGGCTCAAAGATTCCTGTATTTAGATACACAAAGCTTTTGATCCAGAGAGCACTTGGACTTAATCCTGATATTCCCAAGAGGCTCAATGACCCTGACAATCACGACGTGTTGTCCGAACCTATCCTTTCTATCAGAATCAAGGAATCGACAACAAAGAAACAAGGTGTCGTGCTGCCGATCACCTTCGACAAATGAAATCAAAAAGCTTGAAACATACAAAAGGTATCAAGTAGCGATGACGAGAAGGCAAAGTTGGTCATCTCGATGAAAAGCCTTCGGAACTCCTACTCGGAGAACCGAAGAGGAAGTCTTTGGAAGCGCGCAATAAGCACTGAGAGTCAAAGGAAGGTCCCAAAGAGGAAACCTACTCCAAAGAAGAAAGTTCCCTCCAAGAAGCTGCTCCTATTCCTACACACGAACCACAAAGAAAGCTCTTTGGACGAAAGCTCGAAGATATACAATCGACGAGGAGGTCCACTACTCTGAAGCTGCAAAGGATGACACTCCATCAGTACCAAAACCTCCTAGTCCAATAGGTGAACATGGCAAAGGAAAGACTCATGTACTTGTGCCATATGATGAAAGCTCAGAAAGTGATGAAGAGCAATTGGATACTTCATACAGGAAGAAGTTCAAATTCCTTAGACTCCAACACGTGGCAAAAGAATTTGCAAAAGAACAAATGGGTGGCCCCAGAGGGTCAAGTGGTGTAGCTCAACCTTCACCCGGATCGATGCGGTTAATCAACCCGATAAGGGATCTGGTGCCACCACTTTGGTACAACAACAGAAACGTGTCGAAGATACTCTTGAGTTTGATTTTGAAGAACCGAGAATCTCGAGAAGTTAGAGAAGGTAAAGGCGATAAAGAAGCTGCAAAGCCAAAGTGATGAACAAGCTAAGTCTGGCAATGAAGAAGATGTTGAGTATGATACGTTTCTTCTAGATAGTGTTGCACGATCAAAGGAAGAAACTTCTGAACCACCAAAGGACCGGAGTCTCCTCACATCTCATCATCATCAGATTCTTCTTCTCACTCTTCACCACCACCATCAAAGAAATCAATCAAATCAACATCCAAATCAAAAAGAAACGCCTCGATCTTGGATTTCTCATACTCATGAAAGAATTGTGAAAGCTGTCCAACAAGTCAGAAATAAGGACATGCTCTACGTAAACTGAATTGGTTTGTGACCAAATCGATATCTACATGATGAGAATGACAAGATGCAGAATGAAAGGAGTATGTACGACTCAGCAGGATGATCTACAAGGGAAAATGGACAGAATGATTGAAGGCTACACTCACAAGTACCTTTTGGATATCGTTCCTAAAGTCACTAAGGAGATGTTTACCAGACAACTATATCCGAATCTTATGCGATAGCCAAGCAAACTATAAGATCAACACCTTAACCGTGACAATCAATCCATCGATTACGTAGTTTTCTCGGATAATGAATTGGTGGCCAAGCTTGTCACACAAATGTCTAAAGCGATGCAGGACATTTACTTCGATGAAGGAAAGCTGTTTCAAGCATTGTTGGACTACCAACTCCAAGAAGCATGCAGATTCGAAGATGAAAGGTCCAAACGTCCTAGAGACGAAGAAGATAAGGATCAGGATAAGAATGATGAAGCTAAAGCGACAAAAGAAGTCTCGGTGAATCATCTTCCATGCCACCTCCTCCCCAACGGCCTCCTGCTCAACAAAGGTCCCCTCCTCGTTCTTCTGAGATAAACCTCGGGATTCTTTTGAATTGCCACCCCCGACTCGAAGAAAACCGGTGATTACTTTGAGTATACGGGTGGTGACGATGAAGAAGTCCGTGAGCCCCTATAACAACCCACCTCTCCCAAACAAGTAAAGAAACCAGAACCCTCATCTAGGCCTAATAAACAGAAGAAAAAGGCCCAAGGTGGACGTCCTATCATGGCTAGATGAAGACACCACAGAGGAATTTGAATGGTTTTCTACACTTGTCAATTCCACTCCCTACCCCGAAGAAGGTCAAGATCTGGTAGACGGTAATACATTGGAGCATGCTAAGATTATGCAAGAAAAGTTCCATGTGAAGAAGATGACGAAATCCGAGTTGAGGCGAATCAAGAATGAAGCTTTCCAATTGTGGAAAGATAGCTCGAAAGTGCCATCGAGGTCGAATATCACCTTGAAAACATTGCTCGAGCTATGTCTAACAACATGGATTGGCTCAACCCAGAAGCAAACATCGACTTCACTAAACGGGACAACCCTCCATACTACACCGACTGGTCAAAACCTCTACGAACAATTGGCCAACCGGATGAACCGGGATTCCATTCAGATATTTCTTCAACAAAGACCTGGAATTTCTTCTCCATGGTGGCGATGGTTCAAGGAAATACGCTACATCGTTGACACTTCCATTCCCAGCAGCTATATACTCGAGCTGCATAGCCATCGAGGAACGCGTGCCAATCACTTGTTCTCCAACAAAGTGGAAGCATACGACCGAGATGCATTGTACGGGATTCATCATTGGCCTGAACGCCGAAGAATCTACTACTGAAGCTGCCAGGTTCAGAAGTCTCAACATGCAGTATTCAGTTCTAAAAGTACCGTTGCCATCAAACACGTCGATCTTTCATCTAAGTGGGACTACACCTTCCTAAAGAATATTGTGGTCAAACGACAAGATGAAAGGGATTATGCATTCTCTGGCGACTTTGAGAATTTGTCTATCAACGACATCGAAGACATGTACCTTGCCAAAGTACAGGGTCGTTGAGACAATTCTCCACGAAGTACAGCACGTGAATTCATCAAGTCGGTGCTCATCTTCATCAGACGCATAGTTATCAAAGAACGTGTAGAAGATCTCCAGCTTGTAGTAGAATCTTATCAGACCCGTGTCAACTTCACTCAACCGCAGCTTGATCTTCCCGACATCAACCAGCTCTCACAACTTACACTCATCAGAAAACCATTCGGCGTCGTTTACCGCAGTGAACTTCAAAGAAATTGCTTGATGGCGTGCAGAGATATACACAAATTTGGAGATCACACTTTGAAGTTGGTTAGGGACGGATTGGCTTATCGGTTGAAGGATATACATCAGAAGATTGGGTCTCCTAAGCGATGGAATTCTCAGGATCGAAGGGACGTGAAGAGGATCATCACCATGATTGATGAACGGTTGTATAGAAGGGATCAGTTCAGAAGATTGGAAAGCTATGTTGGTGGTCGACCCAGGAGAAACATCACCGGCTTTCAACGCCCGATTCACACTCCTGGCGACATCTCGGACTACCGGTACCCCTTGAACTGCTTCTTTCATTATAAATTTGGATGTATGATCTATTATGTCAATGGCTTGTGCACACATTACAATGTACAACCCGTACTTGTAAATAAAGACCCGTGGTAACGCTTTGCCACAATCCTTATAAAAGGAGCGAAAGCTTCTTACTTTTGAGTAAAACCTATCAAACCTTTCATTTTTCAAGGTTTTGCTCAAAAGAACAAGTACTTTCCCTTATGATTTTCAAAACCTCAACCGTTTATATCACTCGTTGAGGGGGAGGACTTGACTAAAATCTTGTTCACAAATTGTTCACAGTGGTCATTCTTCCCGCAACACTCGAAATGGTCATATTTATTCTCAACTTTTCAAAAATAACATTTTATATGCCATTTTTGAGGGGGGAAAAATACGTGATAAGAAATATGTTGTGTTTTGCTATATGAACTCTCGTGTGAAAAGACTTTAACCCATGAATTGACGAGCTCTTAACTGCTAGTAACTCGAAAAGACTTGTCCGGGACGGGTAATAATTTCAAGCTAGTTCGCTAGTGATGTAAACGTGTCTCGCAAAGGACTTGTCCGAGTAGAATGTACCATTCGAGAAACTCTTAGTAGACATGAACTCTGACGGGTTTGACAACCTTTCGAGGATTGTCTACACCTTCAAGGTAGTTATTAGAGCTAATTGTCACCTAAAAGCTGACAATGCAACTCTTTAACTATGCCACGTAACCGTGTCTCGCGGGGAATGTCTATCTTGAGTTGATCAATTCAAAATGTGTGCGCTCTTTCCTCATTGTGCATTTAACCGTTAAAACTCTTAAGCACATGTGGAGGGAGTATTTATGCAAAATCTCATCTCAACAGTGGTTCAAAAATGTTTTCATTCATAAACACTGAGTGAGATTTTTTCAAGTAAATGGTTTTATGGCAACATAGGTTAGTCATGGAGTTATAAGGTGACTAAGGTTAGGAATAACCGTCCTATGATCCGCCAGAGCGGAGGGATCTACCCAAGGACACCACAAATAGTTAGAATTTAGAAGTCCTTAGGTATGATTATAAAAATGAGAATTGAGAATCGGAGAAAGAAGGAGTTGAGGAATTAAAAAGAAATGCAAAGAAAAGGGTGAAAAGAAATAGCCCTCTTGATTATTCAACTTAGGGCGACCAGGGTTCAATTCATATGCTACTGGTTGTCACTAAATGACACCGGTATTGAAGATTAAAAGTCGTCATGGACCCAGTGACGCATGCACTAAACCTTCTTAACCACTCAAGTTTCTCTCAACAGAAGCTTGTTCCATTCTCACAGGGAACCCTACGTAAACTATCGGCTTTCTCTTAGAGATTGCTGGTTTTGAAAAAGGAGACCCTCTCCCTAGTCTCCACTCAGGAAAACCAAAATGCACTATTGAGTCTAGAGCCACGAGATTCATCAAAAGATCTCTTAGGCACACTTGACATTTCATCACTTGATATTCAACAATAAGAATTTCAGTGGTACATTATCGAGTCCTTCACAGATCTTAGCAATCTGTCGAGAACATTTATGAGAGGTTCACATTTGTGATCCTCAGTGATTGAATGGAAACTCCTGCCAGGTTCAACATCAAACAGCCGACAGCGGTCGCTTCGACAACTCCCGTGGATTGCGGTTAGTGGTCTCAAACGGTCTACAATATGCGTGAGGTGATGCTTCGGTGTACCTCGGCGACTCATCTGAATCGTAGGTGTACTTCGGTACATCGTGTTATCTCACTTGTGGGACTCGATTGAGAGCGGCCTTTGTAAGAATTAGAGTTGTGTTTTCACACTATGCTGTCAACACTCTCGAAGTTCAAACTTGTAAGTGCCCGAATCCGCTTATTACTAACCGTTTTAATGTTTACTTCTTATGGAAGCTCTGGAGCGGAATGATCGTGCGATTCTCCACTTGTTCACACCAACAACATCATCAAAGAAGTTCTATCTTAAAGCAACACAAAAGTCAGAATGATTCTTAGTCAAATCAAAGAATTTACAAAGTTAAAGACTTAAAGAACTTCATCGAGCACGTAATCCAACGTTAAAGAGTGTGTGAGCATGTTGGAGAAAGACGTGGAGACTGAAGCAGCTGTGAAGCGTGACACTGAGGCAGACTTGATGAACAGAACAACAACATACTATCACTTTCATCACAAAGAACAATGATCAAAGAACAAAGTTAAAGATGACGTCAAAGCATAACTGTTCAAAGAAAACTATCTCGCTACACTCGGGAGATGGTTCAAATCAAGGCAATTCTTCTCACAAGAAAGAAGAATGTCACAAGACGTCAAAGCTACTATTACATCAACGCCTTCACCGTTTTTCATCACCAACACTTGAGAGGGAGATTGTTGGAATCACTCCTAAACCTTTATTCAAGTGTTAGTTACTCATATGTAATATTTAGTTTAATTATGGCCTTTATGTTTGTCATTAGCCTTAAGCTTATGTAGAAGGCCCATGAGCTTAGGCCCAAGCCCATAGGAGAAAGGAAGGGACTAGGAGTGTTGCCCTAGCTTCCCTCCTATAAATACTATGTAATAACCCTCACTTGAGGGTTGGTTGTTCAAGTTATTTCTTTCACATACATCTACGCCTAAACCGTGCTACATATACGTGTGTGTGTGTGTTTGTTTACTTGTTCAATCGCCTCTCTATCTTTCTATTAAGCTTGTGTGGTAAATCTAGTGACCTAACAGTATAGATGGGTTAATTGCATAAAACTTTTGGCCTAAGAAGGTCTATATTATTGTTGGTTTTAGAGATATAAATTAGTAGATGTGAGTTAGGATTGAACTCGAGAGCACGGGATTGCACACTTTGCGTATGAGAATTAAAGTTAATAATTAAATATAAATGTTGTATTTATTTATTAATTAAACGAAATAACTATAACGGACGTTAAGTAATTAAGTGTAATGGACTAACGGTCGTTAAATGTAATTGGAAAGGACTAGATTGCAAATATTGGGAAGGTTCCGGAATCCCTTGTGGGATGTTGTAACCTATCGGCCACAAGGACCAAACCCAACCCATATCAAACTCAAACTTGTTCACCAAGTTTAGTTTAGTATATATACAAGGCTAGGGGTCTTGTGTTTTGCATCTCTTGTACTCATTAAGCTAAACCTAAATTGTTTTGTGTGGTTTTCTTTGCTTAAATTCAGTTGACACATACACCAAGGGTGTCGACACTTTGATTTTCCAAACTAAAGTTATTTGTTTGATTAAAACTAGCATTCTTTTAATTCGTTATAGTATGTGTGTACAAGAAAGTGGTACTAACACATTATTGTTAGTATTCTTGAATTGAATTACAAAATCGGTAAGGGGTAATTCACATAATCCTATAAACCCTAATTAGGGTTCATCCAATTGCTAGTTTTGTGGATTTGATTCTTGTTCGGCTAGAATCAAGAAAGGTACGCATATTCTTGTTTATGTTAATAATTATTTGTTAATCTTTCCTATACGCTTCCGCATGTATACTTTGATGTTTTGTGTTTTATTTATTGAATGTCATGTTATATAATTCCAACAGTGGCATCACGAGTCATTGGTTTTAATGAGTAATTAATTACTAAACGCGTAAAAAACGAATAATTGTGTGTTGTTTGATATGGTTAATCTAGGGTTTTGGTTAATTTTTTGTATGTGTCGATTTATTTTTTTTATATGGGGCGTACCCCTTAAATTTTTTTAGTCGACATATTTAAAATTTTTTAGGGTTTTAAAATTGTTTGTTAACCTTATCGAAACCTAGAATTAATATATATGTTATGTGATTAATTCATGAATAATATGTTATGTGAAATGGAATTATTATATGCGATCTTGTGACTAATTGAATAACTGTGTTATGATATATCCATGATGATACATGCATGTTTGTCATGGATAGTTGCTTGAATATTGTTTAATTGTTAAGATATTTTATCACATGTTTATTTATGATAAATCTTGAATTGCGGAAGACTCCAATTTTATATATTAATGAATCAATTATGTGCAATTTGGTATATTTTAATTAAGGGTTTGGGTCGATGTATGTGGCTCACTTTCAATTGAGATAGTGAAAGTCCTAATTAATATATACATTAATTAACCTAGACATTGATTATTAATAGGGTTTTATCGAATAAGTTGCATGTGACTACTTGTTAACACGTATTAATTGTTAGTTATGTGCGCATTGTTTATTGTTTATTTTTTATTAGTTTACTTGTTTGTTTATTATGTGTGACAGTTTTAAGCAAAGGGTAATTTTGAATAGAAAAATAATACGGACTAAACAATAGTGAAATTTGATTTGTTTTTGAAGAGTTAAGTTTTCAATAGTTTAATTGATTGATGATTTTGGTACAAATGGTCTGAACGGCTCACCCAATTTGACGGACTGTGTGGGAAGTACTAGGAGGGGAGCCCATTAAATTGTGACCCTAAAGAGGGAGGTTATTGCTTCATTTGACCAAACTCTCCGCTTTCTTGCGAGTCAAATTGGAGCTACCAAGTAAGCAATAAATGTACAAAATCATCTTAAGGGCGAATTAGCTTTAATTCCATGCGTCACTTCGGTGGTAATTACCCGAAACACTAAGTGTTTACACTTATCCAAAAGTACGGTATAATGGACGATAATTAAAGGTAAATTCCTTGATTGGTGAACCCAATACCTTAATAAAAACTTTGATAATTTGATCTTTATGAATTGGTAATAAAAAAGTTTTTTTATTAAATTTATGCTACAAGATGAATGCATATCTTTGTACATATTTGATTTGACCACATGAAATCAAAACTAGTACCCTTTATAAATTAATTTATATGCCATCTAATTAAAGGGACACTTGAAGTTGCAATTTACGTCATGTCAGAACTTGGCGAGATTATGATGGAGAGGTAAATCTTTATGTAAAGTCAGACCTTACATGAACATATTTGCAGTTCTTTAAGTTAGACACTTAAGTTGAGTAGGAAGTGAGACCTGGACTCAAGACATAAGATGGGATGACACATGTTTATATTTGCAATAGCGTTGGAAAATATAAATCCCATAATGATCTAGGAATTGGAAATTGTTTGCCAATTATTGTTCGACAGATTACCTTATTATATGTTTTCGTTACTAGCAGATCAACTGATGTAATGAACCTATGATAATTTGGATCCTAGTTTTTGAGTAAATTATATGGTTATATTTTTATATTACCTTGGGTATATTTTATTTTCTTGAAAAGTTGTATTATCGAAAATACTAATACTTGAACTTTTTTCTGTAGAAATGGCTCAAAACAACGATAACACTAACACTGCACTAAGTTCTGCGTTCAAGAGCTTTTTTTATCAAGAAAAGTTGACTGGCTCTAAGAATTTCAATGATTGACACCGCTCTTTGAGAATTGTCTGTAGAGTTGCTGATCGGTTGAATTATCTGTATACGCCTTGTCCTGCTGAACCAGCACCTGCCGCACCTCAAGCGGAAAATGAAGCTTGGAAAATTGAGTATAAGCGTCATAACGATGTGGCTTGCCTAATGTTGGGAACGATGTAACATGCTCTCTAAAAGTAGTTCGAAAATTACTTCCCATCTGTCATGCTCGATGAACTTCGAACTATGTTCGAGAAACCAGCTGCTGTCGAAATTTATGATTTGATCGATGCATTACACAGCTGCAAGCAGGGAGAGGGTAAACCCGTAAGTGCTCATGTACTAGAAATGAAAGGTTACATGGACCAATTAAGGGCACTTGGCAAAACTTATGAAGATGATATTGCCGTGAACTTGATCAACAGATCCCTAAACAAGGATTTCAATGGTTTTGTTCGGGACTTCAATATGCACTGCGTGGGGAAGACAGTTACTGACCTACACGCATTGCTAATTGACTATAAAAAAGGGTTACCTCAGAAGGCTCCTACTCCCCAGGTACTTGCTATTCAGGGTGGAAGGATAAATAAGCCAAAACCGCAGCGTGCGAACAACAAGAAGGGAAAGGGCAAAGGGAAAGTTGATAAGGGTAAACAGGTTATGGCCTATCAACCAGAACCCAAGAAGTACCCTACCCCTAGGAAGGAAAATCCTAAAAGGGATTAAGCATGCCACCACTGCAAGGTCGTTGGGCATTGGAAGAGAAACTGTGCTCTCTATCTTGATGAATTGCGGGCAAATAAAATGAAGTATGCTGGGTCCTCGGGCGCCGGTCCTTCAGGTAATTTATTTTTCATTGAATTATTTACTCTAAATCATAAAAATTCCTGGGTATATGATACTGGATATGGTATTCACATTTGTAATACACTGCAGGGGTTTAGAGTGGAGAGGAAGCTAGCCTATGGGGAGCAATATCTGCACGTGGGAAATGGCGCACATGCAACTGTTGAAGCCATAGGAACATTTAGTTTAGTATTGCCTTCGGGCTTAGTACTATTATTGAACAATTGTCATTACGCACCTTCTATAATTAGAGGTGTTGTTTCCTTTTTAGTTTTGTCGGATGATGGTTTTACTCATACTATTTCACGTAATGAAATTTCTGTTTCTTTAAATGGTGTATTTTATTTTAATGCGATTACTGTGAATGGTGTGTTTGAAATTGATGTGATTGGAAATGAATCTAACAAAGATAATAATTCAAAGTTTAGCATCAATAAGAAAATAAAGTTGGACTTGAATTCTTCTTATCTTTGGCATTGTAGACTTGCTCATATAGGCAAGGCTCGCATGCAAAAGCTACAACACGATGGGCTCTTGCATCTCTTGTACTCATTAAGCTAAACCTAAATTGTTTTGTGTGTTTTTCTTTGCTTAAATTCGGTCGACACATACACCAAGGGTGTCGACACTTTGATTTTCCAAACTAAAGTTATTTGTTTGATTAAAACTAGCATTCCTTTAATTCGGTATAGTACGTGTGTACAAGAAAGTGGTACTAACACATTATTGTTAGTATTCTTGGATTGAATTACAAAATCGGTAAGGGGTAATTCACATAATCCTATAAACCCTAATTAGGGTTCATCCAATTGCTAGTTTTGTGGATTTGATTTTTGTTCAGCTAGAATCAAAAAAGGTACGCATATTCTTGTTTATGTTAATTAATTATTCTTTAATCTTTCCTATACGCTTCCGCATGTATACTTTGATGTTTTGTGTTTTATTTATTGAATGTCATTTTATATAATTCCAACAATTATTTTATGGTATTATGGAAATAACTTTAGGGTACATGTGTTGAATTGGATAGGGTGATATCTCCTCCGGATGAATGAGATATGGCCATTTTATGGAAACATGTCAATTCTGGAGCTGCTGTTGGAAAACATGTTTTGCTACATATTTTTGTATTGTAGGCTTGGATTTTAAAACATGGTTCAACACCAGAAATTATAAGCTTTCACCTCCAATTGGTTTCAACTTGATAGCTATTATAGAATAGTATTTATGACCAAAACCGTAAACGTTAGAAATTCAGCGAACTTTTTGGTTAGAGTTATAGTTGCTAAAAACTCATTTCCCATTGATTGGTAAATGATTTGATTGAATGGCCTAATGTTTTGGAAACTAAACTTTAGTATATTTCTAGGGGTGAAAACCCCATCCTTGTATCTTTTATAGGTTAAGGGATACGATGGTGTGAAGTTGACTAAAATTCAGCAACTTGGTTTTTACGTCTATTCTTGAGAAATAAAAGTGTGATCACTTAGTAAAAGTTAAAAATGGTTAAGCAATACTTATTAGATGTTTTTTTGGGTATAAGTGCAGATTGTCCACCCATTTGGAGAATAAAAATACTTTGGTTAAGTCTCAGTACAATGCCATGCATATCTTGTGATCATTTGATTTACTTTTTCATAACTCTTCTTTATCATCCTATAAGCGAACGGGTCATATCGAAACTTATTAATTGACATGCTTTCTTTACATATTTTCTTGTCATTATCCTCTTGCCTAGAATTCACCCATCAATACTTTTGTGACTATTTTTCTTGAGACATCTTGTCTATTCTTTTATTTCATAATATATATGAGATATATATATATATATATATATTATGCTTTGGCATAAGTTGTACTTCGAGTCCGTGATTTGATACCACCACACGAATGATGAAACTAAACATTTTACAAACGTTGATACGAAACTTCCACGAAAACTAAAATGTATTCCCTTTTGAAAACTCATACGAATCGATTACTTTTTGCGTGTCATGTTTTGACACGAGCTTATATCTATTAGGTTATGTCACTATAGGCTAAGGTGAGTTTTCATAGCCCCGTTTTTCACGTTAATATTTCATTTCAAACCTACGGGGGAGAATACATTGCACATCATTTTATTACGAGCCCAAGTATATCAAATTAATTTACATTGCTTAAGTTACCGCTTTGCCATATTAATGTCCCCATTTCATTATCATGAACCGTTAATTACGGAGTAAGCGAGAATGAGTGAATAGATCTATTGAGGGTGACTCCTCCATCCAGGTTGGTAGTTCCAACTGGTCAAACGGATGCATTTCATTTAATATCAGAATGAGAGTTGTTTGGCAAACAATCTGTTGGGGCGAACATCATAATCAGTCTAGCTTCGGGGTCATGAGCTTATAGCAATTGTATCATTTTTATGTGACATTTTTTTCATACATAATTTATACTTGTGGTAGCCGTATAAAACATTTACATAAACCTATGAATCTCACCAACATTATTGTTGACCATTTTAGCAATGTTTATCTCAGGTCCATAATGAACGAGGCTGGCACAGAGGAGCGCGGATACACTAGAAGGCTATAAATTTTATTATTATTCCAAGCTTTATTTAATAAACTACGAAACTACTAGGACCAACTTTTATAAACTCTGATATTTGAATGATAAATCTTTTAAAACAATTCAGATAGAGATCGTTTTATATTATTATAACTGTTGTACCATGAAGTAACACCCAGTTTTGAATTCCACTGCGTATCACGAAATTGGGGGTGTTACATCAGGCTTGCATAGTCGATGTGCTGAACATTGACCATACCCCAGAATGTTGCAAGTGAGGCAGCTTGGGATGCTCATGACCTCTGTCTCTTCCCGATACAGACTTGGAAATCAGGAAGTAGAGAGTCCTCCATGGTTGTGGAATATATTTCATATCAACTCTAGAGTAAGTATACCCAATAGCAATTAGAAAATCCAGAATCTCCATTTCCGTAGGAATCTGGACATAGTCATCTGGAGAGTTAATGGAAGGAACTAGTAGTATTGAACGAAGATCCTCAACAGTGACAGTGACTTCACGATTATATAAAGTGCACTTGACAGCATCTTCTCCATCAATCTTTTCCATAGTATGCCACAATTGATGGATGTAGAATTCAGGAATTGAATAAGACTTTGTGAGAATGGATCTGTAGGGGTGGTTGAGGAGGATGTCCACAAAAATTCAACAAGATGATTCAGAACATGTAAAGTTGTTGAAGTCTACACGGAGGTTGTTCTTGCCAATCACTCTGTCATAACCTTGTGGGAAAGTATTGGCCATTGTGAGTTCCATGGGAGCATTGACATCAGACTGTTGTGTAGCCATTTTTGTGATCTGAAAGACATTAGACATAGAAATAGACATTGAAAGACACAGTGTGTTAGCATTAGTCTGATCTAAGTCCTTGTTTGATGTTATCAGATTGATGTTTGTTACATGTTTTAAGTCACATTTGTCCTTTTTTCATGAAGTTGTGATGATAAGTTAAGTGAACTTGTTAATTTTGAAGTTTGAATTCCCATTTATCACTTAAACACAACATTTGAAATTTTGTATGCTTGTTCGTAAACTTTTAGACAACATGTGTTTGTGACTTATTGATAACATCAAATAGTCCTGAATATTATGTGTCAATTTCCCCCGATAATGCTTGTAATTTATATCATTTATATAGATTTACGCTTGTTTTCCATTGTTTTCCACTTTCAGGTAAATTACGAGCATTGGAGCTAAAGAGACGCGGAATTGGAGAATTATCAAAGATTTATCAGAGTATGCTCACTTTGAAGAAGTTACGGCGTAACTCATCTCTCACATTACGCCGTAACTAAAGTGTGACCCAGAAAGCCAACTCATCATAAGATTACGGCGTAACTCTCACAAAAGACTACGACGTAACCATATTAGGTCAAATGAGGTTCCACGCCGCTGATAACTACGCCGTAACTCTAGTTTAAACTACGGCGTAACCAAGAAATATTGAAGATACGGTGTAACCACTTATAAGGTTACGCCGTAACCCGCAGATCTAGTGCAAATTACGAAGAAATAGAAGATTACAGCGTAACTATTCTATTAGTTACGCAGTAACCCAGAACTGGCCTATAAATACCCCACGATTTCCAGCATTCCAAAGCATCCCATTCCACACACCACAACCAAATAACGTGGGAAGAAGCCAAAGGCAGGTCTAGAGGAGCATACGGAGCTATCTCTAAGGAAGAAATCACTCCACTACGATAAGCATTAGCTTTTTATCTTTTCTTTACTTTTGATTCATGTATTTCATAACATTGAATATTGAATTGATTTGTATGGTTAATATGAGAGGCTAAGCACCTCTTGGTGCTGGCCTAGTTATGATTTCTTAATTGTTTTGTTTGCGTTTACATTACTTCCGTATAATTATTTCTAAGTGTATGCATGCATAGTTTATTGGTAGCCACCCTTGTTTTGGTAGTTTTGAATGGCGGTAGAGGCTAGTTGCTTAGGTGATATGACCAACTAACCCTAAGTGAGTAGACTGAGACGGGAAGGGTAAGATATGACCAACTGACGACCCTTTCTACTTGTGCAATTTTACCAACTGATCACCTACCGTTTGGATGAACTTAAGAATTAGGGGGTGAGTGTTTAAGTTGCTAATGCCCGAGCACTCACTATTATCAGTCTAGCATGTATCGGTACTTAATGACTCGGCTTAGAGGACCAGGAACAACTGGACTTATGAGGGGACACCCGACTTCTCCAGTGGTGGCATCTTTGCTGATAGGTTAGGGCGAATTGACCAAATGCTGTCCTCTCGACTTTGACCCCACCTGAAGTAATTGGAAGTAATTAGACATAGACATTATGCGACAACCGGCAATTTAGGGAGACTATTTTAGGTAACCGCATTACGTTAAACTAAACTAAGGTTTGCCTTTATCACTATTTTATAAACCGTGACTTGATTTTATATCGTCGATTGGTTTTTACGATTTGTTTTATTATTAAATGAGTTATCGTATGAGTTTTAACTCTATTTGGTAGGCACTATTCGATTCGGCACTAGAAAAACTTTTAGACCGTAACTCGAAAATTGACAAATAAATAGTCAAAACTCGTGGAAAAACGTAAATAACGATGTTGGAAATTTAAATAAATGTCGTGGGACACTCGGGGGACGATATGTGAGCTCGGGAATGGGTAAACGAGATAGATACGAAAATTTACAACCCGAACCCCCCTTCTTTTTACTTGTAGCCGGCCCCCCCCCCCCCTCCCCATTTAATTATTTTGAGGTCCCTAAGTCCCATGTATATAAAGGGTCATCCACCCTCACTTCCACCTTTCATTCTCTCACTAAAAACACACACATTACACCTTTCTCTCTCTTGACTCTCTCTCTAAAAACCCTAGCCGCCCCCTTTGTTAATTCCGGCCACTATTCCGGCCACCACGGCCGTATTCCAGCGAGTGAACATATACCTCCACCACCAAAAGATAGATCTCTTTCTCCTCTTTCCAACCATATATCATAAGCTCCATTTGGACTTCAATAACACCTTCAAATCCTTGAATCAAGATTCGTACTTTTAGTTTTTCAAAGGGCTTTTGCAATTGGTGATTAGATAAAGTAAATGGAACATGTTTTGAGCTTGATTGGGCAATAAAAACCCACGAATTGGCAATTAGGGTTTCGACCCATGAATAATTTTTGGGGCTTTTGGGTGAAACATGAAATTAAAGCTAATTAGTGTTGAAATAAACAAGTAATTAGTGTTTGGTAAGTGTGTGGTGTATCAATTTGATGAGTTTGCGCATTTAGGGTTTAGTTGCATATTTTTGATTAAGAATAGTAGATGGGTTTTGTGTTTGGTTAGTGATTGAAGATTGAATGATTGGATTTGAGTATTGTAGAATTTATTTGGTTGTGTTTGGATGGATTTGGAATGGTGGACGAGCCACCTTGGGCTCGTACGTGGCTCATGAGGGGCGTACGAGACCCACAAGGACCTTGGTTCCGGGTCGGTTTGATTTGGTAGCTTATTGATTGGTTTTGTTGAGGTTTGGATGAGACGCGTGGAGCCGAAAAGCTTCTAGAGCTTGTTTGGTTCACGTGGTCTTGACCGCGACCGTGTCATGACCATTAGGGTCATAACATTGGTTTCGAGTACTTTTGGTGGACTGATTGGTTGGCGAGATTGGTTTGAGTTGTTTTGGGATTGAATTGCGCTATGATGACTTTTAATTTGGACTTGATATATATATTGTTGACTTTGAGCTACGTCGGCGTCACTTTGACTTTTTAGTCAATAGTTGACTCCGACAAAGCCGTAACATGGACTTTGATATAATTTGGACTATTGATTGATTAAAAGCATAGAAGTTATGACTCGTGCTTGTGGACTCGAAACGAATAACGATATGAGATTAATATTGGAATTTGACGAAATATATTTATAAACATGAAAATGCTAATAAAACTATGAAATAGAAATAATAAATGGGCTTTTGTACCAAGAATGTCGATAACAAGTTTTATCTTGTTATTTCCTATTTTTAAACGGAAACTAACGACTAAATTGGAAATGTTTTGCAATAAATAAGTAATTAATGTTTCGAGTACACGTTTATCAATAAATGTCAATTGTGGACATTTAATATTGTGTTAATACAAATAAGCCGTAAAAACGTTTATTTATATTTTACGATCTTCTAATGTTTTGTCGATAACAAAAGTAAAATCATTTTAACGAAACAAATAGAGTACGTAAATAGTTTGAGTTAATAGTTTTCTAACACACTTACGCTTTCACATAAAACACTAAAACAAGTATAAATGATTTTATGATTTAGATAAATATGTACAACAACTAGTGTTTACATATTGGGTTAAACATATACTTAAACTAAGTATACTAAAATGGATAAAAACTAAGTGTATGCTAAAATGGGTAAATACAAGTATATACTAAATGGGTAAAATACTAGCAAATGGTTTTGACCCACAACCCATGGTTTTATATATACCACATAACCAAGTTCATTATATCTAGAAAGAAAACCATGGATCAACCCATGACCCATGACCCATAACCAAAAATACCCATGGGCAAAGAGGAGCGGACCACGGATCCCTAGCTTTGTGCTAGCCGGATCCCTTGTGGTAGGGATCCGTGGGATCCGGTAGGATTTTTCCTCTATAAATAGTGAGCCATTTCTTCATTGTTTCTCACCCCTTTCCAATATACTTTCTCCCCTGAGTTAAAACTCACTAACCTTAGATCCAAGAGATCTATGTTTGTAGTTTTGTTTTTGTGTGATCTTTTAGGTTCCTCTTAAAGGCAATATCACCACCTTTGAAGTCGAGCAAGCTCAATTCCATGAGTTGCCATGCTTCCTCATCATCAAGGCCACTGAAGTCTTCTTGTTGATGATTCCTTTCTTTCTTCAAAGAAGTGTAGTGTTGAAGATATTAGTGAAAGATGTCTTAAGAGTCAAGACGAAGATATTAGTGAAGGGTATCTATCGTCTATAGGATAAAGCACTTGTGGTAGGTGTTTGGAATTCAAGACTAAGAAGCATTAGTGAAAGGTGCTTAGAAGTCAAGACAAAGAAGCATTAGTGAAAAGTGCTTAGAAGTGAAGACACAAGACATTAGTGAAAGGTATCTTGTAGATCTAGTCAAAGGCATTAGTGAAAGGTGCCTTAGATGTACATTCGATATGGTGTGTTTCGATGTACAAGATAGACTAGTATTAGATCCAAGGATATTGATATCCTTGATGATGTTGTAAAGGAGTAGATCTCCTTTGGGATTAGTCGTTGGTGTAGTGTGGTAGTAGTTCCTCCATTGCAATGGAACTAGGTGCTTAGCCTAGTACCTAATAAAAGGTAGGCGACGTTGTGAAGGTGTAGTTCACCTAAGGTGTGAAAGAACTAGGTACTTAGCCTAGTACCTTATAAAGGGTAGGCGACGTTGTGTAGGTGTGGTTCGCCTTGGTGTGAAAGAACTCGGTATTTAGCTTTGTACCGGAAAAAGGTTAAGCGACGTTGTGAAGGCTTCTCCGCCACAAGGAGTTGGTGTAGTGCTTACGAACTCTCGAGTAGGTGACTCGGGGAGTCGAGTAGGGCAAGGAAGGTGTCCTTGTAGCCGAACCACTATAAATAACTTGTGTTGTGGTGATGTGCTTCTTACTCTTTATATTTCATTTCACGTTTATATATCCATCTATCAACGTCCAACATAAACAATCAAATAGATTGACATAAGTCGATCTAAATATTTAAAAGGAAATTTTAATTGGTAAAACTATTCAACCCCCCCTTCTAGTTTTCCATATATTGGTTTAAGTATTTTATTGCTTACGTTGTGTGCATGGGTTACGGATAACCTAGCATTAACAGTGTTGATCCACGTGGGTAGCGGACTTATTAGGTTGACGAATCTAATAAGAACCTGCTAGGTACGTTGGATAACCTTATTAATGGGTGACTTATCCTTATGACTCGTTAGGATGCGACCGGTTTATGGAATGATAAGCGATACGAATGAATGATTGAGTTTATCGAGTTGACGAATTCGATAAAGTCTACTGTTTATTCTGAAACTTATTGGACTATGGAGCTTATTGCTTAGACGTCTCATTGTGTCGCATTGAGTCATTTATTGTATTGAATGGAGTTTCATATTGTGTTGCGGAGCATAACGTGTTGGTTGTTTGAGTGCATTCATGGCATCATATTGAGTTGATACACCCACATGAGGAATACCAAACACCAGGATTAAATGGTGAAACGAGACATTTTGGAAATAACGAAATGGAATACATTGGGGTAGATAACGTTGATTCTGAGGAATGTATATATTAAGTTCGGTCTACATTAATAGGTTGTGCCGAGTCGATAGTTGTTGTGCTGTGATACCGTTATCTTCTGTTAGTGTTTATTTGTGCGTTGATTGCTTGAGGTGAGTTTCATAGCCCCACTTTTATCTACGTTTTGAACTATTTTGGGGTGAGAATCATGCTACTGTTTTTGGACCATGAAAACTATTTGGATTTGCTTATGTGCTTGATTGTATAGATAGTTGTGCTGTAGTTGTTGCCTTAGTCTAGGTTTAACCGTGCCTAGCTAAGAATAGACTTCTACATCGACCTAGTCCGGGGTTGGCAATTGTTCTAGATTTTGCCACGACAGTGTTGGACTAGAGTCCGCAGGGGCCGAAGTACTCCTGGATGCGGGATTTGATTGGAGATCCCGGTAGGATCATGTGTGAACGGTATTTATCTATCTTAGGTCTTGCATAGCAAATCAACTCTTCTTGGTCCACTATGATTTTGTTGAACTTAAACCTATGAACTCACCAGCGTAAGCTGACCTTTTAGCATGATTTCTCAGGTATTTGAGAGATGTTTGGATTACTTGATCAGTGGAAGGTTGGCATGGAGGCGTGGTTCAAGGATCATTTTCTGACTATGATAAACTATGAGGACCTATCTTAATAAATCACGTTTTGGGCCTAATATTTATATTTTGGATTAAATGTTTTGAATACTTAAATTTGGGATTGGTTGTAAATGTTAAATGACTATCTTTTGGCTATACTTGTGTGCGATACCAATCCAAAAAGTAACGCCTCGAAAACTTGATTAAGTCTTCCGCTGTATCGAGATTTGGGGGTGTTACACATTACTAGCTAGGATGATTAACTAGGTTAGCACCACTCTCCTCTATTGATTGAACCTTTGCTTTTATCTGCTTTAGTAGTTAATTAATTAATTCCTTATTGAAATCATATTAAAATCTATGACACCTAGACTTAGTAATTATCCAACACACATAGCTCTTGGGACGACCTCGGTTTTACCGAATACTACACTACACACGACCGGGTACACTGCCCGTTAGTGCATTAGGGTAGACCATAGGTATAACGAGACAATATAAATATTAAAACCTGCTCAGTAAAACTTGCATCAAGTTTTTGGCGCCGCTGCTGGGGAGTTATATTAGGATTGCTCTTAAGTCTTTCATTTTCGTTTTGTTTTAAAATTTCTAAAATTCTCACGATCACTATTCAAGTTTTCAGGTACCATGGAAGTTGTTAACATTGATGACCTCACTCTTGAAGAATATTTGGCTTTGACAAGAGTAGAACAAGGGCCGGGTCTCGTAAGACCGGCGATTAGAGCTAATGTCAGTTTTGAAATTAAAGACCAATTTATGAGGGAGCTTCGTGCTAACCCTTTTTCTGGAAATAGGGACAAGGATGCATATGAGCACGTTGAAAATGTCATATACATCGCGAGCCTTTTCAACATTCTGGGCGTGTCTCATGATGCTGTTATGCTAAGGGTATTCCCCATGACTCTTACTGGGGCTGCCAGAAGATGGATTGAAAGATTGCCCGTCGGGGCAGTTAATACTTGGGCTCTACTAAAGAAGCACTTCATTCAGAGGTATTTTCGTCCATCGAAGATTTCTAACCAGCTCTTGGAGATCCATAATTTCAAGCAAGAAGACGATGAAACGTTGTATCAAGCTTGGGATCGATACAACGATCTCCTTTACAAATGTCCTACACATGATTTGAATAACCAGCAAAAGGTCAACATCTTCTACAAAGGAATCTACGTGACTACAAGACATATGTTGGACTACCAAGGACCAATCCTGAACATGACTCCTACTCTAGCCCGTAAAGCCATTCAGAAACTTGCCGATCACTCTCAAAAATGGCACGATGGGGGAAACAACCAAAGCCTAGAAAGAGGTTCAATAAGCATTGCCACCATTTCAAACAAATTGGAAAACCTTAGAAGAGACATGAAGAAGCTCCAGGAAAACATTCATGCTATTCGGATTGGATGCAATAAAAGTGAAGACTAGGGCCCAACCGGAGATTTTCCTATGAAAAATATAAGCCCCCGAGTCGAAAGGTAATGTATGGAGAAGGAAAACCCTCCCATCAAAGTTTTAATCAAGATTCTTTCAAAACAAGAAATTCTTCGCTAGAGAAATCAATAAATAAGTATCTGGAAGAAGATGATAAGCGGCAAGCCAACAGGAATGCATTGTTCAAAAAATTCCAGGAAACTAGAACCACTCTCCTTGGACAACATAAGGATCTGGAGGACAATGGAAAAATGATTGAGGAAAATGAAATTAATCAAGACAATTCATTTGACGATAGTTTATGTAATGCCATATACTCCAAAGAATGGAAAACCCCTCTATACCCCTTTCAGATACAATGAAGAGGAGCTCTCCAGATTGCAAAAACAAGCTGAAATCATATGTAACAAGACGAGCTTCCAAAAGGATGAATTACAGACAGAAATTGAAGCTGCTACGGAGAATGAAGTAAAATTAAATGCCAGATGCTCTGCAGTCATCCTGAATCAAATCCCTCTAAAGGAAAACGACCCATGAAGTTTCATTCTCCCTTTCTCTATTAATAATTTACATAATATCAATGCCTTAGCTGACCTAGGGGCTAGTATTAGTATCATGCCATTTTCCATGTGTGATTGAACCTCGGCCCCATCAAACCCCTTTGCATGACTATAGAAATGGTTGATAGAACGGTTAGCATACCCAGAGGGATAGTTGAGAACGTGCTCATCATAATCAATTATTTTACTCTTCATGTCGACTTTGTTATTTTAGACATGGAAGAAGACCTCGACATTCCATTAATTTTGGGAAGACCCCTTCTGGCTACTGCTCGTGCTAAGATTAATGTTTTCGAAACGATCATCACTTTGAAAATAAACGATAGAAAGCTTACACTGAATATGGATGACGTTGGAAAATGTCACCCAGTCGAAACGGTTTGTGTTATCAAGAAAGGAAAAAAAACTACTCCTCCTACCATCGCACACAAGCACTACGCCACTAATGATCGTAACATGCAGGGAAGAAAAACCAATGAACACAACAAAGGAGGAATACAACGCGATGACACCTCAAAAACTTTGGAAAACGAGTTTGACGAAATATGGCACGAAGTTCAGAAAGTGGATTACAAGCACTTTCCCAAATTAAAATATCATTGGTGTAAGGCTATCCCTATTGACCATGATAAAGGATATGATCTATGGGCTTCATGCAACCCTTACTTGGACGTCTGTGACGGGGGACATGACAAAGAAAGAGTAAAAAACAACAAGTACTTATGGTCCTCAACCAATGACAAAGAGATAACATTCGAAGCTTGGGTACGAATTAGGTACGGAGAAGTTAGCAATGATCGGAGAAGTTAGCAATGATGATAAAAGAAAAATATGGACTAATATTTGTCTCAGTGAACCCTATGAAAATAATCATGAAACAACAACCACGGATCAGGGGCTCGTTGGTCGAAAGCATTGGTGCGAAATAATAAAAACCGTTGATGGGGATTCTTGGGCCTCGTGTGATCCTTACGATGACAAATTGTAATGGAGGAAGTAATGCCAAAAGAGTAGGAGCTGACGAATTTCTGTGGAATTCAACAACTGACAATAAGCGAACCGAGTTACGATGGTCAGGTGGATTAAGGTTTAACGATTGGGTAAAGATCAAATATGGAAAATTGGATACATCCACTAAAAATAAAATTTGGAAGGACTGCATGAATGAAGATAATCCTGATGAAGAGGCTCCTCAAGATACGGGTAACTCAACAAATGATGACAAGACAGACACGAGAGAAGATTGCAAGTATAGGCATTTGGATAATTCAGTTGAAACTAAGGACTACAACATAAAGGGAATCATAGACCATCAGGAGCTATGATGTAAAGCAAGTATAACTGACCTTGAAGATCAGGAGTATGCGCGAAGCAGGTGCAAGCTCCTTGGGATCCAATATAAAAAACAGCCACCGATTATAGCCAAAAAATATGAGTTCACTCGATACCATTTAGGACCGGGAGAAAAATTTTGCAAAATTCGGAAGATCGAGACTAAAGAATACCTCCGCACTGCCACAAATGTCGCTTGGGTCAGGCGTAACTTGATGAAAGACATGGAAGAAGTTGGCCAAGCCCAAAGGCCCCCATAAAAGCCCGCGGCTCTGAGTCTAACTTAAAGACTCTAAATAAAGAAAAGTGCTCTTTCGGGAGACAACCCGAATTATCCCTTTCTTTTGATTTATTTCCATTTCTATAGGGTTTTGTGTTTTTAACTATTTTTGTAGGAAATGAAGAGTGATTGTTGTTGCTGCTTGCTGATCTGACCATAGTTACGACGTAACTCATCTCAGTGGTTACGCCGTAACCTACCCCTTGCAGCAGAATTTTGGATGCATTATCGATTATGGCGTAATACCATCTCTGTGGTTACGCCGTAGCTACACTCTTACAGCGTATGCCAGGTTTTGCCTAGTTACAGCGTAACTCCCTATTGGAGTTACGACGTAACTTTTCTCTGCTTTACTTCTTTTATTTTAAAACACAATAACCTTGTATTAGTATTTTAAATGAACTTTGTGGGTGTGTTCCCTGTAAACCCTCACGAGACTTCACTCGTCCACTTGGGACACCAAGTGGTTTAAAAGGCTTGTTGCAGAGGCTAAATGCAACAGTGATTCCTACGAAAGTGAGTTAGGTTTGTTTTTTATTTTTCATTTTTTCTTTTTAGAATTATGCTTGTCGGTAGTGTGATTTCAGGGATTGAAGTTTGTTCATGGATGCTTATACGAAGGCACGTCTCTTTTTCGTGGGCCTTCTTTCTTTTTGGAGCAAATTTTAGGGAAGTCTCGTTCTATTTCTACTTTTCTCTTCACCTTTATTTAACGCTTAGTACAAAAGGGACTTTGTACAATTCAAGTGGGGGGAAGGGAGTAGAATTATCTCTTGAACTTTATTTTGCCCTCATTTTTCTAGTTTATTTTGAAAAATTATGTCATTTTTTAAATTTTGACATTTTTTTCTTAACCTAACTAGATTAGACCTTAGCCGAGCACATACAACCCTTGATATTATATGGTGAGATTAGCCTTATCCGTTTCCTATATTTTACCCCAAATCCACCAAATTATGAGTGTGCCGGTAGCTTGTAAACTTTAGAACTTTACCTTTGCATCATTTCGAGACCATAGACGAGGTATGTTGAGTTAGCTCGATGCATTTGGACTTTTCAGTTTAAGAAGGAAATATTATAGGATTATCTCCCAAATAGCCTACCATGCATGTGAAACCCTTTTGTTGCACTCACCTTTAGTGCAAGATACCCCTAGATACACCCATCTGAGCCATTCCTTTGATTCTGTTAACCCAATATATTGTTTTGATACACCTATACACCTTAGCCTACCCTGTAGTCTTTATTTGTGATTGGGAAGTCATCATTTGCCTAAGTTCAAGGTTCAAGTGGAAAGGTTCGGAAATCACACTTTCGTCGACGACATATTCTTGAAGATCATTGAAGACCCCCCGAATTCCCATTGTTCATCTCAAGTGGGGGGATGTTATGTTTAGTTGTTATGTTTAAGTTGAAAAAAAAATGATTCGAAAAAAAAATTGTTATGTGCGATGTTATAAGCACTATGTTATGAGCTTTATATACATTTAGTATCGAGGAGGCCACCTCGGTCACATTCGAAGATTGGAGTTGGTAATTATGCCAACAGTTGGAGAAAAGGTAGTGTGCCCATCATGACTGTAACACCCCAACCCGGCAAGGGTAGAAGTGTTACATTCTGGTGTCATATCAGAACATACAAATAAAATCTTTACAAAGGAAAACCTTAAAATGAAGTATCAAATCATATAAACAATTGACTGACAAGGAAAATACAATATCTAAAATGAAATGAAGTCTCAAAACAAAAGCTCTTCAAAATAAGTCCAAAATAATAAGGTAACTAGGGTTGGTCCACTCAGATAATCCAACTCTCAGCCCATCAAAGCCCATCTTCAAACCTAAAACCTGCCACAGGAAAAGAAATGCGGCTGAGCTTAAAAAGCCCAGTGAACAGATATAACAAAACGAAAGCTAAATAAAATCATAAATGCGAAATGAAATAAGGAAAACTGATAACAAGGTCGCAACGAAATGAGAACAATGAGTCAAAGAGGATCTTGCAGAAAACAATTATACAGATATCCAAAAAGAAACAAATAACAGTGGAAGAAAAAGCAAGCAAAGCATCGATGACATATAAACAAGCACATACGAACCAGGCATACAAGTACTGAAACATAAGCAAGCATAGCAGGCGTCGCATCCACACAACATATATGGCATACAATCAATTCAGGGAAAATCAGAAGACATACAAGTCAAACAGAAATCTACAGGAAAGCGGAAGCAATTAATTAATAAGTGAGCATGGCAATCATACAGGTCAAAACCCTTAGTTGAAAACATAACCAGTATCACAACAGATGAAGTACTAACAAGTCAAAACATGGCAGTCACACGTAACAAGTAGAAATACAGTATGAACATTATAATTAAATGAACTAGGGACATAGCAGGGCAATTAAACAAGTTAACAAGTCAGACGTCATAAGTGGAACCATTTACCCAATCAATCCGTAGCATAGACAGAAATGTAAACATGGCAGGTCAACAATAAGCAGATAAGGATACAACGGATAGTCGTAGTCCACGAGATTAATTGAACGAAGTACACATGATAAACAGACAAAACTATCGATTACACACCAGCATGATAACCAGACAAATCAGAGGGTCACATAACAGTAAGATCACATATCATCATATGACAACAGGTAAATCAGATAACCGTATATTAATCATATCATAGCAAGGTAATCAGTAGTTGCATAAAACCTGAATAGCATAATCAAATCCAATAAACATATAATAACCCGGTACGTGAATGGAACGATAGTCTAAAGCAACAGAATAAGAGTGTGACAGATCAAAGCAATGGAATATATATATCTTGGTAGTAGAGTGAGTCATATAAGGGTACCGAGAATAATTAACACAGAATATGGTGTGTTGGGGAATACAGAAAGTACAGTATAGGTATATCAAAAGTGTAAGGGTTGTCAGAAATCTACCACGAGCCCGGAACATATCATATCATATCATATCATAAGTAACCGTTGTATTCGGAGGGGTGACCTCGGAATACCATATATAATAGGAGGGAGACCTCAAGAATCAATGGAGTAGCTAGCTCCCGTGACGTGAAGACGCGTATTGCACACGACATCATTCACCATATAAATCATATCATATCATATCATATCAAAACATATATAGGATGCATCCATACTCGCAGTAAAACATAGTGGCCAAACATATATCGAGCTCATAATCATATAACGAAAGGGGACGGTGTGTAACATCACTTTCGTACACCTGAGTCATGCCATTGGTGCATCAATGACATGGTCATGGTACCTCCATGACTAGGAAACATATTTGGCTCGGGTATCAAACTGGAGGGTCAAAGCATAATCATATCATAAGGGTTCATATCAAAGGTTCATAATCATAAGGTTCATAATCATAACAAACGAATATCATAGCGAAGAGAATCATATCAAAGGATTATGTCGGAATCATATCAAAAGGATCATAGCATAAGGAAATCATAGCAAAGGAATATCATAAGTGAAGTAAAGTCAATGATCGAAAAGTTATGAGAAATCCCTACTGAAAAGGGATAGAATATCTGTACCTTAACGCCAATGAAAGGGAAGCAAACGGATGAATGAACACGAAGACACAACGTCACGTCTCCTCCAATAAATCTACACGGATTATGATTCGTATAATACTTATTAGCTCATTTAAGTCATAACGGATTAATCGTATTAATATTTTTAGAGTTATAAGCGTATACTCATTTTTAGTAGTGGACGGAATTAAAATACTTTGGGGTAATAATCATTAATTAGCCAAACTTAAGGGTTACAAATGGTAAATGGCGAAATTAAATGTTTAATATGACAAATATCCTATTTTAAAGCTTTATTAGATAATACTTTAAAGTATAGGGTTCGCATGGTAATTATCTCAAAGTTTGAGGTTTACATGGTCATTATTTCAAAGTAAAGGGTTTATAATGTAATTAGATTAAATGTTTATTTTTTTCCTCCTTTGCCATGCACGTTAGAAAAATAAAAATAAAAATATGTTTATAACAATTTCATGTGCAAAATTTGTCTAATATCGAGCTTGCTCAAGGTCTTTAATATTCAAATCCACGACTAAGTAACCGTGCCAAAGGGATGACTCCCGACTCACCTTCCCGACACACTTTCAAACATACAAAAAGTCTCAACCGATTTTTCCCGCGATCCCCCGTAAACTCACCTCACAAGACTACCCATTTTTCTTTCTTGTATACATTTTGCGAACCAAATAACTTCCAAAACGACCCCATGTTTTAACCAAATCATTTCCACGCCTTCCATTCTTATTAAACCATTTTGTAAACAATATTTAGACCTTATTCTACTCGTTAAAACTCATGCACAGCCATACCCTTTTACAGCCATAACCACGAGACACATGCATGCAATAAATGACCAAAACCATTTCCCCATACACTTCTTTTTAGTACATCATATATTTTACATGTACGCCTCATCTATTATTTTTTTTTAGGTTATTCAAGGTTTTAGATCATATAATAGAGATCAGGTGGGTCCTTTAAATGACCACAACAAAACGTATCCCACAACATACTTCGAAAGGTCCAACGTATATTACTCATAGATTCATGATTTTATGCGACGAAGTTCTAATCATTAGCATGCATTCGAAGAGGGAGGGTCCAAACTCTTTAAACACAATCATAGGTCGACATATATTTCACCCTTTTCCATATTTTACGTGGCCTTATTATATTTTTTTTATGTGACGTTATATTAGTGTAAAAACCCATACGCATGGTGGACAAGGCACACGACCAAAGCCGGAAACAACAAGGGAAAAGAGACAAGATGGTGATTGGTACCTTGAAGCGTGGAAGAGGAAGAAACATAATTAATACGAAAACAATCAACCCATCTTTGGCCCTAGAAAGTTACGACCAGCAGCAGACCAAACGAGCATCCTTCGAACCCAATGAATCATCATCAATAACCACGTCCCAGCCTCCTTTAGACGCCTTTTCAGTCCCTTGGTTGCCTTGAATTTTGAATCGGAGAGGACAAGACCTCCTGCCGTCACCTTTGGTCTAGGAAATTTTGGGTTTTCTTTGAAGTGATAAAGAAGTTATCAATGAGAGAATAATGGTTGATTGGAAAAAAAAGATTTGGCCGTGACTTTTGGGAGGGGGCGTATAACAAGGCCGACCAAAGAGGAACACAATCAATGTCTCATTAAAAATCTTTAATTACTTTTTTTAATTACCTTTAATTACCTTTATGATGATTAAAGTTAGTTTTTAATTGCCTTTTTAAATTTTTGTATATAATCATTTGGTCCCAAAATAACTTGTAATGTGTGAATTTTTATTTTGTAGGCATAAGTGTAAATTATCTTGCATAAATCATTTATAAGCTAAGTGTTAGACTTAGTTAACGAGCTTGACGTGTTTTACGAGTTTCGTAGTTATTTACTTGAGGGCAAAAAGGTCTTTTACACGCTTTACGATTTTTAGGGTTTTACAATGACATCCTCTAATGACACATCTATCTAGTATTTCATGATCCGGTTTCTTGACTTCAAAGCTTGAACTTTTGGTGGACGGTAAGTGGTGATGACTTGGTTATAGATTTAGACTACCTGCTTGATTTTTATTTTACACCATTTATATTTCCCATGTCGTATCCTACCCTTTAGTCATGAAGCGTGTCTAGGTGCTGCAGCGAGCAATCTGGCCATGGATTTGGTCATGTATCATTGATTTTGTCCACTTCGCCATGACATGTTAGTAATGACGTGTCACCCCTTAACCTTTGTCATGTCTACCCATATTGCCTTCGAAAATTGTTTAGCCCTTAACTCTAGTGGTGGAGATTTGTGTAACCGCTAAGCTTATGATATAATACATGCTATAACTGTGCGATTGAGTGATCACCCCGAAATTGACACTTAGAATAGTTGAGAGATTTGAGTGTTTTGTTCCCATTTTGTGAGGTGTTCGGCTTTGTTTTATTCTAGCATAAAGGATTTGTAAACTTATATTTTCCAGGTTATGGGAGATATCTTTTTAGGAATCTTTCTAATAAGGTCTACTTGAGAGCAAGTAGAGTTCAAGTGAGGGGATATTTGTAACATCAAATAGTCTTGAATATTAAGTGTCAATTTCCCCCGATAATGCTTGTAATTTATATCATTTATATGGATTTACGCTTGTTTTCCATTGTTTTCTACTTTCAGGTAAATTACGAGCATTGGAGCTAAAGAGACGCGGAATTGGAGAATTATCAAAGATTTATTAGAGTATGCTCACTTTGAAAAAGTTACAGCGTAACTCATCTCTCACATTACGGCGTAACTAAAGCGTGACCCAGAAAGCCAACTCATTAGAAGATTACGGCGTAACTCTCACAAAAGACTACGACGTAACCATATTGGTCAAATGAGGTTCCACGCTGCTGATAACCACGCCGTAACTCTTGTTTAAACTATGGCGTAACCAAGAAATATTAAAGATACGGCATAACCACTTATAAGGTTACACCGTAACCAGCAGATCTAGCACAAATTATGAAGAAATAGAAGATTACAGCGTAACTATTCTATTAGTTACGCCGTAACCCAGATCTGGCCTATAAATACCCCACGATTTCCGGCATTTCAAAGCATCCCATTCCACACACCACAACCAAAGAACATGGGAAGAAGCCAAAGGCATGTCTAGAGGAGCATACGGAGCTGTCTCCAAGGGAGAAATCACTCCCCTACGATAAGCATTAGCTTTTTATCTTTTCTTTACTTTCGATTCATGTATTTCGTAACATTGAATATTGAATTGATTTGTATGGTTAATATGAGCGGCTAAGCACCTTTTGGTGCTGGCCTAGTTATGATTCCTTAATTCTTTTGTTTATGCTTACATTACTTCCGTATAATTATTTCTAAGTGTATGCATGCATAGTTTAATGGTAGCTATCCTTGTTTCGGTAGTTTTGAATGGCGGTAGAGGCTAGTTGGTTAGGAGATATAACCAACCTGACCTAAGTGAGTAGACTGAGACGGGAAGGGTAAGATATGACCAAATGATGACCCTTTCTACTTGTGCGATTTGACCAAATGATCACATACCGTTTGGATGAACTTAAGAATTAGGGGGTGAGTGTTTAAGTTGCTAACGCCCGGGCACTCACTATTATTAGTCTAGCATGTAGCGGTACTTAATGACAAGGCTTAGGGACCGAGAACAACTGGACTTATGAGGGGACACTGACTTCTCCGGTGGGGCATCTTTTCGATAGTTTAAGGCTTAATTGACCAAATGTTGTCCTCTCGACTTTGACCCCACCTGAAGTAATTGGAAGTAATTAGACATAGACATTACTAGCTAGGATGATTAACTAGGTTAGCACCACTATCCTCTATTGATTGAACCTTTGCTTTTATCTGCTTTAGTAGTTAAATAATTAATTCCTTATTGAAATCATATTAAAATCTGTGACACCTAGACTTAGTAATTATCCAACACACATAGCTCTTGGGACGACCTCGGTTTTACCGAATACTACACTACACACGACCGGGTACACTGCCCGTTAGTGCATTAGGGTAGCCCTGGTCAGTAAAACCTGCATCACTTATTCGTAAGAGTTAACAGTTTTAAAAAATAGTAACTTATTCGTAAGTTGAGTCCTTATTCTTAAAGTTGAATGCTTATTCGTAAGAATAAGTTTAATGCGTAAGAACATTTCTTATTCGTAAATAGTAAGACTTGTTTGTAAAAATTATGCTTATTCATAAGAATATGCTTATATTTACGAATAGTGCTTATTCGAAAGAATGAAGCTTATTCGTAATGCAGTTCCCTTATTCGTAAGAATATGGTTACGCGTAAGAATAAGCCTTATTCATAAGAATTAGACCTTATTCGTAAACCATTCCAAGTTTACGAATTTGTTGCTTATTCGTAAAAAATTTTCTTATTCGTAAGCTTCAAAAACCTTGTTAATATTTACGAGTAATCCTTCCTGTTAACAAAACACCAATTCAATGATTACAATTAAGTTCAAAAATCATTTTAAGAACACAAACACAGCATCTCTACAATTATCCAAACACGAAATTCCTTATTCATAAAAGTTATTAAACCCTTAAACCCTAAAGTTTTGAATAATAAATTTAACCATCAGATTCGATTTTTGTAAGTTTCTGAGTGTTCTTAAGGTGCATATGAGTGATTCTAAACATATTTTAACAACTTTTATCCTCAGAATCAAGAATTTCTCCCTGAACGTGCACATAAACCCTAAACTTTTGATTTTAAAGATTTTAAAGTTTTTGGTCTAATTAAATGTTACAAACATGCTTCTTATCATTTATCAGCATTATCTTGTTCATAAGCACACACCAAAACATCACAGAAAGAAAACCCCCAAATGGGTCGTATGAACCTCAATTTCAAACACAATCAATTGATGTTTCTGGTTACAATTAATTGATGAAAATATGTTTATAACTTAGTTTTAAACATTTCTAATAACAAATTTCATCAAAAACACTTTTATTTTGAAAGACCCAATTCGTTCATATGAACGAATTTAAAAACTTCAATTGCGAGAAATCTATCCGTTGGATCATGTTAAAATTCAAAACCATTGTTTGTTATCATCATAAAACACTTACAAAATTTTGAGAACACGAACGGATTTGTGGTTTGATTTTGGTTCGTTGATGATGGTTGGTAAAGGAGTAAATGTGGATGGTAAATGCATTGAATGAATTTAATTTTTTGATTTTGTTAAAATTGTTTTTCAAAATGTCAAATTTAGTCCTCTAACACACATGTTTCACAATATTAGTCCATAAACTCACAGTAAGGTTAAAACAAAGATCGTTTTAGCAAGAAACTTAACAACACTCCCCCTCGACTTTTGAATTAATGAATTTTATAAACTTTTTAAACCGGGGAGGGTATTTATCCATGATACTTTAACCAACACATTTGTAAAACAACATGTTTTTGGTAATATGCAAGTACAAAGTTTTATGAAACTTAAAAAATATGAACATTCTCCCCTCAATACTTGTTCGGGAAAATTGTGAAATGTTTAAGAGAACAAAGTGATGAAGGAAATTTTGTACTTGCAATGTTTGTTTTTCATAGAAAATGAAAATTTGAAAAAATATTTTTGGTTTTTATATGATTTTCTACTTTTGTATTTTGTTTTTGATAAATACTTACAAAAATGGTTTTGGTGTTTGACTTTTCAAGTAGTTTTAAAATTCATCCAGCTCTTCTTGAGTCAAACACCGCATAGCAATTCGATGAACCAAGTCAGCAAATCTTGCGGGTGGCAAGGCTTTGGTGAAAAGGTCAACCAATTGGTGTTCTGTACCTAAAAAATATAGTTCCACTGTTCCCTTCTCTACATGCTCCTTTGATGAAATGGTAGCGAAGAGCAATGTGCTTTGACTTTGAATATTGAACCGTGTTGCACGATATCGCAATAGCACTTTTGGAGTCATAGTACACCGAAATCTTGTCGTTGTGTTCTCATCCAGATGACTTGAGCACAACACGCAGACATGGCTACATATTTTGCTTCAGTTGACGACAACGATGTACAGTCCTGCTTCTTCAATTACCATGACACTAGTTTATCACCAAGGAATTGTAAACCGCCAGAAGTACTCTTAAATGTATCTAAACACCCTGCATGATCAGCATCTGAAAATGCTATTAGTTCAAAACCAGAATCCTTCGGATACCAGATCCCCAAGTTAATGGTTCCCTTGATGTATCATAGGATTCTTTTAGCCTCTTAGAGGTGTTTTTCAGTTGGTCTTGACTGATAACGGGAGCACAGATATATAGCAAATACAATGTCGGGTCTACTAGTTGTTAGAGACATGAGAGACCTAATAATACTATGGTATTTTGTAGGGTCAACAAGTTTCTCATGTAAATCAGCATCCAGTTTACTGGTTGGAGCCATTTGTGTATTATAGGTGTCACAAGTTTTCAAACCATGTTTTTTCAAAATATCAAGAGCATACTTGGACTGACTGAGGAAAATACCATGGGGTGATTGATGAACTTGAAGTCCTAAGAAGAACGTAAGTTCACCCATCATTGACGTTTCAAAATTTGTTTTCATTAGTTTTGAAAAAGCATTTGAGTACTTTTTGTGGGTTGAACCAAAAATGATGTCATCCACATAAATCTGAACAATTAAAATGTGTTCCCTGTGATATTGAATAAAAAGTGTGGGGTCAACAGATCCTTTGATAAAATTATGAGTAAGCAAGAAGGATGACAACTTATCATACCACGCCCGAGGGGCTTGTTTAAGACCGTAGAGAGCCTTGTTAAATTTCTAGACATGATTAGGGAACTCTGGATCAACGAATCCCTCTGGTTGGCTAGCATACATCGTCTCCTGAAGTTTCCCATTTAGAAATGCAGTTTTTACATCCATTTAGTAGACGGTGATGTTCATGTGAGTCGTGAATGCCAGAAAAATCCGTACAACCTCAAGACTAGCAACCGGTGCGAATGATTCTTCAAAGTCGATACCTTCTTCCTGTCTATCACCCTTAGCCACCAGACGTGACTTGTTTCAAATGACCGCTCCTTTAGCATCTACCTTGTTCTTCCAAATTCATTTTAGACCAATGACGTAGACCCCGGTTGGTCTTTCAACAATTTCCCATACTTCTAACCGTTCGAACTGGTTCAACTCTTCTTGCATGGATTCAATCCAGTTGTCATGAGTCATTGCTTCCTTAATGTTTTTTGGTTCGGTATTACTGACGGTGAGTGCATAAATGCAGTTTTCACCGTCGGTGTGAAGGCGTTGTCTGGTTACGATTGGTTGGTCAGGGTTGCCAATAATATTAACAAGAGGATGATATTTGGTCCAACTGTGTGTTGAAGGTTGGTGTTGATATACATTGTGCATATTAGGGGGATCCAAATGGCTGGTAGAAGATTCAAAGAACATCTGGATTGGTTGTTTCTGATGCAAAAGGGTTGAAAAACGCATTTCCATCATAATCCGCAAGTGCATGTACATTTAGGTTTAAAGAATCATCAGTTGGGTCATTGTCATTTCAAGCTGTTTGTTCAATTGTTGTTGGAGATTTGACCAGAGGTACATCAGCAACATTTGTTGTTGTTTCTGGTGTATCAGGGATTGGAATTTAATCAGGTTGAGCAGCGGAGACATTTGATACATCTGGAGCACATTGAACAAAGTCTTATTTAAACAGAGGAGCAAACAACATTTCCATTTGACGACGAGTGAGTTGAAAGGTTTGGTCAGCTGATGATTCAGGGAAGTTAAGACGGTTATGTCTGGGTTCTAAGTTGTTTTGCTCAGAAGCCATCTCTGTAAGCTCATCAAAATTAGCATGAATTGTCTCCATAATTTCCTTTGTACCACGATTCTAGATTCGGTATCCTTTAAAATGTTCACAGTATCCGACAAAGACTCCAATAACAGCTTTAGCCTTGAGCTTTCCAAAGTCATCACGATCATTATTTGGATAACAAAAGAGCACCAAATACATGAAAGTGTTTTAGGCTTGGTTTTCTATTATGGATAAGCTCATAAGGTGTTTTGTTGTGGCATTTTGTGATCATTGAACGGTTCTGAGTATAGCATGCAGTTGAAACAGCTTATGCCCACAAGTAATCTTGAAGTTTAGCATTTATCAACATTTTTCTTGTAGCTTCCACTAACGTTCGGTTTCGTCTTTTGACAACTCCATTCTGTTCAGTTGTTCTTGCAATGGATGTTTGACGCTCAATTCCCACTGTCTCATAATATTCCCAAAGATTTTGATTCAAGAATTCAGTTCCTCTGTCTGTTCTGACTTGTCTGACCGTGTTACGAAGCAGAACTTGAATTTTTGTGGGAAAGGTGATGATCATTGGTGGAGCTTGATCTTTACTTCGAAGAAAATAAACCCAATTCCATCTAGAGTAGTCATCAATGATTACAAGTATGTATCATTTTCCATTAATCGTCTGCATACACATCGGGCAACACAAATCCATGTGAAGAAGGTGAAGAACATGTTGAGTAATGTTTTCAACCTTCGAAGGAAAGTATGCACGAGTGCTTTTTCCTTGTTCACAAGCTGAGCATAAGTGGTCTTTTGAATACCGAAATCTTGGAAGACCTTCAATAAGTTTGTGTCGTGCAAGATCAGTTATGGTTTTGAAGTTTAAATGTGAAAATCTCTTATACCACAACCATGATTTTGTTGATGTTGCTTTAGAGAGTAAACAAATGGGAGATGAGGCGACCATGTCTTACATTGATATTGTGTAAAGTTTTGATGAATGGGTTTCTGACATGAGATCGTTCCTTTGTAGATCACGAATGAAACAAGTTTTCTCCCGAAAAGCAACTTCCAAATCCTCATCACAAAATTGATCGACTGAGAAAAGGTTGTGTCCAAGACATTCAACATAGTAAACTCTGCTAATTTTGATGTTCCCATTGATTTAGCCTCCGTGGCCCATTATAGCAGTGAAGTAATCATTCCCGATCCTGACAGTGCCAATGAACTTTGCAACAAAGTTTGATAAAAGTTTGATGTTGCCTGTCATGTGCTGGGAACAGCCGCTATCAACAATCCAGAGAATGATTTGTATCACCTGCAATACACACAAACGACGAAGGTGGAATAGATGTAGAGGTGGAACCCTTAGAGTTAGTGGGTTCCTTTACAGTTACAGTTGTATCACACATGTTAATTATTTTAGGTAACCATTTAAAACCAGGTGTACATTTTAACCATCTCTGCCAAGTCCAACTAGTTCATGCTTTTGTCTTAGTGAATGCACTAGGTGATGGTATCTTCCTAGGAGGTGATGATGGAGCTATGGGTGCATCTATGATATTTTCAAAAACTACAATAGGCGGTTTTCCTAGCAAAAACTTAGAAGCAATAGTGGGCCTAGAGGTAAAGCCATTTGTAGATTTCCGATTACGAGACAAGATAGATTTAGCAACACAATTATTATGACAACCAGAAAACATGCTTTTGAGACAAAATACACAAGAAGCTTCAAACATAACATCCAAAGTACTAAAATATTTAACATTCGTTACATCGCCTGTACTATTACATTTGTCTAACGCAATATTTAAAGCAGGTGCAACATGTGTTTTATTCAAAGTCCTAGCATGATCTTCTACTTCTTGGGCTTTTATTGTTCCGCTTTTACGTTGCAAATTCCTATTCTTCTTTTGAGTGCTCTTAGGCTGTGAATTGCTAACGCTATAAGTGGAGGCAACTACTCCTGTAAAAGTGGAAGGAATCACATTAGTATCTTATGTTTTGTCAGTGGGCTTCCTAGTATCAACTTTAAACATTCTAGGTGCAATTACATTTGTGTTACTAGATTTTTCTTTCTCAAGTTTCACCAATTTCTGTTTCAACTCAATGATAGTGTGTTCTAATTCTTGATTTTCTGAACGTAAGTGTCCATTGCGACTTAGTATTTAAGGGGTGTAAGCAAGGTGATGATCAAAATCTTTAGACCTGTATCAAGTGTCTTTTTGAGCAAATCAAATATGGTTCCATATTCCTTTTTGAATTTTTCAATCTCTTGTTCGTATTTGAAAAGTTGACATTTTAAAGACGCGTTTTCATCATCCAGTCGTTCAATTTTTGGTTCAAAAGATTTTTCACCCGACTGTTTGACTTTTGTTTGTAAAGCAATTTCTCGATCAAGACTATCATTTTGACACCAGTGAAGACGACGTTTTACTTCCGAAAGTTCTTTTAACAGACACTCATTTTCAGCTTTTAAAATTTCTAGGTGTGACACATTATCATGTTTCTTATCAACGGTATCAACAGCAGTAACATTATCACAAGCAGATGCAGCAGTATAATACAACACAATAGAGATAGTATCAGTACATATAACATCTTCCAAGAGTCGATCAACATGATTCTGAAAAATTTTATTTTTCATCTTTGTTTTCAAAATCGATGTTTCTGTTTCATTGAAAATTGTTTTCATTTGTCCAACTTCTTTCTAAAGTTCCCGTTCTGTAGGTCCAAAAGTTTATGGATCTAAGTAGCCTTGAATGACTAATAGTAAACTTGAATAAATCCAATTTACTATATGAAGAAATCTTTGCAAAAGCTTAATGTGTTAATGCGGAATCTTAACACACAAGTATGAAGAACACAAGAATTCCTAATTTCATATTTTCTATTAATTTGCTCAAAGGATAATGCTTACAACTCGTACATTAACCTAACACCTTAGGAATCCTTTTATACACCAAGGAAACCCTAATTGACTAAAAAACTTGTAGAAGGGTAAAGATATTTTCTCCTAACATATCTCTACACGTACATATCTATTCCTAATATAACTCTAACAAACTATTATGTTCTAGACATAAACAGACTTAACTCACGACTATTTGTTCTGCCAGACTTAACATCTTTAGTACTGGCAGACTTAACTACTAACAGACTTAAGTCTGATCTACCAGACTTAACTACCAAAGCTACCATACTTAACACTGAACAAGACTTAAACATTACAAAATATAATTCCAAACAATCCTCCCCTAACTTGATCTTCACTTGTGAACTTCAAGTTCTTTTAAACTCCTGAGGATCTTGGAATTATCTTTAAGCTGCATCCTAGAGATTTTCTTCATAATGTGTTCTGTGCAACATTGGGTCAGCAAACATTTAGCACTCCATGGTCTTTTCAGCAACTGTGACTATTTGTACATCAAAACATAGAAGTTTCATACTATTCTCATCACTTCCAGATGTGTAAACTTCTGCGAGAGGTGAATCATAGAAAATTTAATGGATTTGATGTCTCTTTAACAATTAGCCATTACTATTGGAGTAGCCAATGTTTTAGTGTATAAGACCATGGTACATTGATAACCATCTGATTTTTAGCAAACCAGCAGCTATCAATAGATTTGTTTAGTCTTTACCAAAAGTTGTACCTTTATGGACTAGTCATGGTTTTCCACAACCTTTACCACAAGCCTTGATCTTATGGGCTAGCCAACTCTTCATCCACACAGATATGGTGAGTTGAACACCATACAATTTTTGGCAAATTGTCAGCCATAAACGGATTTGAGATATCTTTACCAGAGCCGTTTTCTCATGGATTAGTCACTTCTTGTGTGGGTTAGACATGGTGAATAGATAACCATTTGTTGTGTCAGTACAAAGTACTTTCACCAAGTGAAAACCCTAAAACTCCATTTATTACATATATAATACACAACAGCATCTTAAAATTCTTTCAAACAAATTGACCTCATTCGTCTCCTTTGACTATTATTTCTTCTTCAATCTGATCACATATTCTGGCCAACAATTGATCACATATCCTTTGGATGAGCTTTTCAGCAGCCACAGATTCCTTTTCATACTGAAGCTTTAAGAGTATCATTACTTGAAGCACTTCAACACACAATGGATACTTAACTTCTGCTAACATGAACAGATCAACTCCACCTTTTGTGGACAAGTGATGAACATCACACTTATCATAAAATTTCCATGACACACAGGAATCTTGATATGCAAAATTCCAATATACATCTGTAGGATATGGTTCATATAATCTTTAAAGTTCTGCATAAATTTCTTGCTCTTTAACATCTAACTTTTTATCGATCTTGAGCTTCTGTTGAACCAGACTCCACAAAGTGTCCAACTCTTGTCGATTATAAGATTTTATCAATTCTTCAAGATGATTGTGGATAGCAAACTCTCCACTGTATCTGATTACCTTTCAAGCTTTTCTAAATTGATCAATCTCCCAATCGACTATTAGATCAAGATTCTTAACCATCACTTTCTTTAGATGTAACTATGTTTTCCTCCTCTGTTTGGAAGAATTTTCAAGATCATGAAGATTATTCACAGACTCTTGAGTTTGAGTCGATTCATCAAGAATACCATGCCTGGCCTGTAAGTTCTGGATATCTTCTTTTAATTGATTCCCCTTAGCTCAAAATCTGTTTTGTCAAAGCAAGATCTTGTTCCAAGACTGAAACTCTAGAAGACAAGATAGCACATAACTCCAAGACATCATTAATCTGCACACCATTCTTAGCACAACCTGCTGCAGAAACCATGATGATACAAAGAATATAGATGATCACGACTGACTTTGTGTGGAATCCGTATGAGAAAACAGAGTCATAAGGAGTATATATACTGGTAGGGTTTCAATTATCTTTGGAAAGAGAATAAGTTTAAAGTATAGAAAGATAATCATCACCCCATAAAATATGGAAACAGATTTAACCACCAGTATTAAGAGCCAGACTTAACACTGAAGTTACAAGAATTAACTACTAGAACAAAAAAAATATCTTCTTATGGTCAACCCTCTTCAGTAAAATATCTTCAACATTTACTCCTCCACCAACTAAAAAGTTACTTGCATTAACTTTTTTGGTGAAAACACTTGAGTGGACTTGGCCTATAAAAGGGCCTTCGAATCACAAACCAAACTCATCACACACCTTTAAATTTCTCAGTTTCCTACAAATCCTCCGAATACAATGAGTAACCCTGACATTATTGAAATTTCATCCGATTCATCATCCAGTTCATCATCCAACGATGAATGGAGGAAGTACTTTCCTCCTCATCACAACACTTTAACCTGGATGAACCCAAATCCAACACCAACAGCTGGGGATGTTCCTTTTGATGAACTGCCTACACCTCCACCATATGTGGATGACTCAAGCTCTGATTATGAGTTGAGGTCCATGCCCAGCTATGTATCCTGTTATGATGACACTAATGATGAGCAAGCAGTAGGTACATCTAAAGCTTTGGTGGTGGCTAGCTCTGCACAAAGGCCAACTCCCTCCAACCCAACACCAGGGAAGAGAGAACAAGTGCTTGGCCTTGCTAGTCGCCGTGCTTGGGAGGTGATTGTGAAGAGGGGAAAGCAGAGTAGTGTAGGTGTTTGTTTGTTGTGTTTTTTTGATCTGATGTAATGAAGTCTTCTTTTGTAATGCTGCATCTTTGAATGGAACCTTTAATGAATAGATTTTCACTTCTTCTTTTCATTACTGATTGTTTCTCCAATATCTGCAAAAATATTAGTGGACAAAAAGTGCACAATATACAAAATTTTACAAAGATATATAACACTAAGCCTCCTTTAAACAATAAGCCTCCCCTTAGGCTTATTCCCCCCCTCAAACAGAGCAGTCAACCAGACTTAAAATATGGACTAACAAATAATAGTTTTAACTCTGAATAGTAGCACTTCCATCAGTATAGCTTCCATACCTCCCCTATCTTTGATAGATAGTGCATTTCCCTGAAAAATTAGTCTAAAATCAAGAGAACTACAATATACAGGACAACAAGCAGAATTAACTCAAAACCACCTGAATTAATCCATAACGAAACCAAATAAAATTGTTCAAGCACACCAAAGTTATTGTAGCACACACAGAAAGCACAAGGATGTCCACAAAATCACCAAATCGCACCAACACACAATTATTCATAATACTTCCATAAAAAACTAACTATGCATAGATTCGCCTATGCTTCCTCCAAAGGTAGCAGAAACTCCTTGGACTTCCTTAAGCTCCTCCAAGTGATCCTTGTTACCAGTAATCTGCCCAGAACATCCACTATTAAAGATTCATGTATCTCCCATATTCATATAAGGATGTTCCTACACAAAAAAGAGAAATTAGTTTCTCTTGGGAACCCAGGCCTTTAGAGGCTTGGGTCTGCCTTGTGGAGCTTTAGATTTGTCAGCATTAAAAGAAACTGGTTCACTATTATACTTGAAGTTTGGTCTGGTCTGTCTCCAAGTATAACCTGCCAAGGACTTAACGGCAGTCCCCCAATTTCCCCTTGCAGCATAAGATTGAAACATTTAAGCTGCATTTTGAGACATGGTCTTCTCACAGGTGAATGAGAACCATAATGAAGTCTTTGATTGAACTGGTTCGCCTGTGGTTTTCTAAACTTGGGAGTGGGTGATGGACTGGTAGGTTGTGATCTATACCCAGAATTAACTTTAGCTTGTCCAGGTTTAACATGACCAGTATTAACTCTAAATATATTACCAGTATTAAAAATTTTCCTACCAGTACTAACTTGAACACCAGCACCTACCCTTGGTCTAACAGAATTAACATAAGTACTACCAGTATTAACGGGTACTGGTCAAGTGAAAAACTTATTAGCATGTTTAATCCTGTTCAAATTATTCCACACTGGTTTATTTACCCCATTCCCAATGTTAGCCATTTTCTTTCTTTCTTCAGCTTCTCTAGCCATTTTCTTTTCATGGAAGTCACAATCTCTAATCAGATGGCTTAATCTATTACATACAAAACATCTTTTAACCCCAAAGGAGTAACCTGCACCTAACTACTTTTCCAGTCTAGCATTCCAGTTAACCTTATCAGTGCTATGTATCTCTATTTTCTGCCTAGGAGTAGTTCTTAGAGGAACAAAACTAGGTGAATCTGATTTTAGCTTAGATGGAGACACACTATGTTTAACTGGTTCAGGTTGTTTTGGCACATGAGTCTCACTATTTAAAACTGGTTTAGAGATCCTTATAGGTTCAGACTTAAGTTCTAGAGAACATTCAGAGATATTTCCAGTGGATCCTTCACTGTCATTAGATTGACAGGTTGAGTACTCATTGGTCTTATCTTCTGAAATACTGCTTTTAGAAATTTTCCCACAGAATCCTTTACTATCATTGGATTGACAGTTAGTAAATTCAATGGAGTAGTCTTGAGAAGCAACAGTTTCAGGGTTCTTCCATTTGCTATAGTCAAATAAGGACTCATCATATTCTTTTTCAGGTTTAGGAGTATAATCATCATTAATTGGTGGTGGAACTCCCTTGTAATTGTCAGTTTTAGCAAATCTATGATATATAGGTTTACCTTCAAAATCACTTTTTGAATTAACAAAAACACTTTCCATTACCTCTTCCTTATATCCTAAAACCTCTTTATCAGATTTTATCCCATACCCTAAACCAATTTTGCTTGTTGAGCTCATTCCAGAATTTGCTAGCCTCCATAGATTTTTATTACTATTTTGCCATTTTTCAACTATCTTTTGCAGCTCTTCTTTATCTTTAACTGCCTTCATACCTATTCTCCTATATCTTCTAAGCTTCTCATCCTTTTGAAATATTTCATTACCTTGGAAAGTAATCTTTTCATTAAGAGATGTGTTTTGTTTTTGAAGATTATTTACTTGTTTTTCTAATGTTTTAACAGCACTTTCATAAACAAGTAATTTAACTTCTTGATCACCCAATTGACCCATATGTTCAATATAAAGGGATTGCAGTTTATTATATGAATCGGTGCATATTTTTTAGCATAAAATTACCTCACTGCTGGAGCTTATGGCCATGAGAGCATGCTTGACTTCTATCCCCTCAGTAGGATGCTCTCCCCAGTTAATCACACCAGCTTCCAAAGTAAGCAGCCCAGTCTGATTCTTGTTTTCCTTCTCAGCATGCCTAGGATAGAAGGAATCCCTTTTCTTTTCTTCATTGGCCTCCTTAACTGTACATTCCTTAGCAAAGTGACCCAACTCTTGACACCTATAGCACTTCATCTTTGACTTGTCAAATCCTACTGGTCACTTTCCATCAAAACGCACTTGCTACCAGTCTTCTTCAAGAATTTCCTCATCCTTAATGCAATCAAAGCACACTGCCAGTTGATATCCATTTCCTCCATCTCGTCATCTTCAATCTGATCCAATTCTTCATTTAGAATGTTTTCAGATTGTTTGAAAATAGAGAGTAGATGATCTTATCAGCAAAACCAGCAACCTTATCCTTTTCCTTTACACCAGTACTAACTGTATAGCTACCAGACTTAACTTTGGTTTTAGTGTTCTTGCCTTGAGAGATGAAAGCAACATTGTTGTAATTTGAAGAAGCTTTTGAATTCTCTTTGATGTCTTGTTCATAAACTCTGAGATTATTATACAAGTCATCTATTGACAAGGTGTCAAAATCTTCTTTATTTCTCATGATCATTGATAACATCAAATAATCATGAATATTAAGTGTCAATTTTCCCCGATAATGCTTGTAGTTTATATAATTTATATGGATTTACGCTTGTTTTCCATTATATTCCACTTTCAGGTAAATTACGAGCATTGGAGCTAAAGAGACGCGGAATTGGAGAGTTTATTGAAGATTTATCATAGTATGCTCACTTTGAAGAAGTCATGGCTTAATTCCACTCTCACATTACACCGTAACTAAAGCGTGGCTCAGAAAACCAACTTATCAGAAGATTACGGCGTAACTCTCCCAAAGATTACGTCGTAACCATATTAGGTCAAATGAGGTTCCGCGCCGCTGCTAATTACGACGTAACTCATGCATCAACTACGGCGTAACCATGATTTATTGAAGATATGACGTAACCCCTTCTAAGGTTACCCCGTAACCAGCAGATCTAGTGCAATTTACGAAGAATTTATATGTTACGGCGTAACTATTTTATTAGTTACGCCATAACCAAGATCTGGCCTATAAATACCCCACGATTTCTAGCATTTCAAATCATCCCATTTCACACACAACAATCAGAGAACGTGAGAAGAAGCCAAAGGCATGTCTAAAGGAGCATACGGAGCTATCTCCAAGGGAGAAATCACTCCCCTACGATAAGCATTAGCATTTTATCTTTTCTTTACTTTCGATTCATGTATTTCGTAACATTAAACATTGAATTGATTTGTATGATTAATATGAGCGGCTAAGCACCTCTTGGTGTTGGCCTAGTTATGATTCCTTAATTGTTTTGTTTCCGTTTACATTACTTCCGTATAATTATTTCTAAGTGTATGCATGCATAGTTTATTGTTAGCTACCCTTGTTTCGGTAGTTTTGAATGGCGGTAGAGGCTAGTTGCTTAGGAGATATGACCAACTGACCCTAAGTGAGTAGACTGAGACGGGAAGGGTAAGATATGACCAACTGAATACCCTTTTTACTTGTGCGATTTGACCAACTGATCACCTACCATTTAGATGAACTTAAGAATTAGGGGGTGAGTGTCTAAGATGCTAGCGCCCGGGCACTCACTATTATAAGTTTAGCATGTAGCGGAACTTAATGTCTTGGCTTAGGGGACCAAGAATAACCGACTTATGAGGGACACGACTTCTTCATGGTGGCTCTTTTTTGATAGGTTAGGCGAACGACCAAATGTTGTCCTCTTGACTTTGACCCCACCTGAAGTAATTGGAAGTAATTAGACGTAGACATTACTAGCTAGGATGAATAACTAGGTTAGCACCACTCTTCTCTATTGATCACATCTTTGCCTTTAATTGTTATAGTAGTTAATTAGTTAATTCGATATCAAAACCATCTTAAAATATGTGTCACCTAGACTTAGTATTAATCCACACACATAGCTCTTGGGACGACCTCGGTTTTACCGAACACTACACTACACACAACCGGGTACACTGCCCGTTAGTGCATTAGAGTAGCCCATAGGTATAACGATACATTGTAAATATTAAAACCTGGTCAGTAAAACATGCATCAAGTTTTTGGCACCGCTGCCGGGGAGTTTTTTTATGATTTTTTATTAAGTCTATTTTTAATTTTCTTTCTTCTCTTAAATGTCAGGATAGAAGACTAGAAGCTCGAGGCCATTTCTAGCCACCCCATTCGATGATCCGGAGAAACAATTTCGGACAAAAAAAGTTTACTCTCCGGTTCCTATTCATAACATCTTTTCATTTTACGAATTTGACCAATCTGATGCAGAACCGGAAGTCATTGATGAAAATAATATCGAAGAACTAACCATGGAGCAGTATTTGGAGCGACCAAATGAGAACTGCCAACGAACCTTCACACAGGATTCTAGTATGGAAAAATACTCTATTCCGGACCAATTTATTCGAGAGTTACACGAGCTTAAGTTTTCAGGAGATGAAAATGAGGATGTTCAGAATCATGTGGAAGAAGTACTCTACTTATCATCTCTTTTCAGTGTCTGGAGCATCCCGAGCTATTCGGTTACCGCAAGAATTTTTCCTATGAATCTTACAGGAACTGCGAAAAGATGGTACAATAAATTCCCTAACGAATGTAAAGGAGCATGGGATAAATTAAGAAAAGAATTCGTTCAACAATTTTGCCCTCCTTCAAAAATGGCTAAACTTCTTAGTAAGATCCATCAATTCGTTCAAGAAGGAGAAGAAACGCTTTATCAGTCATGGGAAAGGTTTAATGAACTACTTTACCAGTGTCTCACTCATGATTTCAACAAACATCAAATCGTCTATGTCTTCTACAGGGAATTAATGCACTAACACGGGAATTACTCGATTCTCCTAGACCTATTCCTAGCATGACCCCTGACCAAGCCTTGGAGTGTATCCAACGGATTTCTGAACATTGCTACAAATGGCATATGGAGACAGGGTACGGACCAAAGGAAAATTTTGATCATAAGGTAATGAAAACATTGACAAAGCAAGAATACAATTATGGTGAAATTTTTGAAAAACGAAGGCTGGAAAGGGCAAATGAAGTTGAAGCCTGTAAGGTAGAGAAGGTTAAGAGTGTATTTGGGACCAAAACCGGAAACAGCCTTAAAAAAAAGATTCTTGACCACATCAAGGAATCGAGGGAACGAGACGAGAGAATTGAAAAAATGATGAAGACATTCGTGGAAAACACAGTCTCTTCTCTCAAGACTCATGAAGATCGGATTAAGGGATTAGAGAAGAGTGTGAGCTCATGTTCGCAAGCCATCACAGATTACCTAGCTGCTCGGGAGAGGAAGTTGTTAACATGGTTGAAACAATCTTTGAAGAGCCCACAACCTTTTCGGAGAAGGTTAAACAAAGAATCAGCATGGAGAAACTCTTGCTTCTGGACAAAGCTCTACCGGTAAACGTCCCTCTTATTAATTCCATTAAAACTGATCATAATAATATCTTGCAGGAATTAAGCAACGATTCCGATGAAACAGTTCAACTTAACGAGAGATGTTCAGCAGTTTTAAGGAATGAACTGCCGCAAAAGGAAAGAGATCCTGGTTGTTTCACTCTCCCTTGCTTGATCGGGAGTCTCAATATGTGTAATGCCCTAGCTGATCTTGGAGCGAGCATAAGCATAATGCCTCGTTCAATGTTCCTACGTATGGGTATTGGAGACCTAAAGCCAGCCAAAATGAAGATTGAAATGGCCGATCGATCGATGCAGTCACCCTTGGGTATCGTTGAGAACGTTTTGGTAAAAATAAAGATATTTTTCTTCCCAGTTGATTTCGTGATTCTGGATATTCATGAAGACAACAGAATACCTATTATCTTAGGAAGACCAATGCTTGCTACTGCCCATGCAAAGGTGGATGTCTTCGCTCAAAAATCAACTATCGAGGCTAACGGGGAAATTGACAAATTTAGACCTAATGAACTTCTATCCACTCAAAAAGTTTGTGCAATTAACCCCATTGGTGATTTTGGCGATGCATTAGAAGATTTTCTTAGTGACTCTCTGAAAAATCTTACAAATCTTGGCGAGATAGCTTCGGGAAAGGATTTCGATGTGTTCGTTAATTTTGAAGAAGAAGACCTAGGAGTTAGTGCCGATGATTTCTCTAGCGACATCGAAATGGTTCCTTGGAACAACTCTGAAAAGACTCTTTCACAACCTGACCAACCCAAGTTTTATGAGATGGGAGCTCGAATCCATCATAGAAACCCTCATTATCTGAAAATTTCCTGCAAAATTGGGTTCATTGATTTCCATCCATTCATCGACACAGAATCCCCAGTTAACATCATTTCTAAGGAATGCTACAACCAAGTTATGAAAAAAGAACTCGAATATAGAGGAAACAATTTTCTAGGTATTGCAACAAACATCAGTGTCTTTGTTGGGACTCACTCAATTCTGTTTGACTTTGTGGTTTTGGATGACGTTAGCGAATTCATAGAAGATGGGCTAACCGGAGTAATTTTCGGGAAACCTTTTAAAGAACTATCTGGGCTAGAAAAAAATGAGAAAGAAAGGCTAGTATGGTTAAAGATTGGGGACGATAAAACGGTTTTTAAAATGACACGGACTGTTACAAATTTTAAAAAATGGACAAAAAAGGAAGTTAAGCCATGCTCAGCCACTACTCGACATTAGTGATGAAGATAAGGTCAAGGGTATTGACCACCCTTACCAGAAGATCAAGAATTTTTACTCGGGATGTTTAGAACTAGGAATGGACTACAAACGGGATGAGAATCTGATAAGTTGGATCCAACGTGGAGATTGCCATATCCACGAAATGACCAACAAGCACTGGTAGCCCCGAGGCTCTGAGTCTAACTTAAAGACTCGTAAATAAAGAAAAGTGCTCTTTCGGGAGACAACCCAAATTATCCCTTTCTTTTGTTTTATTTCCATTTCTGTTGGGTTTTGTGTTTTTAACCATTTTGCCAGGAAACGAAGATAAGTTGCTTTTGCAGCTTGCTGATCTGACCAGAGTTACGGCGTAACTCATTCTCATGGTTACGCCGTAACAGGCCCCTTGAAGCAGAACTTCAGATGCACTACCAATTACGGCGTAATCCAATCTCAGTGGTAACGCCGTAGCTATTTTTGCAGAGTATGCCAAGTTTTGCCTAGTTACGGCGTAACTCCTTCTAGAGTTACGACGTAACTATCCTCTGTACTACTTCTTTCATTTTAAACACAATAACCTTGTATTAGTATCTTAAATGAACTTTGTGGGTGTGTTCCCTGTAAACCCTCACGAGACTTCACTCGTCCACTTGGGACACCAAGTGGTTTAAAAGGCTTGTTGGATATGCTAAATGCAACCGTGATCACTACGAAAGTGAGTTAGGTTTGCTTTTAATTTTTCACCTTTTTCTTTTCTTTTTAGAATTATGCTTGTCGGTAGTGTGATTTCAGGGATTGAAGTTTGCTCGTGGATGCTTATACGAAGGCACGACTCTTTTTCGTGGGCCTTCTTTCTTTTTAGAGAAAACTTCAGGGAAGTTCTCGCTCTAAATTCTACTTTTCTCTTCACCTTTATTTAACGCTTAGTACAAAAGGGACTTTGTACAATTCAAGTGGGGGGACGGGAGTAGAATTGTCTCTTGAACTTTATTTTTCCCTCGTTTTTGTAGTTTATTTTGAAAAATTATGCCATTTTTAAAATTTTGACATGTTTTTCTAACTAGATTAGACCTTAGCCGAGCACATATAACCCTTGATATTATATGGTGAGATTAGCCTTATCCGTTTCCAATATTTTACCCCAAATCCACCAAATTATGAGTGTGCCGGTAGCTTAAACTTTAGAACTTGGCCTTTGCAACATTTCGAGATCATAGACGAGGTATGTTGAGTTAGCTCGATGTATTTGGACTTTTCAGTTTAAGAAGGCAGTATTATAGGATTATCACCCAAATAGCCTACCATTGTGTGTCTATCGATTAGTCACCTCGACTTCTCGACCCCCATGTTAAACACTTTTGTTGCACTCCCCTTTAGTGCAAGATGCCCCTAGATACACCCATCTGAGCCATTCCTTTCATTTTGTTAACCCAAGATATTGTTTCGTTACACCCTTACACCTTAGCCTACCCTGTAGTCTTTATTTGTGATTGGGAAGTCATCATTTGCCTAAGTTCAAGGTTCAAGTGGAAAGGTTCGAGGAATCACGCTTTCGTCAACGACATATTCTTAAAGATCATTGAAGACCTCCCGAATTCCCATTGTTTATCTCAAGTGGGGGGATGTTATGTTTAGTTGTTATGTTTAAGTTGAAAAAAAGAAAAAAAATTGTGATTCGAAATATATATATATATATATATATATATATATATATATATATATATATATATATATATATATATATATATATATATATATATATATAATTATTCAGTTTATTGTAAAGTGCGATGTTATAAGCACTATGTTATGAGCTTTATAATGATTTAGTATCGAGGAGGCCACCTCGGTCACATATGAAGACTAAGAGTTGGTAATTGTGCCAACAGTTGAAGAAAAGGTGGTGTGCCCATCATGACGTCCTCTAATGACACATCTACCTAGTATTTCATGATCCGGTTTCTTAACTTCAAAGCTTGAACTTTGGGCAGACGGTAAGTGGTGATGACTTGGTTATAAGTTTAGACTATCTGCTTGATTTTTATTTTACGCCATTTATATATCCCATGTCTTATCCTACCCTTTAGTCATGAAGCGTGTCTATGTGATGCAGCGAGCAATCTTTGGTGTCTTGGCCGTGGATTTGCTCATGTATCATTGATTTTGTCCAGTTCGCCGTGACATGTTAGTAATAACAAATCACCCTTAACCCTTGTCGTGTCTACCCATATTGCCTTCGATGAAACAGCTTCAATAACACTTGATTCTTTTGATGAAACAGCTTCAATAACACTTAAATAACAAGAAAGTTTTGAACTTTAACAACTAAAGTTAAATTTCTGCTTATTCGTAAAACTTGATGAACATGAAGAAACAAGTGAAAAACGATTAGAAACACGTAAAGTTCCAAACCGTTTGCCAAAACTAAGATTCTAAAGATTATAGTAACCTTAAAACTTTTCAAGCTTCAAGATTGGAGTGCTAAAATCAAAGTTTACGCTTAAGAAAGGTGATAAATGAGAGAAACTTATATTAATAACCAAAAACTTCAACAAAAATGTTTCAAACAACTAGTAGGCGATTGATATGATCACACAAGTATGTTAAGATGTAAATAGAAAGAGATGAAGGAGAGAATGGTCGGATTCTTTCACACACAAGAATAATGAAACGATATGTATATTATGAAATGAACCAACGCCCTCCTAAGATGGTAATACAAGTATTTATAGGCAAGGGAGCTAGGGAAACACTTCTAGTCCCTTCCTTGTGTTCGTTTGGGCCTTACATAGGCTCATGGGCTTACTACATAAGCCTTGCATTTAATACAAACATATAAGCCTAATTAGAAACCTATTACGAAACTAATGACCGACACTTGAATACTAGTTACATGTAATCCCAACACATCACAAGTATGTTTGCATTTATGTGGGTTAGCAACAACAATATCCAAACTCTTGGTGATTTCACAATCAACCTTGGTTTTGCCATCGGTGGTCAATTTGCTGGTAGGTATCCATATAAGTCCAATATTCTTAAAAATTCTACCAGTTGGTATCCACTTAAGGCAAGATCTAGGAGTGTTTGACTTCTTAGGCACAGTGGAAGATTTATCCTTATTCCTAATTTCTGAGGCTTTATCAGTAAGTGTTCTCCTAGGAGAGGAATTAGGTTTGTGAGGATTCTTCTGCGCAGTGGAAGACTTTTTCTTATTCCTAGTCTTAGAAGGTTGAACCTTAACATGAGCATTTTCTTTCAGATTCTTGGGATTAGATTGTGAAGTGAATGGTTTTGAAAAAAGTTCTTTCTCATCAACTTGGGAGGCAAACCGTGTTTTTGAATATTTTGGTCGTTCAGATATAAACGCAGTCGGTTGTCTACAACTAACCGGTTTCTACTGGGATGAAAACCTGGTTTCCCCAAGATTGATGGTTTTGCAAATTTAGTGTTCACACTTTTACCTGCAGTTTTTCTAATCTCTTTCTTTAATGCTACAATTGTGAAACCCTTATCCTGAAGTTGAGCTTTGATTTCATCAATTTTGACCATCAAAGATGTTGTTTGTTCTAAGGTTTTAGATCTGATTTCTTTGATCGAGTCACCTAGGTCCTTTTGATGCCTTTTCAAAGTCTTATTTTCCTTAAGTAATTTAGCTACATAAATTGATAGTTCAATATTTCTTGTCTTAGTTGCATCACTGTCCTGGTTAGTTCCTACTAAATTACTTTTCTCATTTATATCAGAGATATGTTTCTTCAAATTGTTGATTGTCGAGGTTTTTGCTTGAAACTGAGCTTTTAACTCGTTTATTTCAAAAAATTCACGAAATCCAGGTGATTCCGGATTTTTACATGGTTCAATGGTTTGAAAACTTTCTTCCTTTCTTTGTAATGCAATTTAGAGTGAAATGCAATATTTTTCAAGTTTTGAGAATTTGTTTGAAAGTTCATTAAACACTTTTTTATCAACCATATCATTTGTTTTGAAATAATTGGTCTCAGATTCAATAAAAGAACATATGTTAACATCATGTTCAGCATCTTAATCAGTTTGCACAAGTATATTATCAGATGCATTATGTTGAACAGTTCCGTGTACCTCAAAGACATGACACATGTTCGTTTATCAGTCTGATATCTGCATCCACATCTTGCGTAACAAGCGTCATTGAACTACTGGTTGTGTTAAGCTTATATGTCTCTAATCCTCTGCATTCAGTGACAACTGATCCATCAACCGATGCTTTACCTAACTCAATACTACTCTCTCTTGATTGCACCTGACATTCATTCACCTTGTCATCATATTGTGCTCTTTCCTCAATGTACTTCTTAACATTATCCATGTGTTGGATTAATGTTTCTCTCAACACGTCAGCTTCCATTCCAGTGTGACTGGCAAAGTACCTTTCAGTAATATTGTCGTCATAATCCCAACTATATTCACCTTTGAAGAATGACTGAAATTGTTTGTTGATCACCTGAAGTGCAGCCTTGGATCCGGCTTCTTGAAAATTTTCTTTGTCAAGTTGTTGTTCAAGTTGCTCTAAGTTCAAGAACAGTGTGCCCGTGAAAGTCTGTACATCTTGACGGGAAAATGCCTTAAATGCTCGTACGAATCCCCTCATGAATCCATTTCCTTCTAGAAGTACCGTGAGGTGTGAATGAAGTTGTTAAAAAGGTTCAATGCAACTCTCCTTTGCATGATCTTGCAATTGCTGTGACTGGTGCAATTCTCTCTCTTGTGAATATGAGCACGAAGATCTCATATTATCATTAGCCGACTCAATCATGTTTAACCATTCTGCATAGTTAGGACTCTTATGGTTATCAACAGCGTCGTACAATTTAAGTACCTCAGAAATCACTGAATCTGGAGTGTTAGGCATGATGTTGATGTTAATGGAATTTAACAAAATCTGTAAGAGACCGTGAAATAGTGTTAACTTGAACGTGTTATGATAACAGTTGGATCGATTCAATGATTAGTGATTGTATGTTAAAAGTGATACTGGAATGTTTGGATTAGATGAATTGTCGTGTAATTGTGATTTGGTAAAGTTTGAATCAAATTACAGTCCAAGAAAAAATTTGGGCAGGGTGTCTTCTAGACAAAACTCAAGATTTGTATTCAAGTAACTCAAATTGCAACCCCTCAAAACTTAGACTCTCAAATCGCAGTTGTTGTCAAACCGCAATAATAAAATCGCAGAAACCCAAAACACAACCGTCAAATCGCAATGTTAAACCGCAGAACCAAATCGCAACCCTCAAAACGCGGTGACTCAAATCGCAACCTGTCAAATCGCAGTTGTCCAACCGCAGAAGTGTCAAACCGCAACTACTACAGGACAAATCTGTCACTATCAAACCGCAGAGTCAAACCGCAAGAGACAAAAACGTCACTATCAAACTGCAGACGTCAAATCGCAACCAAGAACTCTATCCGAGAGTCAAATTGCAACTTAGAACCAAGTGACTTTTTCACCTAAAAACACATACGAATCACGCTTTTGAACGTTTTTTCTTGGTTTCTTTTGCACAACTTGATCCTAGAAGGTTATAACTAACCTAAAAACACTTACTTTAACACCACAAACGTGAGAATCAAAGGAAGCCAATAATAAGACCAAAAACCTTCCAAAACCAACTTTTTAATCTAAACCAATTAAGAAAACGCGCATACAACCTAGCTAATCAACCCATAGGCTATGATACCAATTGTAAGATTATTGATACCATAACATACTATGGATTTGATGTATGGGTCGTGTATTCTAGAGAGAGAAACAAGAGAGAAATGGGATGTTAGAGAGAGAAAGAAAAGATGAAAGATTAGATTCCAAATAAACATCCAACCCTCTCCCTTGGGTGGGAGAGGGCTTATATAGTTACATAATACGCCCTCCAGCGGGCTGTGGATCAGGTATACAGTAGGTAAAGACCCGTCATTCTTCCACGGTGTTGCTTACACTAATCTATTACTAATAAATAACATTAAATTTACGAGCTAACTTATGCTAGACTATAGTTAGGGTGACCGAGCTATATGGATTTTCTAAATCCTAACATAAAACCATAACCTAAGACCTATATGAGCAACCTACACAAAGAACCTAAGCATCTGAAAGTTCTTTATCAAACTCCATCAGCTTCACACGGCGGTCCTTCTCCACTATACCATCACGGGCTTCTGCGAGAATGTCAGTTAATGCCTGGAGCCTTTGTTGCTCCCTTTCCTGCATGTCGAGCGGGCAACCCAAGGCATCAACACCTTTCACATTAAAGGCCCAAGAAACCGAGCTTCCCTTATATTATGTGTAACAATTCGCATTTTCGGGTCACTATTCATTTTTTTTACTATTCACTGTTACTATTCATTTTTACTATTCACAGTTACTATTCATTTTCACTATTCATCATATTTTGGGTCATTATTTAAACTCAAATTTTTTTTCCAAAAAATTACTATTCATGAGTTACTATTCACCGTAATTTTTATTATTTACTAATTCCGCCTAAATTAAACAAGTAAATACTTTTACACAATTTTCTTGTATAAACAATGTACTCTGTATTCATAATGTATAAATATCTAGTTACTATTTATAAATATCTAGATATTTTCAAAAATATCTAAATACTATTCATCAAAATATCTAAACACTATTCATCAAAATATCTAGATATTTTCAGATATTTTCTTTATAAATAGAAAGAAAACTAGTTTATTTTATGACACAAAAAAACACACACATTTCCCCTCCTCTTTGATGTCGCCACCCTCCACACACCCTCCATACTTGATTTTCAGGCTCCGAGTTATACACATAAGTTGAAGGCATAAGTATTCTCTACGTAAAAATTTAGTTTATTTTGTATTTCCGCGGTTGGATTAAGAGCTAAACAATGGTGGGTTGGAGCGTGGGTCCCTGAAATTCTCAAAACTTTTGCAAGAATAGATCGGGCAATATTAAAGATAGGTTTTTGTTTTTGAAGCTATTGGGATAGTTATGGGGTAGATATGAGGTGATTAAGAGGTTTTTATAGTTTAGGAAATCGATTTTTGAATTTAGATGCGGAAGCGCTGCCCAATTTTCTAGTATCATTCATCAGTTATTATCAGGTGAGTTCGTAGCCCCACTTTTACTCGTTTAATTGTTTACAAACTTTTAGGGGAGATACATGCTCAACTACTTGCTTTTACAAATACAAATACTCAAAACATTTACACTTTTATACTACGCTATACTTTTTATACTTGATTTGAAAAATACTTGATTGCATTATACTTGATTGCATACATACATGATTATGATATACCTATTTGCGTTATTCTTGAATACATTATACTTATTTGCATTATTCAATTCAGTGGCTCCAAATTAAGTTGTTGGATGACCATTAATTTAGTTGCTCCAAATTAAGTTGTTGGAAGGCTATTAAATTAGATACATACACAAGTGGCTCCAAATTAAGTTGTTGGAAGACCATTAACTTAGTGACTCCAAATTAAGTTATTGGAAGGCTATTAAATTATATACATCCCAAATTAAGTTGTTGGAAGACCCTTGTGGTGACATATATACTTTTTATTACTATGATACATACATACATGATTGTGCAAACTATATTTTGGCAGTGGGTTGTGAACACACAGGTTGCAAGTTTTGTATGGGCGGAACTTGGAACTGAGTGGATTTACAATGCCTTTGTTGTGTAAACATTCTTTAAAGGCTTTTCAACTTATTCAAAACAAACTCTATGAACTCACCAACCATTGTGTTGACACTTTAGCATGTTTATCTCAAGACATAAGACGATAGCGGTTGCATGGAACATAGAGTCGCACGACATATTTTGAAGACTTATGCTTTTGTCATTTACCATTTGAAACATTTATGTATTATACTTTGGGACATCATTGTTTGTAACTCTGATTTCATTAATCGAATGGTAACTTTTCAAAACGTCTCATTTAGAGGTCGTTTTCTATAACTTGTACTTTGTATTATGAAGTAGCACCCCAGTGACACAGTCTTCCACTGCGATATTTTGGGGGTGTTACAGATTGGTATCAGAGCGTTGGTTATAGGGAACTAGGTTGCATTTAAGAGCCTAGACTATAACTGCTTTATCCGTTAAGACTCTCCACTATGATTGCCTTACACACACTTCGTGCGCATATGCTTCTTGTTAGTTGTTTGCTTAGATCCACGTTGTTGGATAATATGACTTTAGTAATAATAAGGAAACCACATAATTTAATTGAGTCATTAAAAATATGGAGCTCAGTAATAACTAATTATTTAACTTGATCTTGTGACAGTTCTTGTTTGATGAGACATGAGATTTGAGTTAAATAATATTATTACTTAGCTTTAGGGATTTGATGACTTGGTTATCTTATTATCTGCAAACGAGTTTTGTTTCGGGAAATCTTAAGTAGGATGATTTATAATCTCCTTATTTGAATGGATTGGGACGCCTCTTTATTCAAATAAATAAATTTTAAACCACCGAACCATAAGTTTATAATCCATTACTTACATAAATTTGGACGCTTTTTTATGTAAGTAATGAATTATAAATAAGTGGGCTTATTTTCATCCGATATGATTCCCTAACCACATTATGGGTGTATTACAACGTAACCCATACACTATTCCTATTAAATAAGAGAGAATCCAATTGTTTTAGAGACCACACTTTTCTAAGACACACTATAAGTAGTTGACATCAACAGAACTTCGGGACGAAGTTTCCTTAAAGGGTAGAGACTGTAACAATTCGCATTTTCGGGTCACTATTCATTTTTTTACTATTCACTGTTACTATTCATTTTTACTATTCACAGTTACTATTCATTTTCACTATTCATCATATTTTGGGTCATTATTTAAACTCAAATTTTTTTTCCGAAAAATTACTATTCACAAATTACTATTCACGAGTTACTATTCACTGTAATTTTTATTATTTACTAATTCCGCCTAAATTAAACAAGTAAATACTTTTACACAATTTTCTTGTATAAACAATATACTCTGTACTCATAATGTATAAATATCTAGTTACTATTTATAAATATCTAGATGTTTTCACAAATATCTAAACACTATTCATCAAAATATCTAAACACTATTCATCAAAATATCTAGATATTTTCAGATATTTTCCTTATAAATAGAAAGAAAACTAGTTTATTTTATGACACAGAAAAGCACACACATTTCCCCCTCCTCCTTGATGTCGCCACCCTTCATACACCCTCCATACTTGATTTTCAGGCTCCGAGTTATACACATAAGTTGAAGGCATAAGTATTCTCTACGTAAAAATTTAGTTTATTTTGTATTTCCGCGGTTGGATTAAGAGCTACACAATGGTGGGTTGGAGTTGTGGGTCCCGGGAAATTCTCAAAACTTTTGCAAGAATAGATCGGGCAATATTAAAGATAGGTTTTGTTTTGAAGCTATTGGGATAGTTATGGGGTAGATATGAGGTGATTAAGAGGTTTTTATAGTTTAGGAAATGGATTTTTGAATTTAGATGAAGGCCCAATTTTCTAGTATCATTCATCGATTATTATCGGTGAGTTCAGTAGTTCCACTTTTACTCGTTTAATTGTTTACAAACTTTTGGGGGAGATACATGCTCAACTACTTGCTTTTAGAAATACAAATACTCAAAACATTTACACTTTTATACTACGCTATACTTTTTATACTTGATTTGAAAAATACTTGATTGCATTATACTTGATTGCATACATACATGATTATGATATACCTATTTGCGTTATTCTTGAATACATTATACTTATTTGCATTATTCAATTCAGTGGCTCCAAATTAAGTTGTTGGATGACCATTAATTTAGTGGCTCCAAATTAAGTTGTTGGAAGGCTATTAAATTAGATACATACACAAGTGACTCCAAATTAAGTTGTTGGAAGACCATTAATTTAGTGGCTCCAAATTAAGTTGTTGGAAGGCTATTAAATTAGATACATCCCAAATTAAGTTGTTGGAAGACCCTTGTGGTGACATATATACTTTTTATTACTATGATACATACATACATGATTGTGCAAACTATATTTTGGCAGTGGGTTGTGAACACACAGGTTGCAAGTTTTGTATGGGCGGAACTTGGAACTGAGTGGATTTACAATGTCTTTGCTGTGTAAACATTCTTTAAAGGCTTTTCAACTTATTCAAAATAAACTCTATGAACTCACCAACCATTGTGTTGACACTTTAGCATGTTTATCTCAAGACATAAGACGATAGCGGTTGCATGGAACATAGAGTCGCACGACATATTTTGAAGACTTATGCTTTTGTCATTTACCATTCGAAACATTTATGTATTATACTTTGGGACATCATTGTTTGTAACTCTGATTTCATTAATCGAATGATAACTTTTCAAAACGTCTCATTTAGAGGTTGTTTCTATAACTTGTACTTTGTATTATGAAGTAGCACCCCAGTGACACAGTCTTCCGCTGCGATATTTTGGGGGTGTTACATTATGCTCTCGCTTCTCAATCTTGGATTGGAGCTGATTACGCTCCTCCCCAATTCAGATCAGAAAGCCTTCGTCTTCAATGATTTCTTGAGAGAATAAGAACTTGAAGCATGTTGATACATCATCTGAGCCACACGCTTCTTTGAGCTCATCGAGATTCGGAGTAGGGTTAACCATGAATGAAGTTTGGTGACAGAGAAAATTATTAGAGTTCAAGAAAATGAATGAATGAGAAAAATTAAGAGATTAACTATCTTAAATAACATAAATGATGTTACAAATGTGAATAGCAAATAGACAAATGAAAATTCATCATTACACATAATAACACCCATTTAATTGAAGGTCACTTTTTCTTCCTCTTCCCCAATGCAATGCAGAACTATCATTTGAGCATTTAACAAAAAAATTGAAAAGATAACATAAAACCCCTCATATTTAACATTTTGACATAAAAGGCCTTTCAAAAATATAATACATAACATTAACATACTACACCATAATAATAACCAAAAAAATATATAAATGAACCCTCAAATTTATAATTTTTCCTTAAAAGGCCCTTCAAGTAGACAATGCATAACATTAACTCTGTTATTAACCCCGCGTAAAATTAGAACGTTCAAACATGTGACTGACGCTTTTACTCAACATTCCGATTTTAAAATTTTCATAAAAATTAGTGCCGCAAATTACGATAACAAAGAATTAGATCAAACCGATGTGCGTAGCACGGGTCTGAAATACATAACATTAACTCTGTTATTAACCCCGGGTGAAAATATGAACGTTCGAACATGAGACCGATGATTTTACTCAGCATCCCGATTTTAACATTTTCATAAAAATTAGTACCGCAAATTACGAGAACACTAATTAGATCAAACCGATGTGCGTAGCCAGGGACGGACCCAGGATTTTAAAGAGGGTGTTGCACAAAATAATTGTTGGGCTAACTAATTTATACCAAAAAACCGAAAGTAGCAAAAAGATTTATCGGTTGTTGTACATAGTAGATAAGGAGGGTTTTTGACAAAAAAATTGCACTTTATGATCAAAATTTGAGTGTAGTTTGTGCAACACCCGGCCCCAATGTAAATCCGTCTATGTGTGTAGCACAAGTCTGAATGACTCGTTTTGTTTAATATTTTTACAATATAATTTACGCGACTGTCCAAGTCAAACGTTGATAGCAACAGGATCATAGATGCCTTTGTAAGTTATCCAACCATAAACTTAAATGGGTCAGCAGACAATTTGGGTTTCGAACATTGGATTTTTATTTTATTTAAAACCAAATAATCGCAAATATACGTTTTTTTTTTTGTTCATGTATAACAATTTATATGGTCAGTGGTAATAAGGGTAGCTTTAACCCTTAGGGCATAGATACTCCTACTACAATATTTGATGCACACACTACAATGTTACATTAGTAATGCATAGGTTACAACATGATATATGTATAATTATAGTGTATACATCAAATATTGTTGTGTAAGTATCAAGCCCTTTCCCGTCACATGAAAATTTCTAGCTGAAACAAATAATGTAGCTGAAAAGTCATACTTCAATAAACGATCCGGTTAAACAGTAAATGATAAGTTTCACAAAAGATGTAGATTGGCGGGAACACCCTGATTTCGGGTGCCTTTTGGCATCAGTTATTGTCCATCCCATAAGAAATAGCTCCGGCAGCTCTCCTGGCCTAGTGGGGCACCAACTGGAGTGAGCACGAGCCAAGACTCGGACCCCTGAGCTCTTATTCCACAAAGTCTCTGCAGTGTGCCCATAGATTTTGCGAAGGTGGGTACCTATATGAAGCAAATGCCAATGATAAGACTTGAACCTGTGTCAATTGACTCAAGCACAAGTACTCCAGCCATTGGACTAATACTCCATTGGTAAATGATAAGTATCAATCCCATCATTTTGTATTTTTAGGAGCATATATTGGTTCTTGCATTTACGGTTTTTATGTTCTCGTTTGAACTTTCGTCAAAATGTTTGCCCAAGATATATTAACATGTGTAAATTATATCAGCCTATTTCATGATTAGCTACAAATGTTAAATGATATAGCTCAAATCCTTACGTACGACTTGCAGTTTGCAGTTGAAACAAGCAGAATTTGATCCAATTATGAAGTTTCGCAAAAAAATTACAGTTGCAAACTATGGCAAAAATTAGAATTATGGTATGTGAACTTAAGATGATGCTAGCATCTTATTGCCAACATTAACATCACCCACCATCAGTATTACCATGGCCGTCTCGTGGATTTCAGTGGCCCCGGCCATTACTATAAAAAGGCCCTCAACTACACACATAATATACATATATGTATAAGTAGTGCATGAATTAATTAAGCTCGAGTCTCATATTGTGTTCATATATATAATAAAAGTGCATGAAATTTGGTGGCCCTCGTCAAACGAAGGCCCTGTGCAATCGCACATTTTGCACTCCCCTAAAGCCGGCCCTGAGTATTACAACAGTTGTGATAATCAACCACTTGGTAACATAGTAACCTCAGTGTTCACTGGTACTGAGCTCTCAGCCTTTAGACGCAATCTTAGCTCTTAATGACATTTTCAGAGCTTCACGTCATAGCTTCCATGGCCTCATATTCATAAGTCATAACTCTACAACAACAACAAACCCAATCCCTCCGGGGCAGGGTATAAAGGAGGTAAAATGTAGACAGATCCTACCTCTACTCCAGGGTAAACCCAGAGGTAGAGAGACTGCTTCTAACAAGACCTCCGGCAAATGCAGGTGTGCATAGGAACCCTTGATACGTAGGGACCCTTGATTTCTATAGAGGAATGTCATGTTTGTACACAATCGTCAAGGAACAACATTAAACACTTTGCCTCGCATTTTCATCCATCTTGTATGTTTTTGACAAAATATATGCAAGACTTTTTCCACACTAGCATACAAAACCAATTTTTGAATTATTTGAGATCCACTTTCCGTTATCCCATTGTTATTAGTAGGGGTGATCGTGGTGCGGGTTGGTGCGGTTTTTGGTAAAAATCAACCGGCATCCGCAATTGCGGTTTTTAAGAAAAGAGAATGCACATCCGCGCGGTTTTGCGGTTTCGGTTTTTGCGGTTTTGCGGGTTGGTTTTGCGGGTTTTGCGGTTTTTTGGGTCAAAAGTTTTTTCTTTATCTTTTTTTAAAAATTATAATTTTTAGTATATATTTATTATAGAATAAATATATTATAATGTTGCATGATATGGTGAAACATATATACAAAATGTTGTGTATTAGCATGAAATTATAAATCAATATAATAGTAAAAGTAAAATGAGATGAAAAATTTTATGATGCGGATACGATACTCACGTGCTGGAAGATTTGATACTCACGTGCAGGAAGATATGTTTCAAATTGGAGTTTATCCTTTCTTGCTTAATTTTAGTAATTGAATAATACCCAATTGGTATTTGATTAGGACTTATCTGTTTTCCTTATTTTGAGGAGTTTGCACATTTATTTATTTGTTTTTGTTTGTGGCAATTGGAGGCAGTTGACGTTTTTTATTATTGAATAAGAAAACCTTTTAAGGTTCTTGTTTGAAGCTTTTATTTGATTAATCCTTAGTATTTTGAGCCATTTGATTGTAAATCTACATCATTTGGTTTCAGAGCTTTGGTTGATTCAAATGGCTCTGCGTGATGAGAACTACCTTTTTACTCGCCGAATCGCCGACCGAGGCAGCGATAAAACCGTGTTCGATTCGCAAGATCGCACGATCCAGGAAACTGACCTAAAGGATGTCATCTGGGATGAGATCTTTGGGAAAGAGGAGCATCCTGAAGAAGGCGATGGTTGCAAGTTTCAGGAAACCGACTCAGAGGCTTTCATCCGGGATGAGAACTATGGGAAGGAGGAGTATCCTGGGAGTTGTAGCACCCTATATTCATCACATCCTTGTTTCGATTGTTATGGAGACAAAGAGGTGAGTAACGAAGAAGATGGTCCCGACTCACGTGCTCGTGGAGAGGATCAATTCATTGTTTGTAGAACCGCCGACCGAGGCAACAACAAAGCTGATCCCGACCCATGGGATCTTAAGATCAAGCGACTCCAACAACGGATCCACGATCTTGAGGCATCTTCGATGTGGGAGGAAACGGAACTGGAAGAAACCGTCGGGAACGATTTATCCGGGGATGAGGAGCATCCTACCAATGGTATTATGGGATGACCGGTGCGGGAGCAAAATGGTTGCAAGAAGTTGATGGCGGAAGTGGGGATGCGAAAAAGACGATTGTGGAACTAAAGGAAGACCAGAATGTGAAGATTGAAACCGGTATTGGACATGCTTTGCAATTAGTAGAATTTTGTGAAACATGTGGAGAGAAAACAGGTGATGAAGCTTTGATGGAGCCTCATGCAAATAATAATATAGTGGGTTTGACTTTACATGTGAAGGATGATTTATTTAAAGATGATGTAGCGAGGTTGATGATAGATCCAAATTCACCTATTATTGATTTCTATTCAATAAATTTTTATCCATACATCTTTGAGTTTGATGAACACACTCGGAAATTCTCATCAAAAGAGTGGGCTAACATCAAGGAACAAATTAGTGGATACTACGTGTTCGATCCGGGTGGTTGTTTCTTTTTTTTTTTATCAAAACTCGAGGGACGAGTTTTTCGAAGAGGAGAGAATGATGCGGATACGATTACGTCTGGAAGATTTGATACTCACGTGCAGGAAGATATGTTTCAAATTGGAGTTTATCCTTTCTTGCTTAATTTTAGTAATTGAATAATACCCAATTGGTATTTGATTAGGACTTATCTGTTTTCCTTATTTTGAGGAGTTTGCACCTTTATTTATTTGTTTTTGTAAACGTCAACTGCCTCCAATTGCCACAAACAAAAACAAATAAATAAAGGTGCAAACTCCTCAAAATAAGGAAAACAGATAAGTCCTAATCAAATACCAATTGGGTATTATTCAATTACTAAAATTAAGCAAGAAAGGATAAACTCCAATTTGAAACATATCTTCCTGCACGTGAGTATCAAATCTTCCAGCACGTGAGTATCGTATCCGCATCATTTTATAAACTTCGATGATAAAAAGAAAAATAAAGTTATATTAACTAAAAACTAAGATGATAATTTACCATTAAAATGTGTTTGAAATAATTTATTATAAAACTATAAATAAAAGTCATAAAAAGTTATAAATTTTAGTGTGTTATTCTAAAAAATGAAAAAATATATATGAATATAACATAGTGGTGCGGTGCGGTTATTTTGGTGCGGTTTTTCGGTGAAAACCCAACCAAAGACCGCAAAATGCGGTTTTTCTATTTTCAAAAACCGCACCGTCGGTTTTTGTTGTGGATCGGTTTTTGCGGTGCGGATTTTGCGGTTTTTTTCCGGATTGCGGTGCGGTTTCTCACCTCTAGTTATTAGCTTCCTCTTTCATGTCCTAATGTCTTCTTTAACAACTTCCAAATTCCATCCACCTCTAAAAGACACACTATGCAGATACTGAAACACATATGATCCGCATGTCACAGTATATACTATAAATAAATGTTCCAACTGTAGTGGCCTATCTTACGCATTTCGACAAGGTGCATCTCAATAATGCAAATATTCTGTCATTTCAAACGACACCAACAACCTAAAAAGCAATATAATTCACGCATAATATATGTGGACGTATAAAGGCGACCTTTTAATGTATAACAGTATAAGGAAAGGGGGGTGATACACCACATCTTTTGATGCATGCATCATAATTTGTGCATTACAGTATTGTACGGTACAAACTGTAATGTATAAATTGTGGTGCATGCATCAAAAGATGTGGTGTAGTTATCAATTCCCATAAGGAAAAGCAAATCAAATGAAGACCAGAACCTGTCATAACAGAAATTATCATATAAAAAAATAAAAACTTAATCAGGCTTATTCATATACTATAAGGTTCTCTCCTATAACTTCCAACTTCACCATATTACAAACTAAAAAAGTCTATAACTTTACTCAAACTATTTTTAAAACAAACAAAAAAGCCCAAAACTTATTAAAACTCATATTAATGCATATATCTATAGATCTTTTAGAAAACCCCAAACACAATCCAAGAAAAAAAGGAAAGAAAAAAAGAAAGGAAAAAAAAAAAAAAAAAAAAAAACTCTATATTTTGTAGACAAAGCAGATTGCACGCTAAGCAGGATATTCAGAAAGCGCCCTTGAACTTAGGAATAGTAAGACCAAAAAAGTAGCTGCAGTTACCGATCAGAAATATCACGAATACAGCGAGAATACAAAGAAGATAGTTTCCATAATATTGCCACCGTTTCCTGTTTCTGTTTACGAGCGGCGGAGGGATGGGTTTTGGTTTTAGCTGTTTGGAAAAGAAATGAGGTGGTGGTTTTTGTGTCTTTTTCTTGGTGGTTTCCTTAATAAGGGTTTCTGTTTCTTTAATTGTTGCTTCGTTTGAGCTTTCTGAGCTGGCGATTTCTTCGCCGTTGATGCTTCTGTCACCTCCTCCTACCTTCTTCTTTTCCTTCTTTCTTAAACGCTTCTCTCTCTCCTGCACAAACTCAAATTATTTACATTATCGTCAACTTGGATTATATTTTAGCTGTTTAAAGAATATATATATTCAGACCTTTATTTACAGTGCAATTAGTAATATATATGCCAAATTTCCAGGCCAACATTTCCCGATTCAAAACAAGCAGCAAGCATATTTACAGCACATTCTTACATGTCATTTCACAAATAAACATGATCATGGTAAAAATGACAACTAGCAATCAAAACCAATGCAGAATTTAAGGCATCAATACAATAAAGTGACTTAAGATAAATGAAGCATGATTCACTTAAATGTGTCAAGTTATGCACAACTTTCTACTCCATTTAGCATATCACTTTATACTGTTTTAAGTTGTGTTAATAAGATAAAAGTGGGATTTTGTATTCCATGTTAGCTACCAAAGTCCTTGGGGAACCTTTTATACATATATCTAGCTTACAACTATAAGTTTCAATTATGTACATTAATTCAATACCAATTGTCATCTGACCTCAACCCGAATTGAACCTGTTGCTACTATGCAGTCGCATCCAAAGTCATTATACTCGCATCTATAAAGGTTGCATAATAAATTGGATTAAACTTTAAAGACGTCACTTTTTGAAACAGGATGTACGTCAACTTGCTCCCAATTGTCCGTAGACCTATAGGCTATAGCAAAACAGAGCCTTTTCCTACTACGCACCTAAATCCTTCTATAAATACGGTTATTATTACGCTTAACATAAAAGTCATTAACTGGCCTACTGCTAGAATGCATATTTAATAGACATTAAATAAACGAAAGTTACTCTAAACGTACCTTTTCTTTTTGCTCAGCTTCTTTCCGAGCTCGAAGCTCAGCCCTAATTTGGGCCTTTTCAGCATTGCGTTTCTTCCTCTCCAATGCCTCAGTGGCCTTCGCCTTTTCCTCCAACCGCCGTTGCTCTTTCAGCTTTGCGGCAATCTCTTCCTTCTTCAATTCTTCAGCCTTTTTAGCCAATTCAAGCTCCTCTTTCGATACTGTATTAACTTCCTCCTTTTTGTCTGTTGACTCGTCGTCCTTCTCAGTAATAATCACCAGATCATCACTTCCCAATGTCGGTTTTTCAGTACCCTTGGTTTTCATAGTCTGATTCTGTTGGCCCACTGAAATCTCATAAGCTTTAGTATTCATCTCTGCACTCTTAACTTCGGTTGGTGAATCGACCTTTCTTTGTTCAACAGCTGAAGCGACTGTCACAGACTTCGATTCAACTGGAATAGAAACCAGACTTTTAACAACCTTTTCGTTCACGTTAATGGGCTGCACAGGTGCCACGTTATCAGGAGTGTGTGAGGCTCCAGCCAATGCCCTTTTTAATCTTCTGCTTGCGTTCAAATTGCAACTGGTAATGTACTCTTGCCTGAACTCATTATCAGTGTTCCATTTTTCCATGAATGTCTCCACCTATAAAAAATACGAATGTTAATCTCAAAATAAATATGAGCTTACATATGTAGCGCTTGTTCACAAGATAAAGTAAATTATTTATAACAACCTGATTTGCGCATAGACGATGAAGTGAGTCTTTATCTCCAAGCGATGCAAAATCCCTTGCTGTGGTTGCATCTTTCTTATACTGGTAATGACTTTTGTTCTGCATATCAAAGAAGCCAAAACTGTTTATTTTCACAATAAATGCATATATCACTTATGAACTGCACATAAATAAGAATTTCAAAATGTATTAGAGCCAGGAATCATCATAACTGCGCATTATCATTATCCGACAGAATTTATGTTGACCCATTGTATATAAGCAATTAATTTGTCCTTCGTCACAAGCAGTTGCGTGACCGAGACGCATAAATAATTATGTCATTCCCGATTACAAGCTAGAAAGAATATTTAAATTATCAACATCAGGAGTAATCATACATGTTCCTTACCAGAAAATCTATCATGGGACATTAAATGTAAAATGAGTAATTAATATGTCCTACGTCACAAGCAGCTATGGTTGGCTGCATCGTTCCCCATTTCATTAATAACATATTGACAAAGATTCAGGTCGCATTTGGTTTGTAGTCAGGAATTACTATGGGTATGGGTAGGGGTATGGGTTTAATAAGCATGGTGGAATGGAATTGGAATCAAACCGCGCCTTCTTAGGGTGTGTTTCGTTTGAGGGTTTGAGAATAGGGGAAAACTAAACTCGCCCATTTGGAAGGTATGAAGAATCACTAACTTTGTGAATATAACTCATAATATTAAAGAAACGTAACATCAAACCACACCTTCTTAGGGTGTGTTTGGTTTGAGGGTTTGGAAAAGGGGGAATGAGATTAATCAATAATATTCGCTTCATGGTGATGGATATGAATAACCCATGATCAGACTTTTCTAAACCTAACTAAAAGTTGGGTTTTAAGGATAACAGACCCTAAATCATACTCCTCCTCGTACCAATCCCTATACCCATAATTATTCCATATAACAAGCCAAACACCACCATAATGTAGACCTTGAGGATAGTCGTGCTGTCAGTCAAGAATCTCATGCATTAGGTATTCAGTTTGATGCTTTTTATGACATCGGGCTACATATAACTAAATTTGCTACATCATTTTAGGTATATATGCAATCAGATTTTCTGATAGCATGCACGTGTGTAGGTGTAGAAATTAAACATTGATATCCTTATAAATATGTTCAAATACAACTATTAATTGATATACTTGAAAAGGAACTATAAAGTATATCAAACAAATAATTTAGTGATTCTGCAATAACAGACGCCTCGTGTTAGAAAAGTAGATGTGGTTAGGGGCAACTATAGGTGAACATTGTAAAAAACCATATGGTGCGCAGCTAATAAACATACAATAAATTGAAAAGGCAAATAACATCAGATATAACAAAAACATATGCATGGTAAATTCAGCTTATAAAACTGTTAACAATACTACTAGCATCTTTTAGTAGTCATCTTCAGACTAAAAAAAAAAAAAAGGGATTTTACTACCATGTGTGAAAACAAAGCATTTTTACTACAAGGAGTAAGGTTTATTGTTCTTCACAATGCTAAGTATTAATTCCTCCATTCAATAAGAGAAAGAAAAAAAAAATCACCTACTGGAGGTAACGAAATAAAACAAGAACATCTTCCTTTATCCATCTTTTATTTGCTTGCGTACAATATGTGTTTAAACATAATAATTTCCAGAGGATGGTAATGACAAACAGAGTAAGCTAGAACCAATCTATTGAAAGGCTAATTGCAACAAATTATACTTTGATTTTATTTTACGAGCTTTGACTATGATGACCCTGCCTATCTATTCGTTGATTGGACATTGGCTGATAAAGGTTATGCAAATATGATTTCCATATGCAGATTTATTGTGGTCGTATAACAATCATATATGTATGCATATTAACAATGTGCTTTACTAATTACAATGTAAAGTCCATTTAGTTATTTGTGTAAATTGTCATATTCAATGTAGACTTTAGGTAGCTATATTAGTATAACTCCAAAGCATAGGACAACGAGCAAGCATGCAAATAAGAACCAGCCCGGAATGTGGTATCCAGAATCTGTTTTGGACCCTCTTGGAAAGTGCAACCCAACGCACAATTGACAACATTACATTACTTTTATGCCACAAAAATGTGTTCATTCCAAATGTAGAAACTATGCACAGATAATTGCCATGAATGTCAAACCCATGGCTACAAAATTAAGTGCTTTAAGAACTAAATCGTGTTCGCTACATATCTATATGATGCAAAAAGTCACAACAAACCTTGGCATTCCCTAGCTTCCTCAAATTGTCTAAATGAAGATATGCTTTTTGGCGAACATCATCCGCGATTCTGAACTGGGCTTGAAGTTCTCTTTCCCTTCTACTTTCCTCGTCATATTTCTTCCCTATTGCTTTAACAGCAGCTTCAGCTTTTGAAGCCTGAACTTTTAAAGAGTCCAGTTCCTTCCTTAGAGTCTGTATTTAATAGAAACTGAATCAGAGATTCAAAGTAGTAAAGCTTTTTTCCCAGTCATACAAATACTTTAAAAACAAAATAATAAGGATTTGATTAGTGAGCTATTGGAAGTAGTCAGCTCACGTGTTTGGTAGAATAGAATTTGTTGTCCAGCTTAAATAAAAGAATACTCCATAAGGCAACTAGTAACAGTGATAAAATTTAAGCTTAATAATGGCACTAATGAGAATAAGAATAACAACATGCGGTAATTAAAGGAATTTCTATTATCATCATAACCCGGTGAAACAGAATATGAGATTCCATTCCATCACTTTTCTTCGAATCAAACGCATCCTAAGAGATTTCAGTCATCTATTCCATTCTATAGCTCCAAAAACTAAAATATGAATATATGTTACCCGTCCTACTATCTCCATTCCCAAATAATAATGCAAGTTGGAAGAAATTTTGACACTTGCACCACATGATAAATGTTGAGTAACAGAATAACAAAAAGAGATACCCTTACCCTCATACGCTCTTCGTTTTTCTCTTTATCGTCTATCAATTTTCGTATTTCCTCTGGAGTTCCCATATTTACGGCTAATTGATCCCGGAGAGATCTAAGCTGCCTAATCTCACGAATGAACTGTTTTTCATCTTTTAAGTTTATTGTTTCATGCTGCATCACATGCTGCATATTGTGTATCTGCACCAAGTACATGCATTCAAATTTCTATACCACAATATCTAGCAAGGTCTGATCTAAAGAGGACGTTTAGAAGAGAAAGGAGTGAATCATACCCGCACGTCAATATCTTCAACAGACATTGCATTCTTCAGTTTGGTGAATTCACCTTGGAGATCCTCTATCTCCTGCCGCTTTGATTTAATTAACTTCCTTACTTCGTTCTCCTCTGATCTTGCTGCATGATATTTATCGTTTTGGGATCTTAACTCTGCCTATAAACGGAAACATCAAGCAAATTGCATTAATCAAACTTCTACGTAAATTAATGATGAAATATAAAATCACTGATTACAGAATTTCTCACCCTTTTGCCTTGGATCACAGTTCGGATTGCATCTCGTTCGCGTGTCTTCTCGTCAACTAGCAACTTCGCATTTTTGAACTGTTCCGCATAACTTTCATCATCGTATTTAGGAATCCTAACGAGGAAGTTATATGCTAGAACCTCAATTTCTTCCTCCTGTACATCAACAGCGTCACCTACAGAACCCTCTACAGATGAGGCGGGAATCTCGTCACTTTGAATGACATCAGTGCCTTCCTCCGTATTTACAACATTCTTATGGATATTAGAAATTGGCTCATGACGCCCAATTGAGCCAAACTCAATCACAGTTCCCGGTTTCACATATGTGTCTGGGAAACTTAATGTGGGAGGATCACCAACAGAAGCATCTTTAACTTCAGCTTCTTTTTCTTCATCGTCGGGAATATCTGCATTTTCAATACCACTTCCAGAATTGATATCGTCCACGGATCTATTCTCTGTCACCAGATGACCTGTAGATTCAACAGCGGCATCCCCAACTTCAGTTTCTTTTTCGTCATTGTCACGGACATCAGCAACTTCAACCCCAGTAACACATTCAGTATCTTCAGCAGATCTATTCTCTGTACCCAGATGATCTACAGATTCAATCTTTTGCTCTACTACAGTCGAGTCATTATGATTAGAAAATGAATCAATATCCTTCTCAACTGGCATATCACCATTTTCGACACTTTTGTCTGGTTGGAAGCCTTCTTGAGGTTGATCTATAGAATTCTCGACCTTGTATTTTGAAGTTGTGTTCTCATTAGTGACGGGCTTAATGTCAGCTTCCGACTCCAATAGTACTTCAGCGTCACTGGTGACTTCTGGTGTCTTATCATCTTGAACAACGTCCATAACCACTGATTGAGATTCCTGAATACCATCTTCTGTTTCGGCCTGCTCCTTTGTCTCTTCAGCATTCAACTCCAGTTCTCCAGATTCCGTAACTTGAGAAACCATTTCTGTGTTTTCCTCGACCTCATTATCAGCCTCTGGTTGAGCTATCTTAGTCTCTTCCATCTCCAAACCCCTTTCAAACTTTTCAACATGCCCATTGGCCAGAACATCAGCATCGTCAGACAAAACAACACCCGAGTCTCGACACTCTCCCGATTCTTCAACTGACCTAATTTCCTCCCCTTCAACATTCTCGTTCTCAGATGGTAAAGGAGCTGATACCGACTCACTCTCGACCTCAGCTTTTATCACATCACCAATATGATTTGGTTCAGCTTCTATAGTAACCTCTGAGTTACTATTTGGCTCCGTAACAACTGTGGCCGAATCTACTTCCTCTGTATGATTATCACTAGGTTCTGACTTGTCAACTGATACTAGAGATTCTTGGTTGTCAGCTACACCGACAATAGACTCGGACGCATCAACTGAAACTTCACATTCATCTTCCTTAACCGGAGTTTCACACGTTTCTGACCCATTGGCTGTAACTTGGCCTTCTTCTCCGTTGACTGGACTTTCGGCTGATTCTGAGACATGAGCTTTTACTTGAACTTCCTCCTCAACAACTGTAACTTGACATTCTGTCTCGTTAATCAGAGTGCCGGTAGTAGAGTCGAGGTCATCATTAAGAATAACTTGAGAATCTGTATTCTGAAGTGGATCTGGGCTAGATTTTGTTGCAACGGCATCAGGTGCTGCTAGAACTTGTGATGGCTTTTGTGTCTCGTCATTAGCCACTTGATCATCTGTAGTCCTAACTAGATTGGGTGTAGAAACTAGGTCGTCTGTTGTTGTATCAACCACATCAGATGAAGTCTCAGTAGTTGACTTTTGGTGAGATTCAACAGCTTCGGTTTTCATTTCCACATCAGCAACTTCCTGGGCCGTGTCTGATCCATTTTCAACAACAGCAACAGATCCATTCTCGTGAATCACATCATCCTTAACATCCACAGATCTATTTTCAACAACAACGCCATTGTCCCTACCTAACTTATCATCATCCACAACCAACTGGATTTCATCAGCTGAATCAGATTTAGGCGAAACAGTCTGACTAACAAACACATAGGAGGAATCGTCACCGACATCCTTCCGATCCACATTTCCATTACCGTTACAGCTAGTTAAACCACCGACATTATCATCACATACATTACTATTACAACTACTAACAACTAGCTCGCTACCAGCCGTCATTATCAAACACAATCACTACAAATTAAAACAAGACAATTATGATCATAATCAACAATTAATTATTAAAATGAAAAATGTATATAAGTGAAAAGGATCCGAATTGTACTTACATGGATTCGGATTCGGTTTGATCGAGATGCAGATCGAACATAAACCGAATCGGAATCTAGTAATTATATAAAACTAGGGTTTATGATGATGAAAATGTTGATTCGAAAGAGAAGAGAAATTAGGGGCGGGAGATCTCTCTTCTCTTTCTTTCTATTGTTTTTGTTTTCTTTTTATACAAAAAACACACACACAGTCGAAAGAGAAAGAGAAAGAGAAAGAGAGGTGTAACGGAACACAGCTGGCGGGGAAAAAATGGAAAAAAGGTTTATTAGCTGTGAAAATTACTGTCCAACCCATTTATTAATAGATGTGTGTGTGCACAGACCCATCTTTAACTTCAATCTCAAAACTACCCCTTCATGTCGGGTATATATTTTCACTATATACACGACATGGACGTGTATGGCTAGGAATGATTTTTGCAATTAAATTTTTAGCAATGTCGGGTACAAAATCCCATGTATACACGACATGTGTTTTTTTATTGTTATTCACAACTACCTATGCCCATATTGTGAACCCAATTACACGACATGGACATTTGTATACACGACATGTACTTTTCTTAAACTAATGTCTTCAAAATTTAATAAGTTACAAAAAACACCCTTTAACTTTTTAATAATTACAACTTTTTTATATAACAAACTTTATTTGTCAAATATTTAGCAAATATATAGCAAATTCGTTAATGAAAAAAATATCGCTACGAAGAGCTTTGAATTACGAACAAAACAAGCCCAATATTGATATACTTTTGACGTACGTACGATTTTATAAAATAAGAAATATCGTTTGGAAATATAAACCGTTTTATATACACATAATTTATGAAACCGTTTTATGAAATAAGAAATATCGTTTTATGAAATAAGAAATATCGTTTTATGAAACCGTTTGTGAAAAATAATAAAAAATCCATGTCGTGTATACCATGTGCTTTTCTACACGACATGCCTAAGGATTTAATTTCAAGATGATTCTTAGCCATACACGTCCATGTCGTGTATATAGTGAAGATATATACCCGACATGGATGGATATTTTTGATATTGAACCAAAACGTGGGTCTGTGCAGACACACCATAAATTATATGGGTAGCACAGTAAAGGCTCGTTTTGTTCGTAATTCAAAGCTCTTCGTACCGATATTTATGAAATAAGAAATAAGAAATATCGTTTTATATACACATAATTTATGAAACCGTTTTATGAAACCAAAAAACGGTTTCATAATTTATAGTGAAGATATATACGCCTTTACGAGCCTTTTTTATAAAATCGTACGTACGTCAAAAGCATATCAATATTAGGCTTGTTTTGTTCGTAATTCAAAGCTCTTCGTAGCGATATTTTTTTCATTAACGGATTTGCTATATATTTGCTAAATATTTGACAAATAAAGTTTGTTATATAAAAAAGTTGTAATTATTAAAAAGTTAAAGGGTGTTTTTTGTAACTGTCACACCCCCAAATTACCTGTTTTTGCAGCGGAATGGAATTCCTGGGGGATGACTGTCATAGCATCAAAGTTACAGTTATATCGAACGACCTAAAGTGTCGTTTTGAAAATATCGTTTGATTAAGTAAAATAATCAGAGTTTACAAAACATAGGTCCCAAAATATTTCCAATATACCAAAATGAGTTTGTTACAATCAAACGATAGTTAAGTGCATAAAATATATGTGAGACGCGTCGACACCGCGACTCTATGATAAGTCCACATGCATGCCATGAAGTGAATGCCTTAGATACCTGAGATAAAACATGCTAAAAGTGTCAACACAATGGTTGAGTGAGTTCATAGAGTTTTGTTAACAAGTAAAGCTTTTAAAGAGCGTTCATGCAACAAAGGCAAAGTTTTTGGTTATTTAGAATAGTCCACAAAGCAAAGGCATTGTAAATCCACTCAGTTCCAAGTTCCGCCCATACAAAACTTGCAACCTGTGTGTTCACAACCCACTGCCAAAATATGTCTAATTTATGTTCAAGCACACGTTGTCAAATGAGTTCACAGTATATCACCACGTATATAATAATTCAGGGATGCTCCGTACATGGGAGACTTTGTACTGCTCCAACAAGGGAGACTCCTTTGTCACTCGAGCACCTAGGCGAAAATTATTGAGAACACTCCACCATTAAGGCGAGAATTATTGAGATCACTCCACCATTAAGGCGAGAATTATTGAGAACACTCCACCGACATGGCGAGAATTATTGTGAACACTCCACCGACAAGGCGAGAATTATAGTGATGCTCCGAACAAGGGAGACTTTATAGTGATGCTCTGAACAAGGGAGACTTTATAGTGATGCTCCGATCATGGGAGACTTTAGGTCAAGGTCATAACACGTATGGTTCAATAAGTTCAAACAAGTCATAAATTTGTATTTAAGTTCAAGGGTTCCATTAAAAAGTTCGTAATTAAGTTCAAAGATTTAAGTCGAGTTCAAAAGTTCAAAACAGTCAAAGAGCTCGAATAATATCAAAAAGTTCAAGATAGTCGAAGCGTTCAAAATCACGTCGAACAAGTTTAAAATATATCAAAAGGGTCCTTGTACAAGTTAAAAGAGTTTAACTATATGTCAAAAGGTTCATATCAAGTCCAAAGTGTTCACTTATATGTTAAAGGGTCCGAATCAATTTAAAAGAGCTCAAATATACATGTCGAAGGGTTCAAAATCAAGGAAAGTGATTCAAATAATAGCGTTCATAACATAGTGATCAATTTAGTTCGGGCATAATCTACTTACGCGCACATAGAGTGAAACAAAAGATATTTCAGATCATATAAGTGTAAAGTAAAAGCAAGTAGTTGAGCATGTATCTCCCCCGAAGAGTTTATAAAACAATTAAACTAGTAAAAGTGGGGCTACGAACTCACCTGATGCAATGTTTATGATGACAAAAGTAGATACAATGAAATGAGGTGCGATCTCTATCCGCAACCTAATATGAATGATGTGCTCTAATATAAGTCATGAAACAATGTCGTGCATGCAAACTCATATGATATCCATACCACTTGTACATTTGAAAATAATGTTGATCGTCGAAATATATGTTTATGACATCTCGTCATATTATAAAATACTTTACAAGTACTTACGTCGAAATGATATCCTACGATAATCATTTAGTGATTTATTATGAAATTATAGATTTTCGTCGTAAAACAATGTCATTTGACAATTTCATGAAAGTGACTAAACGGCCTCGAAAAGCTAGTCGTAAAATGGTGCACATCGAGTGTTAGGAAACAAACTCAACGGTTTTGGGAAGCTTGTATCATTAACTCAAAGTTTTAGCTTTTAAATTTTCATCATAGAGGTCTCCATCATGGAGAAAAACATAGGTGAAGTAGGGTACTTGTATCCAAAATATTGTTTAAGGGTGGTTTTCGGCAAAGTTTAAGTGACCGTATTTTATTTGTTACAACTCCGCTTGACGAACGGTTAGACATTTTGGAAATTAAGCTAGGCGAACTTACTTCTACCAGAAGACATCATTTTATAAGAAAAAGTACTCCAAAATAGTTCTCCAATTTATTTGTTCTCCAAATTTTGTTCTCCAAAATATTTGTTCTCCAAAATATTTGTTCTCCAAATTTTGTTCTCCAACATATTTGTTCTCCAAATTTTGTCTTAGCTTCATATCAAAGTAAACTTATATATTTTTGATAAATCGACACATTTCATAACGCTTAAGACCCATTTTTGACTCGTAAAAAGTGGACATAACATGCTGAATTTTCTGGTTTTTATAGTTTTCGTCGTCAAACTTGAAAAATTCATATCTTCTTCGTTATAACTCCGTTTTAACCCGTTCAAGCGACCACGTTTTCGTTTTAAAGTATATTTTCCAAATATCTAGCCCAAAAATTTTTACTTACTGTCGAAAATTCCAGAATTTCAAAATATGACCAGACCTCTAAATAAAGTTGTCGAAATGAGTTTTTCTCGCGCAAAACCTATTCTAACCAATTCAAAACAACTCCGAAGCTATTATAATCCTACCATACACCTTCTTAGGGTGTCATGGGTTCCTAGACATCACCAAAAGTGATATGTTTTAAGGGATTATTTATAGGATAATTATAACTAATAATATGTAATAAAACAATTAAAAGTGGTATAAATTCATATGTAACATGCATGTTTTCTTGCAAAAATGATGAAATAACATAAATATGGATATGAAAGATTAATAAAAATCATGAAATGCTTACTTGAATGATTGAAGAGTTTTAGGTGATAGAAAACTTAGTTAATCTTCAAGGTTTAATCCTAAACCTTAACTAGAACACAAAATGGATCTTGTAAACACTTGTAGCTTGAAAAATTATGGATTTCTCTTGGTGTTCTTGATGTGGCCGGTTCATAGAGATGAAGAAGAGAGTGTTTGATTTTTTTTTCTCACTAAATGAAAGATGTATGTATGTGTAATAATAGTACTTAATTAAAGATGAGCAATATTATGGTATACATTAGATATTTGTACTCAAAATGGTTGAGTCATCCATATGTTGGTCGACATACTTAAAAAAAAAAAAGTAGATGCATTTAGTGATAATTAAGTGTATTAATGTAGAGTAAAGGTGTAGTTAATTAAGGATAATTGGTAACTTGTATATATATTTAAGCATTTAGGGTAGCGTTAACTAAAAATAAATTTTAACGGATCAAAATAAAATATATTGAAGTCATAAAAATTATAAAAATACATTTCTTGCAAAATTTGAGTGAAATAATAATCATCGTGTAGTATTTACGAAAACCGTCGTAATTATATAAATATAACAATTTATATACAAAATAAATTTAAAACACCGGGTAAACTCATAATATTATTTTTATAATCTTAATATGAGTATAAAAATATATCGGAATAATTTTTGGAGGTGTCGGATCAAACGTTCATAATACATGATTACGCAATAGCGTTTATTTAATTTGAAATTACACGTTTAATGTAATATGCAAAACCATGCATGAACTAATATGATGATAATGATGCTAATGATATGTAGACTAAACCTAGTCTATTTGAAATGTCCTTGATGATTGTTCATGAATTCGCAGCTAAACCATTAAGGTTACGCGAATTTGATACTCGTAAACCTAGTTTACGATAAACGATGAAATAGTAAATATGAGCAATGACCGGAAATTGAGAATTGTGACAGTAACTTATTAAATTTTGAAGACATTAGTTTAAGAAAAGTCCATGTCGTGTAATTGGGTTCACTATATGGGCATAGGTAGTTGTGAACAACAATAAAAAAATCCATGTCGTGTATACATGGGATTTTGTACCCGACATTGCTAAAAATTTAATTGCAAAGATCATTCCTAGCCATACACGTCCATGTCGTGTATATAGTGAAAATATATACCCGACATGGATGGGTAGTTTTGAGATTGAAGTTAAAGATGAGTCTGTGCAGACACACCCATTAATAAATGGGTAGCACAGTAATTTTCACTTATTAGTTTTCTCTCTTTGATTCTCTTCTCAATGTCTATGTGTATAGGAGAAGACTACTCCCTCCATCTCAAAATAATAGTCCACATTTCCTTTTATGGATGTCTCAAATTAATTGTCCATTTTCCCTTTATAGTAAAAACTAGAGAACTTTGTGAGGGAAGATTCATTTTGAATGGTTAAAAATTAAAGTGGTCCCATTTTTATTAAAATGTGTATTTCTTGTCTTCTGACAATAATTTTGAAACGGATGGAGTATTATTTATCACTACTGTTTTCATTTTCCTTTTCTTTTTCGCTTTTTTTTATCATACTCCTGCAAGAGAGGGTATTTATGATATGTACTTTTTTTTCTTTTATGTTTATGCATTAAGTCCTTTTGGAAATGTTGTTACATAGTTTTGCTCCCTGGGTAATCAGGAGTCATTCTTACAAACAATAGATTCAGGTCAACAGTCTATTTAAGACAGACTAAGCTACGTATTAGTATAAGACTGACTAAAATCGTTCTAGGTGAAATTTAAACTTAAACTTGCGTCAGGGAATCTTGAGCACCCATCAATAAGATGCTATTTTATGTTAAATTTAAGACGGAAAATGTTATATTCTTTTACAAATTGTTTCTATTTATTTTCATACTCTGAAGATTCTGACAAGTGTCAGAATTGACTGTTTGGATACAGAAAGAGAATAGGTGAAAAATATATATATATGTGTAGGAGGATTAGTAAAAAAATATTGTATGATGCTTTAGCAATACTCATTTAAAACTTGTTTGAGTGACAAATTTTATATGAGCTTCTAAAAAATACTCATAATTTTGTAAAACTACATGCATATGTAGCTATTCAAAAATAAGTTCAAAGTTTTTAGTTTTTTTTTTCGTTTTCCGTTTCATTTGCAGTTACAGCAACATATAGTGTCGACAAACATACCTTTAATTCACCATTAAAGTTGTCAAATCTTTTGCACTAGTTTTTATTCTAATAATTTGGTTTTATGCTACGAATGGAATATAAATAATTATGAGGATAGTGTGATACATAAAAAAGGTTATAGGTTATATAATTGTAGTTCAGTAATATAGGCTAACTCACATTATGCATAGATTTGTAGACCATGTGACTTATTTGCAAGGGGCAATTGCATATATATCCACTAAAACTTGCATATTTGCATATATACCCAAAACATGCTTAACTTGCATTGTACATCATGCATTGAAAACTTGTATTTTGAAGAAATATGCAAGTTTTTAAGTTTTAGTGGGTATATATGCAATTCTCCCTGTTTGCAAAACTTGTAATCAATACAATCTACGTAGTTAAATGCCTTTTGTAGGTACTAGTAGGAGGGATTATTTTTCATTAATGAAATGATTTTAGCTGCTAGGCTGCTAGCCATCTACATAGGATCATAAAATCCCATTTGAATAATATTAGACTAAGGCCTTGTTTCTTTTTTCTCTTACGACCTTTTAATCACTACTTGCATATATAATATTGTTTTTCTTTGATTTGGGCCCGCAATTTTCCTTTAACTTGTCTATATCCACAAGGAAGGAAAAAAACACTTAGAGCAGGAGGTACGGTGGTGCCAAACTTGGTGCCAACGAGTTTGGCGCGACGCCAAGTTTGGCGCACCGTTACCTCTGTCGCGCCAAGAGGCCTCGCGCCAAAACTAACAGCCCACTTTTTTTTTTTTTTTTTTTTTTTTTTTTTTTTTTTTTTTTTTAAAATAGCCGTTGCATTTAAAACCAAACGGCTAGTTTTGGGTTTTTTTGATTTTTTGACCTCTTTTTTACCACTTTTACCCACTTTCAAATCCTATATAAACCTTATCACTTATACCACTTCACACACACTTCAAATACATCTCAACTTCAATATTTTTTCAAGAAAATGAATCCCAACAACACCCCTTGGATCAATCGAATGCTTAACGATCCATCGAACCAAATGATCGGTTCGTCTTCGAATCCGAATCCGGACACCCACAGTCACTACTTTCCTTCGTTTTCTCAACAAAACTCATACGTCAATCCCGACGAATACGCTTTGTTTTCTCAATGGAAAATGCAACAACAACAACAACAAAACGAATCACAACCAAGATCGTCCCACCAATCGTTCCACCTTCTTGACGAAGACGAATCCGAAGAGGACGCGGTCATCCCGACCCCCACGTCCAAAAAAACAAAAATGAAGGAACCGGCGAAGGCAAAGAAAACGAAAAAAAAGCAACCAACAACCGAAGAGGAAGCCGAGACCCACCAACGATCGCGTAACGCATGGACCGACGAAGAAGAACTACTTTTGGCGCAAACTTACATTCAAGTATCCGAGGATCCAAAGTCGGTCGCGGATCAAGGTAATGAAACGTTTTGGTATAAAGTTTTGGAAGCTTACAACAAGGAAGCAAAAAAACAAAAGTTTGTAACTCGTACCAAGAACATCCTTACCGGAAAGTGGACTCGATGAATCGTTGTGTCGGGAAGTTTAATTCGATTGTGAATGAAACGGCTGTTATGAGTGGGGAGAACGATATGGATTTCATGGAACGTTGCCACACTTTGTACAAACGATATCATGGCGATTTTAAACATTCGTCGGCTTGGAAGTTTTTGAAGGACAAGCATAAGTGGAAAAATCCGGACTCAACAAATGCAAGACGTAATCGTCTTCGGGTTACGGAAGAGGATCCCGAGCATTTTGGACCCGACGCATTGCCAAGGCCGGACGGGGTGTACCGGATCGCAAAGAGCCAACGTTCGTCTAACTCGACCGCAAGGTCCGGTTCAAACCCGGAAATGTTTTCACAAATGATGGAAAAACAATACGAGTTGGAGCGAAAAATGAAGCAAGATGTTCTTGAGCGGGAGTCTCGAGCGAGGGTCGATTTAATCGAAACTCAAAGGATAGCCGAAGATATGCGGGTGCTATCTATGGACACAAGCACGCTCGATCCGATGAACGCGTCAATCGTGAGGGCCCAACAAGCACGGATCCGGGCAAAATATCAACAAGAATAATTATGTTATTTTTTTTAAGTTTATTGTTTTTTATTTCTTGTAATGTTTTTTTATGAATAAAGTAATTTTAGGATATATTGTTTTAAATTTTATAAAAAATAAAAATAAAAAATTGAGTTTGGCACCAGAAATTCTGGTGCCAACGGATACCCCAGAAATGTGGTGCCAAACAGTTTCTGGTGCCAAACTCAAAAACTGCTGACGTGGCAGTTTGGCACGAGCTTGACACCACACTTTGGCACCACTGTACCCAGTGCTCTTATCCCCAATAAGAGTCATTAAGGAAAGGAAGACCCACTACTCTTTATAAACCTCTTAATCCAAAACAAAAAAGAAACACCCCCTAAGATCATTCAAGAGGTGATTTACACACTTTTTTTTATTGATTGTCACACTTTAAATTAAAGTGTATTGACATTTATATATTCACAAGGTAAAAATATGTAAAAGTAATGTGAGATATAAATATCAATACACTCTAATTTAGAATGTGTCAATTAATTGGGAGAATGTGCAAATCACCTCTCATTCACAATAGATCAAATTGTTAAACTTCACTATTTTAAAATGTTATTTTAGTGTGTTTTTTCATTGCATCAAAAGCTTTTAAAAAGCTCTTCAAAGACTTTCAAGTCTTTCCTCCAAGCTTTAGTCATTAAATGCATCAAGTCTTAAAGATTTAATGCATTGTAGATGCTCTAAGTTTAATAAGAACTCCTGATTACTTTCTTCTCCATTGTCACTTCAATCTTTTTTCTTCAAAATTAGGGGTGGAAATGAGCCGAGCCGCTCGTGAAAAGCTCGAACGAGCATAGCCTAAACGAGTTCGAGCCTGAGCTCTAGCCTAAGTTGCATACAAAGCTCGTTTGTGCTCGAGCCCGAGCTTTACATACAAAGCTCGTTTGGGCTCAAGAGCCTAAACGACATTATGATATTTTTAGTATTAAACATATATACGAGCCGAGCTCGAGCTTATTAACGAGCTCAATACAGATATATTACTAGTCAAGCTCGAGCTCGAGCCAAGCTTTAACTTTTCTTTGCCAAATAGTATAAACGAGTCGAGCTCGAGCCGAGCCCGAGCCTATATAACATACCACGAGTCAAGCTCGAACTTAAAATTTAAGGCTCGAAACGAGCCGAGCTCGAGCTCGGACTTTTTAAAACTTAAACGAGCCGAGCTCGAGCTCTGGCAGGCTCGGGCTCGGCTCGGCTCGTTTTCACCGCTATTCAAAAATACTTCATCACCAAATTAATATAATAAGAAAACCGACACCAAAAAACATACCTTACAAAAATACATTTTAAATAAAAACCCACACACACGAACATGCACAAAAGTCGGTCGAGAGACCAATCTTCTTCCTCTTTTTTGCTTAGGGGACGCGTCGCATGACATGGGTCTAATAGGGGGACCCGTCGATCAAGATAGATCGACCGAGGTCAACCTTCCTTACTACGCCTATCCTTATATTACTAGTCCCATCCTTATATTACTAGTCTTGTATACAGTTTTAATGCTCACAAACCAAATTTTACAATAGTGATCACGTCAATCTTTTGAAAAAAAAAAGGTTTTATTTTGTTTGACTATGTGTGATGATGAGTTCAAACCTCGTAAATTAATCGATCAAAAAGGCGAAAATCATAGTTACCCAAAAAGCACTAGAAATTTACACTTTATATTATATGCAATATATATATATATATATATATATATATATATATATATATATATATATATATATATATATATATATATATATATATATATATATATATATATATATATATATATATATATATATATATATATACATTATATATAAGAGGAGGCATGCCACATAAAATGCCACTTGGCATCCAATAATGCCAAGTCATCATTGTATATATGATGTCATTTTTTAAAATTAAATTAAGTGTGCTAAAATCCGGTTTTAATTAAATTCGGAATTAAATAGTCTAAAAATTAAATGTGCTTGGATTCGAACCTAGGATCTATTGATAGATTAATAACAATTTTTACCAGTAGATCAACTTAGCTTTTTATTTATATTCTGCAAAACAATAAATATAATGATCAGCAGAATATTAATACCGTTTTTAAATAAACACAGAAAATTGGATTAAATTTGGTTTGTATTTTTTTGGAAATTATATAAGAAGATATACATAATGCGTAGAAGATAATTGTGTTTGTGAGAGAATTTGTTAAAAGCCTGTTGATGATTTACGTATAACCATAATGTAAGCTTTTTCTCAAAACCCTAATGCTAACTAGAGTTTTGTATGGTGGTCGATCTTGCCAAACGGGCTACAACTGAGAAGAAACGAAGGAAGATCCAGGTTTGATATATTTTTATCATCTATATTCGGCATTCAATATTAACCTCATAACAGAATCTCTGTAGTTTTTTACCTCTCCACAACCGACTTGAAGAGGCGTAAACAAAAAGGTTACTTTGATTATTTACTGCTTATTTGATATTGTTTGAGATTGCTTGATTGGTTATGTGAATATGTAATAGGATTGTTTGTGATCATGAATCATGAGTTTCGAGCATACCCCATTATGTGTCAGGTATGCAATATTTGTTTTTGACATTAAAATAACATATTAACAATGGTGCATGTATATTATTCATGATATATTATTAACTTTTTTATGATTGGTTAGTTTTTGTGTTTAGGTTGATTATAATAGCTCATATTTATTCACTTTTTTAAGATTGGTTGGTTTTTGTGTTTAGGTTGATTGTAATAGCTGATATTTACCACGATACTAAATTACTATCATAGTACCACAATCGGTCTTTCATGGTCTTCATAATTGGTTCTTCATCATTAAATTGATATCATTAGTACTCACTGCTTCTCTGCTTCTATGGTATGTATACAAGGGCTTACTGTAAACAGAATCAAAAGTAAACCTTTATTATACCTGTTTAGTAATTACTATATAGATTTATACCTGTTCTGTTTTGGTGCGTAGTGATATCTCAGCTGTTTATATTGGCTAGAGTTCTGGTTCGGGTTCATTTGGTGACTTCATGAATGGTCGCCGACAACTTCAACTGGTTCACAATTGTTTGGAAATTGTATGATGCAAATATTGGGCCATAAATCGAAGCAAGTTCTAGGGTACTCCTCTTCCTATTTGGATTAGTAAGGATATGTGGTTTTAACACTCATTCGTTTTTATAACAGTATTACTAATCACATATTCTAAGTACTTGACAGGCTGTTGGTGGTTTTCATAATCTCATTGCAACAGTAAGGGCTCCATTTACACAAGGACTGGTTTTGAAAATGTAAATGAACCTATAAATACATTATTATATTTAAGGCTCTGATGAGTAAAATCATTCATTAGTTAACTTGTTCATGTATAGTGACATTGAGTTCACATAATCGAAGGTTTGATCCATGCAGAGAGAAAAATGTCTGAGATACGTTAGTCCATGCTCATGTACTTAATCGGAAATTCCAAAGGTATTTATTTTAAGCTTAAGATGTCTTTAATTTAATTTTATATGTTATCCATTTATCAAAAAAGAATCTAAAAGTGGTTACCTGATATAGTCAACTGTGGTAAAATGGGTTGCAGAACTAAGTGTTTTGGATGTGCATTTGTTGTGTCTGAGTTTGTGTCAATCATGTTCGATTATTGCAGATATCAAATACTTGAGGATTGGTCGTATGTCCAGGCTCGGAGCCTTTTTAAAGAACCTTTGGTCTGTTTTGATGAAAAGCAACTTGATTACTCTGCTTCTGCGGCATTCAAGATCGTATTAGATGGAGGTCGTAATTCCTCCTCTTTACTTCTCTCTTTTTTCCCTCTCCATCTCTCTTCTTTCTATTTTATACTCGGTAATTACATTATCAGCATTAGCAACTTACAGATATTCTTACGTTAAAATACTATATCTTTTGACTGATATCGAGACTGTGCAGAGAAATGCAGGAAAGAATGAGGGATATGAGTGAAGATGACAACAAACAAAAGATATATTGCTACTACCTACATTTTAATAAATCTTGATAATATAAAGTATTAGCTGACTCACTTCTGTTTGAGATAGCTTTTTCTGACTGAGGATGACATAAAAACACGACCATGCGTTCAAGTAAAATTGTTGTGACATGTTTAGCTTTATAATCATATCATGTTTCGTTTTTATTTTTAGTAGTTACATAAGTTAACGTATATAGCTCAAAATGACAGGAATGAAACTCTGATAGCAATTAAAGCTCCACATGGAACTACTCTCGAAGTTCCTGACCCCGATGAGGTGAGTTTCATGCTTTCAATATGCATTATATGTATAGTACCAAAACTTCATTAGAAATAAACGAAAAAAATGTTAAATATAACATTTGGTCTCCATTTGAGAGGTCACTTGTCTTCTTCAGCTGATCGAGTTTTAAACTAAATTACTTACAGAATAAAGTAACCTATTATTAAGTTATCAAATCATGGATGTGTTGGTAGTTGATCATGAAACTTCAATCCCTGCATGTTTTGATAAATATGGTATTTCAGGCTGTTGTCTATCCGCAAAGGAGGTATAGAGTTATCCTTAGAAGCACAATGGGTCCCATTGATGTATATCTTGTCAGGTACCATCTTAGGTTATTATGTAAATCATTTTCTGGTATTGAAGTTGGTCAATTTGAGGTCACGCTAATTTAAAACTCTTCGGGCATTTTAGTCAATTTGAAGAGAAGTTTGAGGATGTGGATGGGGTTGAACAACATGCACCTATGCCAATTGCTTCAAGTTCTGGCTACAGTGATAATCCAGCAATTGAACCAACCATTGATGCAAATGCTGGCATAGAGGTTGAAGTTCACCCACAACCTGTTCACAATATGAGCTCTGGACATAACATACCTCAAGACTCGCCTGGGAGAATTACGAAGATAGTTCCTTCATATATGAATGTAAGTATTAGTCTTTCATACATTTGAAGGCAAAATAGATAAACACCTTACTATACTATTACACTTTTTCAATTAAAAGCTTGAATCACATAGTGTTCTTTTTGGTACAATCCTTAGTTGCATACTTCTACTTTTATTATCATATTAGTTGAATCATTCTCATCTAAAAGCATCACATTTTCTAGAACGATTAATAAGGTCGTATGCATTAACTATAAACTTTGGTCTAATTTTATTCAATTCTACCTATTTACCCATTCCCCTTTTAGCGAAACTTTCTATTTGACCTGATTGAGATAAAGCACGAACTAATTTTGACAACATGTACTAAAAGAATCTGCAGAATAGACGAGGTCTTCTAACTTCTGGTCAGGTTCTCTTCACTGACACGGGGTCAAAACAAACTATGATATCATTACTTCACAACCCATAAGGATTTAGTGACACGATCGTTTTGCACTTAACAATCCTATTGGTTTGAAATGAGTCCGTTAACAATCCTATTTCTATTATGTGTGAAATACATATAGAAATAGTGTACCATATCGAGGGATGTGATTAAATCAATACTTTTTTTTATATAATAGGAAGGCATGTGATAATGTGATATACACAAAAGTTATCTTCCTATACAGTAAGACAACACTTAAATTCTATAAAGTAACCTGTTTAGCCAAACAATCCTATTGGTTTGACAGGAGTCCATTATGAATCTCAGACTATTTTGGATACTTATGTCACAAACAACTTCTCGGTAAGCTCTTGCACGGCCCTTGGCTATGTCGGAAAAGAGGTAATATATTCAATCATGAATCCACTTATTTATATAATTAACCATTTTTAGTGGTTTAAGATCAAGCATCATATTGGAAATTTGTCTATGCTCATATATAATACTATTAGCTTAGGTCATTCTATTTCTTGCTTAACTTCCTGATGCATATCCATGTCCTTCTGAAAAGGATAAATCAAACACTGGCACATGGTTTCTAGAATATTTGCATTGATCTTGAGTTGCTTTTCTACTATGTTAAGTTTAATAAGCTTTTTTTAACAATGATATTACTTTTGCATTAGAGTTAGTTAGTCTGTAACAAAATGCATTAAACTATTTATTCCAGGTAAGTTACGATTATTTTTGGTTTATAAACACAACGGGCGAGTTTCGTGGGTGAGAGCCTGAACGAGTGTCCTCGATTCACTCAGGTAAAAATGCAATGGCTGAGATGGTTGCATAATAGTGACCAATATTGTTTTATGAATCAGGGGTGTGCTAGGAATTCGTTATCTTTGATCAAAGTGTGAGCATGTAGAAGATATAGGACAGTTGATGTTTGTGACTCAGTTGTAATGCACTTATAAATGATTTTCACTTCTGGATCAAATTTTGCTACCACTGATAATCGTTACATACCTGAATATCATTTAACCGTAGGTTGTGTCTGTTAGTATTTTAGAATTCACAAATACTTATGTTGTTAAAATGTATTTTGGTGTCTTTACCTATTTATAGTACTGATCCAAACACCCCCTTAACTAATTATATGCATAAAAACATACCAAAGAGTGATGAACTTCATGTCGATATCAGATTGCCTATAAAACATGTATTAAATAGAGAGCTTCAGGTATATCATACCGTTTCATCTTATTTTCATTTTAAAAAACAAAATTTGTTTCACCATTCTTAAATTTGGTTTGTTCAGGAGAGCCAAATTTTACCTAACAAATTTTGTTTAAAACAAAAGTAAGCCATGGTTAACTACAGCCAGCATAAATGTTGACGTCTCCAATAAGGATCAATACCATGTCGGTCATAAGACCATTCTTGAATACATCCACACAGTGAACAAGCCAAAGAGGGTATATATATTGACCATCTATAAAATCTTATTACGGACAGTTGAGGTTCAGTTAGAGGCGGAAAAGAATTGCTGGCCACAAATCAAAACGGTTCGGATTGCGTTTTTTTGGTGACCCACACAAATGCTTATCCATTCTCCTGTGAACGATTAATGCATTGAATCCTTACAGAAACAATAATATTACAGCCATATATCTTTTTTATAACATTCGACCCACTTGACCTGTTATCGTTTTTTGTTAATTCGACCCACTTAATCTATTATCATGTTTGCTATAAAACTATATTTCACCTGTCTGAAAGAAGTCTATGTGTCAAAATCACATAGCATCAGAATTATATTTCATGTGATCACACCAGACTCGCCCATTGATAGCATCAGAATTATATTTCATGTGATCACACCAGACTCGCCCATTGAATCAATACCATGGCTGAATAAGGATGTAAATCTGTATTAATATATTATATGATCAATAAGTAGTAATACCTTTAGTATGACACAATGAAACGCAAACAACCACATATAGTCAGTACGGATACATGCATAAGGCTACCTTTGGTCTGGATGGAGAAAACGGTATTATGAAAAAAAGTTTGGTGCTGAAACGGATGTGGATGTGGAGAAAATGAGGAAGAAAGTGGTATGTGTTAGGAATTAGAAATTCCAGGTATTAAAGAGTCGGTCACCTCAAGTATATGTAATCGTTAGAAAGCTCGTAGTCGTAGTTATTTTAAGTTAAGTAGTATTTAGTTAAGTAACACCGTGGAGGATGGACGGGTCTTTACCCACTGTATGCCTGATCCACAGCCCGATGTGTGGCGTTTTATGTAAGACTATAAATACTCTCTACCTCCCAAGGTAGAGAGTTGGAGCTCATAATAATATCTTTCACTTTCTCTCACTAAGTTCCCTAAACCTCTAACTTTCTCTCTCTAGAATTCCATCTATATGCTACCTTGTGTTAATGTTATGATGTGTATGTGAAAAGTTATATCTTACAATTGGTATCAAGAGCCAAGGTTAGATCATATCTTGCACATCTTTGGATTTGTAGTGGTTTTTAGGTGGTTTTTGAGTTTGAAAAAGTTTAGTGGTTTTTGCATCATTTGGATGATTTCTTGTGTTAAAGTTTGAATTTTGTTGGTACTTTTATGTTTAGAATCATCAAAAGTGTTTAGGTTTTCATTTGGTAAGCTTGAATCATCTTGGTTGGGTTGTTTTTGGATTGAAAAGTGAGATTTTTATGGTTTTCTCAAGCTAGCGACTTAGCTCACGGAATATTTTCTTGGTAGCGACTTGCTTCACATTTTTGTAGCGACTTACAGTGTTGGAGCTAGCGAGTTAGATCTAGCGAGTTAAAGTACAAGTAGTGGATTCTCCACTACGGGTAGCTACTTGTGGTAGCGACTTGGTCAGTAGCGAGTTGCTCTTTAGCGACTTGTGTCTCTAGCGACTTGTGTAGCAATTGTCGCAAAAATTTGGTTAGCGACTTGAGTGTAGCGAGTTACTACTTAGCGACTTGCTTTTCTGTTAGCGACTTGGGAATCTAGCGACTTAGTGGTGTAGCGAATTAAGTCCTAGCGACTTGGTCTTAGCGACTTGGTTCAAGAATTCTTAGCGACTTGTTGACTTTTCCGACAAAACTTCAAACGGCTATAACTTTTGATCCGTAACTCCGCTTTCAGCGTTCTACCCATCAAAACGACCGTGAGAACGAGGAGAATGTCACGCCGAATGAACTAAAGTTCATTCGGTAAACCTTCGAGGGCTAAATCCGCTCAACGAAGTTATTGAGGTTTTATGTTTTTATACCTAAAATTCTCGGGAAAATCGTGCAACAACCAACCCAAATCACAACCAAACAACATCTCTACTTATCCCACAAACAATCATAAGTCCTAACACACAATTGTCTATCATTGTGTCGATCCATCAGTCATCTTAACACATTCCATTGGTCTTTGCTTAACGGTTTGGTCTTGATTTTAGTAAAATCCCGCGAAAGATTCTATTTCTCGGTTTAAATCATAGACTTGTAAAATCCTGTGCATACTACCACATCATGTCTTATTCTACTTGACCCGTGATTTCGAAGTGCTTAAATTGTATGATGATGTGGACAACAATGATACTGTATGCTACGCTGAACGATTAAAGATGATTGAATCAATCAATGAGGATATGATATCTCCGGTTTCAGACTCTGAAAAGACAGAAATGCACCAGTCAATGCTACAGAATGCCATGCAAAAGGAAAAAAGCATTGAACCTTATCAACAACTTCACTCTCACCTCATGTTACTTCTACCCACATCAATGGAACGAACATGCATTGCCCTCTTTCGTCAGGATTTTTCCACATTAACAGGAACTCTGCTGTTAAACCTAGAGCAATTAGAGCTACAACTTGACAAAGAGAAGGTTCATAAGGATAGTTCCAGCGTTGCACTTCAAGTGATCTACAAACACTTTCGGTCATTCATTAGAAGGGAATTCACATCTGATTATGATCAAGACATGACTGAAATGTCCTTCAAGAGACACACTGGAATGGACATTAGCGTGTTCACGGAGACACTTATCCATCTCATGGATAATGTGGAGAAGTGTATTGAGGAAGTTACGTGAGAAAGATGCAAAAGTAGATGAGAGTCTGGTACAGTTGAGAGTTATTTGTGATAAGTTGGGAAATGTATCGAAAGGTCGGTGTTGTGAATGCAGAATATCGAAACAACAAGAATGATGTAACCACTGCCGCTGACTCTGTCTCACAAGAAGTGGATGTTGTAATCGAAAGGCGAATGTATCTCGGTACAATCAATAAATTGTTGTGTTGAGACCGGTATGGCACCGATGTTGGATCAGTTGACACCTAATACTGAGAGGCTCGAGGCAGATAAGCTTGAAACAACCAGCGGTTCGTGACTCTTGTTACACATGATGTGGATGCGATATCGGACCAGAAATTGAACAGGAGTCATGTAATGAGGTACCCTTTAATGTTCAACATAGTGCATCTGCTAAAGTACTTAAACAAACGATCATGATCTTTGAACATAACTTTCATAAATGTTCATATCTGAGGCTGAGTCCGAGATTAAGTGTTTCAAAACAAAAGATATAGTTGATAAGAAGGCTTTTGATGAACTTTCAAACAAATTCTCAAATCTTGAAAAGCATTGCATTTCTCTTGAAATCGCGATTCAGAGTAAAGAAGAAAGTTTTCAACTTAACAAACCATGTAAAAAACCAGAACTTCCTGAATTCGTGAACTTTTGAAATTAACACTTTGAAAGCTCAACTTCAAGACAAAGAGTCAACCATTTACAATCTGAAGAAACATATTTCTGTCTTGAATGAGAAAAGTAATTTAGTCATGAATACACAAGACATTGATGCTATTATAACAAGAAATAATGAACTGTCAATTTATGTGGCTAAATTACTAAAGGAAAATGAGTCTTTGAGAAAGCATCATATAGAACTAAGTGACTCTGTCAATGATGCTAGAACTAAATCAATAGAACAAACAAACTCTTTGATAGCAAAAGCGATGATTTCAAAGCTCAACTTCAAGAAAAGAGTTTCGCTATTGTTGCCTTAAAAATGAGCTTAGGAAAACTGTAGGGAAAAGTGTGAATACTAAGTTTACAAAACCATCAACCTTGGGGAAACCAGTTTCTCATCCCATTAGAAACCGGTCCATTGTTAGGCAACCTACTGCGTTTATATCCGAAAGACCAAAATTTTCAAAAACACGGTTTGCCTCCCGAGTTGATGAGAAACAAGTTTTGTCAAAACCAGTCACTTCACCTGAGTTATCTAAGAATAAGGCTTCTAGCTCCGTTAACCCTCAACACGTAGCCACTTCTACTCCCAGCACCTCTAGGATTAGTTCGAAAACAGTGTCAAAACCATGCATTAAAACCCGAATTCATATGATATGAATGACTTGTGGAAGAACTATTATCTAGAAAAAGCTAGGAAAAAGGCACAGATTCGAAAAGATGGAATTTTAGGTGCAAAACCTAGGGTGATGAATTCTACGAGATTTCAAAGCACTGCTAGTAGTTGTAAACCACTACCTAGAAACACTCAAAAGACTAGGGATTGGCGTACATCTAAGAGTAGTTACGTGCATAAGAATGCTAAGCATGTAGAAAACAAAACTAGAAATTCTAAGTCTTTTCCACAAAAGAAACATTTTCCTAATTCACATGCTAAGGTACAATTCCCTAAGACTACTTATGCGACTAAGGTCCAACATGTTGTGAAGCAAAACAAACCAAAAACTTCTCCTAGATAGATACCAACTGCTAAATCTTTGGAAACTAGGAATAAGGATAAGTCTTCCACTGTGCATAAGAAGCCTAACAATCCTAGACCTTGCCATAAGTGGATACCGTCTGGTAGAATGTTTAAGGATCTTGGACTTAGGTGGATTCCTACCGGAAAGCGTTTCTCGATGACAAAATCAAGGTTGACCGTGAAACCTCAAAGGGTTTGGATACTAATGTCACTAACCAATATATATGCAATCAAGCTTGTAATGTTAGTTCAGGTAGACCTTACTCGATTCAGATACTTCGATCCTTCAATACATGGATTGGTTTAAAGTATGGATAACACAAGGATTGATATCTCATAACTCACGGGTTCAAGTAACTCAATCTTGATATTCTTTCGGATATGACGCCGCTCACATCAGTTCAGGCCTCGTACTTCATCATTATGGCGTCTGCAGATAACACTTCAGGCCCCGTTCCTCAAAGAAAAGAAAAGTGTATCAAGTGCGCTTTATCTCAGAAGAAGAGAAATCTTCATGTTTATGACCATTCTCATCGACATTCTTCATCAACAAGCTTCATGCTTCTCCCATGCTCATTCATCATCAAATGGATCTACATTCATTAATGTATATTCTTATTCACTTGCTAAATCAAAATGGCAACTTCGGATGCAATTTTTGAGGGGAGAAGAGTGAATATACTAAATGATGATGGATGTTTGAATAATGGTTATACGACTTAAAGTTTGATGACTCTCACTCACTAAGGATAAATGGGATTTATGAGAAGAGTGAATATACTAAATGATGATGGATGTTTGAATAATGGTTATACGACTTAAAGTTTGATGACTCTCCTCCAACGGCTAATGTTTCACTCACGAAGGATAAATGGGATTTATTGTTTGGGATTCATTGGTTCAAGATATGTTTGATGAGTATTTACAACCGCTAGCGAATATTTGATGATCATAAAAGAATATGTGATTCATGAGTTCAAGATATGTTTGATGATCATCAAAGAAGTACAACTCAGACTACTCAAAAAGCCCAATCTCCCGTTATTCCTCAAGGCGTTGATAATGATTATCATAATATTGCAGTTGCACTCATGAATAATGATCCGCTCTTTGGTATTCCTTTGCCAAATATTCACGGATTATTGTTCATGAATAATGATCCACTCTTTGGTATTCCTTTGCCAAATCTTCATGGATTATTATTCCTCTCATCGTGCATGCTATAAATCAACCACATGAACATTAAGGAAAATGACTACCTCATTCGCACGAAGACATTTGTGGTGAATCTTCCAGATCAGTCTCTACATGTATACCTTTAGGAAGAATGCATTAATGTCGAGAAATCATTTGTTCCGGTTCATTCAGTGGATCGACGTACATCCGGTTGTACGTCTATTCACGTGTTGGGCATTTGACACAAGCTGATTACTTCAAAGTTAATCAATTATCACTTATTTGAGATTGAAGTTAAAATTCACAAAGGCGAGCTTAAGATGCAAATGCATGGAATTCTTCTTCAGTTTCAAGTTTGGTATATCAGGTTTTCTTTATCAGTGGTCACTTCAAATTGTCTACATATGGGTTGATAAAGATAGTCTGAGAGAGTTTCTATCGCAGTGGTCCTACGGCTCTGAACACCCAGCCTTCTGGACCCGCGACTTCAAATCAGTCCAATTGGTTCATCCCTTGTTCCAAACTCTTCTCATGAAACTCCATATGTACCTCCATCTGAAGATGATTTAAAGAAATTGTTTGATCCCATGTTTGATGAACATTATGAGCCAAGTGCTAATCAACTGAAAATTCCTACTTGAGGTCGCTCATATTCCCTGTGAATGACGTCAATCCTTCAATCTCAATATCATTAAGTCAAGAAGCGCCGCTGCGATCACTCTGTCTCATCAACAAATCATCAAACTTCGAGGGTACATCATGGAACTATGTCTCGTATCAATAATGAAGTTAATCCCTTTGCTACTCCTGAAGATGCTCCATTTGAAAATGTATTTGCTCATGAATCTTCATCAGAACCATCTTATTCAGAGACATCGACTCTGCTACTTCAGTCCCTCAACCACTGCCACATGAACACCTCAGTAAATGGACTCACGATCATCCTTTGGAAAACATCATTGAAATCCCTCTCATCCTGTATCCACACGGAAACAACTTGCAACAGATGCCTTATGGTGCTTCTTCAACTTCGTACTCTCTAAGATCGAACCAAAAGATTTTAAAACCGCCATGGATGAAGATAGCTGGTTCAATGCCATGCAAGAAGAAATTCATGAGTTTGATCGACTTGATGTATGGGAATTAGTACCTTCTCCAGATTGTGATATGATCACTGCTCTAAAGTGGATCTTCAAAGTGAAACTTGATGAGCATGGTGATGTGTTAAAGAACAAGGCTCGATTAGTTGCTAAAGGATACCGTCAAGAGGAGGGTATAGACTTTGAAGAATCTTTTGCTCCTATTTCTCGAATCGAGGTTATCGAATCTTTTGGCTAATGCGCTAGTAAGAACATGGTAGTCTATCCGATGGACGTGAAGACGGCATTCCTGAACGGAGATCTTAAAGAAGTCGTCTATGTCAGCCAACCGGCTTTGTGTATCCGAGCATCCTACCCACGTTTATCGCTTGAAGAAGGCTCAGATGGTTTAAAGCAAGCTCCAAGGGCATGGTATGATACGCTATCAAAGTTTCTTCTATCTACCGGATTCAGCAAAGGAGTAGTTGATCCAACATTGTTCACCAGGAAGTCAGGCAAACATTTAATTCATGATTAAAACTTATGTTGATGATATCATTTTTGCCTCGACTGACCCCAATGAGTGTGACCGTTTTTCTAATGAAATGAGTTCAAAATTTCAAATGTCAATGATGGGACAAATGTCATTTTTCTTGGGATTACAAATTTCGCAAAGTCCCGGAGGCATTTTCATAAATCAATCTAAATATGCAACAGAGATTTTAAAGAAATTTGGATTTGATTCATGTGACCTGTTGACACTCCCATGATTGATCGAACCAAACTAGATGAGGACCACTCAGGATCATGATTGACCAAACAAAATATCGTAGTATGATTGGATCCCCGATGTACCTCACAGCTAGTAGACCGGACATCTTGTTCGCTGTTTGCATGTGTGCTAGATACCATGCTAAGCCTACTAAAAAGCACCTTGAAGCGGTTAAACGGGTCTTTCTGTATCTCCAAGGAACCATCAATATGGGACTATGGTACCCGAAAGACACCGTATGTCACTAACAGCATATGCAGATGCAGATCATGCAGGGTGTCAAGATACTCGTCGAAGTACGTCCGGAGGTGCTCGGTTTTGGGTGATAAGCTTGTGAGCTGGTCATCAAAGAAGCAAATGAGTACTTCTATTTCTTCTACAGAGGTTGAATACATAGCCATGTCATCTTGTTGTGCTCAAATCCTATGGATGAGATCCCAATTATCTAACTATGACTTTGAATTTAACAAAATCCTCTGCATCGTGATAATAAAGTGCTATTGCTCTCTCATGCAACAACATACAACACTCAAGAGCAAAGCACATCGACATTCGACATCATTTCATCAGGGAACAAGTGGAAAAAGGTGTGGTGGAACTCTATTTTGTGAGGACTGAATATCACTTAGCAGACATCTTCACCAAAGCTCTTCCAAGAGAATGTTTTGAGTTCATACTTCCTCGACTAGGCTTGAAAAGTTTTCAACCAGAAACACTCAAACGTCTTCAGGAGGAAGACGAGAAGTAAAGGTCTATCTTCATCTATCTCTTGTAAATATTTATTCGAAAATCAAAATACAAAATTATAAAACCCTCAAAATCAAATAGAAAATTATAAAAACCTTCAAAATCCATAAAAATCGAAAAATTGAAAAAATCTTCAAAAAAAAAATGTTGTCAATTTGTCATGTTTTTTTCGGTTCGATAATATCTACGGTCTTTGGAGAAAGAGAAACAATGGTTTATTGTCATTTTCGTGCAATAACCCGGTTTTAAAAAAATGAGCCATGTTTTACCATGTTTTCAAATTCCATGCTCCGATTCTATAAACATTTATCTGCTGAAAACTAAATGCTTTGAAAAATAACTCGGTCTCTATTTTGATAATCATCAGGACTTATTTGTCAAAATCTCTATCTCTCAATCAACAACCTATGTCATTGATTGAGGGGAGAATGATTTCAATTAAATTAAAAAGTTATTTGGCATTAAATTGTTTTCAAAAGATGTACATGCATGGTTTATCAATGGAGTTTAAAGTCTTAAAATCCGATCCTTATCAGTTAAAACATTTTCATAATCAAGTCACAATTCTCCTTAAAAGCTTTCAAAATCAATTTAAATCAATAAGAGATCACAAATCTCAAATGATTTGATAATTGTGATCGGGGGAGAATGTGTGATTTAAAATGGATTTAAACTGATAATTAGGTAAATGGTTTTATAATGATGTACATGCTATCCTGCTCACATGTGACAAACGATTTTAAATTTTCCATGCACATGTTGAGAGGGAGCATCTATCTTAAACCTATGATTTGAAAAGTGATCATTTATCTCAATGTGTTGGTTCCCTCTAGTATGTGTAAAACTCTTTTCAAACCTCGAGGCACATATTGAGGGGGAGCAAATTCATGAAAACCTCATCCTTCCCCGAAATGCTTTATCTACTTGATTTGATCAAGGAAGTGATGGTGATATTTTTAGAAAATGGTAAACAAAGAAGTTAATTTCTTCCTCTTGCCTCCGTGTGCAAAACAATTTCAAACATTTGATGCACATGTTGAGGGGAGCACTTATTCTAAAAATATCAAAAACAATTCAGGTACAAAATGTTTTGATAATATATCACAAGTATCCGGATTGATTTTCAAATGGTTTTCAATTGGTTCCAATGGCCGATGAACAATACCAAATAGACCGACCAACTTTACTTTATGTACGATGATATAAGGATGTTAAGGTTAGGTATTGGTTCCCATGATCCGCCAGAACCGGAGGGATCTACCCAGGACAATCCACTAGTTAGTGTAGAAGTCCTTAGGTATGATGATAAAAGGAGAAAATGAGATATGGGAAGAGTGCGGACTAAGACTGAGCTAGTCTTTGGAATAAACCCAACAAGGTTCTAGCTATGAAGTCTCGGTAAGCACTGAAGGGGTTGAAGAATTAAAAAGAATTGAATGAGAAAATGGTGAAAACAAATAGCCCTCCAGTTATTCAACCTTAGGGCATAAACCGGGTTCAATTCATATACAACTGATGGTAACATCGGTATTGAAGACAAGACGTCATGGACCCGACGACCTTGCACTTCAACTTTCCAAACCACTCAAGTTCCTCTTAAAAGGACTTGTTTCATTCTCACGGGAACCGACATTATCTATCGACTTTCTCTTAGAGATTGTTGATATTGAAGAAGGAGACCCTCTCCCAGTCTCCGCACATGATCCAAATATGCACAAATTGAGTCTAGAGCCACGAGATCATCAATAAATCTCATTAGGACACTTTCAATGAAGACTCTCTGCTTCACACAATGTGGAAAGAGAGATTATATTTTAAGAGTCCTACGCAGTATCCTTGTGGTATTGCCGTAACATCCGAAAGTGATGTGTTTACACATTCACAATGAAGATGGAAAGCCTTCTGAAGCCAACATCAAATAAGCTCTGGTAGGTGGCATGTGAGATCTATTATATGGATCAACCATGTGACAACCGAACAGAAACAATGGGGCGATTCAATCTCTTGAATCAATCCGGTTCGTGTTAGGGATTGATGGATACCTTTGAAAACCGGTCTTTGTGCTTAACAAACTTTCTCTTTAGCACATCGACCGTGTACTCATTTTTCAAACCAAAAGGTGTTTTATGATTGATAATTGATTTTCAATAAAACCTTCGTTGTATTGCAAAACAATTTCTATTGAGCAATACACGATTGTTTTTCAAATCTATTTTCATCAATCGCTGGACTTAAAATTCGATTCACTCACTCCGAGTTGTCTTCTTTGAGACGCTCCGTTTGAGAACATTAGAGCATGCGAAACCCCTCAAGGAAATTCTTCGAATTTTACCCGATCCACAGTACATGTCTTGATCAACGGGAACCGTGGGCCGTGTACCTCAATTCAACGAAAGTGATCAAAGACACTTTCGTGCGATTTATTGCTAACTGTTGTATGCAGGTACGCCCGACGTTTGCATGTTCGTAATGATGCGGTCAATCCATAGCCGCATGCTCACTTAACACATTCATCTCAAAAGAAATCATGATTAGTGCATCAATGACTCTGATATTATCACTCCATGCTTCTCGCTACGCCGCCAATATCATGATTCAACAAATGCTTCCGCTACTCGATGAGAAGATATCATGATCCAGAATGTGAGCATGTCGGTCCTAAAGTCACAACATCACATAATACCAACACCACAAAGGAGGTCACAGAGATTTTTGATGGTCGATAATCTCAAATGATGGCTCAAAATTATTATCACGTGGATCCGTAAAAGACCTCCACTTGAAGTAACCAAACATGCAATGTGAAGAATCAATGACTACGAGCTTAGGAACAAAGGACTACATCAAGAATGCAAGAACAATTGTTAATGTCATATCCGTTTGTATTCAATGTAATTTTAGTGCATGATTGAGGTGACCTCCCTTAGGGGAGATTGTTAGGAATTAGAAATTCCGGGTATTAAAGAGTCGGTCACCTCAAGTATATGTAATCAGTAGAAAGCTCGTAGTCGTAGTTATTTTAAGTTAAGTAGTATTTAGTTAAGTAACACCGTGGAGGACGAACGGGTCTTTACCCACTGTATGCCCGATCCACGCCGATGTGTGGCGTTTTATGTAAGACTATAAATACTCTCTACCTCCCAAGGTAGAGAGTTGGAGCTCATAATAATATCTTTCACTTTCTTTCACTAAGTTCCCTAAACCTCTAACTTTCTCTCTCTAGAATTCCATCTATATGCTACCTTGTGTTAATGTTATGATGTGTATGTGAAAAGTTATATCTTACAGTATGTATTACGCTAAAAGAATCAACATAAATTTTCAAAACAGCAAATGATCCGTCCAATATATATTATGCATTTATTCACATATTTGATGTTTCACATGCATTCTGTTGTTTCCTTGGTGTCGAATTGAACTCGATCTCTTTCCTTTTTGTAGGTGGAAAAATACACTGAGGGGTTGTGCTGGGTACTATTGTACTACTTCTCAGGTGTTCCATCGTGGACTTGGTGAGTCACATCTTATAAATAAAGTTGAAGTCTATATCTTCATGTTTTCGTCTACTAAACACATTCCTAAATATGCCAAATGTATTCTCTACAGGTTTTTTCCATACCACTATGGGCCATTTGCATCTAATGACAATATTAGAAAACTAAACTAAACTGCTTTATTGTATTTTCAATTTGCCAAAGCAATCAACTGATCTTTTAGGATTTGTATAGCGACTGGATTGGAGGCATCGTGTTTAGATGGCCATGGATGTAGGTTTTTTTCCCTATTACTGCTCCTTTGAGCGCCAAAAGCTTTGATTATCTGGTTTGTACTATGCTCTTATATTCTTATGTCTAATCTCTATGTAGCTTTTTTATTGTCAATTAATGGTCTCTTTCGTGCACTTATTCTGTAGGACATCAAATGTTTGACACTTCCTCTTTACTATGAAATATGAATCAAGAACCACCTCCTATATATAACAACTGCGTTAGTGACCTTGAATTCGTAGATCCCGCAATTTTGGCAATTGATGGTAGAGTTCCTAATAGACTCAGTAGTCCAGGGCTAGACATGACATCAAACTTCCCTTCACAACATACTTCTTTTGAAAATGATAACAGGCTTCGACTATTGATGCAAAGATCTTTCACATAGCAAAACCAGAGATATACCGACCTAGGAGATCATTTAGCCTTTTCCCAAACAACAGGTTCTTATGGACTTTCTTCTAGAATTGTAGAATAACTCTGCCCAACAATCGATCTCCTTACCAGCAGATGGGTAATTTCTATTATGTGTTACTCCCTATATAGCAACAGTTGACTTGGCATAAAGCTTAGCAACATTGTTTTAGTGTCAAATATCTTAAATACCGATCCATAACCGAAACCAATACCATTAGTACATTGATATGCATGCTTTTATGCTAAAATAAAATAGTTAAGCTTATTCTTAGTAACAGAAGTCTTTGTGGTTTACAATTTAAGGTTGATGGTGGATAAACTATTGTGCCAATCACAGGCTGATAAGATAAAATTAAAGCTATAAAAATCTACAGGTCCTTATACTGTTATTTTTATTCTTATTGATAGTCCTATAAGATCAGTATCCAGTTCCACATCAAATTTATTGTTAGTTTTTTGCAGGAATCGTCACAGTTCCACAAAAGATCACTTTAGAGTGTCGTTGATCCAGTGAGGGCTATTATGTGGTTCTGAACAAGAGCTTGATCTTTTTTCCTTATCTTGACCCGTTTTCTTTAACAAAAGCATCCAAGGCCACAGGATTTAGCAACACTCTTCTCCTATCAATATCAGAGAGTATTATCAAATTAGTTAAGTAAACCAACATTATTCGCTGAGTTACAGAATTGCTAATGGTTGAAACAAATGTAGCATGTAACTTGGATTATATTGACTTTATCTTAAAGGGTTTTACGAGATCAGGGGTATCCATTGTTTCTTTGATCACTAATTTAGTTCAGGTATTAATAACAATAACTAAATATCACTAAGAGTATAGCTCCATTACTAGAAAATATGCCGTTTCATATAAAGGTATAAAATTGCTTGACATGATTTGAAATTTGTTTGTCTAGAAACATATCATATAATCTATGAAAATGCCCAAAGGAGTTTTTTGTAAGCTAATCTTATTTGTTGTTCCATATCTATTGTTACTGGAAGGATTACTCCGCCCAGCTCAAGATGCCGTTTAAGCTAACAACTGATGAATTGAGAATTACAACATGATATTTTGATGTTTGACGTGATAGCGTAAACCTTTTCGGACATGGTATTGGGTTGAACATTAAAGCTTCTTTTAAATATCCCATTTTTCTTATTATTTTTTTTGCAGTACGTGCTCTCAAGCTTACAATATGTAGCACCATTGTGCTCTTTGGGATTAGTGAAGGTGGGAAACTGTTTTTTTTTACCAAGTAAGCGTCACAGCAGATTCCTAATATAGATTATTCATATGTTGTGATCATAGTGTATATATGATTTTTAAGAATCCATTAAGTTACTTTGGTGCCAATATTAATACTTTTTGTTAAAACTTGATATAATATGTTTCATGTGCCAGCTTCGTGATAGATCTTCTCATCAAGGGACACTTGCATATAATGATTTCCAAATATGCATATAATGATTTCCAAATATGATTAACATTGTCTATTGTACATTGTGTAGATGCCTCAAACAATAGCCAAGTTGTTCCGGTTATAATACACTTAATGGGTAAGTTTTAAAACAATTATTCAATTTAAAGGATGGCCATGTAGATAATTGTTAAAACCAGGTTCATATAATACACTTAATGGGTAAGTTTTAAACATATTTGACAAAGAACATTCACCAAGTCAAAGTGAGCAAGACTTGATGATTGAAATTTTTATTAGGAACTAACTAAAAAGATTGTTTTTATGTTAGATGGAACAAATGTAGAGACTATCCGACAAGCCATTTCGTCTGCGACAACCATTTGACTCTGTTAAGAAAGGGGAGCAAGTGGCTATCAAGGTAACTTTTACCTATCTCCGTTGTATTACTAAATTAGATTCAACTTCACGTATTATGATGCTTTGGTTAACTATATCATCAGATAAACACATAACCACATGTGACACATTCTGTAGAACTGCTTCAGAAACACAGACATATCTGTGTTGATTTATCAGGTGCATAATCCTCTTCATATTTCACATTGCTAAGTGTTTATTTACTACCGTATAAAATAACTTAAGGGGAGTTTGGCTAGGCTTATTTAGGCTATTATTGGCGCGTGTTTAGGATAACTTTGAGTTTATTCAAAAAGTATCTAAAAAGTGCTTATTAGCTGTTTGGAGGGTTAAAAATATGTTTTGATAACACACCTTAAAAGGTGTGTATCTAAAACACGATAAGCTATTTTGTAAGAGTAGGCATACACCCCCATAAATTAAACATAGAAATAGTACTATCTTTCCTATATTGTTAGTCACTTTTCATGTCTTGTATAAAACAAAAAGAGGAGAAGAATGCATCGTTTATGTATACCTGGTTGATCACCAATGAAAGTGAAAGACTTTCGAGTGGTTGACCAGGCACTCCACGACATCTTATCGATGTGAGCAAAAAAACACAATCTTTAATAGTAGCCAGTCTATGATCTAGAACCCGAAGCCATTGACGTCATCAAATACAAATTTCAAATACCAGTATACACTGTTGGCCCAAACGTACCCAACATCCAGCCCAAACATACTCTTCCGAAATTTGTGTCTGAAGGTGACGAAAGAGACAAGTTTCAACCATGTCATTTTTCTCGCTACTGGGTATAGTTTATTTGCTGTATTACTTAGTGAGGCTGTATGGTGGGGACTACATGTTGATATAGACTTAAAATTGTGAATGGACTTTCTCATAGCAATCTGTTTCTATAATTTCTTTCTGTTAGTTTAAATCATGTGTTCTTGTGTGATTGGGTAGATTATTATATCTATGTCATCTATAAAGCAAATAGGCTCATACTTGTGCCAACTTTGTGTCGGAAGATGACCAAATCAACAAAGGCTTAGGTAATATTACCAATGAAATAACCTCTTTCATTCGTATACCTGCCCCTTTGACATATACTTGTAATGAAATCACTTGAACATACATTTGTATGATGTACTTAACAGTATAGACAGTCAACTTACTTAAACTATAAATGTTTTTTCTGTTATAAAAAGGGCAGTGATGAGAACTTAGGAAAGTCATGCACCACTCTGATTCATTGTGATTGATAAACTTTCTCCAACCCATATTTTATTTCTGAGCCCATTTATCTACTTTATATTTGATTAAAGATTACTCTTCAATGTAGATTATTTTCAAAATCTATAAGTTGGTTTTTGACAGTTAATATTAATGCATTGGTCATATGGATGAGGATCCAGATGATGAGATATCTTTATAAGAGATCAAACCATGATGCGGACCGTATAGCTTTGTTTAGCTGCTAGGGATAAATATTTGGTTTCTGATGGTTCCTCCAATCCTTTGAAAGAGTATATTTTGTTGGCATCTTTTTATAATGAGAAACCGCAGTCAAAAAACTTATTTTACAACTACGGGTGTTAAAAAGCTGCCTGACCCGTGCTTGACCTGAACCTGGCTAAGACTATTTGAGATGGGTTACCCCGCTCAACCCTGTTCTGACCCGGTCGACCCCTGTTTTTATATGTCATCCATAAAGCAAATAGGCTCATACTAATGCTAACCTTGTGTCAGAAGATGACCAAATTAACAAAGATTTCAAGTAATTTTACAAATGAAATAATTTCTTTCATTTGTATGCTTGCACCTTTGACATTTATTTTGAAATGTTTTTATAAACCATTGAGCTGTAGCGTCGTAAGGATTTTGACATGTTAGTTACAAGGCTAGGCCTAGGATTTGCATGTTTATGTTATGAATGTCATAAATTGTTGGACATGTCAAGTTCTGAGTATTTTATCTTATCTGATGTTTGTTTATGGGTTTGGTTACTTTTTATATTCAACTGTGCTATATCATTCGAGTAAATAAGATACTTAATGTGCCAACTTTGTGTTGGAATTTGACTAAACCAGTGAGGCAGTCAAGCCATGAATTTATGAATGAACTTATTTTATTTTATCAAGCCATGAATATCTTAATATCTCTTGTGATTTGTGTATTTAAGTTTGTGTTTTTCAGGATGTTTGTGATCTAAATTTACGGTCAAGGTTTCAAAACAGGTCCTGATATATGTTGCCAACCCTGATTATTAGCTGAAGGTGCATTCATACAAGACAATTTTTTTTATACAAATGAGGCGTTGTGACAGATTACAATATTTGGCTGAGTTGTGAAATGCACATTCAGATTTGAAGCTTTTTTGGTATATAGTTTGTGTGATGTGGTATTGCGTCTTTCATATTTTTGAAGGTTAATTGGTACAAAATATGAGGTAGGGGATAATAGCTCGGTTCTTGTGTACCGTCTACACCTTCCATAGCTAAATGACTTGTGAATAACTAGATAACCAGTTGCTATAAAACTGACCACCAAAATAGTGTTTCAATGTGCATTAAAACAACACTTGGGTGAGTACTAAGTGATCGACTTTTAGGTAGTCTAACAATGAATTCGGTTCATATTGTAATTAATTATAGTAGGAAACTTAGGTATTAACAATATGTCAGAACCATATATTGATAATGTGATAATAAAGCCTGTGTGGTACTTTTCTTCTTGAGTTACTTTCTATGTGATATGATTGTATGAACAAGGTAACAAAGGTACTATGTATCTTTGACTTTAGACAATCTATACCATTGGTTAACTTTGATATATTTGAAAAATGTGGGTGTTTAAAAAGGTTCAAACCATAAACATGATCACATGTCGAAAAATATTGGTTGTTTACAGAATTCAAACTGTTTGACAGAGTTAAATACGATATTTGATGTTTCAGGTGCTGAAAAGGGTTATGCAGGTTTAGGCGGAAAAAGCTGAGAAGTAAGGTAGCTGCTACGGAAAGTTTATGCGTGTTGATAAAGAACACGACAATAGGCTAAATGCGAATTTTCGTATTTCTTGATTGCACAAATGGTTAACTTATGTAAATTTAGATCTCAAGAAACGGTATAACGTCATTCTAACTTTTATCAAACATGAATTTCATCATCATCATTGGCAAGGTAACGAGTTTTGCTTAAAGCTTATTTTTCGTTAACTTAAGTTTTTTAACGATATTTATAAGGCTTGCTCGCCAATTGAACAGGCTATGCTTTGATACTTTGTTCTTGCGTACAACTTTGTAAATTCATATCCCTTCTATGCAAAAGTTTCTATTTTGTAGGTACATTTTAACTGGTCGTAAATTTATATCCTTTCTATGCAAAAGTTTCTTCTGCCAATGGAGTTACATTTGATGATGGAATGGAGACCATCAACATTGGCGGCCTTACAATGATCATATCAGAGCTGCAGCAAAGGTTGTTATTATAACTCAATGTAACCATTGTATGAGTTTTTATTCATGTTGCACGACTGTAATACAAAAAACATACAGCTTAGATTTGAAAAAAACTACAATAATATCAAGATTAATATGACGCATTATAACGGTTTGCTTTTTTGATAATGTTTTTATAAAGTAATTTCATATCCTCCTAAATTTGTCTCAACAAATCCCTCTAACGAATACATGACAATTATTCTGTAATGTTATTTATTGTGTGTTATTTGGTGTGCATATTTCAATTAGGCCAGAGTGTCAAGATGATGTTATGAAACCTGGACCTAAGACCAAGTTCTGCTCCAATGAATGTCTAAGTTTTTAATAGTGATTGCTTTAATGTTTCATGCAAATTTAGTTAATCCGTTGCCCTGCATCCGAATCAATATGACCAATTGCCAAACTCACGAATGAATTCTTGAAATTTTTAAATCTAAATTGTGATAATCAGTTTAAATAAGAAATTCCTAACGCCCCTCCTCATAAAACAGCCGGTGGGATACAAGTTGGCTATCCTTTATTCTCTTAACCTCAAAACATACATCTAACGGAAAGTAACCACAACACACAGAAAGGATTAGTCTTGTGATACGAATGATTTGTCTTATTAGTACAAATTTTGTCAAATGAATATAAAATGGTGGTCTTTTAATGTTGACTTAAATTGAAAAAAAGATGGAATGTTGCATTTGACAAAGTTGTTTGAAAATAGCTGTTGTGCATAAAAGGATACGAAAAGGGGTATGGCTTTTACTTTCCTTTTTGCGTTCATTTTATGTCTATTGACCTCTATGATATAAATCTTAGTTGTACAAGAAAATGAATACACGCCGGCATGGCTATATTAAAATACATATCTTAACTCATTGTCATTAAAAAATAAATAAATGCAATACTACACCCCTTATTTGCCAAGACTAATTTGGAAAAGGCATACAATAGGAGAAAAATAGCGCAAACTATTACAAGACCGACAAAGCTATAGATAGCAGCCTATCTTTTGTTCTTAAGACACTTTCTATCTCATAAAAGTACATAATTTGTGTCTGAAAAAGCTGTCCGTATTAGTAATTATGATTCACTTTTAGTTATAAACGGCTCAACTTGTGTTGACTTTATCTCAAACAGATTTGATTAAAAGGAAACCAGAATGGGTCAAATGAGTTAAAAGTAAACCAAAACATCAATTTCCTAACGACTACCGCCTACCTACCTAATCAGTTTAATTCTAAATTTTTTAGATATTAGCATGGAATGTAGGATACTGTTATGATGTCTTGGTTACAGTTAGTGGAGACAAAAATACACTCTTCTGAAAGCACGAATTCGAGGGTTAGGACTTGAGACCTTCCATCAGATATTGCGGAGCAGGGATATGATCAATTGTTTCATATATTTTATCATTTGACTTGGCAACAAACTTTTGTTACAGATTCCTGGACAACATTATCGTTCATCTAGAGATATGTGTAGGAATTTATGCAAAAAAGTAAATGATATTGGTATTGAAAATCGTGGACATTGTTACTCACCTCGAGGAAGATCATGAGGGAAAAATAGAAGGATCTGATGAAAGTAGCTCCTTCGATTTATATTTCAATAAAAAGATCAAGGTCAACTTATAGTAAACGTGCAGTGATGAAAGATCACCCATTGCTCAAACTTTAGGTTTTTATTAAATCATTAACATTATTTGATGGTTCGACAACTTATTGGATACTTATGTATTACATTCTATGAAAGGAATATTAAGGGTCATCTATTCTATGCTTGCTTTGATACCGCGTTTATCGAAGACAAATTGCTAAAGGTACAAAAATAAGTTTTACAGTATATTGATAGTCTTTAAAATGTCATCATATGTTTTCTCGACTTCATTGTAGTTTTCCATAATGATATTTATAAGGCTCGCTCGCCTATCGAACAGGTATGCTATGATACTTTGTTCTTGCGTACCATTTTGAAACTTTTTTCATCTCATATTCGATAAACGTTTATTTCTTTTTGTTCTTAATGCTTTCAATAAAAAACTTGGTAAGTTTATATCTTATTTTTAGTTAACTTATTTTTTCAAAATGATAAGTTACAAACCATTAGCAATCCTTAATTATCAACAGCAAACCCTTTGCGAACCTAAATAAGCATCAAAATTCAATCAGAAATATACACCTTCAAAAACAATACATTTACGTATATTCAATGTGAAAGTATGAACAAAGATTATATTTGAGATCTATTTTACCTTTTAGGTATGATGTAACACACTCAGTTAGACCAGACTTTGAATATAGATAAATAAGGGAAATGGAAATAGGTATATTGTAGGTAAATCGTATCAACAAAATAATAATAATGTTCATCCCCTTCTCTTTCTCTTCCTTTGGTGAACTCGAGAAGGAGGCGCTGACCCTGCTGAAGCGAATCCGAAAGTTCTAGGTCACTCAAGATATTGGCGCGCGTGGTGCTAACTATATTATTAGTAGGGTTTGTTTTGCTATTGCTAGAGAAGTGGGGGCCCAATTAGTCTCTCGGCTCCCCACTAATTTTTTGTAATTTCCTTTGATTTTCTAATGAAGTGATGTTTTATAAAAAAATAAATAAATAAATAATAATAATAATAATAATAATAATAATAATAATAATAATAATAATAATAATAATAATAATAATAATAATAATAATAATGATGATGATAGTGGACGCGATGTATGTGTTGATCTTACGGGTTCGTCGCCTTTGACGCAATCCGGGTTGATTGATTTTATACCAGGGCGAGCGATCAGTGATGCTGCTCAGCGTAAACGGGTTAAGTACAATGCTAAATGTGCGGATATTGGGTATGGGTTTCTCCCCTTCTCTTTTTCCTCTTTTGGAGAACTTGAGAAAGATGCAGTTACCTTACTCAAGCGTATTCGACGTTTCTCGATGACTCAGGACATTGGAGCGCGTGCAGCAGTTCATATCTTTAATAGGATTGGCTTTACCATTGCTAGAGGTGTGGGGGCTCAGTTGGTTTCGAGGCTCCCCACTAATCTTTTGTAATCCTATGAGTTTTTAATAAAAGTGTGATTTATAATTAAAAAAAAAAAATAATAATAATAATAATAATAATAATAATAATAATAATAAATGGTAATAATATTATAAAATGTAAAAGATTTTCATGATTAATATTGTATATAACAAAATGTTATAAAGTAGCTATCTCCTTTTAGCCGTATTATTAATTATGGTAACATTAATTATACTTCTTAGCTGTTTAAATTAACTTTTAATAACTTTTAACTATATATTTGTAGTACTAAATCCTAAAAATAAAAAACACAAATCAAAGTACGTACCTGCTTTTAATCGTTTAATGCATTATGGTAACATCATTTATATATCTTAACCCTTTCATTCAACTTTCAATTACTTTTTAGTATATATTTGATCCACAAAATCATAAAAATAAAAACCACAAGTCATACCCGTCCATCGGACGGGTTTTGACACTAATATATATATATATATATATATATATATATTTATATATATATATATCTTTACTTATCTAAAATGGAAAAACGGTCAAAGTGGAAAAGTGAAAACTTGAATATTGAATATTGAAAGTCAAATGAGAGAGAAATGCATAGTGTAATTAATACTCTTATTAAAACATCACACTACTTAAAAATACAATAATTTATTCACAATGTACAACCAATTAAAAGCACATCTACCAAATTAAAAACAACAAATTAAAACACCACTTATTAAAAAGTACAATAAAATTTTCATAATGTACAATATAAAGAAGCTACAACATAATCCAACACACTAATTAATGATATTTTTAAAACATCCTAAAATGAAAAGTACATGTTATTATACACATTAATAAAACACACAAAACTTCATACAAGTTAACAAGTTGATGTTACATATAGTTTTGAAAATCGGATCGGACAGGACCAACGTGTTCAACCGGGAACCGATGTCGCACCGGTTTGGCTAACCAATTAAAGCCGTCCAAAACGAACCGAGAGGGACCCGTTGAAACCGATACAAATGTTGAAGACATTTATTTCAAATGGATACTATTAATACATATCGAAAACCGGGTTGACCCGGGACGCTTCAAACGTGTTAACCCGATTTAATTTGACTTGTTTTCGACCCAACCTGTCGGGTTGACTCGGTTTAAATCGACTTGTTTTTTAACCGGAACGGTTCAACCGGTTGAACCACCCGGGTCGAACCGGGTTTCAAATTTGACAAAATTATATGAGAAATGATGAATTAGTTGTGGAAGTGAAAGGTTGAGACATAAAAACGAAAGATAAATGTTTGTATTCGCATTTTTTTGTTTATGTACACTAACTATTTATGTACTACAGGTCTTTAGGGACACAAAAAAATGGTGTTAATTGCTCCTTCCAATAAAAAATAGCGTTATTATTATTTAATATTGATTAATGCAACTTACAAAAATGCTATAAAAAAAAATCTCAAATACAAAACAACGCTATCAGAAAAACAATATAATCATTCAAAATGGATTCCTTAACACTTAAAATCCTGATTCATGAAACAAACTTAATCACCGCTAAAATTTTGTCGGAACTAGATACCGCTGCCGCTAGGCGCGGGTACTCGTCTAGTATATATATATATATATGAGTCCGGATCGATTGAGAAGGGTTTAAGATTGAGAAGAGTGAGAAATGATCTTGATCATTCATTTTCTTAAAACATCACAAGGGCAAGATGGGTATTCATGGTTTTCTATTCCAATGACTTAATAAAAGCAGCATGCGTTTTTTTTTTACCATTGTTCAAGTATGACTTTGGAAATATCCAATTGATTCATTTTTTTATTCATTTTCTTGTTTCTGCTCGTTACCTCCCAAGCAATATTCTAAAAGTTATGAGTCCTCCTGCTCTCTTTTTATTAGTTAATTAGGTGATGTACAATGACAAACCCTTTTATCTTGATACATTTTATTAGTGATATGATTCATTTTTATTGTATCCATTAATAAAGACTAAAAAAATTGATTGACCTAGTTCATCATTTTGTTCCAGTATGTCGTGATTAAAGAAAATATATTGCAATAGACTACTATTGATTCACTAATTTAAATGATTCAAAACAAAACAACAACAAATCATTTAGTGATTCACTATTTCGTTTATGAATTATATACCCCCAAAAAATGATATTACATTTAAATTAATGATATTACATTTAAATGATTCACTATTTAAAAAATGATATTACATTTAAAAAAATGATAGGTGATTCACTAATTGCAATGATTCGAAACCCAAAACATATGCTTCATAGATATTACATTTAAAAACTTGAATCATATGAAAAAGATTTTCTTTAGTCGTAGTTTTAGATTTCCAAAATACCTCTATTATCATCAAGACATGTTTATCTATTTTTTAAATAAATAAAATGTTTGATTCACAAAATCATAAAGAAGAATAAATAAAAAAAAAATGACGTCCCATGCTTTGATCAAATTTGAATTTTTGAAAATCGAAGTAACTGTTTGGAACCTTAACTCTTCAATTAAATTTTCATCAATTCAATTACTATTTTACCCCCATCATTTAAATTAACAATTGATAGGATGCATTAAAACCGATTGATTTTAATGGTGCTAGATTACTCTTCCAATCACATAAATCTTACCAATGGAAAAAGCCTATATATATATATATATATATATATATATATATATATATATATATATATATATATCTTAGTTTATAAAATGTCGTTTTTACTTTTGTACTAAATGATAAAAAAAAAGTGTCTAAAGGTAAAATAAAAACGGTGGTGCCGATACATTACTACTTCTATCTATTGAAGCTGTATAACTACTTAGAGACAATACATTCCTATTTTGAATAGGGTAAAAGAGATAAGCTTAAAACAAAACTTGTAATAATCTTTTTCAAGATGAATTTAGGTATTCTTATGGGATCGTAAGACAAGTTATTACGAGTACTAAAGTAAACTACTTCAATAAATGTTAAAAAAGAATGAACAGATCTGAGTGGTTTGTAACTACTGAAAGGGTGCAATGTGCACTTAAAGATGTAGAGAAAGAAAGTACCGTAGAATCACTATTCTTGAATGAAACAAATATTCTTTGTGAAGTATATCCATAAAAAGGGATAAATTGTGTTGGATTTATAGGATGCACCGATACACTACGAACCAAACAACGTAAAGTCAGAGGGGTCTTGGATGGGTGTGCAACATGTGCCGTTGCACAGGGCCTCCACTTAAACAGGGTCACATTTTTATTAGTTTTGCATATAAGTACACATAATATTAAACATATATGATTCATATAGTTCAAGTTTATATGCAATTTCTCTTTAGGTTACCAATGTAACAAGGTCACTTTATTGTTATTGTCTAGGGTCACCGAAAAGTATGAAACGGCCATGCGTAAAGTATAATTATTTTGTTACTTTAATACTCCAGTTTAAGACTATTCCATAAGGGGTTCAAATCCTCTCAAGTTAGGTGTTCTTCAACCATTGGATTAAATCCAATGGTCAAGATTAAAAGACTCTTTTTTAATCTTAACCACTGAATTTAATCCAATGGTTTAATAACTCTCAACTTGACTCAAGTAATGGGAGAATATGCTAACCTATTCCATAAGAGTGCTAAGCGGAGATGGCTATACCAGTAAGTTATGCGAGACACGAGTTGTCACGTCAGCTCTTATTGTATAACATTTTTATAACATAAAACTAAACAAATGCTTTCTCCAATCATATAACACAACCAAAAAACTCAATTTATACAAAAAAAAATTGTTATCCGTATGCCGATGCGCCTATGACCCGTTGCAGATTGCGGCATCATGGGACAAAAAAAAGTGTATAACGTTGCCATAACGTGCAGCACCAATGTCTCTAACATTGTTTGTTTGTTTTTGTTTTTGTTTTTTTTTTTATATTATGAGATATGTTTGTATAAAATGTGTCTATAACAGTATTATCTTTTTCTTATTCCCAGCCCAAGAAACACCCATTACAAGATCTATAAAGATCAAGAAACACCCATTATCAACCCGTGAATATAAAAGAAACCATAAACACAACTTGGATGTTGTGTTCTAGAAAAAAACAATAAAAACATCACAAACCCATTTCATTTCAAAGAATACTTACCCGACACCTATTAAAGATGAACAACATCCTAGATAAGGTGTCCAAGAACAACCATCAAAAAGACTTGACAAGATCAATACCCAACAATAACATCAGCAACCAAAAAAAACCACATTATATCCCTTCCCAAGATTCGAACTCAAGATTTCAAAAGACATAACAACAACCTTTCCATCTCTTCAACAACAACAAACCGACTAACAACTCATCTCCACATAAACCAAAACGAAAATTAAACAAAATTTTAAATCAAGATCTTGGGTTTCGAATTTTTTTAACGGGATCTTCAAAAATGTATTAGAAAAACCTTTCATCGATCAGAGATCATTTCGAAAACCAACCAAACCTGTTTCAGAACTTAGAAATCAAAATCTCACCCGAGACCTTAGGATAGATCTTCTAGCTGTAAACCATAACATATTCCAAAGTGATACGAGGTTTTAAGTGATGTGTTGGGTGGTTCGGTTTGAAGAAATATAACACAAAACAAAGAAACACATTTCAAACAGTCCCAAATTTTGTGTTTAAAAATTTAGATTAAAAAGTAGAAAAAATGATTGATTTGTGTTAATCGCGGTTGAAAAATAAAAAAAAAAAGAAACAAAAGAAGAGATTTGTTGGTAGATTATAGATAAACAAAAGATTTTGATTTGAATTTGAGTTAGATTTTGATTGATTTTGGGTTGTGAGTGTTTGTGATTCGTTTGTGTTGATAGTGGCTACAATTGTATGTTTTTAGGTTAGGTAAAAGTTTTTTGTGTAAGAATTAGATGAGAAGTTAGAGGTGTGTGTGTGGCCGAGTTTTGAGTGAAGTAAAAATAGAGGTAGAAGATGAATGTGAGTGAAATGACTAGAAGGCCCATCACATGGCCTGCAGATGACTACTTAGCGACAATTTTTTAACTGATTAACGGTCAAATGACCGGTCTGTTACAAAATGTTATGTACAGGGACAAGCAGTGTAATTTTTAAAGTTTTAAGACGAACGCTGAAAAAGTATGTAAACCAGAGGGACCATTTTTGTAATCAACTCTTTTATTTAGAGTAAACTACACCATTCGTCCTTGTGGTATTCGTTGACTGACAAGTTTAGTCCTTTGACCGAAAAAAATGCACCGTCCATCTTTAACTGCGAAACGTTATGTATCGTTAGTCCCTTACTCTAACTGGCATGACTAACGGTCGTTATACCTCATCCACTCGAGGGTATTTCAGTCTTTTCCTACCCATAAGGACCAACGGTGTAATTTCGAATTTTTTCGACAATATTTTTCCGATTTTTGTCTTCCAAAATTTTTTTTCCCAAAATTTTTCCCCAAATTTTTTTCCCAAAAATTGTCGCATGTGAAAAAAAAAAAATTCGTCGCACGTGAATTTTTTTTCATCACATGTGAAAATTATTAGAATTTCCTTTTTCGAATTTTTTTCATATATGAAGAAAAATGTGAAATTTTCGTCATATGTGAAAAAAATTCACATGTGAGGGAAAAAATTTCCAAATTTTTTTTCATATGTGACAAAAAAAATTTAGAAAAAAAATAAAAAAAAATATTTGAAAACACAAAAATTCGGAAAAAAAATCCAAAAACAAATTTTCGAAATTTTTTTCAAAAATTTGTTTATCTGTTTTAATACGTTTTCATACGATTCCGTCCGGTTTTCTCACTTTTTATTCGTCTTTATCCGTTTTTATACGTTTTCTTCCGTTTTAATAACGTTTTTATCCATTTTTATGTTTTTTTTTCCTTCTGTTTTTTTACGTTTTCATCCTATTTTGATCTAATGGCTAATATAAGTTAACCAATTTTTCTAAGAATTTCCAAAAAATTTCGAAAAATTTTCAAAATCGAAAAAAAAAAAAAATTGAAAATTTTTTTCTAATAAAAGTTTTTTTTCCGATTTTTTTTTTCAATATTTGTTTCGAAAAAAAATTTTGATTTTTTTTTATCCAAATTTTTGTGTTTTCAATTTTTTTTGTCACATGTGAAATTTTTTTTGAAAACTTCGGAAAAAATGTTTTTTCAATTTTTTTTTTGTCATGTGAAAAAATTTCGAAAAAAGAATTTCTAATAATTTTTTCACATGTGACGAAAAACTTTTCCGCGTGTGTCAATTTTTTCACATGCCACGATTTTTGTGGGAAAAAAATTCGAAAGAAAAAATTTTGGGGAAAAAAATTTCGGAGAAAAGATTTCGAAATAAAATTTTTCGAACCGTTGGTCTTCATGGGTGGGAAAAGACTGAAATACCCTCGAGTGGATGAGGTATAACGACCGTCAGTCATGCCAGTTAGAGTGAGGGACTAACGATACATAACGTTTCGCAGTTAAGGATGGACGGTGCATTTTTTTCGGTCAAAGGACGAAACTTGTCGGTCAACGCATACCATAAGAACGAATGGTGTAGTTTACTCTTTTATTTATGTTAAACAGTTAAAGTAATTCGGAACACAAAAAGGAGATGACAAGAAGTTAAAAACGAATATTCAAAAGTAGTTGCTTTAATATCTGTAAGGGAGGAGGGAGTCCAAGTTTCATACCCTAATACCCTGAGGGTGCCACGTCACCTCTATCCAATAAAAATCTTCCAACTCAAAACTACCCCAATACTACCCTAACACTACCCTAAGTGGACGGAGTGGTACCCGATACTACCCTAAACACTAATATTCACAAAAAAAAAAATAAAAGTGAAATCGGCGGGCTCGATTTCATACCCGATTTATGGTACCCGAATTGGACGGAATGGTGTAGCCGACTACCCGAGTGCTACTCGATGGTGAAGCCGACTCCACTCCGTGGTACCTAAACAAGATCCACATACAAACCAAAAAATTTGCAAAAACATTCAAGGATAATCTCTTTTAATGAAAAATGTATTCAAAAAGCTTGAAGTTGATAACGATATATACGTGTTTGGTGCACTTTAGTAACTTTTTCTCTATTTGATAGATGCTAAGTAACTTTTTATATCATGTTGGTGCCAGTTAATGCTACAATATTTTTGTTTTACAGTAAACCAGTAAAGAGTTTGCGTGTTATAGTGATGGGTACTTAAAAATTAATATTAACGGTATCAAAAGCTAAAAGTCCGCTGTGTCCGTTCGGCTCGAGCCCGTTTGGCCGTGCTCTTTCGAGCTCTAGCTTATTTGGCCCGTTGCCCGTTCGGTCTTGAATATTTGTATAATGTGCTTTATTATTTGTATTAGTGACATTTAATGCAAAAAAATTATGTTTAAATTGGTTGTACAATATGCTTGATTATTTGTATTTCTTTTGTAATTATTGTTTTAATAATTGCATTAATTATATTTATTCATCATTTAATTAATTAACCACATAAAATATCTTGATCATATTAATACTGCTTTGTATTTTGTATATTAAATTTTAAGACTTATAAGTTATGTAGTAGATAAATTAATGTTAGAAAATGTGTTTTAATTAGTATAATGTTATTTAATTTGTATTTCTTATGTAAAAGTTATTTTATTAACTGCATTAATTGTATTTATTGACCGGTTAATTAATTGACTATATTAAATATTTTGACCATATTAATTGCTTTAAATCGGACAACAATATTTAAAATAGAGAAAATATTGTTCATAACTTATATATAGATTGTTTTTTCACTCTCAAGGATATATTATAGGGCCCTATATTATATAGCGTGATGTAAGTCACAATATTCGTACAATTTAATTTAACATTCACTTGCACTCACATGTTTTGACGAGGTGTTCACACTGCTTCATCAATTCATTAAAACTTTAATCAAGTTGGTTGAATCTTTCGTAAAACAAATTAAAACAGTTTAGTAATTAGTTCGAACAGCTGCAACCATTAAACACGTAGAATACAAGCAACCTATAAATAAACAAATAAAAAAATGTCCTAAAGCGTAAAAAGGATAAACATTACGTTACTTTAATGTAAAAGATAAATAAATAATTGATGTTGTGTAAGGTGCTTGTCATTAACGTTGTCTATATTTTTTTTATTTTTTTTTATTTTAACATTTACCTAATTGTTACCGAAAAAAGTAAAAACCATGACAATAGCATCTTTCGATTCATGATCATTATTTAATGGGTTAGCTTATTTGTACAATCTTTTTTATTTTTTTACTATATTTATAATTTTTAAACTAAAATACACCGTTGGTCTTTAAATTTGTCAAATTTCATCGCATGGCATCTAAACATAAGACTTTCATCGCCATCAGTTCCTGTTCCAAGTTTTTGAGGCCAAACTGGTCTCTTGACCCGTTTTCCGTTAGTCAACCCCGTTACTCGCCGCTTGCTTTTGTCTTTAGTCCGATTGCATAACTGTCATTTCGTTATTTCTATTAAACAAGTCTGTATTATTTCCACATGTCATATCCTTCTTCCCGCCCCATAAACACATAGACTGTATTTTTATTTTCGTCCCGCAACTTTCTTTAAAAGAATTATCACAATTCACAAAATCTAATTGCATATCACAAAACCAGTTCATATTATTCAGAAAACCAAAACATGGATTTTACTCTATGGAAAGTAAGAAGACATCCAGGTTATCCAGTTGATGATACCGTTCTCTACAACTCTGCTAAGAAGAAATACGGTATGATTTTTATTTTGTTATAATCATTGGAATTTCTAATTGGGGTATACTTTTTTTGGCAATTAAGTTTTGATAATGTGCTCTTTTCTATTGAAATGTTTTCAGATGGTAGATCTAATATGTTTAGCGTGAGGGTTAATCACAGTAGAGTTTTTAAATATTGGTCTGATAGAATATACGATGAAGGTATGGAAACTTTAGTTGATTTAGTTGATGTTGATAGTGTGTCGGTTGAAGAGTTGAATGTTCTTATGTATGAATATGGTTACTAGCTAGGTTCAAAAAATTACTATTACTTTGTTAAGCCCGGTAGTAATTTAGATGATGGTTTGTATAACCTAAGTGAGATTGCCAATTTACAAATATTAAAAGATCTTATTAATGATCATAAGAAGATAGAACTTTATGTTGAAAATGGTAAGAAAAGATTGGATGTTCATGAAATGTCACCAAAGACAATTAGAACAATTATTGGTGATGTGGATGCAACAAAGAAGAAGGCAGCTTTTGCTATTGTTCCATATTGCTCAAAGAAAATGTTCTTAGAAAACATTGTTATAAGCATGTGGCAGAGGATTTAAGTCAAGTTACACAACTACCTTTGGAAGCAATACTATGGTACAATCTAGTCAGATACCAAAAATAGAACCCTTGTTTTCATCTTTAGAGGTTTGTCAAACTGAAGATGTTTTAGGTGATGGTAATCAGCAAATAGATAAACCTGTTGACCATATCCAAATAGATAGTCCTATAGTGGTATGTCAAACTGAATAAGAGTTAGGTCATCAAGACGAGGACATAGGTAATCCCGTTGAGCATATCCAAAAAGGTAAATCTGTAGAGGTATGTGAAATTGATGAAGATTTAAGTGATGACAATGTGAGTGAAACAAATATTTATGAGAGTGATGATGATGATATTGAGAACATTTGAGATGAAAACACAAATGTTGATGAGACAAATAGTTTTGAGGAGCCTGATGTTGTTGTTAATCTGTTCAAAGTGACTGAGACTACAGAGTTACCATATACAGGTAGCTCTAGCCAGATACCAAATGATTTTTTTAAGAAAAGTAAGTTAGATCTATTAGATGATAATGAGTTTTCAAGTGGTTCTGAGAATGAGGATGAATATGTAATTAGGAAGAAAAAGATGAGGGCATACAAGAAACAAAACTTAATTGAGGCAGAACAAGTAGAGGACGAAGTATACTTTTTCTGTGGTCAAACTTTTGTAACTGCAAAAGAAGTCAAAGATAAGATCAACCTGCTTTCAATACAGACTAGGAGGAAATTGCAACTCGCTAAGAATGAAAAACAGAGAATTAGGGTTAGGTGTGTCGAAACAATATCTGTTTGTGGTACAAGTCAAGGTGTTGGCCTATGAACAACCCCAAAGAGGAAAACAAGTCCATTAACTAGAGGCCGTGGAAGGGATGTATATTTGAGATCACTCAAGGAGCAAGCAAAAGATTGCCCATGGTTGTTGCATGTAGCAAAAAATACAGCTAAAGATTTATGGAGTGTTAGAACTTTAAGGGATGAACACAAATATTTGCAATCAAGAGAGATTAAAGCTTGTGACTACAAGTTTCTCTAAAAGCAAATAGCTGACCAAGTTCAAGTTAATCCAGTTCCAATCAGGGTTGTTCAAGATCAGCTCAATAAACAGTTTGAAGTTCAAGTGTCTATGCAAAACGCATTAAGAGCAAAAAAACAAGGTAGAAATTGAGATTAGGGGTTGTAGAAAACTAGAAGGGGGTTGAATAGTTTACCAATTAAAAACTTCGTTTTGAAACTTATTCAAAGATCAATTGATATTGATCTTAGATATGTTAATGAAATATGCAAGCAATATGTAAAGAGTAAATAAGGAAAGAAATGATCAAACCACAACAAGTTGTTTATAGTGGTTCGGTCTACAAGGACTCTTTTTCCTTACCCTACTTCACTCCTCGAGTCTCACACTCGAGAGTTTAACTTCACTAGTCAACAAGCTCCTTTCACCGGCGGAGTAAACCTTTACACTTCGCTTACACTATTTCCGACACTAAGCTAGATGTCGAGTTCTTTCCAAGGGTACAACCACTCCCACACACAATGTATTTTGAGGACTAAAATACTAACCACTCACACTCACAAGATTATGATGGTTTTAATACAACAATGAAGTATGGATCAATACAAGATCATACAACACTAAATAAACAAGACTTCCAACTTCTCGTTTGAAGCTTGAATGTGACTTGATCTTCTTTGCTACAAAAGAGATCACTAATATGATATGAGTTAGAAAGGTTAGAGAGAAGATATGTATGAGAGTGTATTAGAAAGGAATGAGAAACTACTTGGTTTGGCTTTGCTATTTATAGCCAAAATGGACAGAGCGTCCGGGACCACGGAACCCTCAAAGGGTTCCGTGTACCATTTTGGTACCGTGGGAAGTACGACAACAAGATATCAAAATCTTTGCTAAAGTCAACTATATCTAAGTGAGATTTGTGCAAGATATGAAGAGTACAAATCCACACAAAATATCTAATGAAATCTTTCAATGATTTCCATGATGCATCACATGATGTCATATGTTGTATTTCTATATTTAGAAATATGCAAGTACTTAAATAGTGTTTGGTTTTAAGAACCTAACACATTCTAAAAACTACTATCATACATAATGATTAGAGTCATATCAAGATGTCACTAATCATAAATGTAAATGCATGAATGATGAATATATTGTTTGAAAAAGCTTGTTCTAATATCTATTAAACTTGACAAGCTTTAAGCTTTTATACAAAATAAATTTACTTTTGTCGTTAACAAAACTTAGGTAAAGATCAAAAATATAAATAACGTTTAATGACGATATTTGTATTAACAATCTCCCCTTTTTGTTGATGACAAAATATAAATTTTATTTTTATAAAAGATACAAAGTTTGTGCAAGAGTTATAAAAATATTAGTTTTAGAACTTGAAAAGGAAATGATAATGTAAGTGTATGATGTTTGACTTTTTCAGAAAGTCAAAGTGTTCACTAGTTGATGCATTTTCAGAAAAGTCAAGTATTACCAATGATGTATCCTGTTTGACTTTTTCAGAAAGTCAATGTATGCAGTTCGACTTTTTTAGAAAAGTCAAATATAAACAAGTTCTATATTTTCTCCCCCTTTTTGTCTCAACAAAAGTAGAAGCGTGGAATGTAATGAGCTCGAGCCATTATCTCCCCCTTGATCAAAGCTCCCCCTAAATTGGGTGCTTAATGGGAAGATACATGGATTGTGAAAATAAAAGCTACAAAAAAAATGTTAGTAATAATGATAATTCACAAGCATTTCCAAACACTATGTAAAAGCACCAACAATATAATAAAAACACCATTCATTAGTTAAAATTTTCATGATTAAAGATCATGAAAGGAGAATACAATGATGTGTTTTAGTACAAGAAAAAGGAAATAATCCTAAGAAAAGAAGAACTAGAAATGCTAATCTATGACCATCCTAATTATTTGGTGGATGAGAAAGAGCGTTGAGGCGCTCAAGGATATGATTGAGGATGAACCTCATTTCCTCTTGAAAGTCATGGACCATAACCCGGGTCCTTTCAACGGTTTGGGCCGTTTGCTCACAAGTTGAGCAACCATGCCTAGGGGGGTAGTATGTTTGGGGAGGTTGTGGTGGTGGAATGGTAGATGTGTTGGTGTTGTTGGGGATGTTTGGGGTGGTCATGATGGAGGCAAGCAAAGCATTTTGCATTTGCATAGTCTCACTTAAGTGAGAATCCACCATGCCTTTGAATTGGTGGAGGTTGTGGAGTTCCGCTTGAATCTCCTCTCTAGTGGGATTGGCATCCACATGCACTCCTCAATTTCCTCAAGATGAGGGGACATTGATGTGGGGAGTGGATGGTCCCATACAAAGGACCATGAATGTCTTTGTGAATGGGGTGGAAGAGAAGAGGTTTAGGCCCTAATGGGGCGTTTGGGTCAAAAGATGACCGAGGTGACTCATGAGCAATCCGCTCAATTGTGCCAAAGGATGGCAATGGTGGTGGATGATTTGGCCTAGGAGGCAAGTCATCCAAGTCCTCCACGAAAGGATTTGGTGAAGTTGGTGGAGTGGAAAATAACTCCATAGGAATGAGAGTTGGAGACCTTGGTGAAGGTGGTGAGGGGTGTTTTGGATGTTTGGATGGGTGCCGATGGAGGTGAAGTTGGTGTTTTTGTTGGTGGTGGAGTGGTGATCACAATGTGTGATTGAGTAGGTGTGGCCAAGGTAAGACTTGTATCATCTCGGATGGGAGATGAGATTGTGAGTGGAAGACTTCGGATGAGGAGCTAAGGTTAACGAAGCAACAAGGCCTCACACTAATTCTAGCGGTTTTCTTGCAAGGTTTAGGAGATGATTTTGTCATTTTTGACTTGGGTTTTTCTTTGCTAGATAATGGTAAGAATGAAGAAGGTGTGAGGATGATCATGGTAAAACCTCTCAATTTATAGAAGTGAAAAATTATGGAGAAATGTGTTTGATTTGATGTTAAACCATTGAAGAGATGAGGTTCCTAATGATTTTGAAGTGGGTTGAATGCTAGTCATATCACCCAAGTCAATTTATACAAGAGAGATGGAGTGAAGAAGAAAAGATTTGCAATAAATGTGTTCTAATGAGTGGAATTTCCTAACAATCAGATCACCCACGGGTTTGAAGGTACCAAAAATTTGGTTCCTTCCTTTATGCAAAAGGGTTCCTTGGGTGGATTTTTCAAATTTTTGAATTTTGGTGGTAAATGGATTTCTTATATACCTAAGTGAATTATACTAGTTCTAATAAGAGTATAAGCAAGTTAGGATTGACTTATAAGCAATGGATGGTAATTTGGAATCAAGAAAGAGTCGAAATTAGAAGTTACCGAAGGATCCACGCACCAAAATTTACGGGACGGAACCCTTAAAAGGGTGCCGTCGCAGTCACTATGCAGTACTGGCGGTACCAATTCATCATAACGAGCGGTACCAAATCGTTGATGCGTGCAGTCCGTCGATCTTGAGAAAACAAGACAGAGTGTGTTTTTAGGTGTGGGGACCTTCGAAACTGAAATTTTTCTCAAAACATGTGACACTAAACATTTCTAGTTAGGAAAAGCAAATAACACATATATAAACATAGTGGAGCATGTATTTTGAGCAAGGCTTTTGATTTTCACATTATAGTGAAAATGAGTAAAATTTGATAGCATACTTGTGTTATCCCCACATAATATTGTTAGCATTCACCATTGTTTCAGGTTATATTATCATCCTACATAATAAAAACAACTAAATTGTATCAAACATTAACGATAATGTATTGTTCCAAACACTCCTTAATGGACCCTCATTTGTCCAACTTCTTGTAGATCTTGCTCATCATCCTACCAAGGCACTTGAACATTCCCTTAGTTTGCTTGAACTCTGCTGATTCATTCTCTATCTCAGGAAGAGATGCATAATATTCATGAGGCGGAAGACGAGAGCTTGGAAGACCATCCTCGGAGCTATTTGATGATGATGATGATGATGGAGTTGGAGGTTTTGCTCTCTTGCCTTTTGTCTTAGCAACTCGTTCATCACTCAAAGGTACAAAGATGTGAGGAATGAGCTCATAGTGAAGGTGCATCCTGATATGTGCAAAAACACATATCATTTCTTTTCTAAAATAGACCCAAAATAACCAAGAAAGAGCCGTTAATGCTTAATATTTGCGTGTTTCTTGAGTTTTTGTATGTGCAGGTACGGATATGATGAAACAGACAAAAGAAAGCCAAAACCGAAGAAAACCGGGCACGAGAGAGAGAAGAATGCAAAAGACGAGGCCGGGAAAAGAATTATCAAGCCGGATCCTTTTTATGCTCAAAAAGTCAAAAGTCAACCCTCAGAAATTAACAAAAGTCAAGAAAAGCCCTTGGAGTATGTTTTGGATGATTGACAAGAATGGTCCTTGGAGAATCTGAAATTACAACATTAGTCTTTAATAATTCTACTCTTTCATGTAAACTAATAATCTAAGTCCAAAACAAATAAACCTTAAAGCCCATACACCCTAGCCCATACCCGTTTCCCATTGTTACCCACGGTCAAACATTAAAACCCGGATCCCTTACCATTCTTTTTAACCCGTTTGTCTTTTATCCTACAGTCAACCCAAAAACCACCAAGTCAAACAATATTATAAAATCCCTCTTATATCCCTCCCGCCAACACTGTACACCTTTCATCATCACTTGAATTCCCACCTGTACCCCTAAGCACATAGTACTAAGCATCTTTTATGCCCAGCTGGCGATCCATGTGCCAGGGGAATGACAGCAAGGCAGATTGAAGTGGTTCTATTGGTAAAGCCACCTCATGATCTTGATCAAACGGCTGTGGGATAGAGTGGTGATGCAAAGGAACGATCAATGGACAAGATTAGAAGTTCTAGGACCTTCTGAGATCAACCCAAGGCTTCTCCAACTCCTGGCTCAGCTATTTATAGGCCCTTTCAGTCACAAGTGAAATTTATCCAATTCTTTATGCATTAGAAGAATTTTGATCCTTTAATTTTCTGTCATTTTAAATGTTTTTAAGTAGTTAATATAGTTGTAATTTCAGTTTTACATTGTAGAGTTATTTTCATTAATGCCATTTAAGTACTTCTCATTAATTCGTATTAAATTGTTCATCTCAGTTTGATTCTGTTTAAAAGCTCTTATTACTGTCTTAATAAGCTCAGGAAAGCTTATTCTAGCTTTTGTGAGATTGGTTGTTGCTTAAAATTTACTTTAATTGCATTTTTCTAAAAAAGTCAAGAAAAAGTCAAAAATAAAGTCAACTCTGTTTGGGTTGATTTTTGCTTTTAATTTGTTAAACAAGATTGTTTAATGTTAGTTTGGGCATTCTGAATTAGTTTAAGTTAACATTCTTCAATTTTAACAAGTGTATTTGCTAAGTGATGGTTTAAAGGGGTGTTTGGATGTTGTTTATTTTTGGTATTAAAGTTGAATTTTCAAGATGATTTTGGTAACAATAAGTCTAGGAGTCTATTTTTAAGCCATTTCAGTTGAAGTATCAAAGTTTTTTTTAGTTCAAAAGTTTTTTGTAGCTTAAAATTGAATGGTTTGGAGTTATGTTCCCCTGCACCACTATGATCTGTTCCACTGCTTGCTGCATCAGATAGGTCAGCATTCATTCACCTTTGATCCTGCTTATTTAGTTGGTTTTTATAGCTTATCTAGGTTTAGATTTAGACTAGTTGGCTTTAATTCTTCCCTGGTAGCTTATTAGGGTATTTAGTAGCTTAGTTTGATGTTATTTCTTCCCTGAATCTCCTATATCAGTATTAACAAGTTGCTATAAATTTGATGATCTGTTGAGCTAGTACTTGATTTATGATTCCCATTGTAGATGTAGGAAGTAGAACTAAGTAGCTTAACTGGTCTGCAACTAAGTTTCTTTTCTTCCACTGTTCTGCACATCAGCTCCAAGTGTCCCACATCACTTTTAGTTTTGATTTTTAATTTCTTCACCTTAAGTCCTTTTCAGCTATAATTTTAGACATAAGATCTTTGGTTGGTTGTGGACTCTAGGGTATTTTTAGTTGATTTTTAGGATTTTTCTATACTAGCTTAATAGGGGCTTAAAGTAGGGTATATAAAGGGCGTTTGGCATTAGTTAGTCTTTAGTTGTTTTGAGCATAAATGCTTTTAGCTGAGCTTTTAGGGTCCTTTTAGTTGCAGAAGGCTTATCTTAGTTATTTTAGGTCAGTTTGAGCATTAGGTAGCTTATGGTAGCTTATAAATAGCTTTTAGCTTATTTCAAGTGCTTATTCACATCAGTTGTGTGCCCATTTCATATCTCCTGTGATATTTAGTTGTTTTTGTTATTTTTCCCTGATTCTCAGTTTTATTTTATAATATTCTGGAAGTTTTCATATTTTTCACTGTTCATTTGCTATTTTTCTGCATTTTATGTTATTTTCTAGCATTTTTAATTAGCATTTAATCCAAATAATTCAGAAAATGTTCAGAAAAATGTAATTTCAATTTTCCTAGTTTTAGAAAAATCAAAAAGTGATAAAAAGTATTTTTCCAGAATTTTCTTAGCTTAATTAGTATTTTCTAGAATTTTAATTAGTTTTAAATAGTTTTAAATTGATAATAAATATAGAAAAAGTCAAAAAAATGTGATTCCAGTTTCTAAAATTCTTTTTAGTCATTTAAGATTTTTTAAAAATAGTTTTGTAATTTTATAGCTTATTTTCCTAATTTTTAGTATTTTAAGTCTATTTTAAATGTCTTAAATTAGTTTTTAAATCATAATAAATCAAGAAAAATAAAAAAAAAAGTTTTAATTCACAAATAAATTTCAAATATCATTCTTAGCTGTAGAAAAATAGAATTTCATTTTTACGGGTTTAAATTAGCATAATTGCATTTATTTCGTGTTTTATTAATTACGTATTTTGCGTTTTTAGTTATAACTTGCATATTTAGTTGTATTTCCTTGTTCTCATCATAGATTTAGTAGTTTTTATTGCTTTCTTTTACTTTACCTTGCACCGTAGTTTAGAAATCCATCAAATTCCATTTTTACCCATTCGAATCCCGAATCACGCGACGTGAGTTGAAATCTCCATTCATCCCTCGTTGGGAAAACGACCCGGGAAATACATTCCTTTGTATTTCTTCGGAAAATATATCTACGTACTGAAACGAACAAATAAAAAATGCGCCACGCTTACTTGCGGAGGGCATGAAGTGAGTTTTAAAATTATTATCTTTCGGATTCGCGTGTATTTGAAGATCCTTCCTCGAGAAGTTATCGTTGTTTTTTTTTTGTAGATATATCTTTTATAAAAACCCAAAAATATTTTCCTTTTTAAAATTTGTTTTCCTTTTATGTTTTCTATCTTTACAAACCCAAAAATAATCTTCGATTTCCTCTGAAATGTTTAATTCTTATCTCTTTACCCTCTAAATTGTTTAATTCTCCATAATGCTCGATTTTTCACAGTTCGATCCCCATGATCCTCGGACCATGGAGGATTTCTATCGTCCATCACTTATCGGTCGAGGAGGACCGATCGTTCCGGGAACCAAGTTTAGATTGAAAAATCGTATGGTTCGATTGCTTCGACAGCATTGCCAATTTTGTGGATTTAACAACGAAGATCCTAATGAGCAATTAAACAAGTTTTTATCTATCACTCAATCCATGAAGCAACGTGGCGTTTCTCAAGATGATATCCGATTGAATCTCTTCCCCTTCTCTTTAACCCACGAAGCCGAATCTTGGTTTTACACTCTTGAAAAACATTCTATTCATACTTGGGAAGAGATGTTTAAAGTTTCTTTCAAAATACTTTCCATATTGAAAACGATGCGGTGAGGAAAGAAATTCTCAATTTCGGCAATTACCCAAGAATCCGTATTTGAAGCTTGGGAAGATTCAAGTCGTTATTACAAAAATGTCCAGATCATCGAATTTTGCTTCTTGATCAAATCCTAACCTTTTATCATGGTATCACTACGATGGATCGAGACAAAATCATGTTGGCGGTATTTGGTGGAAATCTCATGCGGAAGACACCTCAAGAAGCTTACGATTTGATCGAGAATTTGACACAACATCATTATCGATGGGATGTTTGGCGTTCCTTATGATTCTACCACTATGTTGAGTGATCATTATTAGAAAGTTTAGTTATGAGTGCTCAAATTGATGTCTTTGGCAAGCAAGAAAGATATATCAGTCACCATTATCAACAAAACCGGACAGGGTTATTCATCCACCTTTTACTATTCACTACGAAGATAGTGATGAAGATGAAGCCCAGTTTGAAGAAGAGAACGTAAAGATCGATCTGCTCATTGCGAACATTAGGATACCTTATCAATGGGGGATGAGGAAGTCGAATGCACTCCTCTTAAGAATGTTGATGACCTTGTTCCAATCCTAAGGGTATCTGAGACACTTCTCGATTCGATTTCAGAAACTTTCAAAATGACCTTCACAAATCCTTTGTTTGAATTGATTGAGAATATACTCTAAATTTTGACAATCAAATCTTTGATGAGGAAAGTGATGAGTCCGACACGGAGACCATAATGGAAAAGGTGCATGTTCCTAGCTCACAAAGTACCGCACAAATCCCACCTCCGTCTATCTCGATTGAAATTAAAGAAGTAGAGAGTCTAAAGAAAATCCTCAGGAGCAGAGCTCAAGGATTAGTCTCTTGATTTACTTCTCGAGGAGTTCGCCGATGAACTTGCCGCATCGATCCTCTTCCAGGGAAGTGAGGACGATGAATTTGATTTTGAAGCGATTTAAGAGATTGAAAGTTTGTTGAATGAAGATCAGTTAAATGAGCCGCTAAAAGATTAATGATGATTATCTCGAGGAGTTCTCCGTTGAACTCTCTCATTTCATATCTCCTCCAGAATATGATCGTGTCTATTTTGAACTTGAGGAAGATTTTAGTTTGGGGGAAGAGCAGCTCTCTCATAAGAGTTCCCTTATTGATGACATCACACCACCTCTTCCTCCTGATATTTTTGTTGAAAATCACCCTACGAGCTTAAATGACAAAATTCAGATTAAAGATTATATAAAATCTGCTTTTGAAGATGAAGAATGGATCCTTATTGTTATCAAAATCTTTATTCCATTTCTTTCATATAATGTAATTTCTCCTCTTCTTCACTCTTGCGGGAGTGAGGATACTATCTTTGACCCCGGTATCACCGCTTTTCCTTTTTAAGAACCATGGGTATCTCGTCGGAGTGGAACTTTCTTATGTTTCGATGTTTATCCAAACCTCTTGAATGAAAGTCCGATGGAGATTATCTTTTCCATTTGCTTCCCCAAGGACAAATGAATTGAGGCGGTCAAGCTAACGACTCGATAACAAAACAAGCGTTTCTATCTTCTTTCTATTTTCTCTAATAAGTGACGTGAAGGGGTTAGCCTCTTTAATTTCTCGTGTTTGGTTGTTTGTGATGTTTTTGTCCAGGATTTCACCGATATGAAGACTCTCGTGCTCGAAGTTTGTCTTTTCTCCACTCGAGTTTCATGATAGATGCTGATGGAAATCCGATATCCAAATCTTATCGACTAACGTTTATCTTTAAGCATACTTAATAAACGGCTTTTAGATTTTCGTTATTACCCTTACTTTTAAACATTGAGGACAATGTTTCGTTTTAGTCTGGGGTAGGTTAATCTTCGATTTGATTTGACCGCCTTGCTTATTTTGTCATGCACTCTCGCGACCGTTTTCCTTAGAAAATGAAAAAAATTGTGCAAAAATGAGAAAATTTAAAAATTTTTGTAAGCTTTTGCTAGTTTTATGATTAAAAAGTCTTTGCGAGTTTCTTAGAAGTTACTTTAAATATGCGTTTTCTTGAAATAGTCTTTGCTAATTGCTTAGACAAGAGGCTATAAAATGCGATTCTAGCTCACAAGGCCAAGAATTTGCAAGTCTCCCTAAGTGATTTTAAATATGCGAAGCTTAAACAAGTAATTCGCTAGTTTCTAATAAGTGACTTTAAAAATGCGAGACTTGAGATTATTTGATGAAGCATTTGATAAGTTAATATATGTTGGGTACACATCAGAAGTGCTTGTCGGTATTGCTGTGATTGTAATAGACAATGATTCTGATAGTTCTTTGCTATTGTTTCTATTGTTATAAAGCCGTAGGATTCAAAGTTTGGCACAAAATTAACATGAAATAAAGCCCAAATGTATTAAAGTTGAAAAATCCAAAGCCATAAAAGTTGTCATAGACTTCCAAAAAGGTTGAGGAAAATCCAAAGTCATAATAAGACTCCTGATAAAACGGTAATCCCGTTGAATTAGTGGTTGAAAAGACCAAGGGCCTAAATTGCAAAAATGCAAATGTGCTGAAATAAGTGTTAAGACAAACTTTGAATCCGGGAGATATCTTCCTAAATCATGTTAAATTAGGACCTTGATGTGGACCTCATTCTTGTGTGCAATGGTTTTCGAGGGAAGATGGATAACTAATTAGCGACTTAGCTTTATATCTTTATCGGAATAAAAGTTATCGAAACGAGAAATTTGAAGAAATTCATTTCTCACAAAAATAAAAAAAAATCTAGAGGAAATAGGAAAATGGGAGCAAAAGGTAATTACACAAGTAACTTCCATGGGTAGTGTTAGCATCTAGAATCATATTTAACAATGATTTCGATTTTACGCTTAGTTTGGGGACTTGTGAAAATCAGGGACGATGTATTCTATCCCAGTATGGGTAAGCCCAGCTGTGTTGTGTTTCCTACTCCGTGATCCTAACGTGTCGTTTGAAAAATGTTGGAGTTATTGATCGACATGAAAGTTCAACAAACTGTCACTCATAATCAGAATGTGCTTAATCGTAATATCTACATGTGAATTAAAAGGTAAACGAGGCGTTTTTTAGAATTAAGGCTTTCTTAATCTCTTTTGAGGAATCTTTGCTACTTCTTCAAATGTTTAGTAGAAAGAGATTGAAATCCTTGGTTTTAGCGTGAGTTGATTGCATTGCGTGAGGACACATAATGGTCTCATCACGGGGGTATTTTGATATGTGCAAAAACACATATCATTTCTTTTCTAAAATAGACCCAAAATAACCAAGAAAGAGCTAGTTAATGCTTAATATTTCGTGTTTCTTGAGTTTTTGTATGTGAGGTATGCGGATATGATGAAACAGACAAAGAAAGCCAAAGCCAAAGAACCGGGCGAGAGAGAGAGAATGCAAAAGACGAGGTTGGAAAGAATTATCAAGCGGATCCTTTTTATGCTCAAAAGTCAAAAGTCAACCCTCGAAATTAACAAAAGTCGAAAAGCCCTTGGGTATGTTTTGGATGATTGACAAGAATGGTCCTTGGAGAATCTGAAATTACAACATTAGTCTTTAATAATTCTACTCTTTCATGTAAACTAATAATCTAAGTCCAAAACAAATAAACCTTAAAGCCCATACACCTAGCCCATACGGGTTTCCCATTGTTACACGATTGAACATTAAACCCGGATCCCTTTACCATTCTTTTTAACGTTTGTCTTTTATCCTACCAGTCAACCCAAAACCACCAAGTCAAACAATATTATAAAATCCTCTTATATCCCTCCCGTAACCTTTGAACCTTTCATCCTCATAGCCCAGATTCCCACCTGTACCCCTAAGCACATAGTACTAAGCATCTTTTATGCCCAGCTGGCGATCCATGTGCCAGGGGAATGACAAAGGCCAGTTGAAGTGATTCTATTGGTCAAGCCACCTCATGATCTTGATCAAACGGTGCGTGGGATAGAGTGGTGATGCAAAGGAACGATCAATGGACAAGATTAGAAGTTCTAGGACCTTCTGAGATCAACCCAAGGCTTCTCCAACTCCTGGCTCAGCTATTTATAGGCCCTTTCAGTCACAAGTGAAATTTATCCAATTCTTTATGCATTAGAAGAATTTTGATCCTTTAATTTTATGTCATTTTAAATGTTTTTAAGTAGTTAATATAGTTGTAATTTCAGTTTTACATTGTAGAGTTATTTTCATTAATGCCATTTAAGTACTTCTCATTAATTCGTATTAAATTGTTCATCTCAGTTTGATTCTGTTTAAAAGCTCTTATTACTGTCTTAATAAGCTCAGGAAAGCTTATTCTAGCTTTTGTGAGATTGGTTGTTGCTTAAAATTTACTTTAATTGCATTTTTCTAAAAAAGTCAAGAAAAAGTCAAAAATAAAGTCAACTCTGTTTGGGTTGATTTTTGCTTTTAATTTGTTAAACAAGACTGTTTAATGTTAGTTTGGGCATTACAATTAGTTTAAGTTAACATTCTTCAATTTTAACAAGTGTATTTGCTAAGTGATGGTTTAAAAGGGTGTTTGGATGTTGTTTATTTTTGGTATTAAAGTTGAATTTTCAAGATGATTTTGGTAACAATAAGTCTAGGAGTCTATTTTTAAGCCATTTCAGTTGAAGTATCAAAGTTTTTTTTAGTTCAAAAGTTTTTTGTAGCTTAAAATTGAATGGTTTGGAGTTATGTTCCCCTGCACCACTATGATCTGTTCCACTGCTTGCTGCATCAGATAGGTCAGCATTCATTCACCTTTGATCCTGCTTATTTAGTTGGTTTTTATAGCTTATCTAGGTTTAGATTTAGACTAGTTGGCTTTAATTCTTCCCTGGTAGCTTATTAGGGTATTTAGTAGCTTAGTTTGATGTTATTTCTTCCCTGAATCTCCTATATCAGTATTAACAAGTTGCTATAAATTTGATGATCATTGAGCTAGTACTTGATTTATGATTCCCATTGTAGATGTAGGAAGTAGAACTAAGTAGCTTAACTGGTCTGCAACTAAGTTTCTTTTCTTCCACTGTTCTGCACATCAGCTCCAAGTGTCCCACATCACTTTTAGTTTTGATTTTTAATTTCTTCACCTTAAGTCCTTTTCAGCTATAATTTTAGACATAAGATCTTTGGTTGGTTGTGGACTCCAGGGTATTTTTAGTTGATTTTTAGGATTTTTCTATACTAGCTTAATAGGGGCTTAAAGTAGGGTATAAGGGCCGTTTGGCATTAGTTAGTCTTTAGTTGTTTTTGAGCATAAATGCTTTTAGCCTGAGCTTTTAGGGTCCCTTTCAGTTGCAGAAGGCTTATCTTAGTTATTTTAGGTCAGTTTGAGCATTAGGTAGCTTATGGTAGCTTATAAATAGCTTTTAGCTTATTTCAAGTGCTTATTCACATCAGTTGTGTGCCCATTTCATATCTCCTGTGATATTTAGTTGTTTTTGTTATTTTTCCCTGATTCTCAGTTTTATTTTATAATATTCTGGAAGTTTTCATATTTTTCACTGTTCATTTGCTATTTTTCTGCATTTTATGTTATTTTCTAGCATTTTTAATTAGCATTTAATCCAAATAATTCAGAAAATGTTCAGAAAAATGTAATTTCAATTTTCATAGTTTTAGAAAAATCAAAAGTGATAAAAAGTATTTTTCCAGAATTTTCTTAGCTTAATTAGTATTTTCTAGAATTTTAATTAGTTTTAAATAGTTTTAAATTGATAATAAATATAGAAAAAGTCAAAAAAATGTGATTCCAGTTTCTAAAATTCTTTTTAGTCATTTAAGATTTTTTAAAAATAGTTTTGTAATTTTATAGCTTATTTTCCTAATTTTTAGTATTTTAAGTCTATTTTAAATGTCTTAAATTAGTTTTTAAATCATAATAAATCAAGAAAAAAAAAAGTTTTAATTCAAAAATAAATTTCAAATATCATTCTTAGCTGTAGAAAAATATAATTTCATTTTTACGTGTTTAAATTAGCATAATTGCATTTATTTCGTGTTTTATTAATTACGTATTTTGCGTTTTTAGTTATAACTTGCATATTTAGTTGTATTTCCTTGTTCTCATCATAGATTTAGTAGTTTTTATTGCTTTCTTTTACTTTCCCTTGCACCGTAGTTTAGAAATCCATCAAATTCCATTTTTACCCATTCGAATCCCGAATCACGCGACGTGAGTTGAAATCTCCATTCATCCCTCGTTGGGAAAACGACCCGGGAAATACATTCCTTTGTATTTATTCGGAAAATATATCTACGTACTAAAAATATATCTAAGTTTAATTTGCTCCATTCCATATGGATCTCGGTTTACCTCCTTTCCCTTTCGGGTAACTCGGGTTGTATCACCCCTTGGATTAAATAGGTGTTCACGGATAACATCCTTATCGGCCAAACGGGTTTGGTAGGGAAGAGTGCGGTCATTGATAGCATCAAGAACGGTGAGTGACCATTTATCCGAGTAGAGACAAGTCCCTCGGTTGGGAATTCCTAGCACTTGAGCAAAGTTGGCTAAGGTGATGGTGTAGTCGTTTTGATTGATTCTAAACCTAAGACAAAATTCATCACCTTCTTCATCACTAAAGCGGTCACACTAGCATAGAATTCTAACACAAACCTAGGACAAATTGGTTCATCGATGTCAAGAAGACAATCAAATTGAATGGCGGCTAGTTCTTCACGGAGATTGGTATTTTCAAGGAAGGATGAGTGAATGGTTCTACCCTCATGGAAATACCTTGATTCTAGACCCCTAAATATTTCTACTTGTTCCTTGGAAAGTCCTTTGGTTTTGTGATGTTTGGGAATATAGTTAAGGGTGTCTTTGTGATCATAGAATTTTATGGCTACCATGGTTATTCCTAAGAACAAGAATTAATATGTTAAAAAAGAAAAAAAATGAGACTACTCATTAGCGTTTTGGTTCTAGTGTGTGCCTACATGAAAACAATTTGGAATTGCAGTTATCTCGACTCATTTTATGCATAAAAATGGTTTTAGTGGGGTGTTTGGCAAATACCATGAGATAACCCAAATGCTCCTAATTCAATGTGGCTTCATTTGAATATATCCGGGAATGCATATTAGTTACGCAATACTTTTAGTATTCAAGAGCATGCAAGTGATGAAGGTTTAACGTTACTATTTGTATTTAACAATGAAAAATTGTTTTCCTACAAGTGAGAAGCTTTTCAAAAAATTTGACATGGGGTGTTTGGTTATTTGAATAAGGCCTTATAGTTATTATCTATTGATTAGTGGGAAGCTTGATTTGTTTATGCAATATGATAATGTAGTACCTAATTTCAATGACTAGTTATGTAATTTGCCAATTGAATTCATATTGAGTATAAAAGCATACATAAAACCCCATGTAATGATTTGTGATAGTTTTGTGCATAAATAAGAGTCCTAGACACAGAATTGAGAGATAAAATGTAGTTAGGATACTTACAATGATGTTATCTTCAGTGATTAGTGAGAGGGAAGGTGTCAATAATGAGTTTGGTTTAAGTTTTACACGTTTTGGTAAAGTGGGTTTTGAGGAAGAAGATGTTTTGTAGGTAGTATTTTTGCTTCTGTAGACACCACGGACCAGACGGTACCAAAATTTTGGTTCCGTCCTTGTTGTCGTTTGGTGCCGTGGCTACATGTAACACCCCCAAATTTGGTTTAGCGGAAGCATACGTGTTATTTGGGAGCGTTACGGGATCGGTGAATCATAACACAAGTAATAAAGAACGGAATACACACTCCGTTTAATTTCATAAAATATTTTAAAACGTTATCTTACAACATTGTTTAGATAAATGGGCACATCCCATTAGTTTTAGTGGTCCTAAAGTAAAAACATCATTTTTGTGTAAAAACACTTCTTTAATACTACTACGACCATTTGTCCGCTTCTTGCCTTGCCCTCACGATCATAACTTAAGCACCTGAGAAAATATGCTAAAAAGGTCAGCTAAAAGCTGGTGAGTTCATAGGTTTAAGTTAAAATAGTAAGCTTGGACCATAAGCAAAGTCATATAATCATTACAACGAATATAATGATATATGGATGAAAGTCTATTACGTTAGCTCTAAGTTCATGCAACCGATACTACGACAGTTTCTGTATGCTAAAAGATGTCATACAATATAGGGGCCCATAGCGAGTGTTTTTGTCCCTCAACACTCGGTTCCGACATGGTATATGTTTCGCCTTGGCCTAAGCATAGCCAACCGAACGGAGGAGTCACCCTCAATAGATCTATTTATAACATTCGCGTTTCCCAAAGGGGAATTGACGGTTCATGAAGAAGGGCATTTTCTAGGGACATAAGGGCTTAGGCTAAACCACGTAATAGTAATCATGTACTAGTTTGGTCCATAAAAAGGTTTTGCATATTTCTCACCCCAAATGTATAAAACAGTTTATCAAGTAAAAGCGGGGCTATGAAAACTCACCTTAGCAAATGTGCAATCCAAATGTGGGATTAGTGTTGGTTGTGGAGCGGCACCGACACGCGACCTAGATAAGGAGGGAAATGTTTTAGTTCATCGTTTTAAGTATTCTTTACTTAAAATAGTTCGATTGTTTTTATAATTGAGATAAAGCTAAACTTTTATTTGCAAAAAAAAAATGATCATGTGGTTTTAATAGTAAGTATACGAAAGTATATTTATACTTATCATGTTGACATTATAATGGTTTTAAAATCCAAAGTTTGATTTAAAATAACTAATTACGATGTTCCACTAGTAAGTATATAAATGTATATACACTTATTTTTGTTGACACAAAATGGTATTGTCAAAATTATTTACATATAATTGATTTATTTTCTAATTGTATTTAGAAAATACTTGAGTTAAATTCCAAGTCTTTCAAATTTAATATATGGTCAAATGATATAGTGGTTCTTATTTGTTTGTCAAAAATTTCTCCTAAGATACATGCTTTTCTACTTGACATATATATGTTTATTTGGTCACGTTAGACTTTGACGTAAGAATTTATTACGTAAACTATGTTGGAAAACCATTTGTTTCTTTGTATCATCACATTTCCCTTTCGTTTAATTAACGTTGCATATGAGTGTATGTCTAAGTTAGAAGGCTCGAATATGTAGTAGACGAGTTTATATTTATAAAATTTTCCAGGTTTATGTTATAAGTTTTATGTTGTTGTTTTGTTTAGACTATCAGACGCACCCGTGAATTATTATGGGTTGAGGCCCGGTGTGGTTAGCAACAATGCACAGAATTGTGCCTAGGCCCGAGTGAGGTTTGTACAACATAAAAGACTTGGGTCTTTTGTTAACCAAATGCACCCTCAAGAGTAGCCCATGGGCTGCGGCCCAAAGGTGGTACAGAAACATTTTCTTTTTGGCTACAACTTGGTAATACATAATGCTCTCAAAACTTGGTACTAGACATCAAATTTGACTAAAGGGAAGGTAGCCAAGTATTACTATGGTTTCACGAGCAAGTTCCTATCAAGTTTTTAGTGGACATATTACATTTCAATCCCATAATGCTAGTGCATTTGTCCTTGACGTAAGAATAACATAAACGACTGACTCGAGATACAACTTGACCAAGCATGTCCTCCTTTGTGAAGTCGAGGCTCCTCGACCCGGGATTGTGACCCCAACATCATGGTACTACCAAAATGAAGTTGTCGATACAATATGAGGACCAATCACGACTCTCACGAGTGATACTAACCCTAGACACAAGGTGTTGCGGTTACAAAATCTACTTCCCAAGTTATTGATTCGTTGTGACATAGAAATGGTTTCTTTAGTATAAGATTTATATCACACTATTATGGACAACATGAGTGTCGACTGATGGGCACCTCGAGCAACGAAGTGGGTTCACCGTCGAGCCAACAACTTCGCACTAAGGTTAACGACAACTCCATAACCGAATGTTACAAGGTAAATTTGTTACAAGATACTCGACTTATCATTACTTACGAAGTTTTGAAAACTAAACCAAGTGCTAGGACCAACATCAAACTTCTAGATTCAATACCAATGTTTACTAGTAGACTTTATAAACACTTAACTTTCACAAATCCTTGGATTTCTACTTCTCGGCGGAACCAAGATTAACAAAACAAATGACAAAATTTAAATCCCGATGCGACTAAATCATTTACCGAAAAACATAAGGATTATCAATTATCAAAAACACTTATCTTTACAGTCGACTTATCAAATACACTATCTACCAAATTCATGAATTTTAACAAGTACAAAGTTGGAATAATTTTCTTACAACAAGAGTGATGACTATGAATCCGAAGACCAACCCAAGAGTTTATCACCTCCACAAAACCCAATAGATCTAGAGCAAAACCCAATTGATGTTCTTCACTCCTTGAAGTTTCTTTATCTTTTTGTGGTGAGATATGGAGTGCGACACTCTTGAGGGTCTCGGTCGAATAAAAAGGGAACACAAGTGGAGTTTTTGGCTAAACTTTCTCATCTTGAAATTTGGTTTGAAGCCAAATATAGATAACTTCCAAAATCAAACGAATCTTGGACATAGGCTCAAGATGGATTGGTGTAAAGATTTGTTTCTCTTTGGTGATTCATCTTGATTCTTCTTGGATTCCATCGTGGTGTAGCCGCGCATCAAGAGAAGATTTGGGAAAGCTTAACTTTCATGGATTTGGTAAAGGTAGATGAGGAATATTTGGAAGAGGTGTGTTGGTTTACTACTTGGGGAGATTCGGCCTATGAGGCGTGAGGGTAGGAGGAGCAGGTCTAGGGGAAAGAGATGAAGATTGATATCTTTCTCATTTCTTGGTTTGTGTTGTTTTTGTCGTGAGTGGAGGAGAAAGACAAAGACAATATTTCAAGTTTTGAAGTAAAGATTTTATTTTAGCAATAATACATTTAAGTGAGTTTGTATATGTAATATTTTATTTAGGTATATGTAGTATATTGTGTTTAGTTATGAAATAATTGGGTTTGAGTTTTTATAAGGGTTATTGTTTAAGTGATAGTGTGTTAAGTATTTTGTGTTCTGCGAAGTCATATTGTGACTAAAGTATCATTGTTTGGCAACTTTTAGATGTAATATCTTATGGTTACGTATCGGAGATATTATTATTTTTGTAATATTGTTCATTACGGTAGTTTGTCATTTGTTTTATCAAGACCTTATCATAGTGTCGATGCAGCGTGCAGTGTGGGTCACCAGGAAAACGAGATAACCTCTCGTCTTACAATTTAAATCATAAGACAAAATGAAATATTCATAAAATGATATGAATGCAAGAGTTGTGAAATCTTTATTGTATGCGAGTTAGCTACTCAAATGATCAGGCAAAGCTTATGCATGCTTAATGAATTAGGCTTAGTAATAATAAATTACTAATTATCAGTTAAATTTTAGTGAAAATTTACCGTGTGTCACATCCTCCCGCCTTGGAAGAGAAAACCGTCCTCGGTTTTCAGTTAGGATTACTTGATGAAGTAGAGAAAAGGTGTGGGTATTTGCGCTTGAATTGGTCTCACGTTCCCCGTGTATTCGGACCTCTTTGAGAGTTCCAACGGACTTTGACGATCGGGATGCGGCTTTGCTTAAGCCGTTTGAACTCTCTATCCATAATCTCAATGGGTTCCTCGACAAAATTCAATCTTTCGTCAACTTGGATTTCTTCCAAAGGAATAGCAAGAGTTTCGTCGGAAAGACATTTCTTCAAGTTGCACACGTGAAACACGTTGTGCACAGAGCTGAGTTCTTGTGGTAATTCAAGTCGGTATGCTACCGGTCCGATTCTTGCGAGAATTTTGAAAGGTCCAATATAACGAGGATTTAACTTTCCACGTTTTCCAAAACGGATCACGCCCTTCCACGGCGCAACTTTGAGCATAACTTTATCTCCCACTTGAAACTCAAGTGGTTTCCTCCTTTTATCCGCGTAGCTCTTTTGACGGTCATGAGCTGCTTGCAGTCGGTTTTTGATTTGTACAATCTTCTCGGTAGTTTCTGGATTAACTCGGACCATAAGTTAACTTTCTCCAACTTCGGCCCAACACACAGGTGATCTACACTTCCGACCATAGAGTGCTTCATATGGTGTGGCTTTGATACTTGTGATAGCGTACATTATTGTAAGAAAATTCAGCTAATGGCAAGTGCTTATCCTAGCCATTTCGAAGTCTATCACACATGCTCTTAGCATATCCTCCAGAGTTTGAATGGTTCTCTCGCTTTGTCCATCGGTCTGAGGATGATAAGCGGTGCTCATGTCGAGGTTAGACCCTAAAGCATCTTGAAGTGATTTCCAGAAATTTGAGGTGAAACGGCTATCTCTGTCTGAGATAATGGAAATTGGTACACCATGGCGTGCGATGATTTCCTTCAGGTATAATTGTGCAAGTTTTTCCATTCCATCACTTTCTTTCATCGGTAGGAAATGTGCTGACTTGGTGAGGCGATCAACTATTACCCAAATAGTGTCGTAGCCTTTAGAGGTTTTAGGTAACTTAGTGATAAAGTCCATCGTTATACGTTCCCATTTCCACTCGGGGATTTCGGGTTGTACTAGTAGGCCTGAGGGTCTCTGATGTTCAGCTTTAACTTTTGAACATGTTAAACATCGGCTGACATATGTTGCAATGTCGGCTTTCATGTTTGGCCACCAATACAATTTCTTCAGATCAAGGTACATCTTGTCGGATCCTGGGTGGATGGAGTATTTAGACTTGTGGGATTCGTGCATAATAATGTCGCGAATTCCTCCGTAGAGTGGTATCCAACTTCGCTCTTTGAAACACAAAATTCCATCCGACCTTTTTACGAATCCATTTTCACTTTCTGGCATTCCGTAAAGGTTCTCATTCGGACGATTTTCCTCTTTTAGTGCTTCTGATTGTGCCTCCAAAATCTTGGTTGGAAGAGGTGAACTAATTGTCATACCCAAGGATCAGACTCTAAGAGGTTTTGGTCGCTCTTTTCTACTCAGAGCATCGGCAACTACATTCGCTTTACCGGATGGTAACGAGTCTCGCATCGTAATCGAGTAATTCCAACCATCGGCGTTGTCTCATGTTCATCTCTTTTTGATCCAAAATGTGTTGTAGACTTTTGTGATCGGTGTATACTACACACTTCGTGCCATACAAGTAGTGTCTCTCAAATTCGAGTCGAACACAACTGATCCTAACTCCAAGTCGTGCGTTGTGTATTTCTTCTCATGAGTCTTCAACTGGCGAGGCGTATGCTATCACTTTCTCTCTTTGCATTAACACCGCTCCTAGCCCCTTGTGTGAAGCGTCGCAATAAACAACAAAATCTTCACAACCTTCCGGTAAGGCCAAGATAGGTGCACTACACAACCTTTCTTTAAGGAGTTGAAAAGCTTCTTCTTCTTTTTCTCCCCAGTCAAACTTGGTGTTTTTCTGGGTTAACTTGGTTAAAGATTTGGCAACCTTTGAGAAACCTTCAATGAATCTTCTGTAGTATCCAGCGAGTCCTAAGAATTGGCGTATTTCAGTAGGAGTTGTGGGTGTCGCCCAATCCTTTATTGACTCGATCTGGCGGGATCTACATGAATACCTACACCGTCGATCACATGACCTAGGAATTGTACATGCGGTCGGTATCCGAATTCACACCGAGAACTTTGCATACAACTCTTCCTTCTTCAATAATTCCAAGATTAGTCTAAGATGCTCTTCGTGTTCTTTCACACTCTTGGAATAAATTAGGATATCGTCAATGAATACGATCACAAATTTATCCAAGTAGGGTTTACACACTCTGTTCATGAGATCCATGAACACGGTACTGGTGCGTTGGTTAACCCAAAAGGCATGACTTGGAACTCGTAGTGTCCATAACGAGTTCTGAAGGCGGTTTTGGGAATATCTTCTTCCCGAACTCTTAGTTGATGATATCCGGATCTTAAGTCGATTTTTGAATAAACGCTTGAACCTTGAAGTTGGTCGAATAAGTCATCGATTCTCGGGAGTGGGTAGCGGTTCTTAATGGTTAGTTTATTTAATTCACGATAGTCAATGCACATTCTGAAAGTTCCGTCCTTCTTCTTGACGAATAAGACTGGTGCTCCCCATGGTGATGAGCTTGGTCTAATGAACACTTTTTTTCCGCAAATTCCGACAACTGGTTTGATAACTCCTGGATTTCCGTTGGAGCTAATCGATAAGGTGCTCTTGCCAGTGCGGCACCAGGGCACTAAATCGATTTGAAATTCAACCTGTCGGGGTTACTGCGGAGTCTGGTAAATCTTCGGGAAAGACTTCAGGAAATTCTCTTACTATTGGCACGTCTTCCAGACGTTTTTCTTCCTTTTCTCTTTCGTCCTTTCCGGTGACTTGTGCTAGGAAGATGTGACATCCTTCCTCGATACACCTTAACACCTTGGTATAGGAAATGACATGCAGTCTTGAAGCGTTTCTTCTGTCACTTCCGTCCCCTTCTATTGTTAGGACTTCATCTCCATAAGGTAACCGGACGAGCTTATCATCACAAATGATGGCAGCATGATATTTTGCTAACCAATCCATTCCGACGATGACATCGAAACTACCCAATGCTACTGGTATCAAATCGATATTAAATGGGTGGTTTAACAGGTTAAGGGTGCAACCTCTTATGATAGTATCTACCCTTTCTACGTTACCGTTAGCTAATTCCACGTTGTATGCATTTCCTAATGCAGTTGGGGCAATATCGAGTAGTGGACTAAATGTATTAGAAACAAAACTCCTATCGGCTCCTGTATCAAACAATATGGATGCATAACGGTTATTTATAAAGGCGTACCGTCACAACATTCGGGTCTTCCTGAGCTTCCACTTTGGTTACGGCATAGACTCTCCCACGAGCCCCTTCGCCATTTCCCGATTACTGGCTTGTCCAACATTACCACGAATCCGCCATTCCATGGCTTCTGGATTTCCTCGGTTTCCTTGATTTCCTCCATGGCCTTGGTTTCGGTCTTCGGCATTCATTCTTATAATGCCCTTTCTCACCACAACCAAAGCATGTTATAGCAGTTTGGGTCTGGGCGGAGCTGTTTGAACCATCGCCAATGATTTGGACTGCAGGTTCCTGGTTAAGTGTCCGATTTTCTGACAGTTATGGCACTTGACTATACTTCCCCTTGTGATGCAGTGTGCATTGATTACACAATGGTGCAGTCCCTGAGTACGGTTTCCTTTCCCCATACCGTTGCATAAGCTCTAGTAACATTTTGCCTCTTGCTTTGATTGTTGTTGTTGTTCCTACTTTGTTGCCACGGTATTCATTGTTGTTGTAGCCTTGAGAATGGTCGTCCCATTTCCTCTTATTGTCAACCACTTTGTCCATGGAATCCTCAATCACTTGGTCCATGAGTTTGTTGGCTACTTCGATAGTTTCATGAAGATCAGCAACCTTAGAAGTGGTGACATTGCCCTTGATAGGTTGGGGCAGTCCTCCGATGTATCTCTCTAACAATCGAGTCTCGGTGGGGACCATTTCAGGACACAATAAGGCTAGTTCTTGAAATCGCTGATTATAAGCGACCATATTGGTGCCTTGAACCTTGAGGTTCCAAAACTCATGCTCGAGCGTCTTAATCTCATTACGAGACAGTACTTTGAAGTACCATTTCCTTGAAGTTCTCCCATGGCATGGCATAGGCAACATCGAAACTAGCGATTTGGAAATTGTTCCACCGGTCAAGGCAGACATCCGTGAAAGTGAATAATGCATACTTAACCTTAGACTCTTCTTCACAATTGCAGATTCGGAACACGGTCTCGAGCTTTTCGATCCATCTAGTCGTATAGACCAGCTCCCGGTTTCACTAAAACCTCCAGTCATGGTTTTACGAAAGTCTTGATAAGTACAAGTGCGGCTGTGGGTGGGTGGTCTCGAAGTTCCAGCATTAGTAGACGAGTGGTTTGCTGCAGCTAAAGCGGTGTTCACTCGCTCATTGACTAATTGGTCAATCATGGCTTGATTCATGATAGGTTGGATTGGAGTAGCCTAGCAGGAGTAGTGGCTTCAGCAGTCTGATCGTGTGTGACTCTGTTTGGAATAGCAGCGTTTAAAGATTGGTTGCGAGTAACCCTCATTTGGAATAGGAGGATTGGAAGCTCCACCAGGGTTGGTACGGTTTGATCTTCGTTTTGGCGGCATTTCTGCAGTAAGAAAGGTAATGAGATACGTAACCTTTTAAACAAGGTAAGTGCCAAGTAACAGTGTGATTGTCGCAGATAGATCATATGAGCAATCTATAAAATAAAAGACAATAGGATAGGAAAATAAGTTTGACATAGATAGAATTTCGGTTACAAGGTTTCTAAAGTACATGATGAGATACTAGATGGAGTACAACCGAAATACAACGGAAATACAATGGAAATACAAACTGAAGTACAAGAGTGATAACTAACACTAACTGTTATAAATCCAGTTTAGTGTGATACATCATGAAATGATATCTAAGGATATCCATGCTCGGTACGGAGTCGCTCAATGGTAGCAATCAACTCTCGTTGTGTATCCTCCAAACTCGCGTCGTCTCATCCAGATGCTCACATAGACTCTAAACCAGTAGTCCTCTGCTTCCTCTCTGGCGGTATCTCTAGCCATCCACTGGACGCTCTAGTTCCTCTAGTCGTCGAGTGCATCTGACTTGACCTCTGAGTGTCCTGCTATCCACTCTCTACAACATCCTCGACTGAGCCTCAACCCTAAAACCCAGTCGAATCCGCTCGTGTCTCTCGAGCTCCACGCCCTCAAACAATACATCGATGCTTCGGTCTAAACCCTCAACACCTGCCGCAGGCTTGCAAGCTTGGCGTGTTGGATCGACTCTCTCTAGCTGATCAGTATGGACTCCTAGTAGAGTCTCATGAGAGTCCAACTGAATAAATATCCTCCGGTGGGTCGGATCGCCATCTGGAGATCTGATAGGTGCAGTTGACGTGCCTCAACCGGTGCAGCTTCCTCGATGGTCTCAAGCTTCTGAGTGGCGCGTGCAAGGCGCTCCATGTCTGCTGCAGATGGTATGAATTAAGGTGATGATGGACTATAGCTCGGATTTGGCGATGTGTGGTGCAGAAATGATCACACAATCAATATCTCTCCAAGTAATCTCATTACTTTCCTCCGGCTACTGGAGGAAAGCATCTCTATCCCAATCCAAATGGTGCATCAATGTCTATGTCATCGCTCAATCTCTGAGCCATCCTGGAGCTTTGTCCTAGCTCCCGAATACTATGGACAATCTCCAGACCTAGTATATCCATATCTGCTGCTGTGCTAACATGTCCAGGGACACTCTCAGTCAGCATAGGCTCTGATAGTTCCTCCTCAGGATCCTCTTCCGGATCTTCTTCCGGGTCTTCCTCTGAGTAGGAATCAGTAGATCTCCGGAGTCTCTGATGAGGTGGTGACTCAGTAGATGATGGTGTCAGTGACTCTGAAGTAGAAGAAGGATCCATGTAAGCAGCGCGGGTCATCTGAGAAGCTAGTGCAGGCACAAATGAATACCGCTCTCAATATCCAGGCACTCTCACAATCATGCGGGGTTTTACATCAACAAAGCGATGGAGTGGTGGTAAGGGTAGGTATAGATGGAGTAGGTGCAATAACTGGCTGAGCTGCTAATGTGGCCTGAATATACGGATCGGTGGCTAAGTGTGCAAGCCGGATGGTAGGTGAGTGAGCAAGTAGGATTTCCTCTGAACATCGTGGGGAAGGCTGGTGAAGGCATAGTCTGTGACAAGACGGTGCATATGTGTAAGTATGTGGAAAAAAATATGCTCATAATGAATATGAAGTAGTGCATAAGTAAATAGGGAATAAAACATGTAATCCTATTTAAATAAATTCTAAGTAAAATAGCAAGTAAGGCAAGCGGCAATGCTGTGATCGGCGGTCGTAGTATGATGTTTTTGGTGAAAAGTAGTTATAGTTTAGGGTTTATATGTACCTAGTTCTCTATAACTGAGGCTCTGATGCCAATCATAACACCCAATTTGGTTTAGCGGAAGCTTTATCGCAGTTATTTGGGGCGTGCAGGGATCGGTGAATCATAACACAAGTAATAAAGAACGGAATATACACTCCGTTTAATTTCATAAAATATTTTAAAACGTTATCTTACAACATTGTTTAGATAAATGGGCACATCCCATTAGTTTTAGTGGTCCCAAAGTAAAAACATCATTTTTTGTGTAAAAACACTTCTTTAATACTACTACGACCATTTGTCCGCTTTTTGCCTTGCCCTCACGATCATAACTTAAGCACCTGAGAAAATATGCTAAAAAGGTCAGCTAAAAGCTGGTGAGTTCATAGGTTTAAGTTAAAATAGTAAGCTTGGACCATAAGCAAAGTCATATAATCATTACAACGAATATAATGATATATGGATGAAAGTCTATTACGTTAGCTCTAAGTTCATGCAACCGATACTACGACAGTTTCTGTATGCTAAAAGATGTCATACAATATAGGGGCCCATAGCGAGTGTTTTTGTCCCTCAACACTCAGTTCCGACATGGTATACGTTTCGCCTTGGCCTAAGCATGGCCAACCGAACGAAGGAGTCACCCTCAATAGATCTATTTATAACATTCGCGTTTCCCAAAGGGGAATTGACGGTTCATGAAGAAGGGCATTTTCTAGGGACATAAGGGCTTAGGCTAAACCACGTAATAGTAATCATGTACTAGTTTGGTCCATAAAAAGGTTTTGCATATTTCTCACCCCAAATGTATAAAACAGTTTATCAAGTAAAAGCGGGGCTATGAAAACTCACCTTAGCAAATGTGCAATCCAAATGTGGGATTAGTGTTGGTTGTGGAGCGGCACCGACACGCGACCTAGATAAGGAGGGAAATGTTTTAGTTCATCGTTTTAAGTATTCTTTACTTAAAATAGTTCGATTGTTTTTATAATTGAGATAAAGCTAAACTTTTATTTGCAAAAAAAAATGATCATGTGGTTTTAATAGTAAGTATACGAAAGTATATTTATACTTTTCATGTTGACATTATAATGGTTTTAAAATCCAAAGTTTGATTTAAAATAACTAATTACGATGTTCCACTAGTAAGTATATAAATGTATATACACTTATTTTTGTTGACACAAAATGGTATTGTCAAAATTATTTACATATAATTGATTTATTTTCTAATTGTATTTAGAAAATACTTGAGTTAAATTCCAAGTCTTTCAAATTTAATATATGGTCAAATGATATAGTGGTTCTTATTTGTTTGTCAAAAATTTCTCCTAAGATACATGCTTTTCTACTTGACATATATATGTTTATTTGGTAACGTTAGACTTTGACGTAAGAATTTATTACGTAAACTATGTTGGAAAACCATTTGTTTCTTTGTATCATCACATTTCCCTTTCGTTTAATTAACGTTGCATATGAGTGTATGTCTAAGTTAGAAAGCTCGAATATGTAGTAGACGAGTTTATATTTATAAATTTTTCCAGTTTATGTTATAAGTTTTATGTTGTTGTTTTGTTTAGACTATCGCCGCCCGTTGAATTATTATGGGTGAGGCCGTTGTGGTTAGCAACAATGCATGAATGGGCCTAGGCCCAGAGTGAGGTTTGTACAACATAAAAGACTTGGGTCTTTTGTTAACCAAATGCACCCTCAAGAGTAGCCCATGGGATGCGGCCCAAAGGTGGTGTGAAACATTTTCTTTTGGCTACAACTTGGTAACACATAATGCTCTCAAAACTTGGTACTAGACATCAAATTTGACTAAAGGGAAGGTAGCCAAGTATTACTATGGTTTCAAGCGATTCCTATCAAGTTTTTAGTGGACATATTACATTTCAATCCCATAATGCTAGTGCATTTGTCCTTGACGTAAGAATAACATAAACGACTGACTCGAGATACAACTTGACCAAGCATGTCCTCCTTTGTGAAGTCGAGGCTCCTCGACCCGGGATTGTGACCCCAACATCATGGTACTACCAAAATGAAGTTGTCGATACAATATGAGGACCAATCACGACTCTCACGAGTAATACTAACCCTAGACACAAGGTGTTGCGGTTACAAAATCTACTTCCCAAGTTATTGATTCGTTGTGACATAGAAATGGTTTCTTTAGTATAAGATTTATATCACACTATTATGGACAACATGAGTGTCGACTGATGGGCACCTCGAGCAACGAAGTGGGTTCACCGTCGAGCCAACAACTTCGCACTAAGGTTAACGACAACTCCATAACCGAATGTTACAAGGTAAATTTGTTACAAGATACTCAACTTATCATTACTTACGCAAGTTTTTGAAAACTAAACCAAGTGCTAGGACCAACATCAAACTTCTAGATTCAATACCAATGTTTACTAGTAGACTTTATAAACACTTAACTTTCACAAATCCTTGGATTTCTACTTCTCGGCGGAACCAAGATTAACAAAACAAATGACAAAATTTAAATCCCGATGCGACTAAATCATTTACCGAAAAACATAAGGATTATCAATTATCAAAAACACTTATCTTTACAGTCGACTTATCAAATACACTATCTACCAAATTCATGAATTTTAACAAGTACAAAGTTGGAATAATTTTCTTACAACAAGAGTGATGACTATGAATCCGAAGACCAACCCAAGAGTTTATCACCTCCACAAAACCCAATAGATCTAGAGCAAAACCCAATTGATGTTCTTCACTCCTTGAAGTTTCTTTATCTTTTTGTGGTGAGATATGGAGTGTGACACTCTTGAGGGTCTCGGCCGAATAAAAAGGGAACACAAGTGGAGTTTTTGGCTAAACTTTATCATCTTGAAATTTGGTTTGAAGCCAAATATAGATAACTTCCAAAATCAAACGAATCTTGGACATAGGCTCAAGATGGATTGGTGTAAAGATTTGTTTCTCTTTGGTGATTCATCTTGATTCTTCTTGGATTCCATCGTGGTGTAGCAGCGATCAAGAGAAGATTTGGGAAAGCTTAACTTTCATGGATTTGGTAAAGGTAGATGAGGAATATTTGGAAGAGGTGTGTTGGTTTACTACTTGGGGAGATTCGGCCTATGAGGCGTGAGGGTAGGAGGAGCAGGTCTAGGGGAAAGAGATGAAGATTGATATCTTTCTCATGTCTTGGTTTGTGTTGTTTTTGTCGTGAGTGGAGGAGAAAGACAAAGACAATATTTCAAGTTTTGAAGTAAAGATTTTTATTTTAGCAATAATACATTTAAGTGAGTTTGTATATGTAATATTTTACTTAGGTATATGTAGTATATTGTGTTTACTTATGAAATAATTGGGTTTGAGTTTTTATAAGGGTTATTGTTTAAGTGATAGTGTGTTAAGTATTTTGTGTTAGAAGTCATATTGTGACTAAAGTATCATTGTTTGGCAACTTTTAGATGTAATATCTTATGGTTACGTATCGGAGATATTATTATTTTTGTAATATTGTTCATTACGGTAGTTTGTCATTTGTTTTATCAAGACCTTATCATAGTGTCAACGCGATGCAGTGTCATTAATGGGTCACCAGGGAAAAGCGAGATAACCTCTCGTCTTACAATTTAAATCATAAGACAAAATGAAATATTCATAAAATGATATGAATGCAAGAGTTGTGAAATCTTTATTGTATGCGAGTTAGCTACTCAAATGATCAGGCAAAGCTTATGCATGCTTAATGAATTAGGCTTAGTAATAATAAATTACTAATTATCAGTTAAATTTTAGTGAAAATTTACCGTGTGTCACACTACAGTAGCAGATACAAAACAAAATTGTTTTGTTTTGACTATTCTAATGTTTTAGGCTATGTTTATCCTACATGTTTGGTTCCATTAACCCTAAACCAAGTCTAAGAAGATTAAAAGGTTCTCGTTTAAGAGGCTTAGTTAAGATGTCGGCAATGTTGTCTTCGGAGGATACTTTCTCAATTGAGATGTTTCCTTTTGAACATTGTCGCGAAGAAAGTGATGACGGATTTCAATATGCTTTGTACGAGCATGTTGAACGGGATTCTTGCTAAGATCGATGGCTCCTTTGTTGTCGCAAAGTATCACAATGTCGTTGAGATGAATTCCGTAATCTATGAGAGCTTGCTTCATCCAGAGAGCTTGTTGACATGCCTTTCCGGCTGAGACGTACTCGGCTTCAGTAGTTGAGATGGCTAAGGCCGTTTGCTTCTTTGTAAACCATGAGGTGAGACAATGTTCAACAAAAGTGCAAATACCACTTGTACTTTTTCTATCGACATAGTCACCGGCATGATCCGAGTCGGCATACACTATGGTTTCTACACCCGTTCCTTTGGGATACCATAATCCTAAACACGTTGTTCCCTTAATGTATCTAAAAATCCTTTTAAGGCTTCTAAGTGTGATGCCTTTGGGTTTTCTTGAAAGCGAGCACATAGACAAACACTAAACATAATGTCGGGTCTACTAGCCGTAAGATAGAGTAGGCTACCAATCATTCCTCTATATTTAGTGTTATCTATAGACTCACCTTCTTCGTCCTTGGTGAGTTTAGTGTCCGAGGACATGGGTGTTTTAGTTGGTTTGGAATCTTCAAGACCAAATTTCTTAAGCATGTCTTTTATATATTTAGATTGGTTAAAAAATATGCCATATTCTAGTTGTTTAATTTGAAGTCCTAGAAAGAAATTTAACTCACCCATCATACTCATTTCAAACTCGTCGTGCATGATTTTAGAGAAATCATCACATAGCTCTTGACAAGTTGATCCGAATATAATGTCATCAACGTATATTTGAACAATGATAATATGTGATTCCTTTTTCTTGGTAAAAAGAGTATTATCTACTAATCCCATAGTGTATTTGTTATCAATAAGAAAAGTCTTAAGACGATCATACCAAGCTTTTGGTGCTTGCTTAAGACCGTATAGTGCTTTCTTGAGTTTGAAGACATGATGTGGTTTCTCAAAGTCGGTAAAATCGGGAGGTTGAGCAACATACACTTCTTCGTTAATAAATCCATTAAGAAATGCACTCTTAACATCCATTTGAAATAATTTAAAATCATATGCACATGCATAAGCAAGTAATATTCTAATAGATTCAAGTCTAGCTACCGGTGCATAAGTTTCATCATAATCAATCCCCTCTTGTTGATTATAACCTTGCGCTACAAGCCTAGCTTTGTTTCTAGATACTATACCATTTTCATCCATTTTATTTCGAAAAACCCATTTCGTTCCAATTATAGTTTGATCTTTAGGTTTTGGAACTAATTTCCAAACATCATTTCTAACGAATTGGTTTAACTCTTCTTGCATGACAATTACCCATGATTCATCTTTTATTGCTTCATTTATGTTTTTCGGTTCAATTGTGGATACAAAACAAAAATAATTACTTTGATTTTGGGCTTTTGACCTTAAGGTTCTTTGATTTAGTTGTCCTATGACCTTGTCTAACGGATGACTCTTAGATTCTTTGATGTTTACACTTTCTTTATTTAATGGTTCATCTTCCTTGTTATTATTAATTATTTCTTGACTTTCTATCATTTGACTTTCAACTAAGTCATTATCTACCAAAGGTGATGTCTTAGAGGGAGGTGGACTTTCGTTGAATGTTATGTTCAACGATTCCTCGACTATCATTGTTTCTTTGTTTAGGACAATGTAAGCTTTACTAGTTTGAGAATAACCAAGAAATACACCTTCATAAGACTTTGGGTCAAACTTGGTGAGGTAATCTTTAGTATTAAGAATAAAGCATTTACAACCAAAGACTCTAAAATATCCTAAAGTTGGCTTTTACCTTTATAAAGCTCATATGGTGTTTTGTTTAAGAAAGGACGTATTAAAACTCTATTCAAAATATATGTAGAAGTGTCAACGGCGTTACACCAAAACTTTTGAGGAATGTTTTGTTCATTAAGCATTGTTCTACTCATTTCTTGAATTGTTCTATTTTTACGTTCTACTACTCCATTTGATTGAGGTGTTCGTGGAGCGGAGAAGTTATGTGTTATACCATTTGTATCACAAAAGTTTCCAAATTGAGTTTCGTTGTCAAATTCACGACCATGATCCGTTCGGATCGACACAATTTTAACACCTAGTTGATTTTGAATTTTCTTGCTAAGAATTTCAAATTTATCAAAAGCTTCATTTTTGGTTTTCAAAAACAACGTCCAAGTAAACCTTGAGTAATCATCTACTATGACCAAAGTGTATAAGTTGCCTCTGTAGCTTCTTATAGCGGATGGACCAAACAAGTCCATATGTAATAATTCTAGACACTTAGATGTGGACACCATATTTTTAGATTTGTGACTACTATGGGTTTGTTTACCAATTTTGCAAGCGTCGCAAAAGTGTTGGTCATATTTTAGTTTTGGTAAATTCCTAACTAGCTCTTTTGAAGATAGGTTTTGTATAAGTCTCATATTAGCGTGACCTAAGCGTCTATGCCAAAGAGATGAGCTATCGTCTAACGTTGTTAGGCAAAGTTTGTCATTAGATGTTTTATCTATTTTCATGACGTATATGTTATTTTTCCTAACTCCTTTAGCTATGGTGATACCATCTTTTAGTATTTTACTACCATTTTCATCAAATAGTACTTTATACTTTTTATCACATAATTAGCTAATACTAAGTAGATTAAATCCTAACCTATCCACATGAGCAACATTTTCAATAGTTAGGGAGTTATGAGCGATCGTACCTTTGCCAATTATTTTGCTTTTGAGATTGCTACCAAAAGTGACATTACCTCCGTCATACTCTTCGTATGATGAGAAGAGAATTTTGTTGCCCGTCATATGCCGTGAGCATCCACTATCTTTTATCCATTCATCAGGTTCCAATCCATCTTTCAAGCATACCTAGGAAGCAAATAACTCAAGCATTTGGTCCCCAATATCTCATGGGTCCGTTTGGGTTAAACATACCATTTATTTGATTCATGTATGGAAATGATTGAAAAGAGTTCCATGACATGTAATCTGGAGTTTGATATGGTCTAAGGAAGTTTTGATTCCAACCATTGTGTTGGTAGTTGGGTTGTACGTTGTGGTTGCTCTTAGGAAAGGGCGTTTGGCAAAAGGTGTTTTATATCGTTGTTGAGTAGTTTTTGATCTAAATTCATTTTTAGCAAGATTCCTACTCTGATGTAACAACTGGTTTTAGTTTAACACTATCCTTGGTTTTCTTTGTTACTTTGACAAATTCGATGCGGTCCGTATTACGAACATTACGTCCTGTGAAGTACCCACGACACCATTTGTTTCAACGGACGGAACCCTTATTTTGGTTCCGTCAGTCCGTGCTTATCTTGCAGCAGGTTTTGACAGATTGTTCGTCTTTTCGGCCGTTTTGTTTTGACTCTTTGGAATTAATACTTCATTAAAACCTAGCCCATTCATGTCTCCCGGTGTTTTATGAATTTTAACTATTTCATCGGCAAGAGCGATGTTCTTGTTAAACCTTTTAAATTTAGAATTGTTTTCGATTAAAACATCTTGTGTGAGCTTTAGTTTTTCTATTTCAAGTTTAAGCTCTTGACATGATTTACAATCATCGTCATTTGCTTTTCCTTTTTCTAGTCGTTTTGTTTTTCTTTTAACTCATAAACTTCATTTTCCAAAAATTCCTTTTTGGTTTTTTAAAATTTATTTTTAGTTATGATTTTTAGACTTAGCTCACACAATTGATTATATTGTTTTTGCAAAGTGTCATCATCAATAGAAGAATAAGAAGAGTCGGAAAGTACCTCGTTTGACTCATGTGCCATTAGGGCGATCTCTTCCTTGCTTGATTCTTCATCGTCTTCACTATCACTCCAAGCACCACTTACAAAAGCTCGTTGAGTTTTGCTTTTAGGTGGCTTGGGACATTCTTCTATGAGGTGACTTGCATCACCACATCTAAAACACTTTCTTTCACCTTTACCCTTTTTGTCATCCCGATCTTTTCGAATGGCTTCTTTTCTTCTCGAGGTTGTCTTACGAACTTTCCTCTTCTTCTAAAGAATTTCTTAAAATCTCTAACGGCCATGGCATATTCCTCATCTTCACTACCGGAGCAAGATTCGTCATCATCACTTGATTTCGCTTTTGCTTTTAGAGCAACGGATTTGATCTTCTCCCTTCTTCCTTTGATGATCTTCGAATCTTTCTCCATCACCATTTCGTGTACTTTGAGGTTGCCGATTAGCTCGTCTAGTGACATTTTTGAGAGATCCTTTGATTCTTCAATAGCGGCCACTTTAGCTCTCCATTTGGGATGGAGTGCTCTAAGAAATTTCCCGACAAAGTTCTTACTACGAAAAGATTCATCAAGTGCTTTAAGTGATGTAATAATATTATTAAAACGAGCAAAGCCACAATCAATGGTTTCATCTTCAGGGATAACAAATTGTTCATATTGTTGAACAAGAAGATCAATTTTGTTATCCTTGACTTGTGAATTACCTTGATGTGTAACAATCAAAGATTCCTAAATATCTTTGGCGGTTTCACACATAAAAATTCTTTCATATTCTTTTCTAGGTAAAGCATTATAAAGCATCATTTTAGCTTCATTATTTTTAGCAACTAATTTATTTTGTTCATCAATAAAAATATCCTTTGTTGTAGAGCTAAAATCCCCTTTAACAATAACAAACCAAAGATCTATATCTTTTGATTTTACATATGTTTCAAAACGGTTTTTCCAGTAGATAAATCCATTGGTTTCAAAAAGTGGTGGTCTTTGCATAGATTGCCCTTCTTTAAAGTTTTCAGAATCCATGGATCGTTTCAAGTTTATAATATACAAGTTATTTTAGAAATTCTTGAGCAACGAGGCTCTGGTACCAATTGTAGAAAACTATAAGGGGGGTTGAATAGTTTACCAATTAAAAACTTCGTTTTGAAACTTATTCAAAGATCAATTGATATTGATCTTAGATATGTTAATGAAATATGCAAGCAATATGTAAAGAGTAAATAAGGAAAGAAATTATCAAACCACAACAAGTTGTTTATAGTGGTTCGGTGTACAAGGACTCTTTTTCCTTGCCCTACTCCACTCCTCGAGTCTCACACTCGAGAGTTTAACTTCACTAGTCAACAAGCTCCTTTCACCGGCGGAGTAAACCTTTACACTTCGCTTACACTATTTCCGACACTAAGCTAGATGTCGAGTTCTTTCCAAGGGTACAACCACTCCCACACACAATGTATTTTGAGGACTAAAATACTAACCACTCACACTCACAAGATTATGATGGTTTTAATACAACAATGAAGTATGGATCAACACAAGATCATACAACACTAAACAAACAAGACTTCCAACTTCTCGTTTGAAGCTTGAATGTGACTTGATCTTCTTTGCTACAAAAGAGATCACTAATATGATATGAAACTGAGTTAGAAAGGTTAGAGAGAAGATATGTATGAGAGTGTATTAGAAAGGAATGAGAAACTACTTGGTTTGGCTTTGCTATTTATAGCCAAAATGGACGGAGGCGTCCACGGACCACGGAACCCTCAAAGGGTTCCGCCGTGTACCATTTTGGTACCGCTAGGTCTGACAGCAAGATATCAAAATCTTTGCTAAAGTCAACTATATCTAAGTGAGATTTGTGCAAGATATGAAGAGTACAAATCCACACAAAATATCTTATGAAATCTTTCAATGATTTCCATGATGCATCACATGATGTCATATGTTGTATTTCTATATTTAGAAATATGCAAGTACTTAAATAGTGTTTGGTTTTAAGAACCTAACACATTCTAAAAACTACTATCATACATAATGATTAGAGTCATATCAAGATGTCACTAATCATAAATGTAAATGCATGAATGATGAATATATTGTTTGAAAAAGCTTGTTCTAATATCTATTAAACTTGACAAGCTTTAAGCTTTTATACAAAATAAATTTACTTTTGTCGTTAACAAAACTTAGGTAAAGATCAAAAATATAAATAACGTTTAATGACGATATTTTTATTAACAGGGGTGATCATAAGCAGCAATACACCATTTTGAGAGACTATGTTGAAGAGTTACATAAAACAAACCCTAATAAAACAGTTAGGATAAGTGTACAAACTGCAGCAGATCCAACAAGTCCAACCAGAGTTTTCAAGAGAATGGTTGTATGCTTAGGTGCTTTGAAGGAAGGATATAAAGCTTGTCAAAAAGGGTTGTTGGGGGTTAGACGGTTCTTTTATGAGGGGTCCTTTTCATGGTCATCTTCTTACAGCAGTTGGTATTGATAGCAACAATAGAATATACCCTTTAGCCTATGTTGTTGTAGAATTTGAAAACAAAGATTTATGGACTTGGTTTCTTGAATGTCTAGGATATGATCTTGACTTGCAGCTAAACTCAAACTACACTTTTATCAGCGACAGGCAAAAGATGATGTTACGTTTTAGTTGATTATATTCACTTGTATTTTGTATAAATGGTACTTTTATTAGTAATGAATTGATGTTTCTTTGTATAGGGTATCATTCCAGCATTAGCAGCAGTATTCCCTAGTGAAGAACACATATACTGTTTGAGGCACATCCATGATAATATGAAACTGCAATGAAATGCTAGGGCATACGGAGATCTGTAGTAGCAACAACCGTCCAACAATTTGAGGCAACCATGCTTGCATTCAAGAGTTTTAGCCAACCTGTCCATGCTTGGTTAAGTAAGATACCACCAACCCATCAGTCAAGATCACATTTTTCAGGTACTAACAAATCTATGTCTAAGTGTACATCTTTTTTTGTTCATCATTGTTTAACAATGTTGTTTGTATAACTCAAAACATGTTCTATACATGTGTAGGGAGGGCTCATTCTGAAGTGTTACTTAATAACATTTGTGAGGTGTTCAATGGGAAACTAGTGGGAGGTAGGCACCAACCCATCATTATTGTTTTAGAGTACATTAGTTAATATTGTATGCAAAGAATAGTAAATGTTGTGAATGTAACTGACAAGTGTGCCGGACCATTAACACCAAAGGCAACACTCATGTTAGATTTGATTAATAAAGAGGCTTATAAGTACACTTTTTTACGGATTGAAGGAGATAACTATCAGGTTAGTGGATGAGGAGATAAGTTTTTTGTGAATGTTGAAGCTAGGGCTTGTACATGTATAAGATGGGAGCTTACATGTATGCCATGTAAACATGGTGTTGCTACTAATCGGTATATGAGCTTCAATGGAATGCAAGTTGGATTTGTTAAATCATGGGTTCATCCATGTTACTTGCTTAAGACTTGGGAGGAAACTTACAGACACCACATCCAGCCCATAAATGGTTATCGACATTGGAACAAAAATCAGAATTGCCTATTATCATTCTTCAACCTAAACATCATAAACCATTAAGTATAGGACTTTTGCTGAAAATGATGATAATGATAAAGACAGTAAGTTGTCACGGTCTAGTAGGAGTGTAGTTTGTGGTATTTGTGGCAATGTTGGACACAACAAGAAAACATGTCTTGGGCAAGGAGGTGTAACATGAAATCAATGTAGTACACAACAGTCACAAAAAACATGTTCATCCCAGCTAAAAGTTCCATCAAAGAAGAAGGCAAATGTTAAAGGTAACGACTATGAAGCAAATGAACAACCTCAATGTGAAACTGATGCTCAATCTCAAAGTCATGTTTATCAAACTTGTGGTCAATCTGAAAATCATTTTCAACCAAGTGTGGTTCAGTCTCAATCTGGAAGTCAATTTGATGTTGCTTCTGGTGGGTCTCCAAAACAATTGTGGACTAGGAACAAGATTATAGCAGCAAAGATATCTTCACCACAAAATAATGTGGGTTAAGCATTTCAAAGCCAATGTTTTCCATCGAATATGTATTCCCTAAATATTATTTGCTCTCTTTAAACAATGTCTGTTTCTGAACTTTGTACGTGAAAGTTCACCTAAGTTACTAAAGTTTTTTTCGTTACAAAGAGGTAACCAAAGTTTAGTTACCGGTTACATTAGTCACTGAAAAAGTTTTAAGCTTGTGTTACCGGTTACAGTGCCAACGTGTCATTTTTTATTATATTTTTTTTTATTAAAACCTTGCACCCACCCCACCATCTGCTTTCATTAATTTTCCCCCAAACCAAAAAACGTTCCCCTTTTCGATATCAAATTCAATCTAAAAAACAACAATCCATAATACTTTAATCAAGTGTTACTAGGGTTTGCATCTATCCCAAAAAAGGTTAGTGTTGGACATTAATTAATGTTTTTTTAAGTTATCTAGTCATTGTTTAATCGTAACAAATAATTAGGGTTTTGTAAATTTAGGGTTTTTTAACAAAATTAACAATCTTTTTTTGTTTTATATTGTTTCAGATGGAATCGGAATCTTCAGAACCTCCAGCTTCATCTTTTTTGATAAAGTATCATCGTGGTGGGGTGTTTGTAAGAAATCCTCTCTCATATGACTATGAAATGGTTTCTGAAATACCTAATGTTGATCTTGTTTCATTAGGTTTACCTCGTTTTATAAAACTTTTGCAAACGAATTTACTAGTCTGTGAAGTCTCTGTTTTATTTGGTGCACGGCTTAGAGTTTCACTTAGGATTGAAAGCCATAAAATATGACATCCACTTTGATGAATGTGTCCAATGTGGTGTTAAGAATGACAATGTGTTGCACATTTATGCCTCACATGAGGAGTTTGAACTGAATGCCACAACTAGTGAGCACAATGTAGGAGGAAATGATGAGCCTTTGACTGATAGTGGTAGTGATTTAGAGGATGATGATTATAATGTGTATGATTATTGTAGTGAGACTGAAAGTGATACAGCATCTATTGACCATTTGTCTGAAGGTGAGGAAGAAGTGTTAGATACTAGGACTAAGAAAAGAGACCCTGCACCTAAGAAAAAAGCCTCTAAGATGTTTGATGAGAATTTTTTGACAAGTGTTTTCAATGGGTTGCCTAAAGATGATTTTGGTGAAAGAGAATTAGTGCATGTTGACCCTAAAGATGATGAAGATAAGTTAGGTGATCACTGGCTTGTCCATGACCCACAGTTAGGTGAAAGATTTGAGGGTCCTGATCAACTAAAGAGAATGCTTGCTTTCTATGCATTAGCAAATGGGTACAAGTTATACTATGAGGTTAACAACCCTAAGAGACTCATGGCTAAATGTTCAAGAGATGATAAAGAAAAGAAATGTCCATTCAGGTTGTGGGCATCTTGGATGCAAAAAGAAAAGTCTTTTCAAATCAAAACACTGACTGATAAACATGTGTGTTCTAGTTCTTATGAGTATGGTACACTGATAACAAGTAACTGGATTGCAAGAAATTATGCAAAAAAGATTTTGATTAATCCTGCTATAAAAGTTAAGGACATTGTGGCTTTAGTACTTAAAAAGTATAAATGCAAAGTTAGTATAAGTCAAGCTAGAAGGGGAAAAATCAAAGCTTTAAAGCAATATGAGACATGTTTAGAAGATCACTATGGGATGTTATGGGCTTATGCAGCTGAGATACTTAGTTCAAATGAGGGATCTACTTGTAAGGTTGGTGTCACCACAATGCCTGATGGGAAGGCCTATTTCAGTTGTTTCTATGTATGTTTTAAGGCTCTGAAAGAAGGTTGGTTATCAGGATGTAGGAGAGTAATTGGGCTAGATGGATGTTTTCTAAAAACAATATGCAAAGGTGAGTTGTTATCAGCTGTAGGTAGAGATGGAAATAATCAGATATATCCAATAGCCTGGGAACGTGGTCAGTATAGAAAACAAGGAGAATTGGAGTTGGTTTATGAATTGTCTAGTTGAGGACTTAGGAATGGAAGCTGGTGAAGGATTGACAATCATATCAGATCAACACAAGGTATATTCACTATAACATTACATGATTTGTATTTTATATTCTTTCAAGTATATTTAACTTTTTTTGGTTTTCAGGGAATTATTGAGGCTGCAAAGGAAGTGATGCCTTTAGCTGAGCATAGGCAATGTGCAAGGCACGTATATGCTAACTTTAGGAAAAAGTTCACAGGTGTTCTATTTAGAAACCTGTTTTGGAAAGCAGCCAAGGCAACTTACCCTGCTAAGTTTCATCAAGTGATGAACTCTATCAAACAGCAAAAAAGAAGCACACAAACATCTTATGGATAGAAACCACGAAAGCTGGAGTAGAGCATTTTTATGACCGATAGGTGTTGTGATGCAGTGGAGAATGGGATAAGTGAGTGCTTCAATTCAATGATAGTTGAGGCTAGAAGAAAACCAATTATCAATATGTTGGATGATATCAGAGTGGGTATGATGGAAAGGATGCAACAGATGAGGGAGAAACATCCAAAGTGGATGATTGGATGCCCAAACATTAGAAAGAAGTTTGAGATTCTAAAGGATAAACACAGGTATATTCATATGTGTGAAATTTTATATATGCTTGTTAAATTTAATTATATCATATGTATTATATCATATGTATTAAAAAATGTTGTAACTTTAATTGTAGGCATTGGAAAGTGGTTCCAAGTGGTGAGAGTAGATTTGAGGTTAGAAATGGTTATGAGGCTTATAGGGTGGATGAAAGGTTGAGGACTTGTAGTTGTAGGAGTTGGCAGCTGAGTGGGATACCATGTGAACATGGTTTTGCAGCTATTTTTTTTCTACATAAGGATCCAGAAGACTATGTATCTAATTGGTATAGTAAGGAGAAGTATGTGGCTGCTTATACTCCATACATTGAAAGTATGAATGGGATGGATCAATGGCCTGCGATTATCGAAGCCATTACCACCAATTAAGAGAAGAATGCCTGGAAGACCAGCGCATAAGAGAAAAAGGGATGCTTTTGAGAAGGGAGATGGTGGAAATAGGAGTAGGATTAGTAGGAAAGGCCAAACAAATCATTGTAAGATTTGTAATGAAACTGGTCACAATCAAAGAAGCTGTCACAAAAGAGAAGGGTCTGTACAAAATGACCTTGCACCAAAGGTTGGAAAGAAGAAAGGGTCTTCACAAAGAAAGGGTGGAAAAAAGAAAGGGTCTGCACCAGTTGAGACTGCACAATCAGCTTTTGTTGAAGAGTCTGCACAAACACCTTCTACAAATGTAGAAGGTGATGCAGATGAGATACCAATAATTGGGTCTGCACCAGTTGAAATTTCAACACCTCGGTGGGATTTGAGATGACACCACCAGAGATACAAAGTGAAGTAAGAGTGAATCAGAGAGGGGGTGTGAGAATCAGAGGTGGTGGTGTGAGAACCAGAGGTGGTGGTTCAGTGCAAGGTAGAGGTGGAAATGCAAGTGATGAACCTGGTGGTAGTAGTAGCACTAGGCTTAGGACCATCAATGGAAAGATTGTTAGGTGCAGAGGAAAAGGAGATGGTTCAAGATCATTCAGGGTATCTCTGGTGGAATGAAGCCTGTAGGTTATGGAGTTTCTTGGGATCCAGTGGACGGAGAAGCCATGTTAGGGGTAAGTCATCTTTTGTTTTTTGTTTTATAAAATAAATTTTATTACATTAGTTACATTTCTTTCTTTAACATTTGCAGAACATTCAGGGATTACCAGTTCCAGCTTGGCCTATTGGAATCACACCTGAAGATCGAAGAATCCATGTTGAAGCACAAGAAAATGAACCCGTTGTTGAACAAGAGCCTACGCAGGAACCACTTGTGAGAAGACTTGCACAATACAAATTGCAGCAAGCTAAAGAAAGGAAAAAGGCACCAGTCTCAATAAGGAGGGAATCTGAGAGGATCAAGCATCTAAAGTTCAACAAGCCACCATCACCTGGACCAGGGTTATGTCCAGATGATGCAATTTCACTGGAGTAGACTAAGAAAAAGTTTGACTAAATATGGCTAGCCACTTGTGAGGCTATTTTGTATATCTGCCATATGACTTGATATGTAACCACTTTAGGATATTTGGTAACTTAACTAGGTATGCAGTATAACAAACACTAATTTTGTATGGCAAGCCACTTGTGAGGCTATTTTGTATATCTGCCATATGTGAACACTTTGATCAAGCATCTAATGCAAGTTATGAATATGCAGTATGCATATTTAGGATCATTTATCCACTTTTGCCATATTTATTTTTAACATTTGCAGTAGTAGTATGCAGTAACATTTGCAACTCATATGTAAACTAGTTCATTTCATTACATAGTTAAAACACTTACATTCTTGCCATTTCACTTGATTACAACTGATACAAAAGTTAACATCCCCTACCCAAACTACAATACTAACAGAACCATACCCTTACCAAAAGATACATAACTTACAACCCAACACTAACACTACATCAAGACCTAAATAAACCTAGCAACAAACATCACAACAATGACAACAATCAAGAGCCTATTGTAGAATGTGGTTCTTGAGTTTTGAGCAATTTGAGCTTGTGCATTGACCAAATTAGCATGTTGCTGATACATGATTGCTTGATACCAAGTACTATTTAAAGGTCCATCAACCCACCTAAAGTAGTTACAATTTCTTGTTGGATCCATGAAGTTAGGACAACCAAGAAACCTTCGTCCAGGGTTGTTTTGTGTCCAAGATGTACGACACTTTGCTAGTTCACCACAGCCACAAAGAATTGACATTTGAATTTGGGTGGAGATGGGTTTTTGAAACCCTAATTGTTTTGGAGAAGAAGAAATAAAAGGGGAAAGTGTGATGTTTTTGAAACCCTAATTGGGTGGAGATGGGTTTTTGAAACCCTAATTGGTGGGGTATTTTCCCTTTAAATAATCCAAAAACCAAATATCCCAAACGTTTAAATGGCTGACGTGGCCATGAAACCGGCTATCAGCCGGTAGCCCACCCTCGGAGTAACTTTCACGTAACTTTTTAATCTTTCAGTAACCAAATTACTAAACCCGTTTACTTTGGTTACCTCTTTGTAACGAAAAAAACTTTAGTAACTTAGGTGAACTTTCACGTAAACTTTAGTAACATCTTTGACCTATAACCCTTTGGAAATAAATCCATTTGCATTAAGTATGAAATCATCTCATGTTAGTCTATGAGAATAATTGTATTTTAAATATATTCATTTGCCTCTTTACCCATTTTTACATATTGTTACAAGTTCATACTCATATTAACTGATGACTTTTACAAAGTTAATTACTGTCATTACACATGTAAAATTGAGTATTCAATAATCAAATAACAATGTATGTTTGCATTTTAACACATTTAAACATGTAACTAATCTGCTTCATACTGAACCTATTTCACTAGAAGTTGCAAAATTAACACCAATAACTGTTTTGGCTATTGTATGTTGTGGATAACCAAACCCTGGAAGTGTTGGATATATTGACTGAAGATCAAAACACTTTCTCAAACAAAGAGCAACGAAGAATCATAAATGGATGTAAAACACCTGCGCAAGTATATATTGATACTAGAAAGTGGTGTCTGTACATCGATCTATGATACTTCATCCATCTTTGAGATATTGTTAATCTATTTTGATAAAGAGTAATGAAGAATAAAAAATGGATGAACAACACCATAGCAAGTTTATGTTGATACTCGAAAGTGGTTTTCTATTCATCCATCTCTGATCATTCATCCATATTTGATACTTGAATCTGTGTTTTAAGTTTGATCATTTTACTTGGAGGTGTTTTGAATCGGATAATGTTTGAGTGGCTATTGATGTGGGTATATAAATTTTTGGGGCAATGACCAATTACTAAAGGTAGCACCGCACAAGGACCAATTACTAAAGGTAGCACCTGCAATTTGGCCATACTTTAGGGACCAAAAATGCAATTTACTCGTTTATTTTATTTTGTTTCAAATTTTTACAACTTTAACATTTATTTCAATTAATACAATCTTGATTCGTCAAAATCATATATTTTTGAGAGGAGTGTTTGATGGGTAAGAGATTGCGTGAGTATTTCTTTATGCAGGAAAAATGATGTAACAGGAAAGCTACGGTCAAACACATACAACTAACACATATATATTTAAAGTGTTGTGAAATAAATTCACTAGGCGAGTAAGCAAACACATATAATTATTCTTATCGCCGTTATTACGTGCGAGTATCCGACTAGCTTATAAAAATGGTTTATTTTGTGTTACGCACTTTAAAGGAAGAAAATCAAAGTCAAAGAGAATGGAAATGCAAAACGGTGTGCATGTGATCTGTGAAGAGGTGCAATACACCCAAAGGAACTAGCTGTCATCGTACGGTGACGTCATTTTTGACGTAAAACAGTATTGTCCTTTATTTCCGCGTCTTTATCATTTCGTATACACACGAGTTTTCTCCTCTTATTCATGTCCCTTTCATTCATAGACCCCTACCCAAAAAATTTCTTAAAACTTATATATATATATGGGTCATCCCTACCCCTATTGCCACCTGCCTTTGTCCCCCGCTTTTTCAAGACATCAACAGTTTTGTCATTGTATTTCTGATTTTTAACTTATTAAAACTTTATATTTACTGTTCAGCATTTTCAGATTTATACTTTTTGATATAAACAAAATTATAAAAATAAAAAAAATAAAAATAAAAAGGGGGAGGGTCTTAATAACCAAATAGGGGGGTCTTAATAACTCAACCCATATATATTTCTTTTTCTTATGAGTATTTTAACTTTTCAAGATTATTCAATATAATATAGACGTTGTTAAATAGTCTACTTTTACTACAAATTGAACTCTTTGCCGACTTCACCAACTTTACTTCACTAACGTAATAATATATTTCTAGTGTTTAACTGTTTATAGATACTAGATAGATAAAACGTTGGGATTTTTTGCTTGCTCACCACCAACTTCTCACAAAATTAACACCTACTACTAAATTTGAACGAACAATTTTATGCTAGTTTTAAAAAGTTGCCGTTCAATATATATATATATATATATATATATATATATATATATATATATATATATATATATATATATATATATATATATATATATATATATATATATATATATATACTATATAAAATGAAAAAAATGGTCAAAGTGGAAAAAGTGAAAAATGTTGAAAGTTGAATGTTGAAAACATGGTCAATGGAGAGAGAAATAAATAATATAATTAATAATCTTATTAAAACACCCCATTACTTAAAAGTTCAATAATTTATTCACATTGTACACCCAATTAAAAGCACATCTACCAAATTAAAACAACCAATTGAAACCGATACCGGGTTGACCCGTTGAAACCGATACCGGGTTGACATGTTGAAACCGATACACGGTTGACCCGAGACGCTTCAAACCCGCGGGCCGGTTTAATTTGACATTTTTCGACCCAACCTATCGGTTTGACTCGGTTTAAATCGACCTGTTTTTTTATCGAACGGTTCAACCAGTTGAACCACCCGGGTGAAATCGGGTTTCAAATTTGACAAAATTATATGAGAAATGAGGAAGTAGTTGTGGAACCAGTGACAATTTTTTTGAAAGGAGAGACCAAGTAATTGTAGTTTTTGGTTTATTTTGCTTTGACACATGTAATTTGTCATTTGTATAATGTTATTTTAAAAAATGTTGCTCTTGCACCATTTAAGGAACTAGCATATATGAATCGTCGTTTAAAAGTTAATATATATTGTATAGCCCTTAGTCCAGTGTATCAACAATGTTATGTAAGTTTATTAAAATCACAAAAAATAAATAGTATTGTTATCTTTAGCGATAATTATTTATACCTCAAACAAATAGCTTTGAACAATGCATAAATATCTATACAAATTGATAGTACAAAATAATCTTATATGGTGATATCCAATTTGCAAAGTTACAATTTTAAAAGCCAAACACCAAATGATAAACGTTACACATGTAAAAAAATAGTTATTACTGCTTCAAATTATCGACAAAACAAAAAAGCGGTCACACATGTTGGCTATACCTCTAAACTACAATATAATATTGCCAATTACATAATACCGTTGCTTTTGTAATGCTTGAATCTATTATTACTAAAAATCTTAATAACTTAAAACAATCCTATTAGAAAATATACTCACACACTTAGATCGACTCCACATAATTTTTTAAAAACTATATATTTATGTTGCTATGCAACCACGCATCAGAATTGTAGTTATTCGAAAATGATTCTCTAATGCTACAAATACAGTTTGTTGAAAGAAACTTATGGGTCATCGGAACTTTGCAAAAAAACTAGATATCGCTGCCGCTAGGCGCGGGTACTCGTCTAGTATATATATATATATATATATAGAATCTAAATAAAATAAGATCAAACTTAAAATTGTTAAAATGAGATCAATCTAAAATTTGACAAGTGACACTCTCTTTATAACAAAAATAATTTTTTTATTAGCTACAACTAAAAATGTTAAAGTTTTGATAGATTTCTTTTTAAAATTTACAAAACCTAGGTGATACACTTTGATTAAAATTGTAATGTGTATCAGGTTTTTGTATGTGTATCAGATTTCGGAATATTTATTAGTGTAATGTGTATCAGGTGTATCACTAATTCAAACTCATGTATCATTTGGTTATTAGTTTATAAAATGTTAATTTGTATTAAAATATTATATTTTTGTGTATTATTGCTAAAATTGTTATTTATAAACGTTTTAGTGGTTTTTTAGACTTGATCTTATTTTTACAACTTTAAGTTTGATCTCACATTAACCCTCCCTTATATATATATATATATATATATATATATATATATATATATATATATATATATATATATATATATATATATATATATATATATATATATATATATATATATATATATATATATATATATATATATATATATATATATGGAGATATTTTTAGCTACAATTTTTGTAGCCAACTATCTACAATCCTCCGCAAAAAATACACAAGAAATTAATCAGGGACCCACAAAAATAACTCAGGAGCCACAAAAAGAGTCAGGGACCTACAGTTTGAAGCTAATATTGTAGCCAATTAGCTACAAAATAGTGTAGCTAATATATTCCCTATATATATATATATAGTAAAGTTGAAATAAAAGACAAATATCCGTAAAAGTAATAAAAATATATATTTTTTTAAAAAATTCTTCAAAAATTCTAAAAAAGTTCTATAAGATCGGGTATGATGGTGCATAAAACTTTTGTGAAAACAATTTTTATAATTTTGAGTTTTGATACGTTTTTTTAATGCACAAAAAACGAATTTTGATGCGCAAAAAAATTTTGATGCACAAAATTTTCAACTTGTTTTAGTTAGATGCGCAATGTTATTTTGATGAAAAAAGTCAAATTACGTTGGGTGCAAAAACCAATTTTTGATACACAAAAAAATGATTTAATGCACAAACGTATTTTTTCATAAATTTTTTTCGGAAAAAGTATCCATTTTAAAAAAAATTTCCTTCACAACTTTTCATGCACCATCATACCCGATCTTGTGGAATATTTTTGAAATTTTTCGAGAACTTTTTTCGATTTTTATTATTTATTATTTTTTATTTTTTTTATAGATATTTGTCTTTTTATTTGATCTTTATCGCATATATATAGAGGAGAGAGAGTGAGGATCATATGCGGATTTTTAATTTTAGTACGAACGTACGGATTTTGATATTGTCGCAAATTTTTATATGTGTGTTTTTTAATCTAGTTTCGGTCACGAAAATGGCTACTAATATCTTACATTTGCAACAATAACTAACTTAGTGTAAATGTCAATGATAGATGTTAATTTTGAGATATTATGGAGTAAAAATGAATTTATGATGTTAATCGGGTATAAAATTTAATCTTTAATACCTCAAATTGGCATATTGTTTGTATATACGAACACCGACTTGACCTATGACCAAACCTAATCCTTGAAGTTTTCATAAAATAAAAGTATAAGTAGAAAAGTCAGCGTTCACGAATCTTAATTTATATACGCATATATATTTTTTTGGGAATAAATCGATTTACATTTGATATAGTACCAAAAATTTTATGTAGACCAAATATACTTTGCGTTTCCCAGCCCCCTTGCTTATTACTCCTATTTTCTTTCTAGAAAGTATAGTCGAAGTGTTGTTTAAATATACACCACTGATTGGAAAGAAGTAAAAAACGTGAAATGTAAACGTTTTGGAACAATCAGTCATAGTTACCAGTTTGTTTGTGTGTCACATCAAGCTTGGTTGAAACAATGATTTAATCAGGACAATAATTGTTGAGTTTATAATACATGACATACAATAAAACATGTAGACATCAAGAGTACACAACCGAAGACTCTAAGATCATTACAAATAAATAATTAAGCGAAAGTATGCGTAACGTCACTTTGCGAATGTCGATCTCTTGAACAAAACAAAGAAGTGGTTTAAAGAGTTGTCCTTTACCGTTTTACAACTCAAACCAATTAGGTGTAAGAATAGTGTCTTACTACCACAGTTTGTACACACTGTGAATTAACCAACTATCAGCGATTGCTAGATCTAACACAAGTCCTTGTTTTATGAAAAAACAAAACCAAACTCTCTAACTAGGGGTGTTCGGCCGAGAATTGCAAGAGAGAGGAGATGAGAGATCAGGGTAAGCACTAATTCAATGCACAAAATATGAAAAACCCTAGAACCCTAGCTTTTTATATAGTGTATGGAAACCTTTGGGAACAAGTTAGGGCTTGTTGAGAACCCTCCCTTGGGCCATGATACAAGCCCCAAGAGAAACCCAAACTTTTCCATTTCTAGATTTTCCATTACTAGTCCTTTTCTTTTCATTTAACGGTCGTTAGTCATTTTTCCGTTAAATACTTAACGATCGTTAAACGGACTTAATGTGCAATAATTAATCGTAAACATTAACATTAATTATTTAACTTTAATTCTCATTCGCTAACGTGTGCAATCTCATGGTCACGAGTTCGAATCCGGACATTTACGTATTTGTAAATATATACATTTCCAACAGCTCCCACTTGGATATGTTTACAAAACGTGAAATGACATTGGTTAGCGTCTAGCAACACGCCAATGCCCCCGGTACAACTCGTGTATGGTTTTCTTGAGAAAAACCAAGTTTTGATGATTCATCATCATATTCATCATTTTGTTTCTAATACCATGTTAATAAGAATATGGATCTCACTCATTTCTTAATTAATTATTCTGTTTCTCGCTTTATGTGATTGATCAAGATTACCAATTCTTCTCAACATATTCCGAAGACCTTGGGCATGGCCATGCAAACATCTTAACAACCCTACGAGGGGCCCAGTAGTATTATACTTCAAAATAAATTTGAAGGAAAAAAATCCTATTTTGACTACAGCGAGGATTCATAGATTTCGCAACACTTATGAAAACAACCCTTAAAACTACCGTTCACGTATAGCGTTAGATTGCTTCACACAAATGCACTACATCCATGACATATCTCTAGTATCTCAAGTTAGAGGATAAATATCCATGATATACTTAATGACTAAGATCCATAAAGTATCATCATGCGAGTGGGATAAGTCCTATACTCAATTCATTGAATATCATCTGAAATTAGTCATCCTACGCATCAATATACTTTCAAGTATATTCTAACTAATACTCAGATTTGTCTTAATTCAATATCATTCCCATGTTATTGATTGACAACGGACTTTTTAGAATAACTTAAGTTATTCAAGGATTTAAACATGCAAATATAGGATAACATCATAATAAATGAATAATAAACATAAAAAAATACTTTATTTCATTTCAACAATAATATTTACAATATCCTTTATCTAAAATACTTAGTCACAGATGGGCATGAAACTTCTAGCTAAACGAAGTCCAAACTTATCAGACAAATGATTAAGTTTTTCACCGGTAAGGCCTTCAGTTAAAGGATCTCTAGGTTATCATCTGTGTGAACTTTGAGCAACTCAATTTCACCTATCTCGACTTGCTCTCGAACATAGTGATATTGTCTAGGATAGTGTCTGGTGCCCTTCATGACTCCGGGTTCATGGGCAAAAGTAATTGCAAACCAATTGTCACAATATACTTTAATAGGATTTTCAATCGACGGCATAACACCAAGCCCGAAACAAACTTCCTTATCCAAACAGCTTCCATGGCAGCCTTAGACGCCTCTATGTACTCACTTTCTAGCGACATCGCAAGTGTTGTGCGTTTCTTGCTATTCCAATCCACAGCACCTCCATTGATGACAAATATGTAACCCGTCTGAGACTTCGTATCATCATTGTCACACTTCCAGATGCATCGCAGAACCTAAAGCAATTCGCTCGATTCCCCATACACTATGAACATATCTCTTGTAGCCCTAAGGTACTTGAGAATATGTTTAACAGCCAGCCCGTGAATTTCACCCGGATTCTGTTGATACCGACTGGTCAAGTTTTGAGCAAACGCCACATCAGGCCTTGTGCATCGCACTGTGTACATGATAGATCCTACGTAGAAGCATAAGGAACTTTCTTCATACGAGCCACCTCTGCGGTGTTGAAGCACAACCTGGCGCTCAAACCATGATTTACTTGCATTGGCAAAAATCCCTTCTTGGAATTTTGCATATTGAATCTCTTCAATATTTTGTCAATGTAAGCACTTTGGCTTAAACCAATTAGCCGCCTTGATCTATCCCCGTAGATCTTGATTCCGAGTATATATGATGCTTCCCCTAAGTCCTTCATCGAAAAACATTTACCAAGATAGGCTTTCACCTCATTCAGACTTGGTATATGATTTCCAATGATTAATATGTCATCGACATACAGAACAAGGAAAGTAACATGACTCCCACTAGCTTTGTGATATACACATGGCTCATCAAGATTCTGAGTAAATCCAAAACTTTTGATTTCTCCATCAAATCTTTTATTCCATTGCCTTGATGCTTGCTTCAGTCCATAAATGGACCTTTTAAGCTTGCATACACGGTTAGGAAATAACGGATTCACAAACCCCTCCGGCTGTGCCATATAGATGTCTTCATCTAGACGACCATTCAGAAAAGCGGTTTTGACATCAATCTGCCAAATCTCATAGTCATAGTGTGCAGCTATAGCTATGAGAATCCTAATAGCTCTTATGTCCGCTACAGGAGAGAATGTCTCATCGTAGTTAATGTCATAGGTTTGAGTAAAACCTTTAGCTACCAAACGAGCCTTGTAGGTGTGTACATTGCCATCCATGTCAGTTTTCTTCTTGAAGATCCACTTACTTCCAACGATTTTCGCATTGGGAGGAAGGTCAACTTCAATCCAAACTTCATTATCTTTCATGGATTGCATTTCCCCATTCATAGCAATCTGTCATTTATCCTTTTCAGATCACCATGGCGAAACCTTATAGTTGGCGGTTCATTAAGATCCCCAACCATATTTTCCTCCACCTCTACGTTAAGACATAGACGGTCGGTGCACGTATAGTCCTTTCAGACCTACGAATGGGAACAACGGAAGGAACGCCTAAGCTTTCGTGCTCTTCTTGAAGTTGGCTAGTATTTTCAGAAGGTGTTGTATCTTCTTGATCATATTCCCGATCATATACTCTCCCACTGAGTTCTTGAGATATGAGATTCCTTTCAAGGAAATCTCCATACCTAGCTACAATGACTTTGTTCTCAGTTGGGTAGTAGAAGTAGTAACCCATAGTTTCCTTAGGGTATCCTACAAAGATACTCTTAACAGATCTGGCTGGAGCTTATCGGTGTGTCATGTTTAACAAGCGCTTCACATCCCAGGACCTTTAAGTAAGAAAAGTTGGGAGCTTTTTCCTGTCCATATTTCATATGGAGTTTTAACAACCTTCTTCGTTGGAACCATATTCAAAATGCGAATAGCGGTTTCAAGGGCATAATCCCAAAAAGTAAAAGGAAGAGTCGTAAGTTCAAACATTGATCGTACCATGTTAAGTAAAGTACGATTTCTCCTTTCAGATACACCATTTTGTTGTGGAGGATAAGGAGATGTGAGTTGTTTGGATAATTCCACACTTTCTAAGTAATCTTTGAACTCTTGACTTATATACTCACCACCTCTATCGGATCGAAGAGCTTTAATCTTCTTACCGAGTTGTAATTCTACTTCACTTTTGAAAACCTTAAATGTTTCAAAGACTTCATGTTTATGTTTAAGTAAATAAACATAACCATAACGACTGAAATCATCCGTAAAGGTTAGAAGTAGGAAGCACCACGTTTTGACACATGTCTAAGTGGACCACACACATCAGTGTGTATCAATCCAAGTAGATCAGAAGCCCTTTCCACTTGTGGTGAAAAAGGTTTCCTTGTCATCTTCCCCGCTATGCAAGACTCGCATTTGTCAAATGATTCATCATTGACCGTTTGTAAAAGCCCATCGTGTTGCAGCTTTTCCATGCGTTTCTTGCCTATATGGGCAAGGCGACAATGCCAAAGATAAGACGAGTCACAGTTCAACTTGCTCTTCTTATTGCTAATGCTATACAACGAATTATTTCCATTGGATATACAACCATCCATATCAATTTCAAACACACCAAGCATAGGAATTGCATTAAAGTAAAAAACATTATTTAAAGAAACTGTAATTCCATAACTGGTAAAAGTGTGCACAAAACCAATATCTTTTAACAAAGAAATTGAAATAACATCCCTAAGAGGGTGCAAAATGACAATTATTTAGTTCTAAAATTAAGCCTGAAGGCAACACTAAATCAAAAGTCCCTATGGCTTCGACAACTGCACGCTTTCCATTGCCAACGTACAAGTATCTTTCTCCACAGGTCAGCTTCCTTGCTCCCCTAAGTCCTGCGATGTATTACAGATGTGAGTACCACATCCTGTATCATATATCCAAGAATTTTGCTTATGAGGAAAAGAAAATAATTCAAACATAAAAATACCGATGAGTTAGGCACCATCTTATTTTTATTCTCGAAGGCACTCATTCGATAAACTGGACAGTTCCGCTTCCTGGCCAGTGAGTTGCAGTGGTGGCAAGTTAAATCCTTTTAGGATTCTCCTTTTCTTTTGCAGGGTTCTTCTTAGAGTTGGTGGGATGACAACTTGCTTTCCCTTTCCTTTTCCTTTCCTTTTCTTATCTGCTTGCGGCTTTGGCTTATTCACCCTACCACCTATTGCAGTACAGTGTAGGAGCCTTCTTTGGCAATCTCTTCTCGAAGTCTACAAGCATTGCATGTAACTCATTCATGTCTTCCCCTGCAATGCATGTTAAAATTTCGGACAAAATCACCAAATCGTTCCTGATTAAGGGAATGATTGATGAGGCCGACACATACATCATTCGAGTAACCACAGCCGAGCTTCTCCAATTGGTCCAAGTGATGTTTCATCTCGAGGACGTGGTCCGAGACAGATTTGCCAACCTCCTGCTTGCAGCTATGAACCTTTTCAATCAATTCATACAGTTCAGCTACATGTGGCTTCTAAAACATACGTTTGAGTTCATCTAGCATGCTCATAGGCGGATAGTGCTCAAATTGTTTTACAATTGGCAGACATCCCCGAAAGCATTAGACACGCCACATCATTGTGCTTCTCATATTCAACACGATATGTCTCTTGTTCAAGAGCGTGCCGTATTGAGAGGAGCATCGGTGAGGTGTAGTCAAAATTTCAACCCTTTTCGCAACACGAAGGATGATCCTAAGTGAACGATGCCAATCATTGAAATTAGGGCGGTCAGCTTGTCTCTTCCAATCATATCTTTGAAAGCAGCACTCATTAAGCTCATAGTGTTTTCTGGTTGATGAGCCATCTACTGAAAAAGTTCAAAAAACCATAATTAGTATTTTGATAATTTTCCTTTTCAATAAACAATTAAATACCCGAGGTTCATATTCATATAACCAATTAATTATTATTGAAAACTAGGATCCAAATTGTCATAATCTCATCACATCAGTTGATCTGTTAGTGATGAACCTTATACATAATGGTAGAGCTTTTGCTTAATTGCCAATTTCAATTGAAATTCCTAGATTTATGGGATTTACATATAGCCAATTTCAATCGCCATGTAAACATGTTTCATCCCATCTTATGCCTTGAGTTGCCAGTTCTCACCGCCTAACTCAATTAAGTTGTCCAACTTAAGAAACTGCAAAATCGTCCATGCCCGTTCTCACGTCACGTGGACATTTTACCCTTCGATTACGATCTAATTCACGTTCTCACGCAAATAAAAGGTAATCTTAGGTGTTTCCGTTTCGCTGGATGGCATATAACTCAAATTAAAAGGGTAATAATTTTGATGTTAAATCAAATATGTACAAAGATGTCATGCATTCATCTTCGTAGCATAGGTTTTATTAAAACATTTATATACTTGTTTTAATGATTTAAGCTTTTCATCATCAAACTTTAGTCGAGGTATTGGATAACAATTTAAAGAATCACCTTAACAACTACTATATCCTACTATTGCATGAGTCATAAGACCCAAGTTATTCGGATAATTACCACAAAAGTGGCGCGTAGAGATTAAAGTAATTCACCCTTAAGATTTAATGCACACATATAGGAATACTTGGTAGCTCCATTAAGACGCACAAACGAAGCGGAGAATCGGTATGAAGCATACCCCTCATCTTTAGTATGCACAATATAATGCGGTCCTCCTATACCCATCACAGTTGTCATTAATGGGTGAGCCGTTCTAACTATTTTGTGCAAAAAATCAATCAATTAGACGATTACGATTACTATGCTTAAAAATACATGTTTCACCATTGTTTAGGTCAGTTTATTTTTCTTGAAAAATACCCTTGTTACACATAACAAACAAGCAAGTATTTAAAAATAAATAAATAAACAATGAATTCATAACAAAAAATAAGTCATGCATATCAACTAGCCACTTGCAAACCTTTTGATAAATCCTATTAATAATCAATTCTAGATCTGTCAATATGTATATATTTAATTAAGACTTTCACCCGTTTTCATCTATGTACAAGGTGAGCCACATGCATCGATACATCGACAGTAAGTCAAAATTAAACATATACCACATAGCACATAATTGATTAAATAATAATAATTGAGGTCTTCCCAATTTTAGATCTATCATAATATTTAGTGTATATCACTTAACCAAGTAAAACATACAATAAGCGGATCCATGATAAAACATGCAGATAATTATCATGGACATAAATTACACTTAACAATTAACGCAATTAAACGGAGTTACGCAATACACATAAAATTGCATGCATCCTAGGGTTTCTAATCCAATTAAAACTTTAGTTTACAAAACCCTAATTATGGCACCAAAAAAACGCCGCCCCCCCTAAAAAATTAGGGTTTAGGTTTTGCAAACCCTAGATCTACGCATACAAATAATAACACAACATGTTTATTTTAATTATGTGTTTCAGTAATTAATTACTTGTTATACAAGGCTCGTGATGCCACTGTTGAGTTTATAATACATGACATACAATAAAACATGTAGACATCAAGAGTACACAGCGGAAGACTTAAGATCATAACAAATAAATAATTAATTGAAAGTATGCGTAACGCATCTTCTGAATGTCGATCTCTTGAACAAAACAAAGAAGTGGTTTAAAGAGTTGTCCCTTACCGTTTTACAACTCAAACCAATTAGGTGTAAGAATAGTGTCTTACTACCACGCTTTGTACACACGAATTAACCAACGAATCAAGCGATTGCTAGATCTAACACAAGTCCTTGTTTTATGAAAAAACAAAACCAAACTCTCTAACTAGGGGTGTTCGGCCGAGAATTGCAAGAGAGAGGAGAGGAGAGATCTAGGGTTAATTCAATGCACAAAGTTATGAAAAACCCTAGAACCTAGCCTTGTTTATATAGTGTATGGAAACCTTGGGCGTTAGGGCTTGGGTTGAGAACCCTCCCCTTGGCCGGCCATGATACAAGCCCAAGAAAAACCCAAAACTTTTCCATTTCTAGATTTTCCATTACTAGTCCTTTCTCTTTTTATTTAACGGTCGTTAGTCATTTTTCCGTTAAATACTTAACGATCGTTAAACGGACTTAATGTGCAATAATTAATCGTAAACATTAACTTTAATTATTTAACTTTAATTCTCATTCGCTAATGTGTGCAATCCCATAGTCACGAGTTCGAATCCGGACATTTACGTATTTGTAAATATATACATTTCCAACAATAATTAGTATAAGTTAATTTATTAATTAAGATGTGCAAATCAACCGTAAAATCAGAACTTCTTTGGAGTTTTTTAGTTTGATTTTTTTGTTTTGTTTTTTATTATTATTATTGTGAATAAACATTACTTAGGACGTCACACTAGCAAAGCATTATCAAAATCGCAAAGCAGAAATTCGAACGTGAAATTCTAAATTAAAGGCATATAAATTGATATACCTGAAATTGCTCGCACCTACAAAGATGCAAAAATAGATCAGTAAATAGCACTAATTCATCATTACTTTGAAATTTGAACATTTAATATCACTTTTTGTTATTTATTTTCTGTAACATTTTTTTTGCTATTATAACACGGACTTTTTGAATTTTTGCGATTGTATGTATTTAGTGCATTAAATGATATTTTAACCTTTTGGTGTCAATAAAATATAAAGGGTAAAGTTGCTAGTTTACATGCACAAAATAAACACAATAGTAAAAATTCAAAAAGTTCGTGTTATAATAGAAATAAAATAAAATAAATAATGATAATAATAAAAAAAATTCAAGAACAAAAAGTTATAAGTTATATACTTTTTAGATAATTAACCAAAAGTAAAAATTCGATTCTAAATGGTGTTTATCGAAGCGGAAATCTTAACGCACCTTTTGGCCACAAGATCTACTTGTGTGAAACCACAATTTTAGAAATAACCTGCACAAGCAATATAAAGAAAATTACATAAAGGTCGAATCGATTGAAAATTGCAAAAAGCATTGAATCTTAAAAATTTAAGGTAGCTTACTATATTGTTTTCTTCTTTTCTTTTATGTGAAACGAAATTTTGTCTTATTATTTTTGTATAAAAAAAATGTGAAATGGACTTGAAACAGAAAAGAAAAAAAATGAGAGAGCTTGCACAAATTGTGTCGGTGAAATTGTTTTTTCTAGGATTTTAAGTTTTGATAAAATTGAGAAAAAAAAAATGCAAGGTAGAAAGAGGTCACTTTAATTAGTAACGCAAAAGTCAAAATATAAATGAGTATGTTGGTAATAAAATTAGGTGCATTTAATTGTTATAATGTGAAATAAAATTAGTTGCATTAAATTCATATAATTTCTTTCTTACATTAACTAGTTATAATACCCGTGTATGCATGAGGTTTTGACAAAAACATTATTACGTATTATCTTGAATATTGTGTCTTTAAAGGTAATGATGCATATAATTATATAGTTATAATTTCGCACGCATCTAAATTTACATGAATCAAATTTATTTTAACATTTTAGTTCAAGATATACTGGCGTATAAGAATTTGCACATAAAAATTGGGATATAAAGTAACTAATACTTATGCGAGTTTTCATTATTCATTAATATCCATTAGAATTTAGTAAAATATTTGTAAAAATTTCTATTAGGCAACTCACGATTTAATTTTATTTAGCTGAAAAAGATGTTGATGTTGTTATTTAAATTTTACTACTGATATTATGTTGTACACATGATGCAAGTTTAATAGCACATAATGAGCGTTGATAAAGTTAAAGTATACTCATTAAAGTTTTTGAAAAATGTTTTTCTAAATATCCTTATATAAAATAAGAATTACATTAGTCATTGTTATAAGTACAATCGCGTATATTTATTTTAATATTAAAGTAACCAATGCTTACAATTTGATACTTATATTCTTGTTTTCAGTAATTTAGCCGTATTTAAAATGTAAACTCGTGTCCACATAGGTTAAACTTTTAAAATGAAATAAATGAGTCCTTATTGAATGTACATAGTAAAAAATTGATACTTATAATCTTATGCAAATTTACATGTTGTAATTTTAAAACATACATGTAACACCCCCAAATTTGGTTTAGCGGAAGCATACGTGTTATGGGGAATGTTACTAAATCGGAGATCACAACACAAGTAATAAAGAACGGAATACATACTCCGTTTGATTTCATAAAATAGTTTTAAAACATTGTCTTACAACATAGTTTAAATAAATGGGCACAACCCATAAGTTCAGTGGTCCCAATTTAAAACATCAGTTTGTGTAAAAACACTCCTTTGATTCCACTACGACCATTAACCCGCTTCTTGCCTTGCCTCCATGAAACATAACTTAAACACCTGAGAAAATATGCTAAAAAGGTCAGCTAAAAGCTGGTGAGTTCATAGGTTTAAATTAAAACAGTAAGTTTGGACCAAAGCAATGTCATATAATCATTACAACGAATATAATGTTATATGGATGAATGTTTATTACGTTAGCTCTAAGTTCATGCAACCGATACTACGCCTCGTATGCTAACATATATCATACAATATAGGGGCCCATAACGAGTGTTTTGTCCCTCAACACTCGATTCGACATGGTATACGTTTCGCCTTGGCCTAAGCATGGCCAACCGAACGGAGGAGTCACCCTCAATAGATCTATTTATAACATTCGCGCTTCCCAATGGGGAATTGACGGTTCATGAAAAAGGGGCATTTCTCTAGGGACATAAGGGCTTAGGCTACACCACGTAATAGTAATCATGCAGTAGTTTAGGTCCATAAAAAGGTTTTGCATATTTTCTCACCCCAATAGTATAAAACAATTTATCAAGTAAAAGAGGGGCTATGAGACTCACCTTAGCAAGTGTGCAAATCCGAGAGCGGGATTAGTGATGGTTGTGAAACGGACCACACGACCTAGATAAGGAGGGCAATATTTAGTTCATTGTTTTAAGTATTCCTTACTTAAAGTAGTTCGATGGTTTTTATAATTGTATTAATACTAAACGTAAGTTTGTAAAAATTGTTAAAATGGTTTTACTAGTAAGTATACGTAGTATATATACTTTTCATGTTGACACTAATATGGTTTTAAAATTCGTAGTTTGATTTGAAAAATAATTACAATGTTCCACTAGTAAGTATATAAATGTATATATACGTATTTGAGTTGACACAAAATGGTATTGTCAAAATTATATGTGATTGATTTAATTTTTAATTGTATTTAGAAAATACTTGAGTTAAATTTGGAGTCTTCCAAATTTAATGAACCATAAAATAGTTTAGTGGTCTTTATTTTGTTCAACAAAAATCGGGTTCTTCATATTTATAAATTTGACTAGTGAATTACTTGACATACACATGTTTATCCGAGTACGTTTGACGAAAAACTTTGATGTAAAATTTATAACATGAATCATGTCTTAAGCATTTGTTTTGTGTAGTCATATATTTGCACTTTTTCACTTGTTAGCATATACGCGTTTATGAGGTATAAGGGTCCGAATGGATGACAATTTAGTTCGGCTTTATGGTTGATTTCGAGTTTCATGTTTCTCATTTTATTTTGTGAACCCGATTAATTTCTCGAACAAATACTTCGCGGGTGATATGGGCTGTAGTCCGTGTTTATGGTGGCAGGGAACCCAGATTGGGCCTAGGCCCGAAGTGGATTATATGTGAGAAATGGGGCCTTTCGACTAAATGTGACTTATGAGAAAAGAGATTGTTGTCGAGGATGGGCGTGGCCCAAGGAACACATAAACATAGTTTGATGTTTGTTAACTTTACAATGTTCCATTGCATTTCTTGTATACTGGACATTTGGACTTGACGAAGAGAAAAGGTGTCCATGGGCCATTTTAGTTTCTCAGGTGGACTTAAGTCTAGTTTTAAGTGAGCATGTCACAACAAGGAATTAGAATGCTAGTATGGTTGTTTTTGACGCGGAAACTCAACTTAACCGGTTTGACTTCAAGGTATTATTTGGCTCTAGTATAACTTAGACTCGAAATGCCGAGATCACTTGACAAGAGTTTAGACGCACAAGACCCATGTTAACTTATCAAACTGTTTTTGGACACTAAAGATTGTATCAAAGTGAGGTTTTCATGAGTTCATCCCAAGTGTTACTATCATTTAGTAAAAGAAACAAAAGTACTATACTCATTTTATCATAAGGTTCATATGCATATTAACGTGATATCGGTCTAAAAGAACCTCGACAATCGTGGTACTACCACAACACCACTACAAATTCGATATAGTAGGGTGAAGGAGGTTCGACAAGATTATATACTACCTATGTATCCGGGTCGTCATGACTCCGGTTTTACTTGACAAATTTCCCAACCACTAGAGGGAAACACATGCGGGTTGAATAATGAGTACTATAGGTCTCGAGATGGGTTCACCTTTGAATCAAACACATAGCACTAAGGATTTTATAAGATCATGAGATGGTCGAGTACTACTCAACTCGACCTTACTTCCTTATACGAGTTTTTCTTGGGTGATAACTCAGGGTCACAACATAACATCAAGTTTCTAGACCAATTCAAGTAACCACTAGTAGTTTATATCAAAACTTGATTTATCTTGTTTCATACCCCTTCGACAGAAGACTCAAACAAAAGCAGTCTATCACGTTTACTTAAGGCTATAACACTCATCAACATAATAAGCTTTTTAACGATAGGAACAATTTGTTTCATATTTGAATTATCAGTTTTATTAACAACCCAATTCACAAATTCTTAACAAAGACGAGATTGAGTAAATTTCTTACAATGAGAAAGATGATAACGATGCCGAAGGTCAACCCGGATATCTAACACCACAAACAAACCCGATCGATCCAAATAAACACCCAAATAGAAATCTTCTCCTCTTAGCTTTCTTACCCTTTTGTGGTGATGTTTGGAGTGTGATACCTGGTTTTCCTCGTGGGATAAAAGGAAAACACAAGAGTAGTCTTTGACTAATCTTTCCATTCTTGAAAGATGATTGATAACTATTTTTAGTTAACTTCCCTATCATCCTTGACAAGTTTTGTTGGCTTGTGGCTTGACCCTAAATTTAGCGCGACTCAACCATGGCATGAGCATGCTTGGGGAACAAAAGTATACATCAATTTAGCTTGTAGAGAGAGTGATGATGAAAGAGATGTTCCTACAATCCCTTTTTAGCTATCTCCTTTGGATTTGCGTTGACATGAACTAAAATGGAAGAATAGTAGATGAAGAGGTATCTTTTAGGGAAGATGGAGTTTGGTGTTATCTCCATTTTTGGAAATGAAGCGTGTGGGTAGGAAGGACAAACAGAAAAAAATAAATGAGATGGGAGGGGGCGGATTTTCCAAGGGAATAAGATAAGATGAGATTATTTGTATTTTATCACTCAATGTGTGTATAGTTTTTAATATTTAAGAGGTAAGTTAAAATGTTAAGTATAGTAGGTAATTAAAGTTGTGTGATATATTTGGTGTCTCGCGGTATTAAACTGTGATTGAAGTATCATTGTTTGGTAATTTTTATAATGTAGTATCTTATAGATACGTGTCGGAAATATTGTTATCTTTGTAATGTCTTTTATTACGGAATTTTGTCATTTGTTTAATAAGCCCTTATCATAGTGTCGGTACGCGTGCAGTGTTGGTTACTGGGGAAAACGAGATAACCTCTCGTCTTACAACTTAATCGTAAGACAAAAATGAAATATTCATAAAATGATATGAATGCAAAAGTGATGCAATTATCTACTATATGCGAGTCATCTACTCAAATGATCAGGCAAAGCTTATGCATGCTTAATGACTTATGCTTAGTAATAATAAATTACTAATTATTAGTTAAATTTTAGTGAAAATTTACCGTGTGTCACATCCTCCCCGCCTTAGAAGGGAAAACCGTCCTCGGTTTTCAGTTAGAATTACTTGCTGAAGTTGGGAAAAGATGTGGGTATTTACGCTTGAATTGGTCTTCACACACCCACGTGTATTCAGGACTTCCTTGAGGATCCCAGCGGACTTTGACGATAGGGATGTGGCTTTGCTTAAGCCGTTTGATTTCTCGATCCATAATCTCAATGGATTCCTTGACGAAATTCAATCTTCATCAACATGGATTTCTTCAAATGGGATGGCGAGAGTTTCGTTGGAAAGACAATTCTTCGAGTTGCATATGTGCAACACGTTATGCCTGGAGTTGAGTTCTCGTGCTAATTGAATTCGGAGACTACCGGTCCGATTTTTGCGAGAATTTTGAAAGGTCCAATGTAATGAGTATTTAACTTTTTACGTCATCCGAAATGGATTTCGCCTTTACATGGCATTACAAATCCATTGTATGAAAGGGTGGTTCTTCGAGTTGTTCGCACCGGAATAGTCGTGCATAACATATAATCCTGATGGTAATCCAAGTTGGTAAGCTATCAGCTCGATCTTGGAGAGGATTTGGTTAATCCTATGAAATAAGGTTGTGCCCTGGTGTCCTGTTAAAATGGGTTATGCTTTTCAGAGGCGAAGCCTCAACCTAACTCTTTCGTCGACTTGAACTCGCGACATTTAGTCCTATATTTATTGACCTTGACGATCGAGTTGTTTGCATTCGCCTCGGTCGCACTATTATCAATGGTTCTCGATAACAGCTTGGAGCCATTGGTTCCTGCCGCCTCGCTTTGAACACGATTGACTTGTGCTCTTGACCATACGGTGCCTTATGAGGTGGCCTGTTGTTGCAAGAGAATTCGGTTAATGCAATTTGCCTGCTCCATACACTTCTCAAAAAAGTTACTCATGTTCAAAGTATAACTTCTATAGCTTGAATGGTCATTCCATTTAGTCCATCAGTCGGGAGACGGTAGGTGGCACTCATTTCCAGATGGATTCTCATGAGCTTTGGAGTGGTCTTCGAAAGTTTGATGTGGATGGTTATCACTATTTGGAATAATGAGAATTGAAATGCCATGACTCGTAGCGCTTTGCTTCAAACAAACCGTGTAAGCTTGTCCATGTTGCCGTCCATCTTTGTTTGGTAGGGATAGGTGGGTTTGGTGAAATGATCAATTATTACCCAAGTAGAGGTATAATTGATAGAGGTCTTTGGTGACTTGGGTTTAGAGTCCATTGTTATGCAATTCCCATTTCTATCTGGGAATTTTGGTTTGTACAGGTAGGTTTGACGATTTCTGATTGCTTTGAATTTTCCTTTTCGAACATGCTAAGTATTGTTTGACATAGGTCAAATACCAGCCTTCATGTTTGGTACTTTCGAATAGCTTTCTGGATCAAGGTGTATTTTTCCGGTTACTAGATAGGTATTACTCCTGGCCTTAATGAGGTTCACACATGATAGAATTACAAATCCCTTCATGGTGTGGGTTTTAACATTGGTTCTTGGGGTAAGATTCCCTTTGGTTTCTCACGGCTCCCCTTTACCTTTAGGTATGCTGTAAGAGTTTTATTTAGTCGGTTCTTCCTTTGGGTGCTATCATTTGAGCTTAAGACTTTTAATGGAAGGGGCGGACTAGGCCTTTCGTTTTCCCAATGAGCTGGCTTTTAAAAGGTTTAGTTTGTTAGATGTTGCTTAGAGTATATGCGGTTATGACTTGTTTTGCCCGGTGAGTACGAATGTTGTAATTGTACTTATGTTGCGACTCCAATTATTGGTGTCGTCACATGGTCAACTTCCTTTTGTTTCCGTGACATTCCAGTAGGACCTTGTGGTCTCAGGTACATTGTATTTCCTTGATGCAAGAGGGATAACATTTCTAGGTTTTCCTAGTGAGATCACGCCGTGTTCCAATTCTAATTTGTGCACTGCGTTATGCTTCTCATGGATCTTTGGGTGTTTAGTATTCTATACCATTATTTTCCTTTTTGGATCAGGATAGTTTCCGGTTCTGGTGTAAAGCGTTTTCCTTGAATGGTAGAGTCTCCGTCATGCCCAGGTATGTCTAAAACAAGTGTATCACATGATTTTTCCTTAGCGGTTTCATGGGTTAACCTAGGGTGTATGATGATCTATTCCTTTCTCGTTAGGGCTGATAGGATACTAAGTATGAATCGGCATATTCGAGGTGTCAAGTCTGCGTCAGTGTTCTACAGGGGAGTTAATTCATTGTCGAAGATTCAAACGTTTCACATTCGTTTCCTTAGTAGAAGATTTCTCCTCTTAGGTGGCATGGTTTATTCTATTCCCGTGTAATGTGAAATGTATGGCATTTTAAGGTGGGGTGTCGAAGTGAGATATGAACTTTACTATTTCGTGATAGTGAGTTAAGCATTTCCTTTAACATGACCGGGTAAGAATTTCAAGAATTTAACCATGCCAAGACATGCATTCCCTCCCGAATTATACATAGGTGATCGTGCTATGTATAATTGGGGACCGATGACGTGTTGTTCGGTATAGTCTTAATCTTGGTGTATTTATTCTTTGTTCAGCGGAAATGTCGCAAAAGTTCAGGAGCAAAGTTTTGATGTGATGATTTATAAGATTTGCTAGGTCGACCAATTATGTCAACATGACCTATGGCTCGCTTGACCAATATGTGTGAAGCAATGGCATCCGGTTAGGGATGGAATGTTGAATTTGTGATTCTTGGCGAGGTAACAGTTTGTGTTGGTCTTATCGGTATTGATAATAACACCTTCGCAATCTTTGAAATGTGGATTTTTCTAAGTCATTTCGTCGGTGATACTTAACTTGTCAGAGAGACTAGTCGTATATCCAAGATGACTTTCTCTTATCTTTAGAGAAATCCTTTCATCGTGATAAGATAGTTGAAATCCTTATTGATATGGTGAAAGTGGTCATGGAGAAGACATATATTAAGATAGCACGATAATGACAACTGGTATATTACAAGGAAAGGTTTAGTACATTAAGGTTACATAGAGGAGTACTTAAAGTAGATTCCTAAGGCTACGACTTGGAAGTTTAAACTAAGCTTTATTACAAACAACATCTCTAGCTAACTTAGTTTCTTCCTTGGTGTCCGTTGGAGGCTCGAATAATTCTTCACACTTTCTTTAGGAAATTGTTTCGACAGTTGTTGCTTTCATGCTGATCCTTCCTATCCGGGCACTTGTTTTTATTGTGACCCTTCATTCCACACCCATGGCATACCACTGCCTCCCGATTACAATCTCCCATCTTATGTCCAATTCCTTTACAAATTCCACAAGGTGTAGGGCACTTTCCGTAGTGATAATATGGGCATATATTGCACTTGGGTTTTGTTCCAAAGATACATCACTCCCCGTTTGGTTTCAAATAGCCCTAACTTCAGCGTCCATCGGCTTGATTGATTGTTGCATTTGATCTTCCTCACCATCATATACCCAGTTCCTCTTGTTACCACAAAGACTCCATTGCTTTGCTTTGGGGCGTGACTCTGTCAATCCGAAGTCGCACCAAGAGCTTCGAGTGGCGAGGTGCGAATGCAACCACGTTCCCAATTTGGTGAAAACCCACAAAAGTATGCCGAAGTTTCCTTTTCTCGTGTACTATCATGTCGGGACATAGTTGGGCGGTTCGAAAACGGTTGGTGTATCCTTCGAGGTCATTTCCCATCATGGTTAGTCCACAGAGCTCTTGTTCCATCATTCGCAGTTCATTCCTTATATCTGCAATCATCATTTTCTTCAGGGTGTCCCACTGAAGTGAGTAAGTAGCGTCTATTCCTACTAATTGAACATAAGTATTCCACCACGTGAGGGCTTGGTGCCGAAAGGTGCAAGTAGCATACTTGACTTTACAATTGTCCGCGCAACTCTGCTCGCGGAAAATTGTCTCTAACCTTTCTAGCCATTTTGCCAAACCTATGGCTCCTTCAGTCCCCTCAAATGCTGGTGGTTTACAGTTCCTGAATTCTTGGTAAGAGAAAATTTGTGTTGTAGGCGTCTTACCAACAACTTCTTCCTTATTCCACTGGCTGATGTTGTTGATGTTGTAATTGACTTGATAGTTAGCAATCCTTGAACCAATTTGTTCCGTAAGAGATTTCTCAATGGTGGTTCCATCCATGTTCAGCTTTATTGGGATATTTTCCTTCAACCACAAGAAATGACAACAATGAGTTTTCTATGAGTAGGAGGACCATGGTGGAGATTCATAAGGTTACAACACGTACTACTTCTCCATCAAGTATTTCCTAGGTTGTATTGGATTGGATGTCACGTAGACTTAATTTATTATGATGATGTTAAGAAAACGGAGATTGGTTGGAGTGAGTTTAACATAAGGTTATAATTTACTAGACGTTGTTTATTATGCATAGTCGCTCATCACCATAAGCTTGATTACATCTTAAGAAGATTCTCGGCTCATAAAGCCGATACATAACATGCGTTCATTGACTCGCTCTAGTTTGTTATACAACAAAACTACTACTAGCGTTTTTATTGAAACTACTCATTACAACGTCTAATGCAATACCAAGTGAAATTTAGGCATTTCCTGCTGCCTCAAGTTGACTTTGTTGAGTTGCCTTCCATTCCTCCAACTCTCTGAGCTGGGCCTCCATCCTAGCAAATTTGTTGTTGGCCTCATTTGTCCTACTTTCCATAGTACGTCTTTGAAATTCTACGACACCTTCCGTGTACCCTGTCTCGTTAATGCTATTGTAGTAACGGTCTCCAACGTGTTAGCCGACTCTCAATCTCGTGAGACGCCCCTGGATGTCTCCCGAGTTTGCGAGCACACCTTTCAATGTGGTCTTCAAGGCGGGCAATTACTTCGTTCAACTTCTCACGAGTTCCTTCTATTATTGTTCCAACATCGTTGTAGCATTCCTTGAGTTTTTCGCCGAGTGCTTGTAGCTCTTCCACCACTTCTTCAATCCCTTCAATCCTTTCTTACGGTAATATTCCCGATGGTCCGACATTTCTTCTATTTGTTCTTCATGACGTGTTATGCGTGCCATAATCTGTCGAGTTGGTGGTCCAGCGGTCGCTTCCGAAGTTCCTCAACTTCGAACCCACTAAGAGATGGTGTACCGAAGATGATGGTGATGATGCAGAGGCGATTTTCTTGCTAGCGGTATCTCCCAACCGAGAAGTGGATCTCTTTGGTGTCTTGGTGAGAGTGTAGGAGTAGTGGAATTGGTAGGTATAGTATTGATAGTAGTAATGATTTGGAAGTGAGCAGTGGGTGTGGGTAGTACCTCCGGTGAACTTGATACACTACCCCTGTATGGGTTTCCTGTCAGGAGTGAGTTGGGAAGGGGCTGGGATGCGTTCGCAGTGACAAACCTTCATTGTGTCATCGCATCCACCAGAGTGAGGGAAGGCATGGTGCGTGACAAGACGGTGCATATGTGTAAGTATATGGAAAAATACTCATGAAGAATATGAAATAGTGCACTAGTAAATAGGAAATAAAACATGAAATCCTATTTAAATGAACTCTAAGTAAAATGGCAAGTAAGGAAAGTCAAACCGGCGGTCGTAGTATGATGTTTTTGTAAAAAGTAGTTATAGTTTAGGGTTTATATGTACCTAGTTCTCTATAAACCTGGCTCTGATGCCAATCTGTAACACCCCCAAATTTGGTTTAGCGGAAGCATACGTGTTATGGGGAATGTTACTAAATCGGAGATCACAACACAAGTAATAAAGAACGGAATACATACTCCGTTTGATTTCATAAAATAGTTTTAAAACATTGTCTTACAACATAGTTTAAATAAATGGGCACAACCCATAAGTTCAGTGGTCCCAATTTAAAACATCGCTTGTGTAAAAACACTCCTTTGATTCCACTACGACCATTAACCCGCTTCTTGCCTTGCCTCCATGAAACATAACTTAAACACACGAGAAAATATGCTAAAAAGGTCAGCTAAAAGTTGGTGAGTTCATAGGTTTAAATTAAAACAGTAAGTTTGGACCAAAGCAATGTCATATAATCATTACAACGAATATAATGTTATATGGATGAATGTTTATTACGTTAGCTCTAAGTTCATGCAACCGATACTACGACGGTTCCTGTATGCTAACAGATATCATACAATATAGGGGCCCATAGAGTGTGTTTTGTCCTCAACACTCGATTCCGACATGGTATACGTTTGCCTTTGGCCTAAGCATGGCCAACCGAACGGAGGAGTCACCCTCAATAGATCTATTTATAACATTCGCGTTTCCCAATGGGGAATTGACAGTTCATGAAAAGGGCATTTATCTAGGGACATAAGGGCTTAGGCTACACCACGTAATAGTAATCATGCAATAGTTTAGGTCCATAAAAAGGTTTTGCAATTTTCTCACCCCAATAGTATAAAACAGTTTATCAAGTAAAAGAGGGGCTATGAGACTCACCTTAGCAAGTGTGCAAACCGAGAGCCGGATTAGTGATGGTTGTGAAACGCACTCACACGCACCTAGATAAGGAGGGCAATATTTAGTTCATTGTTTTAAGTATTCCTTACTTAAAGTAGTTCGATGGTTTTTATAATTGTATTAATACTAAACGTAAGTTTGTAAAAATTGTTAAAATGGTTTTACTAGTAAGTATACGTAGTATATATACTTTTCATGTTGACACTAATATGGTTTTAAAATTCGTAGTTTGATTTGAAAAATAATTACAATGTTCCACTAGTAAGAATATAAATGTATATATACGTATTTGAGTTGACACAAAATGGTATTGTCAAAATTATATGTGATTGATTTAATTTCTAATTGTATTTAGAAAATACTTGAGTTAAATTTGAAGTCTTCCAAATTTAATGAACCATAAAATAGTTTAGTGGTCTTTATTTTGTTCAACAAAAATCGGGTTCTTCATATTTATAAATTTGACTAGTGAATTACTTGACATACACATGTTTATCCGAGTACGTTTGACGAAAAACTTTGATGTAAAATTCATAACATGAATCATGTCTTAAGCACTTGTTTAGTGTAGTCATATATTTGCACTTTTTCACTTGTTAGCATATACGCGTTTATGAGGTATAAGGGTCCGAATGGATGACAATTTAGTTCGGCTTTATGGTTGATTTCGAGTTTCATGTTTCTCATTTTATTTTGTGAACCCGATTAATTTCTAACAAATACTTCGGGTGATATGGGTCGTAGCCCGTGTTTATGGTGGCAGGAACCCAGTTGGGCCTAGGCCCAAGTGGATTATATGTGAGAAATGGGCCTTCGACTAAATGTGACTTATGAGAAAGAGATTGGTGCGTCAGATGGCTGTGCCCAAGGGAACACATAAACATAGTTTGATGTTTGTTAACTTTACAATGTTCCATTGCATTTCTTGTATACTGGACATTTGGACTTGACGAAGAGAAAAGGTGTCCATGGGCCATTTTAGTTTCTCAGGTGGACTTAAGTCTAGTTTTAAGTGAGCATGTCACAACAAGGAATTAGAATGCTAGTATGGTTGTTTTTTACGCGGAAACTCAACTTAACCGGTTTGACTTCAAGGTATTATTTGGCTCTAGTATAACTTAGACTCGAAATGCCGAGGTCACTTGACAAGAGTTTAGACGCACAAGACCCATGTTAACTTATCAAACTGTTTTTGGACACTAAAGATTGTATCAAAGTGAGGTTTTCATGAGTTCATCCCAAGTGTTACTATCATTTAGTAAAAGAAACAAAAGTACTATACTCATTTTATCATAAGGTTCATATGCATATTAACGTGATATCGGTCTAAAAGAACCTCGACAATCGTGGTACTACCACAACACCACTACAAATTCGATATAGTGGGGTGAAGGAGGTTCGACAAGATTGTATACTACCTATGTATCCGGGTCGTCATGACTCCTGTTTTACTTGACAAATTTCTCAACCACTAGAGGGAAACACATGCGGGTTGAATAATGAGTACTATAGGTCTCGAGATGGGTTCACCTTTGAATCAAACACATAGCACTAAAGATTTTATAAGATCATGAGATGGTGAAGTACTACTCAACTCGACCTTACTTCCTTATCTGAGTTTTCTTGGGTGATAACTTAGGGTCACAACATAACATCAAGTTTCTAGACCAAGTCAAGTAACCATTAGTAGTTTATATCTAAACTTGATTTATCTTGTTTCATATCCCTTCGACAGAAGACTCAAACAAAAGCAATCTATCACGCTACTTAAGGCTATAACACTCATCAACATAATAAGCTTTTTAACGATAGGAACAATTTGTTTCATATTCAATTATCGCTTTTATTAACAACCCAAATCACAAATTCTTAACAAAGACGAGATTGAGTAATTTCTTACAATGAGAAAGATGATAACGATGTGAAGGTCAACCGAATATCTAACACCACAAACAAACTCGATCGATCCAAATAAACACCCAAATAGAAATCTTCTCCTCTTAGATTTCTTACCCTTTTGTGGTGATGTTTGGAGTGTGATACCTTGGGTTGCCTCGACTGGGATAAAAGGAAAACACAAGAGTAGTCTTTGACTAATCTTTCCATTCTTGAAAGATGATTGATAACTATTTTTAGTTAACTTCCCTATCATCCTTGACAAGTTTTGTTGGCTTGTGGCTTGACCCTAAATTTAGCGCGGCTCAACCATGGCAGGAGCATGCTTGGGGAACAAAAGTATACATCAATTTAGCTTGTAGAGAGAGTGATGATGAAAGAGATGTTCCTACAATCCCTTTTTAGCTATCTCCTTTGGATTTGCATTGACATGGACTAAAATGGAAGAATAGTAGATGAAGATGTGTCTTTTAGGGAATATGGAGTTTGGTGTTATCTCCGTTTTTGGGAATGAAGCATGTGGGTAGGAAGGACAAACAGAAAAGATAAATGAGATGGGAGGGGGCGGATTTTCCAAGGGAATAAGATAAGATGAGATTATTTGTATTTTATCACTCAATGTGTGTATAGTTTTAATATTTAAGAGGTAAGTTAAAATGTTAAGTATAGTAGGTAATTAAAATTGTGTGATATATTTGGTGTCTCGCGGTATTAAACTGTGATTGAAGTATCATTGTTTGGTAATTTTTATAATGTAGTATCTTATAGATACGTGTCGGAAATATTGTTATCTTTGTAATGTCTTTTATTACAGAATTTTGTCATTTGTTTAATAAGCCCTTATCATAGTGCAGCGTGCGATTGTCGGTTCGGGGAAAACGAGATAACCTCTCGTCTTACAACTTAATCGTAAGACAAAAATGAAATATTCATAAAATGATATGAATGCAAAAGTGATGCAATTATCTACTGTATGCGAGTCATCTACTCAAATGATCAGGCAAAGCTTATGCATGCTTAATGACTTATGCTTAGTAATAATAAATTACTAATTATTAGTTAAATTTTAGTGAAAATTTACCGTGTGTCACAATATACATTGTATTTTTTAAAATATAAAATATAAAAAGTATAAAGTATAAGGGGGTATTTGTTTATAATCCATAGTTATTAAAAAACACGAAGGCTTATAATATTACACTTAACTCTATATAATTTTTAAAATTCAACCACTAAAGTTTTATTAATTATCTCCTTATTTTTTAAGTTTTTGTTTTCACAAATTTGACACCTATATTTTTATGTGTTATTTATCTACTAAATTTCTCCATCAAATTTATTAAAGTTTGACCAAAATCAATTTAATTTTGAATTTTATTAACCAGTCACATCACACGATTTTGCTTACGTGGCGAAATTAAGCTCTCTTATTGGCCCAATTGTTTTTCAATAAGAATGAATTGACTAAATCAATTCTAAAATAATGTAATTCCAGATTATATAAAAGATTTTGCAAGATAGTTAGAAAGTAGAGGTGGTAATTTTTCACATTTCTACTACATATACTGAGTGTATGGTCAAACTTTGGAAAGTAAAATATTGAAAGTCAAAGATGAAAGAAATGCATAGTATAATTAATACTCTTATTAAAACACCCCATTACTTAAAAGTAAAATAATTTATTCACATTATACAACTAAATAAAAGCATATCCACCAAATAAAAAACAACCAATTAAAACATCCCTTTATTAAAAAATACAATAAAATTTTCACAATGTACAATTTAAACAAGCTATAATTTAAACAAGCTACAACATAATTCAAAATATAAAATAATTAAATACACTAGTTAATATTATTTTTAAAACACCAAAAAATGAAAAGTACATGTTATTATACGTGTTAATACAAATAAACCGTAAAAACGTTTATTAATATTTTGCGATCTCTTTGTGTTTTGTTGATAACAAATATAATGTTATCTTATGTATAATTATAAGGATACATGTTATTTTTGTAAAGCATTTACATATAGTCATTTAAATACAAAAATGTAATAATTAAGCATTTGTTGTAATAGTTTATTAGGATGGGTAAAAACCATAACCATGGACCATAACCCATGGATCTTAACCCATACCAAAGAAGACTTGATACAATGTATACTTAGATACATTGAATCTAAAGAAAACCCATGGACCAACCCATAACCCATGACCCATAACCAAAAAACCCATGGGCAAAGAGGAGTGTACCACGGATCCCTAGGATTACACTAGACGGATCCCAAGTGGAAGGGATCCGTGGAATAGAGGAGAAATTTGCCTATAAATAGAGAGCCATTTCTTCATTCTAAACCACCCCTCTTCTTACTAAATCTCTCATACACTCTCATTCTCTTCTAACATATAGATCACTTGATCTAGAGAGTTGTTCTTCTTTCTTTCTATTTGTGATCCTCATATAGGTCCTTCTCTAAGCGAGATCACGAGCATTCTACAAGTCATCCAAGCAAGGGGTCCTTGATTGATTTGTCACTCCACAAGATTTCTGCAGCGAAGATCTTGTATTTGATATTTCACATATTTGTTGTGTAATAGTTGTGTTGGTTTGGTCCACCGTGTTACGGACTCGGTATCTAGCTTTGTACCGTAAAAAGTGTAAGCAACGCTAGAAGGCTTCTCCGCCAAGTGAAGGAGTTTGTTGACATAGTGCTTGAACTCGAAAGTAGGTGACTTGGGGAGTGGAGTAGGGCAAGGAAGGTGACCTTGTAGCCGAACCACTATAAATCGGTTGTGTCTTTTCTATCCCTTAACTTTATTTATTTGCTTGCATTATCATTAGATCTATACGTTCTCAACATCCATACGATTTCACATAATATCGAATCTAAAGTTTTTGAAATCAACTTAAAATCGGCAAAACTATTCAACCCCCCCTTCTAGTTTTCCACAATTGGCATCAAGAGCTAAGTTTATAAAAGTTTTAAAATAAAATTGTATTTTAAAAACTTTTCGATCACTATGGGTTCTGAAAATTATAAGGAAGGGCAATCTATGCAACGACCACCACTACTTGAAACTAATGGTTTTATATATTGGAAAAATAGATTCAAAACATATGTGAAATCTAAAGATATTGATCTTTGGTACATTATTGTTGAAGGTGATTTTGAGGCTACCTCAAATGATGATAAAGGAAATTTAGTTCACATACCTCATGATAAACTAAATGATGAAATGAAGAAAAAGCTTTCTAAAAATAGTGAAGCAAAAATGGTTTTATATAATGCTATACCGAAAAAGGAATTAAAAGAATTTCTATGCTTAAAACCTCTAAAGAAATTTGGAATTCTTTAGTTGTAACTCATCAAGGCAACCAACAAGTTAAAAATAATAAAATTGATTTATTTGTTCAACAATATGAACAATTTTCAATATCGGATGAGGAAACTATAGATCATTCATTTGCTAATTTTAATACTATTATTACATCTTTACAAGCACTTGATGAATCTTTTCTAGCCGTAACCATGTTAGGAGATATCTAAGGGCACTTCCATTCAAGTGGAGATCCAAGGTGACGGCAATCGAAGAGTCAAAAGATTTGACAATCCTCACCCTCGATGAACTCATAGGCAACCTAAAAGTCTACGAGCTTGTCCTTGCTAAAGATTCTCAAGCCTCAAAGGTGAAAGAGAAACACAAATCTCTTGCCCTTAAAGCCAAAAAGGCTTCAAGCGATGAGGAGAACTCATCTTCGAGTAGTGACGACGAAGAGTACGCTATGGCGGTAAGGGACTTTAAAAGTTCTTTAGAAGAAAGGGTAGATACGTCAAACAACCGTATGACGATAAGAAAGGCTTTCCGAAAAGCAAAGAGGACGAGAAGCCAAAGGATGATCGTACTTGCTTTAAATGTGGGGACCCAAACCACTTTATTAGTAAGTGTCCCAAACGGGATGATCAAAAGGCATTCGTGAGCGGCACATGGGGAATGAGCGACGAGGAGGACGAAGAAATTTGTCTCATGGCAAATGACGAGGTATGTCACGAATACTATAGTAGCTCATCACTTGATGACGACTCATTGCATAATGAATATGATAAACTATGCGATAAACTATGCAATGTTAGCTTAAAACTAGTTAACAAAAACAAGCTTTTAAAGAGTCAAAATCAACGTTTAAATAAAGAAGTAATAGAATTAAAAGCAAAACTAAAACGGTTAGAAGAGTAAAATAGCAAGTGGTGAATGTGAACTTATGCTCAACTTCAAACACTAGTTGATCATCTAGATTCTAAAATTGCTAGAATGAGTACGAACACTTTAGATACAATACTCGATGGCGTTAAAACCGGTAACAATAAAAAAGGTCTAGGTAGTCAACAACTTGATCCATCAACTAGTGAAAGTAAAGAAACAAAATTTGTCTAGGAACTAGAAAAACCACCATTTGTGGCGGATCCCACGGATCCCCTAAAAAGGGAACCGCTAGTGTAGTAAAGGGATCCGTGGATCATGTAGCAAACAAGAGCAATAACGTAGCTTCTTCATCTAGAACCGAGTTTGTCATAGTTAATAGGAAGAAACCAAATCATGTCACCACTAGACAACCACCTCCAAAATATAATCCTACTTTTGCAAGAAACAAAGCTCCATCTTTTTCAAAACCTAACTCATTTTGGAGACCTAATAACGCTTTACCGAAAAGTAACCATCAAATGGGATGGAATCAAAACATGCAAAACGGTTTTCCTTTTCAAAACTTTGCTCCATGGAATGCATACTCATCTTATCCATACATGTCTAACATGAATGGAATGTTTAACACTAATGGACCCATGAACAAATGGGGACCAAACTTTTGAGTTTATTATTGTTTTAGGTGTGCTTAAAGGTCGACCTAGACCCCCATGAATGGGTCAAGGATAGCGGGTGCACGAGGCACATGACCGGCAATAGGGATCTATTCTCCACATATGAATCCATAAATGGAGGTAATGTGGTGTTTGGAAATAGCAAAAGTAGAATCATCGGTAAAGGTACGATTTCTAACAAATCTCTAACCATTAACGATGTGTGTCACGTAGAAAACCTAAACTTTAATCTCTTAAGTATAGGACAAATATGTGATAAAAAGTGCAATGTACTTTTTACCTAAACCGGTAGTAAGATACTTAAAAATGGCATAACCATAGGAAGAGGAATTAGGAAACATGGAGTCTATGTCATTAAAATCGGTAATGAACCTAAAGACAAACTATGTCTTACCTCTATGGATGATACTTCGACCTTATGGCATAGAAGATTGGGTCACGCCAACATGCGACTTCTTCAATCGCTATCATCCAAAGATCTAGTAAGAGATCTACCTAAGTTAAAATATGAACATCATTTTTGTGATGCTTGTAATGTAGGAAAACAAGCTCATTCTAGTCATAAAGCTAAAAACATGGTGTCCACAACTAGGTGTCTAGAATTACTACATATGGATTTATTTGGTCCATCCGCTATCCAAAGTTATGGAGGCAACTACTACACTTTGGTAATAGTGGATGACTACTCTAGGTATACATGGACAAAATTTTTAAAGAACAAAACGAAACCTTTAACTATTTTGAAATATTAAGCAAAAAGATCCAAAGACAACTAGGAAGTCCCATAGTGTCTATTAGGACGGATCATGGTAGGGAATTCGATAATGAAGTGCAATTCGGAGCTTTTGTGACGCTAATGGTATTACTCACAACTTCTGGCTCCACGACTCCACAATCGAATGGGGTAGTAGAAAGAAAGAATAGAACTCTACAAGAAATGAGTCGAACCATGCTTAATGAACAATCCATACCTCAAAAATTTTGGTGTAATGCCGTTGATACTTCAACGTATATACTCAATCGAGTCTTGATTAGACCAATCTTAGGAAAAACTCCATATGAGTTACTTTGAGGCAAAAAGCCTACGTTAAATCACTTTAGAGTCTTTGGTAGTAAATGTTTTATTCTTAACACTAAAGATTACCTTACAAAATTTGATCCTAAATCAACCGAAGGTATCTTTTTAGGTTACTCGCCAAATAGCAAAGCTTACGTCATATTAAACAAAGAAACAATGAAGGTAGAAGAGTCATTAAATATAAAATTTGATGAAAGTCCACCCAAACCCTCTCCACCTCTTGTCGATGACGAGATTATAGAAAGTGAAGCCATAGTAATAAAGAAAAAGATAAGTGAAGAAGAAGAACCTCTAAGTGATGAAATAATAAACATTAAAGAGTCCAAAGATCACCCCGTAGATAAAGTCATAGGAAAACTAAACGAACGAACATTAAGGTCTCAAGTTCAAAACCAAAGTAGCTTGTTTTGTTTCGTTTCAACCTTAGAACCTAAGAATACACAAGAAGCCATAAAAGATGAAAGTTGGGTAATGGCTATGCAAGAAGAACTAAATCAATTTGTTTCTAATGATGTTTGGACACTTGTCCCTCCACCTAGTAATCAAACCATAATAGGAACCAAATGGGTTTATAAAACAAATTAGATGCAAACGGAGTAGTGTCTAGGAACAAGGCTAGACTCGTTGCTCAAGGGTATAACCAACAAGAGGGAATATAATTTGATGAGACCTACCGTGGCTAGATTAGAGTCTATAAGAATACTTCTTGCGTATGCTTGTGCTAATGATCTAAAGCTTTATCAAATGGATGTCAAAAGCGCTTTTCTAAATGGTTTCATAAATGAAGAAGTATATGTAGCTCAACCTCCGGGCTTCATTGATTTTGAAAAACCCAAACATGTGTATAAATTAAAGAAAGCCCTTTACGGTCTTAAACAAGCTCCAAAAGCTTGGTATGATAGACTCAAGTCATTTCTAGTTAAACACAACTACACCATGGGGTTAGTTGACAACACACTTTTACTAAGAAAAGAGAGTCACATATAATCATAGTACAAATATATGTAGATGATATTATATTCGGATCCACTTGTCAAGACATGTGTGATGATTTCTCTAAAATCATGCATGACGAGTTCGAGATGAGTATGATGGGAGAACTTAGTTTCTTTCTTGGTCTACAAATAAAACAAGTAGAAGATGGTATCTTCTTTAATCAATCTAAATACATCAAGGAGATGTTAAAGAAATTCGGTCTAGAAGAGTCAAAACCAATTAGGACTCCAATGTCATCCGACACCAAACTCACAAAAGATGAAGACGGAGAATCCGTAGATAATACTAAATATCGTGGCGTGATAGGTAGCCTTCTACCTCACGGCAAGTAGGCCGGATATCATGTTTAGTGTTTGCTTATGTGCTAGGTTTCAAGAAGACCCTAAAACATCACACCTAGAAGCCGTAAAAGGATATTTAGATATATTAAGGGTACAACACAATTAGGATTATGGTATCCTAAGGGCACGGTAGAAACAATTGTATATGCAGATTCGACCATGCAGTGATTACGTTGATAGAAAAAGTACAAGTGGGGTATGTACTTTTATGGGATGTTGTTTAACATCATGGTTTTCTAAGAAACAAACGGCACATGCAATATCAACAACCGAACGCCTCCGCCGCAAGAAAGCATGCCAACAAGCACTATGGATGAAACAAGCGCTAGTAGACTACGACATCCATCTAAGCGACATAGCCATCCTATGTGACAACAAAGGTGCCATCGACTTAAGCAAGAATCCGGTATTGCATTCTCGGACAAAGCATATAGAGATTCGTCATCACTTCCTAAGAGACAATGTTCAAAAGGGGAACATCTCTATTGAGAAGGTAGCATCCGAAGACAACATAGCCGGCGTCCTCACCAAACCGTTGAAGCAGGAACAATTCAACCTACTTCGCCTTGGTCTTGGTCTAATGGAACAAACGTCGTAACTTAATTGACTCTACAAGGTATGTAAACACTAGCCTTCTTCTTTTCGAGTCTAGGATTTCTATTTCACGCACAACTCACAAACAATACGGGAATTTTCAAAACCCAAGATGAGTTTTTCACTTATAGCTTTCTTATTTTTTATACACATTTTCAAAGAAAACCTACTTTCACAATGTTTTCTAAAAGGATGATACCTTCCAGTATCAATTTCACAAAAGCAATTTCTCACGTCTAGGACAAATCGCTTTTTCAATATTAATACAAAGTAAAACCCGCTTTCATTGCATCTCATGTCTTTTGAATGCTAAAGGGGACACATAACTAATATGTGTTTTCCGGTACATTCATTTAAGCAACAATGAATTAGGAGCATTGATAACACTAAACTACGTACTCATGTACTAAATATGTGTTTTCGGGTTATCTCAATAGGATGCTTTTCTACTTCTAGTTTATTTTTCTTTTTCTTTTAGGAGTCGAGATAACCGTAACTCCAAATAGTTTGCATATAGGCACATAATAGGCAAAATGTTTCAATTTTGTGCTGCCGATCACTGGACCCACGGATCCCAAAGCCTTCATGCCGACGGATCCTCAAGGGAAGGATCCGTGGGATCCGTGGAAACGTAAGTTTTCAACTTCTATTTTTTCACTTTGGATGAAAAATCCACATTTGTTTCATTTTGGGAGTATGCTCTTTAATGCTTGTGTTCTCATGATCACATGCCTTGAATTCATATCTAATCATTAGATTTTAATCCACATTTTGGGTCAAGCATTCATTACAATGCTTTGTTTTTCTATATATAGAACTCCCAAAATGCTTGCATACTCCATCTCCTTCTCACAAACACACTTCATCATGTCATCCAAAACCCTTTAGGAGAATCATCTAGTACAAACAATTATGATATCCAAACCTTTGTACTTCCACCATCCAAAATACCACAATCAAATGCTAGGATATCCGCACGGATTAGTATCCGATCTTGTTGTTTAGCAAAACCAACCTCAAATGAGTCATCCTCAACAAATAACTCACCACAAGATGCTTCCATTATAGCACCTCTCTCATCACCAACAAGTACACCAACTTCATCACCACCTAAAGTCACTCTTTTGGAACTCCTTAAGACTCCAACAAGATCTAAACAACCTAAACAAAAAGAAATAGTCTTTTCAACACCACCCACATCTCCAAATACTATCTTTCAAGATCTTGAAACATCACCACCATTAGCTCCCATCACATTACAAGAACATCTAGGTTCTTTTCCACCACCATTTACAAACATTCCGGATATTGATCCATATTTTCCTATTTTTCCACCACAACTTCCGCATAACTCAAATCAAAACAACCCGAAAACTTCCGCACTCATTACCCACATCATTTACATTGTGAACATTGCCAATCCACTAGGGAAATTGCAATAGAAGTTAGGGAAGAAATGCGTTTCATACTCAACCTCATCCTTGATCGCATCAATACCATTACTCATCAAAACCTCCATCCATAACCTTATGCAAGCATGGAAGGAATCACTACTACTATTTTCTACTTTTAGTATTATTTTTCTTTTGAAGTCATTTTCAAGAACAAGTCTTGTTCTTATTTTTACATGCTTGTAAGTGGCATCCATACCACTACAATTTGTTGTTTTATTACAAGGCCTTGTTTACATACCTTGGCTCCCAATCTTGATTCTCGGCAACCACAAGATTATATAAGCATGTTACTAACCTTTCTTTTTGTAGGATTTTTATTTTTCTTCACTTGACGCCCCAAACAAGGGGAGCTACCGTCAAGGGGAGTTAGAAGTTTGTTTATTTCTTCCAAGGGTTAACTTTTTGTTTCGACAAAAAAGGGGAGAAGAAGTAAAACTTAGGGCTTTCAAAACTTACATCTATTCTTAAGTTTTACTCATCATAACATTATGTTTTGTCATCAACAAAAAGGGGGAGATTGTTAATACAAATAAACCGTAAAAACGCTTATTAATATTTTGCGATCTCTTTGTGTTTTGTTGATAACAAATGTAATGTTATCTTAAGTATAATTATAAGGATACATGTTATTTTTGTAAAGCATTTACATATAGCCATTTAAATACAAAAATGTAATAATTAAGCATTTGTTGTAATAGTTTATTAGGATGGGTAAAACCATAACCCATGGACCATAACCCATGGATCTTAACCCATACCAAAGAAGACTTGATACAATGTATACTTAGATACATTGAATCTAAAGAAAACCCATGGACCAACCCATAACCCATGACCCATAACCAAAAACCCATGGGCAAAGAGGAGCGTACCACGGATCCCTAGGATTACACTAGACGGATCCCAAGTGGGAGGGATCCGTGGGATCCGTGGAACAGAGGAGAAATTTGCCTATAAATAGAGAGCCATTTCTTCATTCTAACTCACCCTCTTCTTACTAAATCTCTCATACACTCTCATTCTCTTCTAACATATAGATCACTTGATCTAGAGAGTTGTTCTTCTTTCTTTCTATTTGTGATCCTCATATAGGTCCTTCTCTAAGGCGAGATCACGAGCATTCTACAAGTCATCCAAGCAAGGGGTCCTTGATTGATTTGTCACTCCGCAAGATTTCTGTAGCTTAAGATCTTGTATTTGATATTTCACATATTTGTTGTGTAATAGTTGTGTTGGTTTGGTCCACCGTGCTACTGACTCGGTATCTAGCTTTGTATCGGAAAAAGTGTAAGCAACGCTAGAAGGCTTCTCCGCCAAGTGAAGGAGTTTGTTGACATAGTGCTTGAACTCTCGAGTAGGTGACTCGGGGAGTGGAGTAGGGCAAGGAAGGTGACCTTGTAGCCGAACCACTATAAGTCGGTTGTGTCTTTTCTATCCCTTAACTTTATTTATTTGCTTGCATTATCATTAGATCTATACGTTCTCAACATCCATACGATTTCACATAATATCGAATCTAAAGTTTTTGAAATCAACTTAAAATCGGCAAAACTATTCAACCCCCCCTTCTAGTTTTCCACAATACGCATTATACAAATTAATAAAACTCACAAAGTTTCATACAAGCAAACAAGTTGATGGTATATATAGTTTTGAAAAACGGACCAGACCAAATGGTTCAACCAGAAACCGGTGTCGCCACCGGTTCCGCTAACCAATAAAAGCCAACCGAAAACGAACCAGAGAGGACCCGTTGAAACCTGGGTTTTAAAAAGCCGGAAGCGCTCCGTTGCGCTAAGGTTCAAAAAATTGAAGCGCGTGGCGATGAGGCGAAAGCGCACGCCTTTTGTAGTCGAGGCGAAAGTACTGTTCAGAGTATTGTAGATGCTACAGTAGTTAATATAGCACTGTTGAATGCCCTTTTTAGACCCATAAACACATGATGCGTTAAAAAGCGCTCCTCAAAGGCGCCAAAAATCACGCCTCATGTCACCTTTTGTAATCGCATTGCATCAAGAGTCCTGATGCGATGACCTCACTGCCTAGGCTTGTCTCATGCCTCAGGCGCAAAAAGGTGCGCTTTTTTAAACACAAGTTGAAGCCGATACAAAATGGTGGAATTAGGTCTCATTGAGATCTATTTATCCGGTTAATCGTCACAGGGTACCCGCTGCCGAAACGTGCTGGTACCCTGCTATACTATACATAAAGGAAAAACCAAAAAGTAAAAAGTGAAAAGTTGAAACTAAAAAACAGAAATGCTGAAAACATATATTTCAAAACGAAACTATTAATACATATCGAAAACCGGGTTGACATGGGACGCTTCAAACCCGCGGGTTGACCCGGTTTAATTTGACCCATTTTCGACCCAACCCATCGGGTTGACTTGGTTTAAGTTGACCCGTTTTTCGACCGGAACGGTTCAACCGGTTGAACCACCCGGGACGAACCGAGTTTCAAAACATTATGTTTAATCCCTAAATCTTCAAACTTTTATTATTTTTCGTTTATAACCCATAGACTTTTTTTTATCACTAAACGATCTTTCGCTATAAAATCCTATTGCTATGCACGAATACTCGTCTAGCGATATGAAAATATGTAGAACTTGCAAGATTTGAGATAAACAAAGAAGATTTTTATTAAAGAACAAATGGATGAATTCTAACAATTCATTTTGAAAAAAGAAAAAAAAGTTTTCACATTTTTTTTAAAACAACATATTTTTTAATTGCAATTATAACTATTTCACAGTATTTACACCATAAATCTATCTCACATGTTTTAAGCAGACTTAACCCACAACCATTTTATTGGAGGACTTTTTTTTCACACAACAAGGGATATCATTAGGAAACAAGCCATTTGGTTAAACGGTAAATTTTCAAGCTGCGAAAAATATATTATCGCGACAAGAATTAAATTATCTTTCTATAAATGTACACTTCTATTTACTCTCGACGAAGATTTTTTCAAAATTTCCGCACCCAAAAAATTACAAGTGATTTGTAAAATCACTTGTAGTTTGTTATTTTTCTAACGTGTAAATTTTTCGCCAAGAAAATCCTTTGTGATTTTTTTTTAATTTGTAAAATTATTTGTTATTTTTTATTTTTTAGTCACATGCGATTTTAAAAGTCATAAGTCACATGTGATTTTTGGACGGAAATTTTGAAAAACAAACGTTCGTAAAAAATAAAGTGCATATTTATAAAAAAGATAATTTAATTCTTGTTGTGATTGTATAATTAATTTCTCATAATGATTAACGATTTGTAAGATTTTTTTAGAAAAAGAGATGCAAGTGAGTTTTTTTGTTTTGGGATAAAAATTGTTTCATATGAAATTGTTTCATCTGAAACTTTTATCAAATTTGCAAATGGATTTACATGTCTAGCTCGCTTAATAAAAGGTTTGTAAAACCTATTTTAACTCGTCAACATCATGCCTAGAAAAATAAATATTTGACGATGCTTATATACTTTATTATATTTGTCAAACAATCACCGGTTAAATGCACTAAATCAACCTAATTTATATTTTCAACCAAAAATAAATTTAAATACTTATTAGTTAAACCTATGTATTATTTTAAATAAATGTGATTTTTAATTTAGCGAATACTGGAAACTTAATCAATAATCTAAATGAGTACTTTTGGGCACTTGCTATACGAACTCAGTTTGTATTTTTAAAGAAAACTCAATTTATATTTTAAAGAAAACTCAATTTCTTTGGGTCTATTTGATTCTCATAACATTTTTGGAAGAGTTGTAATCTTTGAATATAATTGTAATGAACATTAACAGAAATTTGAATGAATTGAGTGTGTATAAATAGGAATAAGATGCAAATTATGCTTCAAATAAAGTTGTGTTCGGTTGTAAACGTATAAATTCAGAAAAAATTACGAATAATTTATAGATTAACAATTTAAGTTAATACAGATTATATAAATAAAAAATAATAACTATACTACTTTTATAATAATAATAAAAAACCAATATCACAAATTGATTACTAAATAACTAGTTTTAGAACTCAGATACACACGGGATTTAGGTAGATAGTATAACGAACAACCATAATTTTGTTCTGAATTAAATATTTTGACAATTTATATATCCATCTTTCGCAATATTTAAGATTTTTCATAAAGTTATATTAAATTTTTAATATTTATGTTAGTTACAATGCATGTGCCCGCATGGGTTTTTACATAAAATTTCATTATGGGTT
>OU343224.1:298900121-298957176 GCA_910596185.1 Chrysanthemum makinoi
CGTGTTATAATAGAAATAAAATAAAATAAATAATGATAATAATAAAAAAAATTCAAGAACAAAAAGTGATAAGTTATATACTTTTTTAGATAATTAACCAAAAGTAAAAATTCTGATTCTAAATGGTGTTTATCGAGCGGCGGAAATCTTAACGCACCTTTTGGCCACAAGATCTACTTGTGTGAAACCACAATTTTAGAAATAACCTGCACAAGCAATATAAAGAAAATTACATAAAGGTCGAATCGATTGAAAATTGCAAAAAGCATTGAATCTTAAAAATTTAAGGTAGCTTACTATATTGTTTTCTTCTTTTCTTTTATGTGAAACGAAATTTTGTCTTATTATTTTTGTATAAAAAAAATGTGAAATGGACTTGAAACAGAAAAGAAAAAAAATGAGAGAGCTTGCACAAATTGTGTCGGTGAAATTGTTTTTTCTAGGATTTTAAGTTTTGATAAAATTGAGAAAAAAAAAATGCAAGGTAGAAAGAGGTCACTTTAATTAGTAACGCAAAAGTCAAAATATAAATGAGTATGTTGGTAATAAAATTAGGTGCATTTAATTGTTATAATGTGAAATAAAATTAGTTGCATTAAATTCATATAATTTCTTTCTTACATTAACTAGTTATAATACCCGTGTATGCATGAGGTTTTGACAAAAAAAAATTATTCTGTATTAATACTGAATATTGTGTCTTTAAAGGTAATTGCATATAATTATATAGTTATAATTTCGTGCACGCACGAAATTTACACGTAAATCAAATTTATTTTAACATTTTAGTTCAGTATATACACATATAAGAATTTGCACATAAAAATTGGGATATAAGTACAACTAATACTTATGCACGAGTTTTTCATTATTCATTAATATCCATTAGAATTTAGTAAAATATTTGTAAAAATTTCTATTAGGCAACTCACGATTTAATTTTATTTAGCTGAAAAAGATGTTGATGTTGTTATTTAAATTTCACTACTGATATTATGTTGTACACATGATGCAAGTTTAATAGCACATAATGAGCGTTGATAAAGTTAAAGTATACTCATTAAAGTTTTTGAAAAATGTTTTTCTAAATATCCTTATATAAAATAAGAATTACATTAGTCATTGTTATAAGTACAATCGCGTATATTTATTTTAATATTAAAGTAACCAATGCTTACAATTTGATACTTATATTCTTGTTTTCAGTAATTTAGCCGTATTTAAAATGTAAACTCGTGTCCACATAGGTTAAACTTTTAAAAATGAAATAAATGAGTCCTTATTGAATGTACATAGTAAAAAATTGATACTTATAATCTTATGCAAATTTACATGTTGTAATTTTAAAACATACATGTAACACCCCCAAATTTGGTTTAGCGGAAGCATACGTGTTATGGGGAATGTTACTAAATCGGAGATCACAACACAAGTAATAAAGAACGGAATACATACTCCGTTTGATTTCATAAAATAGTTTTAAAACATTGTCTTACAACATAGTTTAAATAAATGGGCACAACCCATAAGTTCAGTGGTCCCAATTTAAAACATCAGTTTGTGTAAAAACACTCCTTTGATTCCACTACGACCATTAACCCGCTTCTTGCCTTGCCTCCATGAAACATAACTTAAACACCTGAGAAAATATGCTAAAAAGGTCAGCTAAAAGCTGGTGAGTTCATAGGTTTAAATTAAAACAGTAAGTTTGGACCAAAACAATGTCATATAATCATTACAACGAATATAATGTTATATGGATGAATGTTTATTACGTTAGCTCTAAGTTCATGCAACCGATACTACGACAGTTCCTGTATGCTAACATATATCATACTATATAGGGGCCCATAGCGAGTGTTTTGTCCCTCAACACTCGATTCCGACATGGTATACGTTTCGCCTTGGCCTAAGCATGGCCAACCGAACGGAGGAGTCACCCTCAATAGATCTATTTATAACATTCGCGCTTCCCAATGGGGAATTGACGGTTCATGAAAAAGGGGCATTTATCTAGGGACATAAGGGCTTAGGCTACACCACGTAATAGTAATCATGCAGTAGTTTAGGTCCATAAAAAGGTTTTGCAATTTTCTCACCCCAATAGTATAAAACAGTTTATCAAGTAAAAGAGGGGCTATGAGACTCACCTTAGCAAGTGTGCAAATCCGAGAGCGGGATTAGTGATGGTTGTGAAACGGCACCGACACGCGACCTAGATAAGGAGGGCAATATTTAGTTCATTGTTTTAAGTATTCCTTACTTAAAGTAGTTCGATGGTTTTTATAATTGTATTAATACTAAACGTAAGTTTGTAAAAATTGTTAAAATGGTTTTACTAGTAAGTATACGTAGTATATATACTTTTCATGTTGACACTAATATGGTTTTAAAATCCGTAGTTTGATTTGAAAAATAATTACAATGTTCCACTAGTAAGTATATAAATGTATATATACGTATTTGAGTTGACACAAAATGGTATTGTCAAAATTATATGTGATTGATTTAATTTCTAATTGTATTTAGAAAATACTTGAGTTAAATTTGAAGTCTTCCAAATTTAATGAACCATAAAATAGTTTAGTGGTCTTTATTTTGTTCAACAAAAATCGGGTTCTTCATATTTATAAATTTGACTAGTGAATTACTTGACATACACATGTTTATCCGAGTACGTTTGACGAAAACTTTGATGTAAAATTTATAACATGAATCATGTCTTAAGCATTTGTTTTGTGTAGTCATATATTTGCACTTTTTCACTTGTTAGCATATACGCGTTTATGAGGTATAAGGGTCCGAATGGACGACAATTTAGTTCGGCTTTATGGTTGATTTCGAGTTTCATGTTTCTCATTTTATTTTGTGAACCCGATTAATTTCTCGAACAAATACTTCGCGGGTGATATGGGCTGTAGTCCGTGTTTATGGTGGCAGGGAACCCAGATTGGGCCTAGGCCCGAAGTGGATTATATGTGAGAAATGGGTCTTTCGACTAAATGTGACTTATGAGAAAAGAGATTGCTGCGTCAGGATGGGCTGTGGCCCAAGGGAACACATAAACATAGTTTGATGTTTGTTAACTTTACAATGTTCCATTGCATTTCTTGTATACTGGACATTTGGACTTGACGAAGAGATAAGGTGTCCATGGGCCATTTTAGTTTCTCAGGTGGACTTAAGTCTAGTTTTAAGTGAGCATGTTACAACAAGGAATTAGAATGCTAGTATGGTTGTTTTTGACGCAGAAACTCAACTTAACCGGTTTGACTTCAAGGTATTATTTGGCTCTAGTATAACTTAGACTCGAAATGCCGAGGTCACTTGACAAGAGTTTAGACGCACAAGACCCATGTTAACTTATCAAACTGTTTTTGGACACTAAAGATTGTATCAAAGTGAGGTTTTCATGAGTTCATCCCAAGTGTTACTATCATTTAGTAAAAGAAACAAAAGTACTATACTCATTTTATCATAAGGTTCATATGCATATTAACGTGATATCGGTCTAAAAGAACCTCGACAATCGTGGTACTACCACAACACCACTACAAATTCGATATAGTGGGTTGAAGGAGGTTCGACAAGATTATATACTACCTATGTATCCGGGTCGTCATGACTCCGGTTTTACTTGACAAATTTCTCAACCACTAGAGGGAAACACATGCGGGTTGAATAATGAGTACTATAGGTCTCGAGATGGGTTCACCTTTGAATCAAACACATAGCACTAAAGATTTTATAAGATCATGAGATGGTCGAGTACTACTCAACTCGACCTTACTTCCTTATACGAGTTTTTCTTGGGTGATAACTTAGGGTCACAACATAACATCAAGTTTCTAGACCAAGTCAAGTAACCATTAGTAGTTTATATCTAAACTTGATTTATCTTGTTTCATATCCCTTCGACAGAAGACTCAAACAAAAGCAATCTATCACGTTTACTTAAGGCTATAACACTCATCAACATAATAAGCTTTTTAACGATAGGAACAATTTGTTTCATATTTGAATTATCAGTTTTATTAACAACCCAATTCACAAATTCTTAAAAATGACGAGATTGAGTAAATTTCTTACAATGAGAAAGATGATAACGATGTCGAAGGTCAACCCGGATATCTAACACCACAAAAAAACTCGATCGATCCAAATAAACACCCAAATAGAAATCTTCTCCTCTTAGCTTTCTTACCCTTTTTGTGGTGATATTTGGAGTGTGATACCTTGGGTTGCCTCGACTGGGATAAAAGGAAAACACAAGAGTAGTCTTTGACTAATCTTTCCATACTTGAAAGATGATTGATAACTATTTTTAGTTAACTTCCCTACCATCCTTGACAAGTTTTGTTGGCTTGTGGCTTGACCCTAAATTTAGCGCGGCTCAACCATGACAGGAGCATGCTTGGGGAACAAAAGTATACATCAATTTAGCTTGTAGAGAGAGTGATGATGAAAGAGATGTTCCTACAATCCCTTTTTAGCTATCTCCTTTGGATTTGCGTTGACATGGACTAAAATGGAAGAATAGTAGATGAAGATGTGTCTTTTAGGGAAGATGGAGTTTGGTGTTATCTCCGTTTTTGGGAATGAAGCATGTGGGTAGGAAGGACAAACAGAAAAGATAAATGAGATGGGAGGGGGCGGATTTTCCAAGGGAATAAGATAAGATGAGATTATTTGTATTTTATCACTCAATGTGTGTATAGTTTTAATATTTAAGAGGTAAGTTAAAATGTTAAGTATAGTAGGTAATTAAAATTGTGTGATATATTTGGTGTCTCGCGGTATTAAACTGTGATTGAAGTATCATTGTTTGGTAATTTTTATAATGTAGTATCTTATAGATACGTGTCGGAAATATTGTTATCTTTGTAATGTCTTTTATTACAGAATTTTGTCATTTGTTTAATAAGCCCTTATCATAGTGTCGGTACGCGTGCAGTGTCGGTTACTGGGGAAAACGAGATAACCTCTCGTCTTACAACTTAATCGTAAGACAAAAATTAAATATTCATAAAATGATATGAATGCAAAAGTGATGCAATTATCTACTGTATGCGAGTCATCTACTCAAATGATAAGGCAAAGCTTATGCATGCTTAATGACTTATGCTTAGTAATAATAAATTACTAATTATTAGTTAAATTTTAGTGAAAATTTACCGTGTGTCACATCCTCCCCGCCTTAGAAGGGAAAACCGTCCTCGGTTTTCAGTTAGAATTACTTGCTGAAGTTGGGAAAAGATGTGGGTATTTACGCTTGAATTGGTCTTCAGACACCCACGTGTATTCAGGACTTCCTTGAGGATCCCAGCGGACTTTGACGATAGGGATGTGGCTTTGCTTAAGCCGTTTGATTTCTCGATCCATAATCTCAATGGATTCCTTGACGAAATTCAATCTTCTGTCAACATGGATTTCTTCAAATGGGATGGCGAGAGTTTCGTTGGAAAGACAATTCTTCGAGTTGCATATGTGCAACACGTTATGCCTGGAGTTGAGTTCTCGTGCTAATTCGAGTCGGGAGACTACCGGTCCGATTTTTACGAGAATTTTGAAAGGTCCAAAGTAATGAGTATTTAACTTTTTACGTCATCCGAAATGGATTTCGCCTTTACATGGCATTACAAATCCATTGTATGAAAGGGTGGTTCTTCGAGTTGTTCGCACCAGAATAGTCGTGCATAACATATAATCCTGATGGTAATCCAAGTTGGTAAGCTATCAGCTCGATCTTGGAGAGGATTTGGTTAATCCTATGAAATAAGGTTGTGCCCTGGTGTCCTGTTAAAATGGGTTATGCTTTTCAGAGGCGAAGCCTCAACCTAACTTTCTCGTCGACTTGAACTTCAAGGGACATTTAGTCCTATATTTATTGACCTTGACGATCAGAGTTGTTTGCATTCTGCCTCTGGTATGCACACTATTATCAATGGTTCTCGATAACAGCTTGGAGCCATTGGGCTGGTTCCTTGCCGGTCTCTGTTTTGAACACGATTGACTTGTGCTCTTGACCATACGGTGCCTTATGAGGTGGCCTGTTGTTGCAAGAGAATTCTGTTAAAGCAATTTGCCTGCTCCATACACTTCTCAAACAAGTTACTCATGTTCAAAGTATAACTTCTATAGCTTGAATGGTCATTCCATTTAGTCCATCAGTCGGGAGACGGTAGGTGGCACTCATTTCCAGATGGATTCTCATGAGCTTTGGAGTGGTCTTCGAAAGTTTGATGTGGATGGTTATCACTATTTGGAATAATGAGAATTGAAATGCCATGACTCGTAGCGCTTTTCTTCAAACAAACTGTTAGGAACATGTTTTATTATCAAGTGTAGGTCATTTCATTTGTAATAGGTCGTTAATAATTATGGTTTATAAATGTTTGTAATTAGTTTCACAGCTCATGTAGTAAGCCCATGAGTTGTGATAGAAGGTTCTTTTAGAACCAAGGGGAAACATCCCTACTTATGTAAAGACTATAAATACCCCCTCCCTAGAAGGGAGGGGGTTGTTGGTTCTAATTGCAATTATCATTTTCACTAATCATTCATTAGTTCCTTCCACTCTCTCTCTCTATAACTTTCTCTCTCTAGAAATACATATTGTTGTGATAAGATGGTGACCTAACAAGTGGTATCAAGAGCCAAGGGATAGTTTAGGTTAATATTGATTAGATTTAATAGAAATTCGTACTTAAAAACGTGTTTTAGATTGAAATTTATGGATTTTTTGGACTGAATACGTGTTTCTGCGAGTTTCTGCACATTTTTATGAGTTTTGGCGAGTTAGCCATGAATTTCTGCGAGTTTCTACTTGAAGTTTAGCGAGTTTGCAAAATTGGCGAGTTTCTGTCTAATTTCTTGCGAGTTTGCAAAATTGGCGAGTTTCTGTCTGAATTTCTTGCGAGTTTGCAAAATTGGCGAGTTTCTGTCTGAATTTCTTGCGAGTTTGCAAAATTGGCGAGTTTCTGTCTGAACTTTTGCGAGTTTGCAAATTTGGCGAAGTTTATGTCCTGATTTTTTTTGAGTTTGCAAAATTGGCGAGTTTCTGTCTAATTTCTTGCGAGTTTGCAAAATTGGCGAGTTTCTGTCTGCTTTCTTGCGAGTTTGCAAAAGTGGCGAGTTTCTGTCTGATTTCTTGCGAGTTTGCAAAATTGGCGAGTTTTGTTCGAACTTCTGCGAGTTTGCAGTTTGGCGATTTTCTTGTCTGCGAGTTTCTTGCTAGTACGTTTGGATTTCTGCAACTTTGTTTTTTCCTCTACTCATCTACTTAAGTCTAAACAACCTCAACCTGAATTATCCTTAACGATCAACATCACTTCACAAATATGTCTCAACCACCATCATCCAACTATTTTCCTTACACTCATAATCAACCACAACCACAACAACTAAGTCCACAACATCAACAATGGAATCAACAACAAGCAATTTATCAACAACAATTTAATCAACAATATACTCCAAACCATCCTCAACAAGGACCACAACGAACGTCAATGGTTCCACAAATCCCTCAACAACAAACTTGGTTCTCTCATGATGCGCTGTTACTAGTCAACAATCGATTCATGAAGCTGGTTCGGATACTCGTCCTCCAATGCTTACACCTGGAAATTATGTGCAATGGTCAAGTCGATTTCTAAGGTATATGGAACTTAAGAAACCTCATGGTAAGTATCTAAAGAAGGTGATATTAGAAGGACCGTTTCAAATGCCAATCAAACTGTCCTGGCGATCCTACAGCTGTTCCACCGAGACCCGATACTATCACAATTGTTCCACTTAGTCGCTTAACACCAGAACAACTACTTCATCTTGAAGCTGATGAGCTTGCTATGCAACAAATACTTCTTGGAATTCCTAATCCGATTTACAAAAGTATTGATGCACAGATAACTGCAAAAGCTATGTGGGAACAAATTCATCTTTTAATGGAAGGCACTGAACTGAATAAGATCGACATGGAGTCTAAGTTATATCACATCTTTGATGTGTTTACCATTGAGCCTGGGGAATCACTTGAATCATATTATCATCGTTTCACTAATGTGGTCAATGATTTGCATCGACACAAGATTGATCTTCCAACAATTGTTATTAACACCAAGTTTCTGAACTCTTTAGGACCGGATTGGCATAAGTATGTTACGTTTGTTCGACAAGTCAAGGATCTTCATGAAGTCAAGCATGGATTATTGTATGATTATCTGAAACATCATCAATATGAAGTTATCAAAGATAAAGAAGCTCGTGGCACACATGGTTTCCTTACACCACCCATTGCTGATCAAATTGCTCTCATGGCACATGGTTATCCAACTCCTTACCCAAAGTCAAATCATGCTTTCGATCAACAACAACGCCACTTTAGTTATGCTCCACCTACACCTTCTCATCAACTCACACCTGCAGGTGATTCTAACAATGCATACCTCGCTCCAACTCAATGATGATCAAGCTAATGCCTTTGAAGCATTAAATCATGGAATGGCCTTTATTGCTAAAGCCTTCTCCAAGTTCTCTACTCAGTCAAACAATCGTCTTCGTTCATCATCAAATCCCAAAAGTCATGCTGTTATACAAGGTGGAAAAGTTGAGGTTCAAAACAGAACTAGTGGTCGTCGTTTAATTACAAGTGGGTATTCGGTAATTCGGAAATGGTCAAACATCGCAGGGGATCGGGTAATAATTTCAAGAGAAATGTTCAAGTTGTGGAAACAGGGAATTCACCGGCTTCAGGATCTAATATTCGCTGCTATAATTGCAAAAAGCAAGGACATCTTGCTAATGCTTGTCCTGAACCACGAACAAGAGGAGGAGATTACTATAAGCAAGTCATGCTGATGGCATACAAGGATGAAGCAGGAGGAGAACTCAGTGAAACTCAGCAAGGTTTTATGGCAGATACTCTCTCTGATGATGAATATGAAGATTTGGAAGCAAATGCTGCAGTTATTTTGATGGCAAATATGCAAGAACATCACATCAGTCAAACAGAGAATGGACCAGCCTATGACACGACGGTCTATCTCGGTACCGACATGATATTTGTCTCATAAATGCAATTGTGTTCTGCATCTGATGAGCAGCAATCTGTTCAACATGAATCATTATTTAATCATATTGAAGTTGATCAAATTAACCCCGTGGTTACATTTGATGACTTAAGTGATGATGAAAATCATGAGCATATTGAACAGAGTGAAGCAATTCATGGTCCAGATTCAGAATATCTGACTTCATTACTTCTGCCATTTCAAGCTCAAACTGCAAAATGTAATGAAATAAATCATCACCTTAGGGCTGAGATTACCTCCTTGATTGCTGAACTTGAGAGTTGTCGAAAACGGATAAATGATTTTGAAACCAAAACACCGAGAAACAAGTTTTGAAGTGGCTTTTCCAAAATCTTACGTTAACGAACAAAATCTTCAACATCAAATGCATGAAATTGTTACAAATAACGAAAAGATTTCTAAAATTGAACGAGAAAAGTCTGAACTTCAGAAACACATCGACAATCTTCAAACGGAACTTTCAAATACTAAACAAGATTTTTCAACAAGTCGGTCAAATTTTTCTGAATTCAAGAAGAAATCTAAGAAGCGCATTGATGATCAAATCGAGGAAATTCTTCGATTGGAAAGACGGTTAAAAGATTTTGGTACTGTTGTATATAAGATTGGCCACTCAGTTAAACAGATTGAAATGTCAACTTTACTTCCGAGTCCGGATGACTCAAAACGTTTTGCTCTTGGGTATAATCACCCACGCTTTCTTCTCACACGCTCTCAAGGAAATGCCCAAATTGTATAGTGCTCAATGTCTTTTAGATCCAAACATGCAACTTGTTGTATTTGATTGTGAGGAACAATGGACACAAGATGATCGAAGTCGCTTAAACATGCGACAAAATGGAATTTTACCTTATGATTACACAAGAGAAAATGCTTCTTACAAACTGAATGTCATTTCAACACCAACGTATAATCTTTCTGAAAAAAACAGAGGCATCTTGTGTAGAAGGTCCCGTTCACAGTGTTGCACAAATAAATGGTCCTTTACCGTCCTTTTGCAAAAGCAACTCATTGCCAAAAACTCCTAAATCTTGTTTAGTATTACGATACTTTCAAACGTTTATGGAAGATATTTCATTTTTAGAAACGGCAATTGAAAAATTCGAGTTAAAAGCATCTGATTTTCAATCTGCTTATGCAAGAGAGCAAAGACAAATGTTTCAAACCCAAATATCACCTCATGTCGCACATCTCGTGCTGTGTGCAACACACTAGGAAAGGGAACTTCAACAAGAGGTGACTTCAATGATTGAAGCTTTTAACACACTTGAAAACTCAGTTTCACAAGAACAATGCAAAAACCAAGATCTTCAAAATGCCCTCGATCGATTGTTAGAAGATGCTCTTTCTGCTAATATTGCTTCTGTGGTTATATATTGTGAATTTGCTTCTGTGAATGAAAATGTGTTAACTGCTGAGAATCTCAATGTGATTCAAACGTTGGAAATGGACAATCAGATGTTAAGGCATGAAATTGAGAAATTAAAAGCGGAAAATGAAAAACTGTTTTCACAAAATGATGATGTCAAATCTAAACTTTCAATGGAGATTTCTGAACTTAAACGAAGACTTCAATGGTGTCAGTCTAAGACAATTGAATCTGAACTTGCTTTGCAAAATCACATGGAAAAGGTGTCTTTGGATCAATGCCAATTTCAAAAGTCGAATATCTTGATGATGAAAATGCATCGTTAAAATGTCAAATTTTCAAATATGAACAAGAGATTGCACAAGTCAAAAAGGAATATAAAACGATTTTTGATTCTCTTAAAACTGTTCGTTCTGAAGCTTCAAAAGAACTTGATCACCATGTTGAATACACTCGACAAATGTTGGGTGAACAAGGAAGATTAAATTCCATAATTCAGAATCAAAAACACATCATCATTGAGCTTAAAGAAAAGCTAGATAAACATGAATCTAGCAAGTCTAGTAACACAAAAGTGATTGCTCCCGTATTTATATAATTGATAAAAATCAGGGAACTAATTTGCTTTCTTCCACTTCTACAGGAATAGTTGCGTCTACTAATGTTAGAAGATCCGAGCATAAGAGACACCAAGAAAATACTAGGATCTCGCAACATAGGAAGAGCACTCGTCCGACATCCGAAGTAGAAGTTCATCTTAGGAAATCGAATAAAAATCATGTTGCATCTGCTTAGATTCAAATTTGGCAAATTGTAATTCTAATGTCGATGTAACGAATGATAGGTCTGTAAACGTTTCAAACGTTAATGCTTCTGTGTGTTTTGTCGTAGTAGTATGTTGTCTGGTAATCATGATAAATGTGTTGCAAAATCTCTGTTAGCTCGTTCTAAGAAATCTATAATTGGCTCTCCCTCTAGGTCCTCACTAGTTGCAAAATCGAATTTAGGGAAGGTGCACAATGTAGTTTCTGAGAAACTTGTCGACACACCCATTGCTGCAAAAACATCTCCTAAGCATAAGTACTCACCTAGTGACTTCACTAAGACCAAAGCGAAACATAATTGGTTATGGCAACAATGGTTGCAGCGTACCTCAAGTTTTAAATGGATTCCTAAATGTGTAAATGTATGTAACACTAACATAATGGAACCCACTAACTCTTTGGGTTCCACCGCTTCTATCATACCACCCTCGTTGTCTTCGTGTGTTGTAGGTGATTCAACTCGTTCTGTGGATTGTTGATAGCGGATGTACCGACATATGACAGAAATCTAAAGTCAGTTAATAAACTTTGTGTCAAAGTTCATCGGTACTGTCAGATTTGGGAATGATCATTTTGCTGCAATAATGGGATATGGAGATTATGTCAATGGAAACATTGAGATCATCGTCGTTTATTATGTTGAAGGGCTTGGACACAATCTTTTCTCTGTTGGACAATTCTGTGATGATGATTTGGAAGTTGCGTTTCGCTCCAAAACTTGTTACGTACGTGACTTGGATGGACATGATTTACTCACCGGCAATCGGAGCACAAATCTTTATACGATTCCTATGTCCGATATGATTGCATCATCACCAATTTGTCTTCTCTCCAAAGCAACTTCGACTAAATCATGGTTATGGCATAAAAGGCTTTCTCATTTAAACTTCAAAACCATGACTGAACTCGCTCGTCATAAGTTAGTTGATGGTCTTCCAAGGTTCCGATACACCAAAGATCATTTATGTTCGGCTTGTGAACAAGGCAAGAGCAAGAGATCTAACTTTCCTTCAAAACCCGAACCAAGTTCTCAACATGTTCTTAACTTACTTCATATGGATTTATGTGGCCCTATGCGTATACAAAGTGTGAATGGAAAACGTTACATTCTGGTTATTGTTGATGATTATTCACGATGGACTTGGGTCTATTTTCTCCGCACTAAAGATCAAGCTCCAACAATGATTATCACCTTTCACAAAGATTCAGGTTCAACTCGTAAATACTGTCCGCATTATAAGAACGACAATGGAACTGAATTCAAAAATCAAACACTTCGTGCTTATTTTGAGAAAGTTGGAATCACACATCAAACCTCAATTGCTCGCACTCTGAACAAAATGGTGTTGTTGAAAGACGAAACCGAACATTAGTAGAGGCCGCCGCACGATGTTGATTTTCTCACATTACCGGATTTCTTGTGGGTCAAGCTGTCTCAATCGCATGCTTTACTCAAACCGTTCCATCATTCATACACGCCATAATAAAACTCCATATGAGATTGTTCACAACCGCAAACCAGATATCGGATATTTTCATGTTTTCGGTGCACTATGCTATCCGAAAAATGATCGTGATGATATTGGTAAACTTCAGCCAAAAAGTCGACATTGGAGTGTTCGTTGGTTACTGTGAAAATTCGAAAGGATTTAAAATTTGGAATCGTCGAACTCGACAAATGATGGAAACCGTTCATGTCAACTTTGATGAGCTTACAGTAAATGGCTTCGAGCAAAACCGCTTAGGACCCGCATCCAACCGTCTAAACTTTCCTTCTTCATCACCTGTTCCACCCATGGAATTCACTCGTCAACAATTGGAAACATTGTTTGCTCCTCTGTTTGATGAGATTTCTGAAAGTAGTGCTCCGATGTATCGATGCTTCCGCTGACACCCCGATCATATTCCAATATCCGATACACCTGCTCCAACAACAACAACTGTTGCACCAGATGCACCGCTGCATGATTCTCATTCAACAAAAGAACACATTGCATCCAACACCGACACAACTGATGAATCACAAGATCAAGAAGTACCCGTCCCTGCAGATTATGACGGAAATGCTTTCTTCAATCCATTTGCTCCGCCCAACCATTCCGCATATGGCGAGTCGTCTTCACGCAATTTGGAACCGTCTAATATGCATGCAACATTCAATCATCATCCTTCGACACATAAACGGACGAAAGATCATCCCTTAGTAAATGTGATTGGCGATCCTTCTAACCCAGTTATGACGAGACAACGACTTCATACTGATGCTGAAACTTGTGTTTATGCACTCACCGTTTGTCAAGATGAACCACGAAACATCAAAGAAGCTATGACATATGACAATTGGATTGAATCAATGCAAGAAGAGTTGAATCAGTTCAAACGTCTCGAAGTCTGGGAACTTGTTCCAAGACCAGATGGGATTTATGTCATTGGACTCAAGTGGATCCGAAAACAAATTAGATGTTGAAGGCAATGTTATTCGCAACAAATCTCGTCTTGTGGCTAAAGGGTATTCTCAAGAAGAAGGAATCGATTATGAAGAATCGTTTGCACCAGTGGCTCGACTTGAAGCCGTCGGATATTTCGCATATGCTGCACACAAGAATATCACGGTTTATCGATGGATGTTAAAACGGCGTTTCGAATGGTCAACTCCGTGAAGAAGTTTATGTGGGTCAACCGACGGTTCGTTGATTCAGAACATCCTAACTATGTGTACAAGCTCAAAAAGGCTCTTTATGGTCTTAAACAAGCTCCACGGGCATGGTACGACAAACTGTCAAAATTTCTTCTCGCTAATCAGTTTACCAAAGGAACTGTTGATCCAACATTTTTAATTCAACGTCACGGGGAGGATATTTTGATTGTTCAAATTTATGTTGATGATATCATTTTTGGTTCAACACATAAAAGTATTCAAACGCTTTTGCAAAATTAATGAAACAAAATTTTGAAATGTCCATGATGGGTGAACTAAAGTTCTTCTTAGGACTTCAAGTTCATCAATCTCCCCGTGGCATATTTCTAAATCAGTCCAAATATGCTCTTGAAATCTTGAAGAAACATGGAATGACCGGTTGTGATACTTATAACACACCTATGTCTGCAACCTCACCAAAGCTGGATGCTGATTTACATGGGAAAATTATTGACCCTACAAAATACCGAAGTATTATTGGGTCTCTCATGTATCTAATGTACCAGCCAGACTGACATTGTATTTGCTGTATATCTTTGCTCCCGTTATCAGCCAAGACCAACTGAAAGACACCTCAATGAGGCTAAAAGAATCCTTCGCTACGTAAAAGGAACCATTCACTTGGGAATCTGGTATCCAAGGATTCGGTTTTGCACTAATAGCTTTTTCAGATGCCGATCACGCAGGTGTTTAGATACACGCAAAAGTACATCCGTGGTGTTCAATTTCTGAGATAAACCGGTATCTTGGCAGTCAAAGAAACAAGACCGTACATCTATGTCATCAACAGAAGGAATACGTTGCCATGTCGAGATGCTGTGCTCGATAATTTGGATGAGCTCACAACTGATGGACTACGGTTTTGTATTCGACAAGATTCCGATGTACTGTGACTCCAAGAGTGCCATTGCAATCTCCTGCAACACGGTTCAGCATTCCAAATCAAAGCATATCGCTCTCCGATATCATTTCATCAAAGAGCATGTTGAACAGGGTACAATTGAACTATACTTTGTGGGTACTCAATACCAATTGGCGGATCTGTTCACCAAAGCCTTGCCACCAGCAAGGTTTATTGAGCTTGTCCATCAAATTGGTATGCGGTGTTTGACTCCGAAGATCTGAAAAGTTAATCAAACGTTTTTAAAACGTCAAACACCAAAAACATTTCTTTGTAAATACATATTTCAAAATAAAAATACAACAATATAAAATCTATACAAAACCCAAAAAGATTTTTTATTTTTCATTTAAAAAAAAAAAAAAACGTTTTTAATACTCTAGGGACTAAAAGTGTCATTTTCTCATTTCACTTCCTTTAAAACCTTAGTTTTAATTCACTATTTTCACACCATTCATTCTCAAACTCACACACCTGCTGCTGCGTATTATACTTCGATCCAATCAAGTTTTTTTTGTTATTCCAAAATCAATTGTAAGTATCATTTACTAATTGTTGTGTTATGTTTGTTTAATTGGGGTTCCTTTTCTCGTATTTAGGACATATTCGATCTTAGGTTATGCGGAACTTAGGATTATGCGGGTCTGATCTTAGGTTAGGTATTTGGCTAATCTGTTGAGCTTTATGAATTTAGAGTTCTTGATTTATATGAATGCTTGGTAGGTCCTCTAGTTGTGTTAAGTTATGATTATTGGCGAGTTTGAGATAAACTGATGCGTTTTGGCGAGTTTCTCATGGTCTTATGAATTTTGGCGAGTTTGCCGATTATTTATGAATTTTAGCGAGTTTGCCGACTATTTGTGATTTTTCGCGAGTTTGCCGTCAAATTAAATTTTGGCGAGTTTGCCATTTCATTAACTGTTTGGCGAGTTTGCCATTTATTTTAATTTTTTGGCGAGTTTGCCACTGCCTTAAATGTTTGGCGAGTTTGCCATTTATTTTAATTTTTTGGCGAGTTTGCCACTGCCTTAAATGTTTGGCGAGTTTGCCATTTATTTTAATTTTTTGGCGAGTTTGCCACTTCCTTGAATTTTTGGCGAGTTTGCCACTTCCTTAAACTTTTGGCGAGTTTGACATTTATTTTAATTTTTGGCGAGTTTGCCACTTCCTTAAATTTTTGGCGAGTTTGCCTTTTATTTAAATCTTTGGCGAGTTTCTCTTCAGTGTGTATTTGGCGAGTTTGACTACCACACGAGTGTCTGGCGAGTTTCTTCTAGCTTTAGATTGTGGCGAAGTTTGTGTTGTTATGAGTTTCTTGTTGTCTGACTGATTAATGGCTAGTTTCTACCGCCTCTATGATTATTTGCAACCTTGTCATTGGTTCAAGGTTTCAGGACATGTTTATGCGTTTAAGGTTCCATTAATAAACTTTGGCGAGTTTGTATACTTGTTATTCTTCATGAATTTGATGTTCCCAGTGTGTTTCAAGTGAGTCTTAGCAAGTATGACTCAGTTCATTTTGAGAATTTCAATCATTAATGATTTTGTGTGTTTGCATTGTTTGTATGTTAGAATCATATGAGTTCTCTCTAACATGTCATTACCTATTCTTGGATATCTTGGTAAATGCTTTGTTTCAGGTCTCAACATGTCTCAAGGCTCTCTCACAAAGAAAGACATGTATCCCATTGACGATGAACGCAATATTGCGCTTTCAAACTCTCGTATTGATTTCGAACAACTTCTATGCCATCCCACGGTCGATTGTAGTGGAAATTTAAGAAGCACTTCAGAGGCATCTTCTGACTGTATCTGCAAGTGTCCCAGCAATCTACCTGCATCAATTCTGGCATTCACTCAAGATAAGTAACGATTCCACCATCATGACAGCAGATTGACGAACTCCAGTTGAATTTGATGTTAGCATTCTTCGTCATGTTCTTCATCTTCCTCTTGAAGAAACACAGACCAACACTTCATTCACACCATCCCCATCGTTTTCACAAATTGCATTATCTCTTCAGAAATGGGTTATGATGAGTCTTCTCAACCGCTGTCAACCAGTTCTGATGTACATCGCAAATTCATTCCCCAACCATGGTTATCTATGTTTACCATACTCAGCCATTGTGTTACGGGAAAGCTACAAGGCCATGAACACCCTCGATTGGAACTACTTCAAATCTTCTGGGTATCATTAATACACAACACCTTGATTATGCAATAATCTGGAATGATATGATTTATCAAGCACGGCAGTTTACCAATAAGAAAGGGTATAAAATTCCATTTGCTCGTTACACCAAGCTTCTTATTGAATACTTCATGCAAATAGATCCAAGCATCGACAAACGAATAGCAAGTGTTGATCAAGATCATACTCCTCACATGCATCATGTGCTTAAAACTGTTAAAGTTCAAAGCACGAGCACAACAAACAAAGGTTTAAGAATTCTGATCGCCTCTTTAATGATGGCATCAAGTGACTACCGCTTACGGGACTATGATCAAGTAAAAAGCAGAAAATTGGCATTATTTCTAAAAGAAGAAGCAGGAAATCCACTGCAAAACACAAGCAAATCTCACTGATTGATGAAGATTTATCCAAATCAGAACATGTTGCTGAAGAAGAACAAGTTCATCCTCACGACGAAGATGCTAACCCTACAGAAACTCAAAGAATTCTCAAAGTGAAACAAGAAAAAGCTGCAAGACAAAGTGGTAAAACCATCAGTAGTCAAACTCTACTACTTCAATCTCCTCGCACCCACAAACAAGACCAAGCAATTCTGAAGAAAACCTTGGCTATCACCAAACGTCATCACCAAGTGATATTGAAAGGTTGCGAAGAAGGGTGCAGGATCAGGTTCTAAGGTAATTTCTGAACCACTTCAACAACCCATGAATGAATCAGAATCTTCCGAAGAGGATAACTCAATTTCTGCAGCACACTCTTCATCCAAAGATGAATCTGATCAATTCATTCATTCTGATAATGAAGAATCAGTCAACAATGATGAATCTGATGATTCGATGATGTTTTCGTAGAAACCACATTTGCAAGGTGATGCTCATAACCAACAATCACTAATACAACCACCTCCAACATCCTCAGATCAACAGTCAAAGACGAATGTTCCTTCCAAAACCACCTTTAAGATCAGGCTCCCTTCTCGACAAACATCTAAGCAACCGAAAGATAAATTTCAAGACATTCAAGCACAGCTCACTTCCCTTCAAACTCAAGTTCAGACAACAACAAAGCAACTTCAAGAACAACATCAACAAATTCAAGTTTCCATTACTGAACAGATTGAGGAAATCCTTAAACAGGTCCTTCCTACAGAGGTCAAGAGTTGCATTAATGAAGTTCTACCATCCCTTTTACGCACATATGTCAAAACCAAGCTTCAAAGTGCTGTAGCCACTCATCTTCAAACACATCCGATAACTCTTGAAACTAAACCATCAACGCGTTCGCCGTTGATCTCAAAAGTCAACTTCTGGAGAAGATAATTGATGATGAAGAAGAAGTGGAACTTCGAGACGCTCTACTCAAATCCATGAAGAGGGCTGATAAGAAAAGTGCATCTGCAACGTGCAAGGATATCCCGCCTCGTAAACGCAGACCCGATGATAAAGATGATGAGTCACGCCCACGCGACAAACGTTCCAAATTCACTGCACCGTCATCTTCAGCTTTTCAAACCACTTCTCATGATATTTCACCTGAAGATGAAATTCAACCACAATCCTCCAATCAACCTCCACAACAGACTGTCTCTCAAGTCATATCCCACCCACCATTCAACATGCAACAAGATGATGCTCCAGAATGGATTGACTCTTCCACGACTCAGTTTGACTGGTTTGAAGATATGATTGATGCTCATCCATAAGATGATCTTCTTAATGAAGCTTCCATTGTGGGTTTCACAAAGAATTTGAAAAAGATCATGAAGGTGCAGAAACTTCAGTTGTCTCACATTGCCACTATTCGCCGAAAGGGGTTTACACAATTTAAGACTTCCACAACTTCCAGGCTTCAATTTGAATACAATCTTGAGGAAGTTGCACGAGCAATGTCTGAGAACATTACTTGGGATGTTTCACGCCTCCAGTGCTCCCAAAACGTTCAAGTTTCATGACTATTCTCAACCCTTACCACTCATGGGTCATACTCACAATCTCAAGGTACCCACACCTTATTTTTTAATCATGATCTAGAATATCTAATGTATGGAAACACAGATCCAGAGAAACGATATGCAACATCATTGTCTAAGTTTCATGCTGCGATTTACACTCAAGAGGGCATGGAGGAAGAAGTTGCTGACTTGTTTAGTTCTTCGGTTGTTAATTATAATGATGAAGCTGAACTTGGCATCTTCCATTGGCCAAATATGCGTAAATGGTTTTACAAATGGCGACTCACATTCCCCTCCAAACACAAAGTGTGTTATAACCACCGGATCTTGTCCATTAAAAGTGCAGATATTATGGATAAATACGGGTACAACTTTTTAACTAACATCAAGGTTCGCAGAGCTGACGACAACGAGTATACTTTCAACGAAGGTGACTACAGTGTTTCAACCTCAACGATATCAAAGATATGTATCTTCTCAAAGTTCAAGGAAAACTTGAGCATCTTCCTGGAAGCTTACAATATGATATCTTCAACTCAATCCTCATTTTTATCCGCAGTCTTGTCATTAAGTCAAGAGTTGAAGATCTTCATCTTGGTGTTGAAAGTTATCGAAACGTCAATCTTACCAAACCTGATCTCCAACCACCCGCATTTATGACCAGAAACTGTATACATTCACCACAACACCATTTGGATTACACTTCATCCGGAACAACATCGTCAAATACATGAGATATGAAGAAATCCACAAGTTCATTGACGATACGTTGACACAGGTAAAGGTTGAGCTTGTCAACATTCTTGAAGATCTGAATGCGGCCAGAAAACAACGTTGGTTGCGGAACATGACATGGAAGAGAAGTGATGTTAAGCAAGCTGAAAAGTTTGTCAAGAAAATTGATTCACGACTCAAGTTCAATTCGATGCGACGACTTGAAGGCTTTGTTGGAGGAAGAGCAAGGGTTCCGAATATCTTGACGTTTCGTCGACCTGAATGAAGTACTGCAGTTAGTTAGTTTATTTGGAACATTACTGGAACATTTAAACATCTGTCTGTAATAACTCTAACTCTTTACTTTCATTCGTTTGCTTATCTTAATTGATTTTGATTTTCTGTTAAACCTTGAGCTCGAATTTTTTCACAAGTACAACAAATCTAATAATATGTTTTTTTTTTTACAACCTGTAATAAACTGTTTCAAATTCGACTCAAGAAGGCTATCTCTTGAATATGCTTCCATATTTGAAGGGGAGTACTTTTGTTCAACGAAAACAGAATCTGATTCCACGAAAGGACCCTGTGGTACGTATCAGTGCCTCAATCCTAATTAAAGGAGCGAAAGCTTTAACCGCTTAAAACAAAATCTTTGTTCAAAATCAAATGTTCTTGAAATCCGCTTCTTCCCAAAGGAATTTCAAACACCTCAAAAAGCATATTTTAATCAACATGTTTTTCAAAAACAACATTCATATGCTATTTTGAGGGGAGAAATGTGATTAAAATTGTTGATCAGGAAGTTGTGGAATCTCATAACGTGCTCGACTCAGATATCATCAATGAATTGACGATCTTTGAATGTCAGAAATCGAAAAGATTTGTCTTCCAAGACTTATCTTAGTAGAATGTACCAATCCGAGACACTCTTGATTGACATGAACTTTGACGGGTCTAACCTCCTTTTCAAGGAGAGTTTACATCTTCAAGGTAGTTATTAGAGCTAGTTGTCACCTAAAAGCTGATAATGGAACTCTTTAACTATACAACGTAACCGTGTCTCGCAGGGAATTGTCTATCAAGAGTCGATCAATTCAAAAGTGCGAGCTCTTCCCTCTCTGTGCAGATTTCAGTCAAAACTCATAAGCACATGTGGAGGGGAGTATTTGAAAACCAAAAACTCTCAAAGTGTTAGCAAAACATGTTTTTCATCATAAACATATTGAGAGATTTTTCAAGAAAAGGTTTTGTGGCAACATAGGATAGTCATGGAGTTATAAGGTGACTAAGTTTAGGAATAAACGTCCTATGATCCGCCAGAGCCGGAGGGATCTACCCAAGGACATCACAAATAGTTAGTATCTAGAAGTCCTTAGGTATGATTTAAAAAGGAGAAAATGAGAATCGGAGAAAGAAGGAGTTGAAGAATTAAAAAGAAAAGTTAAAGAAAAGGGTGAAAAGAAATAGCCCTCCAAATTATTCAACTTAGGGCAGACACCGGGTTCAATTCATATGCTACTGGTTGCCACAAGATGACACCGGTATTGAAGACAAAGTCGTCATGGACCCAGTGACGCAATGCACTAAACCTTCTAAGCCACTCAAGTTCTCTCAAAAGAGCTTGTTTTATTCTCACAGGGAACCCTACGTAATCTATCGACTCTCTTAGAGATTGTTGGTATTGAAGAAGGAGACCCTCTCCCTAGTCTCCGCTTAGGAAAATCAAAGCACACTAATCGAGTCTAGAGCCATGAGATTTATCAAAAGATCTCTTAGGAACACTTAAATATCTCATCACTTGTTGTTCAAACAATAAGAACACAAGTGACATTTTTCCAGAGTCCTACGCAGATCTTAGCAATCAGCCGAACATTTATGAGGGATTCACAATTGTGATCCTCAATGATTGAATGGAAATTCGCCAGGGTCAACATCAAACGCCGACAGCAGGTCACTTTAGTAACTCCTTGTGGGTTACGCTTAGTGTGTCTCAAACGGTCTACAGTAGTGGGGTGATGCTTCGTGTACCTCGACTCATCTGAATCAGTAGGTGTATTTCGTACATCGTGTTATCTCACTTGTGGGACTCCAGTTCAAGAACAGCCTTTGTAAGAATTAGAGTTGTGTTTTCACACTATGCTGTTAACACTCGAAGTTCAAACTTGTAAGTGCTGGATTATTTCTAACCCATGTTTTATGTTTTCTTCTTATGGATGCTCACGGGTGGAAAAGATCGTGCAGACTCTTCACATGCTCATACCAACATCAACAAAAAAATTGAATCACAAACTTCATCAGAAGTATGAGCATGCTGGAAATGACCTTCATCACTAACAACAAAGATGTTGATAAAAGGCAGATTTCACAACTAATCACAACAACAAGAACAAAGAACAAAGATTCAAAGAATCAAAGACGTCACAAGCTATGAACGCCAAAGAAGTTCAAGACGTCAAACGACCTAAGCAAGATAACAAATGATGACCAACCCTTAGGGGGAGATTGTTAGGAACATGTTTTATTATCAAGTGTAGGTCATTTCATTTGTAATAGGTCGTTAATAATTATGGTTTATAAATGTTTGTAATTAGTTTCACAGCCCATGTAGTAAGCCCATGAGCTGTGATAGAAGGTTCTTCTAGAACCAAGGGAAACTCCCCTACTTATGTAAAGACTATAAATACCCCCTCCCTAGAAGGGAGAGGGTTGTTGGTTCTAATTGCAATTATCATTTTCACTAATCATTCATTAGTTCCTTCCACTCTCTCTCTCTCTATAACTTTCTCTCTCTAGAAATACATATTGTTGTGATAAGATGGTGACCTAACACAAACCGTGTAAGCTTGTCCATGTTGCCGTCCATCTTTGTTTGGTAGGGATAGGTGGGTTTGGTGAGATGATCAATTATTACCCAAGTAGAGGTATAATTGATAGAGGTCTTTGGTGACTTGGTTTTAGAGTCCATTGTTATGCAATTCCCATTTCTATCTGGGAATTTTGGTTTGTACAGGTAGGTTTGACGATTTCTGATTGCTTTGAATTTTCCTTTTCGAACATGCTAAGTATTGTTTGACATAGGTCAAATACCAGCCTTCATGTTTGGTACTCAGAATAGCTTTCTGGATCAAGGTGTATTTTTCCGGTCACTAGATAGGTATTACTCCTGGCCTTAATGAGGTTCACACATGATAGAATTACAAATCCCTTCATGGTGTGGGTTTTAACATTGGTTCTTGGGGTAAGATTCCCTTTGGTTTCTCACGGCTCCCCTTCACCTTTAGGTATGCTGTAAGAGTTTTATTTAGTCGGTTCTTCCTTTGGGTGCTATCATTTGAGCTTCAAGACTTTTAATGGAAGGGGCGGACTAGGCCTTTCGTTTTCCCAATGAGCTGGCTTTTAAAAGGTTTAGTTTGTTAGATGTTGCTTAGAGTATATGCGGTTATGACTGTTTTGCCCTGGGTGAGTACGAATGTTGTAATTGTACTTATGTTGCGACTCCAATTATTGGTGTCGTCACATGGTCAACTTCCTTTTTGTTTCCGTACATTCCGTAGGACCTTGTGGTCAGTGTACATTGTATTTCCTTGATGCAGTAGGGATAACATTTCTAGGTTTTCCTAGTGAGATCACGTCAGGTTCCAATTCTAAATTGTGCACTGCGTTATGCTTCTCATGGATCTTTGGGTGTTTAGTATTCTATACCATTATTTTCCTTTTTGGATCAGGATAGTTTCCGGTTCTGGTGTAAAGCGTTTTCCTTGAATGGTAGAGTCTCCGTCATGCCCAGGTATGTCTAAAACAAGTGTATCACATGATTTTTCCTTGCGCAGTGTTTGCTGGGTTAACCTAGGGTGTATGATGATCTATTCCTTTCTCGGTTCAGTGTGGGCGATAGGATACTAAGTATGAATCTGCATATTCGAGGTGTCCGTCTCGCTGGCCCAGTGTTCTACAGGGAGTTAATTCAGTGTCGAAGATTCAAACGTTTCACATTCGTTTCCTTAGTAGAAGATTTCTCCTCTTAGGTGGCATGGTTTATTCTATTCCCGTGTAATGTGAAATGTATGGCATTTTAAGGTGGGGTGTCGAAGTGAGATATGAACTTTACTATTTCGTGATAGTGAGTTAAGCATTTCCTTTAACATGACCGGGTAAGAATTTCAAGAATTTAACCATGCCTCGCATGACTCTCTCCCGAATTATACATAGGTGATCGCTATGTATAATTGGGGACCGTGACGGTTGTTCGGTATAGTCTTAATCTTGGTGTATTTATTCTTTGTTCAACGGAAATGTCGCAAAAGTTCAGGAGCAAAGTTTTGATGTGATGATTTATAAGATTTGCTAGGTCGACCAATTATGTCAACATGACCTATGGCTCGCTTGACCAATATGTGTGAAGCAATGGCATCCTGGTTAGGGATGGAATGTTGAATTTGTGATTCTTGGCGAGGTAACAGTTTGTGTTGGTCTTATCGGTATTGATAATAACACCTTCGCAATCTTTGAAATGTGGATTTTTCTAAGTCATTTCGTCATGATACCAACTTGTCGAGAGACTAGTCGATATCCAAGATGACTTTCTTTTATCTTCAGAGAAATCCTTTCATCGTGATAAGATAGTTGAAATCCTTATTGATATGGTGAAAGTGGTCATGGAGAAGACATATATTAAGATAGCACGATAATGACAACTGGTATATTACAAGGAAAGGTTTAGTACATTAAGGTTACATAGAGGAGTACTTAAAGTAGATTCCTAAGGCTACGACTTGGAAGTTTAAACTAAGCTTTATTACAAACAACATCTCTAGCTAACTTAGTTTCTTCCTTGGTGTCCGTTGGAGGCCTGAATAATTCTTCACACTTTCTTTAGGAAATTGTTTCGACAGTTGTTGCTTTCATGCTGATCCTTCCTATCCGGGCACTTGTTTTTATTGTGACCCTTCATTCCACACCCATGGCATACCACTGCCTCCCGATTACAATCTCCCATCTTATGTCCAATTCCTTTACAAATTCCACAAGGTGTAGGGCACTTTCCGTAGTGATAATATGGGCATATATTGCACTTGGGTTTTGTTCCAGCATACATCACTCCCTGTTTGGTTTCAGCAGTCCTAACTTCCGGGCCCATCGGCGCTTGATTGATTGTTGCATTTGATCTTCCTCACCATCATATACCCAGTTCCTCTTGTTACCACAAGATTCATTGCTTTGCTTTTGGGGCGTGACTCTGTCAATCCAGAAGTCGCACCAGTAGCTTCATGAGTGGCAGTAGGTGCGAATGCAACCACGCTCCCCAATTTCGGGTGAAAACCCACAAAAGTATGCTCCGAGTTTCCTTTTCGTGTACTATCATGTCGGACATAGTTGGGCCAGTCACGAAAACGGTTGGTGTATCCTTCGAGGTCATTTCCCATCATGGTTAGTCCACAGAGCTCTTGTTCCATTATTCGCAGCTTCATTCCTTGAGCGCAGATTCGCAATCATCATTTTCTTCAGGGTGTCCCACTGAAGTGAGTAAGTAGCGTCTATTCCTACTAATTGAACATAAGTATTCCACCACGTGAGGGCTTGGTGCCGAAGTGTGCAAGTAGCATACTTGACTTTACAATTGTCCGCTTAACTCGCCAAGCGAAAATTGTCTCTAACCTTTCTAGCCATTTTCCCAAACCTATGGCTCCTTCAGTCCCTTCAAATGCTGGTGGTTTACAGTTCCTGAATTCTTGGTAAGAGAAAATTTGTGTTGTAGGCGCCCTTACCAACAACTTCTTCCTTATTCCACATGGCCGATGTTGTTGATGTTGTAATTGACTTGATAGTTAGCAATCCTTGAACCAATTTGTTCAGTAAGAGATTTCTCAATGGTGGTTGCATCCATGTTCATTTTATTGGGAACATTTTCCTTCAACCACAAGAAATGACAACAATGAGTTTTCTATGAGTAGGAGGACCATGGTGGAGATTCATAAGGTTACAACACGTACTACTTCTCCATCAAGTATTTCCTAGGTTGTATTGACTGGATGTCACGTAGACTTAATTTATTATGATGATGTTAAGAAAACGGAGATTGGTTGGAGTGAGTTTAACATAAGGTTATAATTTACTAGACGTTGTTTATTATGCATAGTCGCTCATCACCATAAGCTTGATTACATCTTAAGAAGATCCTGCTCATAAAGCCGATACATAACATGCGTTCATTGACTCGCTCTAGTTTGTTATACAACAAAACTACTACTAGCGTTTTTATTGAAACTACTCATTACAACGTCTAATGCAATACCAAGTGAAATTTAGGCATTTCCCTGCCGGGTTGACTTTGTTGAGGTGCCTTCCATTCCTCCAACTCTCTGAGCTGGGCCTCCATCCTAGCAAATTTGTTGTTGGCCTCATTTGTCCTACTTTCCATAGTACGCCTTTTTGAAATTCTACGACACCTTCCGTACCCCTGCGTTAATGCTATTGTAGTAACGGTCTCCAACCGTGTTAGCCGACTCTCAATCTCCGTGAGACGCCCCCGGTGTCTCCTGGAGTTTGTAGAGCACACCTTTCAATGTGGTCTTCAAGGCGGGCAATTACTTCGTTCAACTTCTCACGAGTTCCTTCTATTACTGTTCCAACATCGTTGTAGCATTCCTTGAGTTTTTCGCCGAGTGCTTGTAGCTCTTCCACCACTTCTTCAATCCCTTCAATCCTTTCTTCTGGTAATATTCCCAGATGGTCCGACATTTCTTCTATTTGTTCTTCATGACGTGTTATGCGTGCCATAACTGTGTCGAGAGTTGGTGGTCCAGCAGTGGCTGCTTCCGAAGTTCCTCCAACTTCGAACCCACTAAGAGATGGTGTACCAGAAGATGATGGTGATGATGCAGAGAGGCAGATTTTCTTGCTAGCAGGTATCTCCCAACTGAGAAGTGGATCTCTTTGGTGTCTTGGTGAGAGTGTAGGAGTAGTGGAATTGGTAGGTATAGTATTGATAGTAGTAATGATTTGGAAGTGAGCAGGTGGGGTGTGGGTAGTACCCTCCTGGTGAACTTGATACACTACCCTGTATGGGTTTCCAAAGGTCGGAGTGAGTTGGGAAGGGGCGGATGCGTTCATCAGTGACAAACCTTCGTTGTGTCATCGCATCCAACTCCAGAGTGAGGGGAAGGCATGGTCTGTGACAAGACGGTGCATATGTGTAAGTATATGGAAAAATACTCATGAAGAATATGAAATAGTGCACTAGTAAATAGGAAATAAAACATGAAATCCTATTTAAATGAACTCTAAGTAAAATGGCAAGTAAGAAAGTGAAACTGACGGTCAGTAGTATGATGTTTTGGTGAAAAGTAGTTATAGTTTAGGGTTTATATGTACCTAGTTCTCTATAAACCTGGCTCTGATGCCAATCTGTAACACCCCAAATTTGGTTTAGCAAGCTACGTTATGGGGAATGTTAATAAATCAGAGATCACAACACAAGTAATAAAGAACGGAATACATACTCCGTTTGATTTCATAAAATAGTTTTAAAACATTGTCTTACAACATAGTTTAAATAAATGGGCACAACCCATAAGTTCAGTGGTCCCAATTTAAAACATCAGTTTGTGTAAAAACACTCCTTTGATTCCACTACGACCATTAACCCGCTTCTTGCCTTGCCTCCATGAAACATAACTTAAACACCTGAGAAAATATGCTAAAAAGGTCAGCTAAAAGCTGGTGAGTTCATAGGTTTAAATTAAAACAGTAAGTTTGGACCAAAGCAATGTCATATAATCATTACAACGAATATAATGTTATATGGATGAATGTTTATTACGTTAGCTCTAAGTTCATGCAACCGATACTACGACAGTTCCTGTATGCTAACAGATATCATACAATATAGGGGCCCATAGAGTGTGTTTTGTCCCTCAAAGACTCGATTCCGACATGGTATACGTTTCGCTTTGGCCTAAGCATGGCCAACCGAACGGAGGAGTCACCCTCAATAGATCTATTTATAACATCTCAAGGCGCTTCCCAATGGGGAATTGACGGTTCATGAAAAGGGGCATTTCTCTAGGGAGATAAGGGCTTAGGCTACACCACGTAATAGTAATCATGCAGTAGTTTAGGTCCATAAAAGGTTTTGCAATTTTCTCACCCCAATAGTATAAAACAATTTATCAAGTAAAAGAGGGGCTATGAGACTCACCTTAGCAAGTGTGCAAATCCGAGAGCGGGATTAGTGATGGTTGTGAAACGGCACCGACACGCGACCTAGATAAGGAGGGCAATATTTAGTTCATTGTTTTAAGTATTCCTTACTTAAAGTAGTTCGATGGTTTTTATAATTGTATTAATACTAAACGTAAGTTTGTAAAAATTGTTAAAATGGTTTTACTAGTAAGTATAATGTAGTATATATATTTTTCATGTTGACACTAATATGGTTTTAAAATTCGTAGTTTGATTTGAAAAATAATTACAATGTTCCACTAGTAAGTATATAAATGTATATATACGTATTTGAGTTGACACAAAATGGTATTGTCAAAATTATATGTGATTGACTTAATTTCTAATTGTATTTAGAAAATACTTGAGTTAAATTTGAAGTCTTCCAAATTTAATGAACCATAAAATAGTTTAGTGGTCTTTATTTTGTTCAACAAAAATCGGGTTCTTCATATTTATAAATTTGACTAGTGAATTACTTGACATACACATGTTTATCCTGCACGCTTGACAAAAAACTTTGATGTAAAATTTATAACATGAATCGTGTCTTAAGCATTTGTTTTGTGTAGTCATATATTTGCACTTTTTCACTTGTTAGCATATACGCGTTTATGAGGTATAAGGGTCCGAATGGATGACAATTTAGTTCGGCTTATGGTTGATTTCGAAGTTTGTTTCTCATTTTATTTTGTGAACCCGATTAATTTCTCGAACAAATACTTCGCGGGTGATATGGGCTGTAGCCCGTGTTTATGGTGGCAGGGAACCCAGATTGGGCCTAGGCCCGAAGTGGATTATATGTGAGAAATGGGCCTTTCGACTAAACGTGACTTATGAGAAAAGAGATTGGTGCGTCAGGATGGGCTGTGGCCCAAGGGAACACATAAACATAGTTTGATGTTTGTTAACTTTACAATGTTCCATTGCATTTCTTGTATACTGGACATTTGGACTTGACGAAGAGATAAGGTGTCCATGGGCCATTTTAGTTTCTCAGGTGGACTTAAGTCTAGTTTTAAGTGAGCATGTCACAACAAGGAATTAGAATGCTAGTATGGTTGTTTTTGACGCGGAAACTCAACTTAACCGGTTTGACTTCAAGGTATTATTTGGCTCTAGTATAACTTAGACTCGAAATGCCGAGATCACTTGACAAGAGTTTAGACGCACAAGACCCATGTTAACTTATCAAACTGTTTTTGGACACTAAAGATTGTATCAAAGTGAGGTTTTCATGAGTTCATCCCAAGTGTTACTATCATTTAGTAAAAGAAACAAAAGTACTATACTCATTTTATCATAAGGTTCATATGCATATTAACGTGATATCGGTCTAAAAGAACTCCCGACAATCGTGGTACTACCACAACACCACTACAAATTCGATATAGTGGGGTGAAGGAGGTTCGACAAGATTATATACTACTTATGTATCCGGGTCGTCATGACTCCGGTTTTACTTGACTAATTTCTCAACCACTAGAGGGAAACACACGCGGGTTGTCTAATGAGTACTATAGGTCTCGAGATGGGTTCACCTTTGAATCAAACACATAGCACTAAAGATTTTATAAGATCATGAGATGGTCGAGTACTACTCAACTCGACCTTACTTCCTTATACTGAGTTTTTGGGTGATAACTTAGGGTTTCAACATAACATCAAGTTTCTAGACCAAGTCAAGTAACCATTAGTAGTTTATATCTAAACTTGATTTATCTTGTTTCATATCCCTTCGACAGAAGACTCAAACAAAAGCAATCTATCACGTTTACTTAAGGCTATAACACTCATCAACATAATAAGCTTTTTAACGATAGGAACAATTTGTTTCATATTCAATTATCGCTTTTATTAACAACCCAAATCACAAATTCTTAACAAAGACGAGATTGAGTAATTTCTTACAATGAGAAAGATGATAACGATGTCGAAGGTCAACCCGAATATCTAACACCACAAACAAACTCGATCGATCCAAATAAACACCCAAATAGAAATCTTCTCCTCTTAGCTTTCTACCCTTTGTGGTGATGTTTGGAGTGTGATACCTTGTTGCTCAACTGGGATAAAAGGAAAACACAAGAGTAGTCTTTGACTAATCTTTCCATACTTGAAAGATGATTGATAACTATTTTTAGTTAACTTCCCTACCATCCTTGACAAGTTTTGTTGGCTTGTGGCTTGACCCTAGATTTAGCGCGGCTCAACCATGGCAGGAGCATGCTTGGGGAACAAAAGTATACATCAATTTAGCTTGTAGAGAAAGTGATGATGAAAGAGATGTTCCTACAATCCCTTTTTAGCTATCTCCTTTGGATTTGCATTGACATGGACTAAAATGGAAGAATAGTAGATGAAGATGTGTCTTTTAGGGAATATGGAGTTTGGTGTTATCTCCGTTTTTGGGAATGAAGCATGTGGGTAGGAAGGACAAACAGAAAAGATAAATGAGATGGGAGGGGGCGGATTTTCCAAGGGAATAAGATAAGATGAGATTATTTGTATTTTATCACTCAATGTGTGTATAGTTTTAATATTTAAGAGGTAAGTTAAAATGTTAAGTATAGTAGGTAATTAAAATTGTGTGATATATTTGGTGTCTCGCGGTATTAAACTGTGATTGAAGTATCATTGTTTGGTAATTTTTATAATGTAGTATCTTATAGATACGGTCAAATATTGTTATCTTTGTAATGTCTTTTATTACGGAATTTTGTCATTTGTTTAATAAGCCCTTATCATAGTGTCGGCATGCGGCAGTGCCAGGTTACTGGGGAAAACGAGATAACCTCTCGTCTTACAACTTAATCGTAAGACAAAAAATGAAATATTCATAAAATGATATGAATGCAAAAGTGATGCAATTATCTATTGTATGCGAGTCATCTACTCAAATGATCAGGCAAAGCTTATGCATGCTTAATGACTTATGCTTAGTAATAATAAATTACTAATTATTAGTTAAATTTTAGTGAAAATTTACCGTGTGTCACAATATACATTGTATTTTTTAAAATATAAAATATAAAAAGTATAAAGTATAAGGGGGTATTTGTTTATAATCCATAGTTATTAAAAAACACGAAGGCTTATAATATTACACTTAACTCTATATAATTTTTAAAATTCAACCACTAAAGTTTTATTAATTATCTTCTCATTTTTTAAGTTTTTGTTTTCACAAATTTGACACCTATATTTTTATGTGTTATTTATCTACTAAATTTCTCCATCAAATTTATTAAAGTTTGACCAAAATCAATTTAATTTTGAATTTTATTAACCAGTCACATCACACGATTTTGCTTACGTGGCGAAATTAAGCTCTCTTATTGGCCCAATTGTTTTTCAATAAGAATGAATTGACTAAATCACTCCGAAATAATGTAATTCCTGTATTATATAAAAGATTTTGCAAGATAGTTAGAAAGTAGAGGTGGTAATTTTTCACATTTCTACTACATATACTGAGTGTATGGTCAAACTTTGGAAAGTAAAATATTGAAAGTCAAAGATGAAAGAAATGCATAGTATAATTAATACTCTTATTAAAACACCCCATTACTTAAAAGTAAAATAATTTATTCACATTATACAACTAAATAAAAGCATATCCACCAAATAAAAAACAACCAATTAAAACATCCCTTTATTAAAAAATACAATAAAATTTTCACAATGTACAATTTAAACAAGCTATAATTTAAACAAGCTACAACATAATTCAAAATATAAAATAATTAAATACACTAGTTAATATTATTTTTAAAACACCAAAAAATGAAAAGTACATGTTATTATACGTGTTAATACAAATAAACCGTAAAAACGTTTATTAATATTTTGCGATCTCTTTGTGTTTTGTTGATAACAAATATAATGTTATCTTATGTATAATTATAAGGATACATGTTATTTTTGTAAAGCATTTACATATAGTCATTTAAATACAAAAATGTAATAATTAAGCATTTGTTGTAATAGTTTATTAGGATGGGTAAAAACCATAACCATGGACCATAACCCATGGATCTTAACCCATACCAAAGAAGACTTGATACAATGTATACTTAGATACATTGAATCTAAAGAAAACCCATGGACCAACCCATAACCCATGACCCATAACCAAAAAACCCATGGGCAAAGAGGAGCGTACCACGGATCCCTAGGATTACACTAGACGGATCCCAAGTGGAAGGGATCCGTGGAACAGAGGAGAAATTTGCCTATAAATAGAGAGCCATTTCTTCATTCTAAACCACCCCTCTTCTTACTAAATCTCTCATACACTCTCATTCTCTTCTAACATATAGATCACTTGATCTAGAGAGTTGTTCTTCTTTCTTTCTATTTGTGATCCTCATATAGGTCCTTCTATAAGGCGAGATCACGAGCATTCTACAAGTCATCCAAGCAAGGGGTCCTTGATTGATTTGTCACCCACAAGATTTCTGTAGCAGAAATCTTGTATTTGATATTTCACATATTTGTTGTGTAATAGTTGTGTTGGTTTGGTCCACCGTACTATGGACTCGGTATCTAGCTTTGTAAAAATGTAAGCAACGCTGAAGGCTTCTCCACAAAGTTGAAGGAGTTTGTTGACATAGTGCTTGAACTCTCGAGTAGGTGACTTGGGGAGTGGAGTAGGGCAAGGAAGGTGACCTTGTAGCCGAACCACTATAAATCGGTTGTGTCTTTTCTATCCCTTAACTTTATTTATTTGCTTGCATTATCATTAGATCTATAATGCTTCAACATCCATACGATTTAACATAATATCGAATCTAAAGTTTTTGAAATCAACTTAAAATCGGCAAAACTATTCAACCCCCTTCTAGTTTTCCACAATTGGCATCAAGAGCTAAGTTTATAAAAGTTTTAAAATAAAATTGTATTTTAAAACTTTTCGATCACTATGGGTTCTGAAAATTATAAGGAAGGGCAATCTATGCAAAGACCACCACTACTTGAAACTAATGGTTTTATATATTGGAAAAATAGATTCAAAACATATGTGAAGTCTAAAGATATTGATCTTTGGTACATTATTGTTGAAGGTGATTTTGAGGCTACCTCAAATGATGATAAAGGAAATTTAGTTCACATACCTCATGATAAACTAAACGGTGAAATGAAGAAAAAGCTTTCTAAAAATAGTGAAGCAAAAATGGTTTTATATAATGCTTTACCAAAGGAATTCAAGAATTTATATGCTTAAAATCTCTAAAGAAATTTGGAATTCTTTAGTTGTAACTCATCAAGGCAACCAACAAGTTAAAAATAATAAAATTGATTTATTTGTTCAACAATATGAACAATTTTCAATATCGGATGAGGAAACTATAGATCATTCATTTGCTAATTTTAATACTATTATTACATCTTTACAAGCACTTGATGAATCTTTTCTAGCCGTAACCATGTTAGGAGATATCTAAGGGCACTTCCATCAAAGTGGAGATCCAAGGTGACGACAATTGAAGAGTCAAAAGATTTGACAATCCTCACCCTCGATGAACTCATAGGCAACCTAAAAGTCTACGAGCTTGTCCTTGCTAAAGATTCCGAAGCCTCAAAGGTGAAAGATAAACACAAATCTCTTGCCCTTAAAGCCAAAAAGGCTTCGAGCGATGAGGAGAACTCATCTTCGAGTGGTGACGACGAAGAGTACGCTATGGCGGTAAGGGACTTTAAAAAGTTCTTTAGAAGAAAGGGTAGATACGCCAAACAACCGTATGACGATAAGAAAGGCTTTCGGAAAAGCAAAGAGGACGAGAAGCCAAAGGATGATCGCACTTGCTTTAAATGTGGGGACCCAAACCACTTTATTAGTAAGTGTCCCAAACGGGATGATCAAAAGGCATTCGTGAGCGGCACATGGGGAATGAGCGACGAGGAGGACGAAGAAATTTGTCTCATGGCAAATGACGAGGTATGTCACGAATACTATAGTAGCTCATCACTTGATGACGACTCATTGCATAATGAATATGATAAACTATGCAATGTTAGCTTAAAACTAGTTAACAAAAACAAGCTTTTAAAGAGTCAAAATCAACGTTTAAATAAAGAAGTAATAGAATTAAAAGCAAAACTAAAACGGTTAGAGAAGAGAAAAATAACAAGTGGTGAATGTGAACTTTGCGTTCAACTTCAAACACTAGTGGATCACTTAGATTCTAAAATTGCTAGAATGAGTACGAACACTTTAGATACAATACTCGATGGCGTTAAAACCGGTAACAATAAAAAAGGTCTAGGTAGTCAACAACTTGATCCATCAACTAGTGAAAGTAAAGAAACAAAATTTGTTAAGGAACTAGAAAACCCAGCCACTGTTGTGGCGGATCCCACGGATCCCCAAAAAGGGAACCGCTAGTGTACGTAAAGGGATCCGTGGATCTTGTAGCAAACAAAGTAGCAATAACGTATCTTCTTCATCTAGAACTGAGTTTGTCATAGTTAATAGGAAGAAACCAAATCATGTCACCACTAGACAACCACCTCCAAAATATAATCCTACTTTTGCAAGAAACAAAGCTCCATCTTTTTCAAAACCTAACTCATTTAGGAGACCAAATAACGTTTACCCGAAAAGTAACCATCAAATAGGATGGAATCAAAACATGCAAAACGGTTTTCCTTTTCAAAACTTTGCTCCATGGAATGCATACTCATCTTATCCATACATGTCTAACATGAATGGAATGTTTAACACTAATGGACCCATGAACAAATGGGGACCAAACTTTGAGTTTATTATTGTTTTAGGTGTGCTTAAAGGTCTACCTAGACCCCGATGAATGGGTCAAGGATAGCGGGTGCACGAGGCACATGACCGCAATAGAGATCTATTCTCCACATATGAATCCATAAATGGAGGTAATGTGGTGTTTGGAAATAGCAAAGTAGAATCATCGGTAAAGGTACGATTTCTAACAAATCTCTAACCATTAACGATGTGTGTCACGTAGAAAACCTAAACTTTAATCTCTTAAGTTTAGGACAAATATGTGATAAAAGTGCAATGTACTTTTACCGAAACCGTAGTAAGATACTTAAAAATAGCATAACCATAGGAAGAGGAATTAGGAAACATGGAGTCTATGTCATTAAAATCGGTAATGAACCTAAAGACAAACTATGTCTTACCTCTATGGATGATACTTCGACCTGGTCACGCCAACATGCGACTTCTTCAATCGCTATCATCCAAAGATCTAGTAAGAGACCTACCTAAGTTAAAATATGAACATCATTTTTATGATGCTTGTAATATAGGAAAACAAGCTCATTCGAGTCATAAAGCTAAAAACATGGTGTCCACAACTAGGTGTCTAGAATTACTACATATGGATTTATTTGGTCCATCCGCTATCCAAAGTTATGGAGGCAACTACTACACTTTGGTAATAGTGGATGACTACTCTAGGTATACATGGACACAATTTTTAAAGAACAAAACGGAAACCTTTAACTATTTTGAAATATTAAGCAAAAGATCCAAAGACAACTAGGAAGTCCCATAGTGTCTATTAGGACGGATCATGGTAGGGAATTCGATAATGAAGTGCAATTCGAGCTTTTTGTGACGCTAATGGTATTACTCACAACTTCGGCTCCACGACTCCACAATCGAATTTGGTAGTAGAAAGAAAGAATAGAACTCTACAAGAAATGAGTCGAACCATGCTTAATGAACAATCCATACCTCAAAATTTTGGTGTAATGCCGTTGATACTTCAACGTATATACTCAATCTAGTCTTGATTAGACCAATCTTAGGAAAAACTCCATATGAGTTACTTCGAGGCAAAAAGCCTATGTTAAATCACTTTAGAGTCTTTGGTAGTAAATGTTTTATTCTTAACACTAAAGATTACCTTACAAATTTGATCCTAAATCAACCGAAGGTATCTTTTTAGGTTACTCGCCAAATAGCAAAGCTTACGCCATATTAAACAAAGAAACAATGAAGGTAGAAGAGTCATTAAATATAAAATTTGATGAAAGTCCACCCAAACCCTCTCCACCTCTTGTCGATGACGATATTATAGAAAGTGAAGCCATAGTAATAAAGAAAAAGATAAGTGAAGAAGAAGAACCTCTAAGTGATGAAATAATAAACATTAAAGAGTCCAAAGATCACCCCGTAGATAAAGTCATAGGAAAACTAAACGAACGAACATTAAGGTCTCAAGTTCAAAACCAAAGTAGCTTGTTTTGTTTCGTTTCAACCTTAGAACCTAAGAATACACAAGAAGCCATAAAAGATGAAAGTTGGGTAATGGCTATGCAAGAAGAACTAAATCAATTTGTTTCTAATGATGTTTGGACACTTGTCCCTCCACCTAGTAATCAAACCATAATAGGAACCAAATGGGTTTATAAAACAAATTAGATGCAAACGGAGTAGTGTCTAGGAACAAGGCTAGACTCGTTGCTCAAGGGTATAACCAACAAGAGGGAATAGACTTTGATGAGACCTACGCCCCGTGGCTAGATTAGAGTCTATAAGAATACTTTTGCGTATGCTTGTGCTAATGATCTAAAGCTTTATCAAATGGATGTCAAAAGCGCTTTTCTAAATGGTTTCATAAATGAAGAAGTATATGTAGCTCAACCTCCCGGCTTCATTGATTTTGAAAAACCCAAACATGTGTATAAATTAAAGAAAGCCCTTTTCGGTCTTAAACAAGCTCCAAAAGCTTGGTATGATAGACTCAAGTCATTTCTAGTTAAACACAACTACACCATGGGGTTAGTTGACAACACACTTTTACTAAGAAAAGAGAGTCACATATAATCATAGTACAAATATATGTAGATGATATTATATTCGAATCCACTTGTCAAGACATGTGTGATGATTTCTCTAGAATCATGCATGAAGAGTTCGAGATGAGTATGATGGGAGAACTTAGTTTCTTTCTTGGTCTACAATAAAACAAGTAGAAGATGGTATCTTCTTCAATCAATCTAAATACATCAAGGAGATGTTAAAGAAATTCGTTCTAGAAGAGTCAAAACCAATTAGGACTCCAATGTCATCCGACACCAAACTCACAAAAGATGAAGACGGAGAATCCGAAGATAATACTAAATATCGTGGCATGATAGGTAGCCTTCTCTACCTCACGGCAAGTAGGCCGAATATCATGTTTAGTGTTTGCTTATGTGCTAGGTTTCAAGAAGACCCTAAAATATCACACCTAGAAGCCGTAAAAAGGATATTTAGATATATTAAGGGTACAACACAATTAGGATTATGGTATCCTAAGGCACGGGAGTAGAAACAATTGTATATGCAGATTCTGACCATGCAGGTGATTACGTTGATAGAAAAAAGTACAAGTGGGGTATGTACTTTTATGGGATGTTGTTTAACATCATGGTTTTCTAAGAAACAAACGGCACTTACAATATCAACAACCGCCGATACGCTCACAAAGCATGCCAACAAAAACTATGGATGAAACAAGCGTTAGTAGACTACGACATCCATCTAAGCGACATAGCCATCCTATGTGACAACAAAGGTGCCATCGACTTAAGCAAGAATCCGGTATTGCATTCTCGCACAAAGCATATAGAGATTCGTCATCACTTCCTAAGAGACAATGTTCAAAAGGGGAACATCTCTATTGAGAAGGTAGCATCCGAAGACAACATAGCCGACGCCCTCACCAAACCGTTGAAGCGGGAACAATTCAACCTACTTCGTCTTGGTCTTGGTCTAATGGAACAAACGTCGTAACTTAATTGACTCTACAAGGTATGTAAACACTAGCTTCTTTTTCGAGTCTAGGATTTCTATTTCACGACAACTCACAAACAATACGGAATTTTCAAAACCCAAGATGAGTTTTTCACTTATAGCTTTATTTTTATACACATTTTCAAAGAAAACCTACTTTCACAATATTTTCTAAAAGGATGATACATTCCCTCAGATTTCACAAAAGCAATTTCTCACGTCTAGGACAAATCGCTTTTTCATTATTAATACAAAGTAAAACCCGTTTTCATTGCATCTCATGTCTTTTGAATGCTAAAGGGACACATAACTAATATGTGTTTTCGGGTACATTCATTTAAGCAACAATGAATTAGTAGCATTGATAACACAAAATTACGTACTCATGTACTAAATATGTGTTTTCGGTTTATCTCAATAGGATGCTTTTCTACTTCTAGTTTATTTTCTTTTTCTTCTTAGGAGTCGAGATAACCGCAACTCCAAATAGTTTGCATATAGGCACACAATAGACAAAATGATTTCAATTTTGTGCTGCCGGATCACTGCATCCAGACCCATGGATCCCAGCCTTCATGCTGACGGATCCTCTAAGGAAGGATCCGGATCCGTGGAAACAAGTGTTTTCAACTTCTATTTTTTTCACTTTGGATGAAAAATCCACATTTGTTTCATATTTGGGAGTATGCTCTTTAATGCTTGTGTTCTCATGATCACATGCCTTGAATTCATATCTAATCATTAGATTTTAATCCACATTTTGGGTCAAGCATTCATTACAATGTTTTGTTTTTCTATATATAGAACTCCCAAAATGCTTGCATACTCCATCTCCTTCTCACAAACACACTTCATCATGTCATCCAAAAACCCTTTAGGAGAATCATCTAGTACAAACAATTATGATATCCAAACCTTTGTACTTCCACCATCCAAAATACCACAATCAAATGCTAGGATATCCGCACGGATTAGTATCCGATCTTGTTGTTTAGCAAAACCAACCTCAAATGAGTCATCCTCAACAAATAACTCACCACAAGATGCTTCCATTATAGCACCTCTCTCATCACCAACAAGTACACCAACTTCATTACCACCTAAAGTCACACTTTTGGATCTCCTTAAGACTCCAACAAGATCTAAACAACCTAAACAAAAAGAAATAGTCTTTTCAACACCACCCACATCTCCAAATACTATCTTTCAAGATCTTGAAACATCACCACCATTAGCTCCCATCACATTACAAGAACATTTAGGTTCTTTTCCACAACCATTTACAAACATTCCGGATATTGATCCACATTTTCCTATTTTTCCACCACAACTTCCGCATAACTCAAATCAAAACAACCCGGAAAACTTCCGCACTCATTACCTACATCATTTACATTGTGAACATTGCTAATCCACTAGGGAAATTGCAATAGAAGTTAGGGAAGAAATGCGTTTCATACTCAACCTCATCCTTGATCGCATCAATACCATTACTCATCAAAACCTCCATCCATAACCTTATGCAAGCATGGAAGGAATCACTACTACTATTTTCTACTTTTAAGTATTATTTTTCTTTTGAAGTCATTTTCAAGAACAAGTCTTGTTCTTATTTTTACATGCTTGTAAGTGGCATACATACCACTACAATTTGTTGTTTTATTACAAGGCCTTGTTTACATACCTTGGCTCCCAATCTTGATTCTCGGCAACCGCAAGATTATATAAGCATGTTACTAACCTTTCTTTTTGTAGGATTTTTATTTTTCTTCACTTGACGCCCCAAACAAGGGGAGCTACCGTCAAGGGGAGTTAGAAGTTTGTTTATTTCTTCCAAGGGTTAACTTTTGTTTCACAAAAAGGGGAGAAGAAGTAAAACTTAGGGCTTTCAAAACTTACATCTATTCTTAAGTTTTACTCATCATAACATTATGTTTTGTCATCAACAAAAGGGGAGAGATTGTTAATACAAATAAACCGTAAAAACGCTTATTAATATTTTGCGATCTCTTTGTGTTTTGTTGATAACAAATGTAATGTTATCTTAAGTATAATTATAAGGATACATGTTATTTTTGTAAAGCATTTACATATAGCCATTTAAATACAAAATGTAATAATTAAGCATTTGTTGTAATAGTTTATTAGGATGGGTAAAACCATAACCCATGGACCATAACCCATGGATCTTAACCCATACCAAAGAAGACTTGATACAATGTATACTTAGATACATTGAATCTAAAGAAACCCATGGACCAACCCATAACCCATGACCCATAACCAAAAAACCCATGGGCAAAGAGGAGCGTACCACGGATCCCTAGGATTACACTAGACGGATCCCAAGTGGACGGGATCCGTGGGATCCGTGGAACAGAGGAGAAATTTGCCTATAAATAGAGAGCCATTTCTTCATTCTAAACCACCCATCTTCTTACTAAATCTCTCATACACTCTCATTCTCTTCTAACATATAGATCACTTGATCTAGAGAGTTGTTCTTCTTTCTTTCTATTTGTGATCCTCATATAGGTCCTTCTATAAGGCGAGATCACGAGCATTCTACAAGTCATCCAAGCAAGAGGTCCTTGATTGATTTGTCACTCCGCAAGATTTCTGAGCGAAGATCTTGTATTTGATATTTCACATATTTGTTGTGTAATAGTTGTGTTGGTTTGGTCCACCGTGCTACGAACTCGGTATCTAGCTTTGTACCGAAAAAAGTGTAAGCAACGTTGTGAAGGCTTCTCCGCCAAGTGAAGGAGTTTGTTGACATAGTGCTTGAACTCTCGAGTAGGTGACTCGGGAGTGGAGTAGGGCAAGGAAGGTGACCTTGTAGCCGAACCACTATAAATCGGTTGTGTCTTTTCTATCCCTTAACTTTATTTATTTGCTTGCATTATCATTAGATCTATACGTCCTCAACATCCATACGATTTCACATAATATCGAATCTAAAGTTTTTGAAATCAACTTAAAATCGCCAAAACTATTCAACCCCCCCTTCTAGTTTTCCACAATACGCATTATACAAATTAATAAAACTCACAAAGTTTCATACAAGCAAACAAGTTGATGGTATATATAGTTTTGAAAACGACTGCACTAAATGGTTCAACCAGTAAACCCACGGTGCGCCATCCGTTCCGCTAACCAATAAAAGCCAACCGAAAACGAACCAGAGAGGACCCGTTGAAACCTGGGTTTTAAAAGCCGTTTAAGCGCCCAAGCGCTTAAGGTTCAAAAATTGAAGCTGGCGATGAGGCTTAAAGCGCATTTTTGTAGTCGAGCGAAAGTACTGCTCGTAGTGGCTGTGCCAGATGCTACGAAGTTAATATAGCACTATTGAATGCCCTTTTTAGACCCATAAACACATGATGCGTTAAAAAGCGCTCCTCAAAGGCGCCAAAAATCACGCCTCATGTCGCCTTTTGTAATCGCATTGCATCAAGAGTCCTGATGCGATGACCTCACTGCCTAGGCTTGTCTCATGCCTCAAAGAAAAAGGTGCTTTTAAACACAAGTTGAAGCCGATACAAACTGGTGGAATTAGGTCTCATTGAGATCTATTTATCCGGTTAATCGTAACAGGGTACCCGCTGCCGAAACGTGCTGGTACCCTGCTATACTATACATAAAGGAAAAACCAAAAAGTAAAAAGTGAAAAGTTGAAACTAAAAAACAGAAATGCTGAAAACATATATTTCAAAACGAAACTATTAATACATATCGAAAACCGGGTTGACATGGGACGCTTCAAACCCGCGGGTTGACCCGGTTTAATTTGACCCATTTTCGACCCAACCCATCGGGTTGACTTGGTTTAAGTTGACCCGTTTTTCGACCGGAACGGTTCAACCGGTTGAACCACCCGGGACGAACCGAGTTTCAAAACATTATGTTTAATCCCTAAATCTTCAAACTTTTATTATTTTTCGTTTATAACCCATAGACTTTTTTTTATCACTAAACGATCTTTCGCTATAAAATCCTATTGCTATGCACGAATACTCGTCTAGCGATATGAAAATATGTAGAACTTGCAAGATTTGAGATAAACAAAGAAGATTTTTATTAAAGAACAAATGGATGAATTCTAACAATTCATTTTGAAAAAAGAAAAAAAAGTTTTCACATTTTTTTTTAAAACAACATATTTTTTAATTGCAATTATAACTATTTCACAGTATTTACACCATAAATCTATCTCACATGTTTTAAGCAGACTTAACCCACAACCATTTTATTGGAGGACTTTTTTTTCACACAACAAGGGATATCATTAGGAAACAAGCCATTTGGTTAAACGGTAAATTTTCAAGCTGCGAAAAATATATTATCGCGACAAGAATTAAATTATCTTTCTATAAATGTACACTTCTATTTACTCTCGACGAAGATTTTTTCAAAATTTCCGCACCCAAAAAATTACAAGTGATTTGTAAAATCACTTGTAGTTTGTTATTTTCTAACGTAAATTTTTCGCCAAGAAAATCCTTTGTGATTTTTTTTTAATTTGTAAAATTATTTGTTATTTTTTATTTTTTAGTCACATGCGATTTTAAAAGTCATAAGTCACATGTGATTTTTGGACGGAAATTTTGAAAAACAAACGTTCAGAAAAATAAAGTGCATATTTATAAAAAAGATAATTTAATTCTTGTTGTGATTGTATAATTAATTTCTCATAATGATTAACGATTTGTAAGATTTTTTTAGAAAAAGAGATGCAAGTGAGTTTTTTTGTTTTGGGATAAAAATTGTTTCATATGAAATTGTTTCATCTGAAACTTTTATCAAATTTGCAAATGGATTTACATGTCTAGCTCGCTTAATAAAAGGTTTGTAAAACCTATTTTAACTCGTCAACATCATGCCTAGAAAAATAAATATTTGACGATGCTTATATACTTTATTATATTTGTCAAACAATCACCGGTTAAATGCACTAAATCAACCTAATTTATATTTTCAACCAAAAATAAATTTAAATACTTATTAGTTAAACCTATGTATTATTTTAAATAAATGTGATTTTTAATTTAGCGAATACTGGAAACTTAATCAATAATCTAAATGAGTACTTTTGGGCACTTGCTATACGAACTCAGTTTGTATTTTTAAAGAAAACTCAATTTATATTTTAAAGAAAACTCAACTTTTGGGTCTATTTGATTCTCATAACATTTTTGGAAGAGTTGTAATCTTTGAATATAATTGTAATGAACATTAACAGAAATTTGAATGAATTGAGTGTGTATAAATAGGAATAAGATGCAAATTATGCTTCAAATAAAGTTGTGTTCGGTTGTAAACGTATAAATTCAGAAAAAATTACGAATAATTTATAGATTAACAATTTAAGTTAATACAGATTATATAAATAAAAAATAATAACTATACTACTTTTATAATAATAATAAAAAACCAATATCACAAATTGATTACTAAATAACTAGTTTTAGAACTCAGATACACACGGGATTTAGGTAGATAGTATAACGAACAACCATAATTTTGTTCTGAATTAAATATTTTGACAATTTATATATCCATCTTTCTAATATTTAAGATTTTTCATAAAGTTATATTAAATTTTTAATATTTATGTTAGTTACAATGCATGTGCCCGCATGGGTTTTTACATAAAATTTCATTATGGGTTAATATGGATTATTATTTTGTATAGATTTTTGTTGCATGAAGTATTTGATTTTGTTTAACTCGCACGGTGTTTAGGTTGATCGTGTTTAAAGTTAATCATTGATATCATGTTCAAGACATTATGCGTGTTTAGTAACACATAATGATGATGGAAAACAATGTAACATGTAGCAATTAATAAGCATTATAATCAGATAGCGCACATTAGAATAGGTTTTTCTCCATGAACCCTTATACACCAACATTTAATCAATCATGTATAAAACTGTAGATTACATACCTTTTGAAAACTAGTAAACACGAATAGTTGTAGATCTTGATCAGTATCACATGAACTACAATCAATGAACCATGACATCATCAAACTTCAGATCAATAGTGTGATCTGAATGATAGTTAGTCTACACTAACACTCAAACGACTCCCACATGTATGATCTAATCAAGGGATCATTGAAAACATGACACGCCTTCTTCAACATGTATAATCTAATCAAGGGATCACGAAAACACCAATGGCTTTTCATGGGGCCGACATCCAAAGAGGATGTGGAAAACTAGAAGGAGGGTTGAATAGTTTTATCGATTAAAACTTCGCTTTTAAACTAATAAGATCGACTTATGTCAATCTATTTAATGTGTGTGTTGGATAATGATAGATAAGCATATAAGTAAGTAGTGCAAAGATAAAGAGTAAAGAAACACAAAACCACGACACGAGTATTTATAGTGGTTCGCTTACATGGACACCTTCCTTGCTACTCTTACCCCCGAAAGTACCCACTCGAGATTTCGTAAGCACTACACAACATAACCTCCTTAATGTGGCGGAGAAGCCTTCACAACGTCGCTTCTACTCTTTATCCCACTAGGCTAGACACCGAGTTCTTCCACGAGGTAGAACCATACATATCACAACGTCGCCTACACTTTATCCGGTACAAGGCTTGATACCGAGTTCCATTACAAAGGAGGAACTACTACCCAACACTACACCACAACACGACTACCCCAAAAGAGACACACTCATTATTACAACACTAGAAGGATATCAATATCCTTTAACCCAAACTATCTATCTTGTACATCGATGCACCATATCGAATGTACACCCTTGGCACCTTTCACTAATCGCTTCTTCGACACTAATCCCTCTCGGCACCTTTCACTAATGTCTTTGATAACATCAAATAGTCCTGAATATTAAGTGTCAATTTCCCCCGATAATGCTTGTAATTTATATCATTTATATGGATTTACGCTTGTTTTCCATTGTTTTCCACTTTCGGGTAAATTACGAGCATTGGAGCTAAAGAGATGCGAAATTGGAGAATTATCAAAGATTTATCAGAGTATGCTCACTTTGAAGAAGTTACAGCGTAACTCATCTCTCGACATTACGCCGAACCAAAGCGTGACTCGAAAGCCAACTCATTAGAAGATTAACTCCTGCACAAAAGACTACTTAATGCGAACCATATTAGGTCAAATGAGGTTCCACGCCTTGATAACTACGCCGTAACTCTTTTTAAACTACGGCGTAACCAAGAAATATTGAAGATACGGCGTAACCACTTACAAGGTTACGCCGTAACCAGCAGATCTAGTGCAAATTATGAAGAAATAGAAGATTATGGCGTAACTATTATATTAGTTAACCCAGATCTGGCCTATAAATACCCACGATTTCCAGCATTTCAAATCATCCTATTCCACACACCACAACCAAAGAACGTGGGAAGAAGCCAAAGGCAGGTCTAGAGGAGCATACGGAGCTGTCGACAAGGGAGAAATCACTCCCATACGATAAACATTAGCATTTTATCTTTTCTTTACTTTCGGTTCATGTATTTCGTAACATTGAATATTGAATTGATTTGTATGGTTAATATGAGCGGCTAAGCACCTCTTGCTGCTGGCCTAGTTATGATTCCTAATTGTTTTGTTTATGCTACATTACTTCCGTATAATTATTTCTCTAAGTGTAGCATGCATAGTTTATTGGTAGCTACCCTTGTTTCGGTAGTTTTGAATGGCGGTAGAGGCTAGTTGTTTAGAGATATGACCAACACCACCCTAATTGAGTAGACTGAGACGGGAAGGGTAAGATATGACCAAGTAACGACCCTTTATACTTGTGCGATTTGACCAACTGATCACCTACCGTTTGGATGAACTTAAAATTAGGGGTGAGTGTTTGTTGCTAACGCCCGCACTCACTATTATAAGTCTAGCATGTGGGTACTTAATGACTCCGGCTTAGGGACTAGGAACAACTAGACTTATGAGGGGACACCTGACTTCTCCAGTGGTGGCATCTTTGCTGATAGGTTAGCTTAATTGACCAAATGTTGTCCTCTCGACTTTGACCCCACCTGAAGTATTAGGACGAGACATTACTAGCTAAGATGATTAACTAGGTTAGCACCACTCTCCTCTATTGATTGAACCTTTGCCTTTATTTGCTTTTATCTTCTTTAGTAGTTAATTGATTAATTCCTTATCGAAATCATATTAAAAACTGTGACACCTAGACTTAGTAATAATCCAACACACATAGCTCTTGGGATGACCTCGGTTTTACCAAATACTACACCACACACGACCGGCTACACTGCCCGTTAGTGCATTAGGGTAGACCATAGGTATAATGAGACTATATAAATATTAAAACCCGTCAGTAAAACTCGCATCAAGTTTTTGTGCCGCTTGCCGGGAGCTATTTTAGGATTTTACATTAAGTCTATTTTTAATTTTCTTTCTTCTCTTAAATGTCAGGATACAAGATTCGTAGCCGAGGACCTTTACCTATTCGATGATCCGAGAAGCAATTTTGACAAGGAAAGTTTACTGTTCCTATTCACAACATCTTTTCATTTTACGAATCGACCAGTCTGACGCAGACAGGTCATTGATGAAAATAATATCGATGACTTAACCATGGAGCAGATTTGGAATCGACCAAATGAGAACTGCCAATGAAACTGCATCGTGATTCTAGTACTAAAAAATACTATATTCCAGACCAATTTATTCGAGAGTTACATGAACTTAAGTTTGCTGGAGATGAAGATGAGGACGTTCAGAATCATGTAGAAGAAGTACTCTATTTATCTTCTCTTTTCAACTTCCGAGAATCAAGATGGAGAAACACGGTGAATCTATCCTTGAAGAACCAACAACCTTTTCGGAAAAATAAGCGACTTTGAATCAGCATTGAGAAACAACAATCATGGACCAAGCTTTACCAACAAACTCCCCTATTACTAATTCCATTAAAACTAATCATGATGATATTCCGCAGGAATCAAGCAATGATGAAACAATTCAACTCAACGAAAGATGTTCAGCGGTTTTGAGAAACGAGCTACCACAGAAGGAAAAAGATCCAGGTTGTTTCACTCCCTGCTTGATCGAGTCTCAATATGTGTAGCCCTAGCTGATCTTGGAGCGAGCATAAGCATAATGCCTCGTTCAATGTTCCTACGTATGGGTATTGGTGACCTTAAGCCAGCCAAGATGAATATTGAAATGGCCGATCGATCCATGCAGTCAACAAGTAGGCATTGTCGAAAATGTGTTGGTAAAGATAAAGAAATTCCTTTTCCTAGTGGATTTTGTGATTCTTGACATTCCGGAAGACAACATAATACCTTTCATTTTAGGTAGACCTATGCTTGCTACTGCCTATACAAAGGTGGATGTATTTGTCGAAAACTAACTCTTGAAGCTAATGGAGAGATTGCAACGTTCGAACCTAATGAACTCCTGTCGACTCCTAAAAAGTTATGTGTGGTTGACCAAGTAGGTTTTGGTGACGCTCTAGAAGAATTTTAGTGACCCCCGGATCCTGGCGAGATAGATTCGGGAAAGATTTTGATGTTTTCGCCAATTTCGAGAAGAGGATAATTTAGGAATCAGTGTCGATGACTTCTCAAGTGACGTCGAAATGGCCCATTGGCAAGACAACTCTATGAAGGATTTTTCGCAAACCGATCAACCTAGATTTTATGAGGTGGGAACCCGCATACATCATAGGAACCCTTATTATCTGAAGATCTCATGCAAAATCGGATTCATCGATTTCCATCCATTTATTGACACAGCTTCTCCAGTCAACATCATGTCAAAAGAGTGCTACAACCGAGTTATGAAGAAAGAATTAGAATACAAGGGGAATAAATTTCTTGGGTTTGCAACTAACATCCATGTCTTCGTTGGGACTCATTCATTTTTGGTGGACTTTATGGTTTTGGACGACGTGAGCGAGTTTGTGGAAGATGGACTAACGGGAGTAATTTTAGGAAAACCTTTTCAGGAAATGTCTGGGTTAGATAAAAATGAAAAAGAAGGGTTAGTATGGTTAAAGATAAACGATGATAAGACTATCTTCAAAATGCCGAGAACCATTAAGAATTTTAAAAATTAGACCAAGAGGCAGTTGCCAAGTCCACCATTACTCGATATCAGTGAGGAAGACAAGGCAAAAGGTATTGACCAGCCTTACCAGAAAATCAAGAGCTTTTCCGGTGTTTAGAATTAGGGGATGACTACAAACGGGATGAGAATCTGATAAGTTGGATCCAACATGGAGATTGCCATATCCACGAAATAAAAACAAGCACTGGTAACCCAAAGGCTCTGAGTCTAACTTAAAGACTTTAAATAAAGAAAATTTTCGAGACAACCCTAATTAACCCTTTCTTTTTGTTATTTTCATTTCTGCAGGTTTTGTGCTTTTAACCATTTTGCAGAAACTTGAGTGATTGTTGCCGCACTGTTGATCTGACCATAGTTAAGTACTGCACTCATCTCGTAGTGGTTACGCTGTAACCTACCCTTGCAGCAGAATTTCAGATGTACATTGATTATGGCGTAATACCATCTCCATGGTTACGCCGTAGCTACACTCTACAACGTATGCGTGGTTTTGCCACTAAGGAGTTACGATGTAACTTTCCTCTCAAGCATTTCTTTTATTTTAAAACACAATAGCCTTATTATTTTTTTAAATGAACTTTGTGGTGTGTGTTCCTGTAAACCCTCACGAGATCACTGTCCACTTGGGACACCAAGTGGTTAAAAAGGCTTGTTACATATGCTAAATGCAACCGTGATTCCTACGAAAGTGAGTTAGGTTTGTTTTTTATTTTATTTTTTCTTTTTAGAATTATGCTTGTCGGTAGTGTGATTTCAGGGATTGAAGTTTGTTCATGGATGCTTATACGAAGGCACGTTTTCGTGGGCCTCTTTCTTTTTGAAGCAATTATGGAAGTTCTCGCCTAATCTACCTTTCTTTTCAACTTTATTTAACGCTTAGTACAAAGGGACTTTGTACAATTCAAGTGGGGGGACGGGAGTAGAATTATCTCTTGAACTTTATTTTGCCCTTGTTTTTCTAGTTTATTTTGAAAAATTATGCCATATTTTAAATTTTGACATGTTTTTCTTAACCTAACTAGATTAGACCTTAGCCGAAAGCACATAAAACCTCTGATATTATATGGTGATATTAGCCTTATCCATTCCAATATTTTACCCCAAATCCACCAAATTATGAGTGTGCCGGTAGCTTGTAAACTTTAGAACTTGGCCTTTGCATCATTTCGAGACCGTAGACGAGGTATGTTGAGTTAGCTCGATGTATTTGGACTTTTCAGCTTAAGAAGGCAATATTATAGGATTATCACCCAAATAGCCTACCATTGTGTCTATCGATTAGTCACCTCACTTCGACCCCATGTGAAACCATTTTGTTGCACTCACCTTTAGTGCAAGATACCCCTAGATACACCCATATGATCCATTCCTTTCATTTTTTTAACCCAATATATTGTTTCGATACACCTATACACCTTAGCCTACCCTGTAGTCTTTATTTATGATTGGGAAGTCATCATTTGCCTAAGTTCAAGGTTCAAGTGAAAAGGTTCGGAATCACACTTTCTCCATTACATATTCTTGAAGATCATTGAAGACCCCTGAATTCTGCGTTGTTCATCTCAAGTGGGGATATTATGTTTAGTTATTATTGTTATGTTAAAAATGATGATTCGAAAAAAAAAAAGTTTTTATGTTGTTTAGTTATTGTAAAGTGTGATGTTATAAGCACTATGTTATGAGCTTATATAGATTTAGTATCGAGGAGGCCACCTCGGTCACATTCGAAGATTGAGTTGGTAATTTTACCAACAGTTGGAGAAAAGGTAGTGTGCCCATCATGACGTCCCCTACTAGACACACATCTACCTAGTATTACATGATCCGATTTCTTGACTTCAAAGCTTGAACTTTGGGCGGACGGTAAGTGGTGATGACTTGTTATAGATTTAGACTACATGCTTGATTTTTATTTTACACCATTTATATATCCCATGTCTTATCCTACCCTTTCATGAAGTGTTAGGAATTGGAAATTCCATATATAAAGTATCGGTCACCCCAAATGTTATCTAGCATAAGTTAGCTCGTAGACTTGTCGTTATTTACGTTATTAAGTAGTTTATTAGTTAGTTTGTAGCGTAGTTTAGTTTAGAGCAACACCGTGGAGGAAGGACGGGTCTTTACCCACTGTATACCTGATCCACAGGCCGATAGGAGGTCATATTGTCTGTAACTATAAATACCCCTTTCATCCATGGAAGGTGGTGCTTAATCTAACCTTTACAATTTGTGAACCAAGTCTCTAGCTTGAACACCTATCTCTACTCTCTAAAATGGCTTTCATGTATTTTGATCATCCAAGACCACCCGAATCATCAACACAATAATATATCGATCCTACAAATGATACCAGAGCCCAGGTTTTTGTGTTTTGATGATTTGTTTGTGGTTAGAATCTTGTCTTAACTGTTTTTTATATACTTTTTTGGTGTCGGAAAAGTTTTTTTCTGAAATCGTGGTATAACTGTTTTAAGTGTTAACTTAGTTTTGTGTCTCTTTTGGTCCAAACAATTTATATCATCATTTTTAGACATCTTTTTTTGGTTACCAAAGCTGTGTATTTATGGTGGTCTTATCTGTTTTGTCAACATGGGTCATAAGGTCTTCATATATCACATTTTTTCTGGGTAAAAGGTCTTAAACGGTTTAATACGTGATAACATACGTGGTCATTTCTTGGTCAAACAATGATATTTCAGTAAAGATAAAGTGCTCAAATGGTTGCTTTTTGTGAAGTCAAACTGGGTCTAAAATGAACTGTTTTTTTCTGCATAAGTTATTTTTTCTGGGTAAGCATGCATATGGTCGGAATAATGGTCGGAAAACTCGCTGGATAATCTAGCGACTTGTCCTCATAACAGTCCAGATTCAATGTACCATGTAGCTTAATTTGTGCTTAAGGTTAATACTTAAGATGAGCAAAAAGTTAGCTTAATTTGTTACTGAAAATGACTTAGTGACTTGTTAGTCACTTTTGCTAGCGACTTGTTATTTAACAAGTCGTAGCGAGTTGTTAAAGTCAAAAGACCTAGAGACTTGACAAAAACCGTATAGCGACTTGTTGTTTAACGGGTTAGCGACTTGTGTTTTGTGTGTGAAGTAGCAACTTGGTTTAGCGACTTGACTCAAGACCAGTGACTAGTATTTACTAGTATCGACTTAGTTAAAAGAAGAGATGAAGGAAGATATGACCACGTCCACACTTAACTAATACCACAAAACCAAACATCAAGACTCATACTGCTCGACCTCAGGGTTAAACCCATCATCAGTCCTTGTCTCCTCATGTAATGCAGCAGCATATGGATCTTATCTCAAGTGTTACAAAACCAAACAAAACTAAACCTAATCTAGACTCAACCCAAAGGACCTCACTCTCCTCAACTCCCAAACAATCAAGTATCAAAACAAGATTAATTAATAGAATCTCAGATTATTTTCGTGTGTAATAATGAATACACCAAGACCATTAGAGGTCTAACCATGAAATCATCATCACAGATCCAGTTTGTTGAAAACTCTACATCATTTGATAATAAATAAGAAACGCTTTTTAACAAGTATGTTAACACGTTTTCTTTTTTGCTCAGATTATCATATAAACGAAAATAAATTGAATTAAAACCTACCCGTGAGTGAATGGAATATCAATTCAATCTTGGAGATCTATGCATACATGCTAAAGCCATCCTTGTGGCAAATCTAAGTCCCTCGACTCAAAAGCCATTCACCTCATGCCATCCCTGTGGCGAGGTCATCTTGTTTACGAAAGATTATACTAGCTCCGAGTCGATTTTTTATGAAAGGAATGAAACTTGTTTGACTTATGGTTCGATGAGAGCAGATTATGCTTGTTAATATGATATTTGGGAGAGTGGTATTTTGAAGGAGGATGATCTTTTTGGAGATATACTAGGTTTTGTGAGTCAGAATATGGGGGCGGATGTTTTCTTGATTGTGATCTGGAAGTTAAGAGATAATGACCTATTTTTTTAGGTTATGTCACTTTTATACACGGTGTATAATAATTTCTTTGGATCGGGTATTACTTCTCTATCATGGGCCTTGAAACTTCTTATTCAATGGGCCTGGTTTGTTATATGGGCGATGGGCCGTGTTTTGACCGACATGGATTGTGTATCACTTGCTGAACCAATAATTTATATCACCTTGCATATTAGATATTATCTTTGATATTAATTTTGGATCTAAAAGTGTTTGACGCGGGGTGTGTAACTTTTTTATAAACTTTGGACTTTGTATATCAAATGGGTTATAAGATGGTTGATGTTAATCTCGGATCGACATGCTTCTTGTCTACAATTTTAAGAGTTGAGATTTGACGTGGGATTAGACCTGAGCTGGGTTCTAGTTGCGGAGTTGGTTAACATGTTTCAATGTATTGAGTTGATATGTCGTAAATGCATGTTATCTCTTTTGTATCGTGCAAACTCTATTTGGATGAGCCGATGGATTTGTTTGTTTTGCTATGAATAGGATCTAAAGAGTTTGAAGGAGGGGATTAATGTATCTCATGGGCTAAATACATTTAAGTTATCTGGACCGAGCTTAAGTAATTTAAGCTTTGAACTTGGATAATGGATATATGGGCTACTCAATATTGGATTGTTTTATGAGATTTGTCAAAGTGACTAGATAATGAGACTTGTGTTAATTTGTTGTGATGATGAGAGTTGGTGTGATGATTGATGTTGTGGTATGAGGGTTGATACTTTGGTCTATGCATTTTCACAAAGAATATTTTGTCTTGGCTTGAATTTCTATTGGAACTAGAGTGACTAGGAGATGGTTGACGATATTTCTTATTTGGGTTTGAAGTGAAGATTTTCAGGCGAGTGTGCTTATTTCTTCTTTTCTTTCTATCCTTCAGCGAAGATGACTTGTTTGGGCATTTATAGAAGGTGATAAAGACTTGGCTATTTAGTTACGTTTGTGATTCTTTCTCGCTTAACAACATTGCTATCACTTCGGTGTCTCACTCTTTTGAGAATGTCAAGAGGTTTTGTACATTGGGTACACCGCTTCTTCTTCACAAGGATTAGTACAAGGTTAAGTAACAAATCTGGGGAATTCTTCTTCAGGATCAAGTTTGGTATATCGGGTTTACCTTCCATGTGGTCAATAGCCACAGATTTGCGTGATGATGTGTTTACCAAAGTGTTGATTGGATGGTTGATGATGTTGGATCTTGAACCGCTTGATCGAACCGCTGCATGTTCCCCAAACGATATTCACTGAAACCGAAGTTGTCATAACACATTCAAGCTGACATTGTTTACGGTTTTGTCTTGATTTTGTAAAATCCCGCGAAAGAATCTATTTCTCGGTTTAAATCATAGACTTGTAAAATCTCGTGACAATGGAAACATCCTGGAAATAGTAAAGTGCATTTCCGGATCTATCTTATGGTTTATTCTTGGTTTTGTAAAATCCCGCGAAAGAAACTATTTTTCAGTTTAAACCATAGAATTGTAAAATCCCGTATTGATGGAACCATCCTGGAGAAAAGGAAAGTGTATTTCAGGATTTTTTCTGATGCTGGTGCTATGGTTTCGTCAAGAAGGGATAAAAGGGTGTACTCATGAATTGGATGTGTGTTTGGATATTCGCCATGGCGTTTGGTTATTACTTGGTTTTATGGGGTTATGTGCTTTAACCATGGTCGGGATGAAACCATTATCATAGTTCTCTTAAAACGTCAAAGGAGGCTAGATTTGAGCTTTTAATAAGATGTGACAACGGAGTTAATTCACTATTATTTATTTGAGGTTGAAGTGAATTATCACGGGCAAGTGTACTTAGTATCTGAAGGTATCGGGATGGATGGATGAAGATTCTTCATGATCCTTGTTCGAGCTTATTATAAAAACGAAGACTTGGAAATCTAGTTATTGTTGAGTAACTTTTACCTTTTCTTACCACTTAAATTCTCTTATCACCTCAAAATAACTATCACTTTAAGGAGTTACGCTAGTGCTCAGTGCACATTCAATTGTGGATTTTCAAGAGGTAAAGTACGTCTATTACTTGATGGTTGGTTGATGATGAGTATAGAGTACTTAGAGAGTACTTAGAGATGCTAATGGAAATCGGGTACTCTTTGTTACATATGTACAAGTATAAGTCACAAGTTCGGGTTAGTTTACTTCAGGGTCAAATTCATCATATTGGGTTTTCTCCATCAGCTGTCACTACAAAGAGCCTACTGAATGATAATGGTGATTGATTACATGTTTTGCCAAGAGATTGAAAAGAGAGAGATTTATGACGTCTGTTCACATCAGTTCAGGCCTCGTACTTCAACATTATGACGTATGAACACAAAGTTCATGCCTCGTACTCTAAAGAAAAAAGAAAGTGTACGCTTTGCGCGCTTTATCTTCTAAATAAGAGAAATCTTCTTATTATGACCATTCTCATCAACATGCTTCATACTTTTTCCATGCGATTCAGTCATCAAGTGAACCGGGCTCCCACTGATCGTTTTCTCATTCCACTTGCTCGATTATAATGAAAATGGCGACATCATGTGCTGATTTTGCGGGAGAGAAGTGTGAATAGAACATTCGATGATTTTCACTTATTCAATCAAGAATGGCAACTCCGTATGTAATTTTTGAGGGGAGAAGAAGTGTGAATTTATCGCATGGTTAATTGATTTATGAGAATAAATGGTCAAACGGATCCAAACTCATGTAAGAACCGAGCTTCTTCTTATCGGGTCATCTTCACATGGAGTTGTTCTTCTAAGAGCCGTTGGTTGACATCTTTACTCGGATTGATGAGTTTATCGACAAAGTGCTTACGTTAATGCTTCACGATACATCAACATGATGATTCCTAACAATCTCTGTTTTGTTTGATGTGATTGGTAGTTTGGTGTTACCATCTTGTGTGTTCACGGCCGATTGCTGATTTCCTTGATGAACATCTTTCTGTTCTTGTTTGATTGGGAGGGATTTTAGTTAAGGGATTTGCAAGATGTAAGTTAATTGGGATGCTTTTTGGTGGATGCTTTTTGGTGTGAGTTGAAGATGTTAACTATCTATTCCCCAACCGACAATCTTGAAGGTCGAGTCTACAGTATGTTCTACATTTTCTGCTACATGTTAGAAGACTAAAGACGAGTTGCATTTAATTATCTAAAGACTTCTTCTTAATCTGAGCATTTATCAAACAGATTGTCGGTTTAGGGGAGAGCACTAATTGGGGGAGAGTGAAAGGTCGAATTTAATCCCCAATTAGACTTGCTCACATTATTCAGCATGTTGATTCTCACAAAGACTTCAAGCAATCTTCTCATCAGATTTCAAGTATATGGGCTTACAAAGAGTTGCTGATTCTAAAGTATCAAAAATAGCAAGGGGGAAGGAGACACGTATCTAAACGCGAGTAAACTTGATGAGCTTAATACTTCTAAGTGATTGAAGAAATCTCGAGAAGACACATGTCATTACCGCAGAGAAACTCAAGGTTTGACTCATGGCGTTTAGTGTTATTATTCCAACTACGTGGGGGAAGTGATGTTAGAGAAAGCCAAGATAAATGAGGTACACAAGTACGACATATTCAGGAGATAAATGTGTAAACATGAGGGGAGGTGTTATCAGCTATTCTCTAGTTGGATATTGGTGTACTTCGGTTCTTGAGCTTTATACACGCTCATCGGGAAGAAAATGAACATGGGAAGGTGTTCTTCATTCCCCTCATGAAGTGTATTCGGAGAGTTCTTGAGCATTATACTAAGAGACGGACTGCATCATTTCAACTACACAGGGGAAGTGTTCTCTTGACACCTTTTGGAATGGATCATTTCAGACTTCAGTGGAAAGGAAATTTGAGAAGATTATTTAAATGTGGGATGATACGTTGATGTTGTTCTAGTGGATGATATAGCCTCAAACGAAGAATCACGGTGATTATTCTTAAAAGGAGCAGCAGGATCGATGATAATGGTGTGCTTCTTTGTGCACCTGGCTATTGGAAGCTTGAAAGAAAGCTTTAAATCTGCTCAGCTAAAGGATTTTCTGTTTCGGGGGAAGCTGCCAAAGTCTCTTTCTCTCAAAGGCTCATGTTCTATCTTCTATTCTGGAGCCTCTGAAGCTTTGGTGGTGGAAGTTTAAGAGATGACGAATTCTATCTTCTACGACATGCTGCTCGATATCCTTATCTCCTACTCGTATCATCATCCTCTTAAACTATATCATCTATTCTATCTTTGTAAATATTTTTCACAAAAAGAAAATAGAAAAATATTAAACCTTCTAAAACCCATAAAAATCAGAAAATCTTAAAAATACCAAAAATATGTTTTCTAAAGACATGTCTTCTGTATCGATAACATCTTGCGGTTCTTAGAAATGTCATTCAATAATGGCACGGGTGAAGTTCGAGCAGGAGGTGTAAATATTCTTTTCCAAAACATGTCTCAAAAATATGGCTTACAGCTTATTTTTGACTGTAACTCCGTGCTTAAACTATGGTTTGCAGTTAATTCAGATCAGTAACTCGTGCTTAAACCATGGTTTGCCATTATTTCGATAGCAACCTGTTCTTCATGGAAGGAAAGTGCTGCGCTAAACCAAATTTCAAATATTTCGCACTATCCTAAAACAAAAGGAAGACAAATGTTTTTCCGCCTAAATTCTTCTCAAAATATGTTTTCAAAAAGTGGTAAATGAGTTGCTTTATAATCAATCAGTTTCAGAGTTTTCGTGTATTTAATACTCAATCAATGACTTCAGCGCTTTTTAAACTCTTCTGAAAATGAGTCATTAATTGAGGGGGAAAATGTTTTCAAATCTACATCATCTAACGGGCTTTCTTAATTATCCTAATATGCTTAATTAAAAATGTTGTTAACCTACGTTGAAGGACTAGGTGCCTAGGATATGATTGTTAGGATTAGATGATTAGAGTTTGATGAACACATTATTCCCTTGCTTTATATGATCTGATTGATATGTTGAAATGACTTTATTAGCTCATTGTCGTTGGGTGTTGTCAACCACCATATATCTGTTTGTGTCCACTAACATATGCAGATATCATGGTTATATGAATGATCCCGATCCGGGATCCCCAATTGAAGATGATTGGATGCTGAAAGGAAGTAACTATATCTTTTGGGTTGATAAAATGAAGAAACGGAGCTTAATTTGACTTCACGGAAAGTTGGCATTAAATGCAA
>OU343224.1:298957276-299056062 GCA_910596185.1 Chrysanthemum makinoi
AATATGGATTATTATTTTGTATAGATTTTTGTTGCATGAAGTATTTGATTTTGTTTAACTCGCACGGTGTTTAGGTTGATCGTGTTTAAAGTTAATCATTGATATCATGTTCAAGACATTATGCGTGTTTAGTAACACATAATGATGATGGAAAACAATGTAACATGTAGCAATTAATAAGCATTATAATCAGATAGCGCATATTAGAATAGGTTTTTCTCCATGAACCCTTATACACCAACATTTAATCAATCATGTATAAAACTGTAGATTACATACCTTTTGAAAACTAGTAAACACGAATAGTTGTAGATCTTGATCAGTATCACATGAACTACAATCAATGAACCATGACATCATCAAACTTCAGATCAATAGTGTGATCTGAATGATAGTTAGTCTACACTAACACTCAAACGACTCCCACATGTATGATCTAATCAAGGGATCACGAAAAACATGACACGTCTTCAACATGTATAATCTAATCAAGGGATCACGAAAACACCAATGGCTTTTCATGGGGCCGACATCCAAAGAGGATGTGGAAAACTAGAAGGAGGGTTGAATAGTTTTACTGATTAAAACTTCGTTTTAAACTAATAAGATCGACTTATGTCAATCTATTTAATGTGTGTGTTGGATAATGATAGATAAGCATATAAGTAAGTAGTGCAAAGATAAAGAGTAAAGAAACACAAAACCACGACACGAGTATTTATAGTGGTTCGGCTACATGGACACCTTCCTTGCCCTACTCTACTCCCCGAGTACCCACTCGAGATTTCGTAAGCACTACACAACATAACCTCCTTAATGTGGCGGAGAAGCCTTCACAACGTCGCCTACTCTTTATCCGGTACTAGGCTAGACACCGAGTTCTTCCACGAGGTAGAACCATACATATCACAACGTCGCCTACACTTTATCCGGTACAAGGCTTGATACCGAGTTCCATTACAAAGGAGGAACTACTACCCAACACTACACCACAACACGACTACCCCAAAAGAGACACACTCATTATTACAACACTAGAAGGATATCAATATCCTTTAACCCAAACTATCTATCTTGTACATCGATGCACCATATCGAATGTACACCCTTGGCACCTTTCACTAATCGCCTTCGACACGACCCTTCGGCACCTTTCACTAATGCCTTTGATAACATCAAATAGTCCTGAATATTAAGTGTCAATTTCCCCCGATAATGCTTGTAATTTATATCATTTATATGGATTTACGCTTGTTTTCCATTGTTTTCCACTTTCAGGTAAATTACGAGCATTGGAGCTAAAGAGACGCGAAATTGGAGAATTATCAAAGATTTATCAGAGTATGCTCACTTTGAAGAAGTTACAGCGTAACTCATCTCTCGCATTACGCCGTAACTAAAGCGTGACTCAGAAAGCCAACTCATTAGAAGATTACGGCGTAACTCTCACAAAAGACTACGGCGTAACCATATTAGGTCAAATGAGGTTCCACGCCACGATAACTACGCCGTAACTCTTTTTAAACTACGGCGTAACCAAGAAATATTGAAGATACGCAGTAACCACTTACAAGGTTACTGCCAGTAACCAGCAGATCTAGTGCAAATTATGAAGAAATAGAAGATTATGGCGTAACTATTATATTAGTTAACCCAGATCTGGCCTATAAATACCCACGATTTCCAGCATTTCAAATCATCCTATTCCACACACCACAACCAAAGAACGTGGGAAGAAGCCAAAGGCAGGTCTAGAGGAGCATACGGAGCTGTCGACAAGGGAGAAATCACTCCCATACGATAAACATTAGCATTTTATCTTTTCTTTACTTTCGGTTCATGTATTTCGTAACATTGAATATTGAATTGATTTGTATGGTTAATATGAGCGGCTAAGCACCTCTTGGTGCTGGCCTAGTTATGATTCCTTAATTGTTTTGTTTGCGTTTACATTACTTCCGTATAATTATTTCTCTAAGTGTAGCATGCATAGTTTATTGGTAGCTACCCTTGTTTCGGTAGTTTTGAATGGCGGTAGAGGCTAGTTGTTTAGGAGATATGACCAACACCACCCTAATTGAGTAGACTGAGACGGGAAGGGTAAGATATGACCAAGTGACGACCCTTTATACTTGTGCGATTTGACCAACTGATCACCTACCGTTTGGATGAACTTAAGAATTATGGGGTGAGTGTTTAAGTTGCTAACGCCCGGGCACTCACTATTACAAGTCTAGCATATAGTGGTACTTAATGACTCGGCTTAGAGGGCCACGAACAACTGGACTTATGAGGGGACACCTGAGTTCTCCAGTGGTGGCATCTTTGCTGATAGGTTAGGGCGAATTGACCAAATGTTGTCCTCTCGACTTTGACCCCACCTGAAGTAATTAGACGTAGACATTACTAGCTAGGATGATTAACTAGGTTAGCACCACTCTCCTCTATTGATTGAACCTTTGCCTTTATTTGCTTTTATCTTCTTTAGTAGTTAATTGATTAATTCCTTATCGAAATCATATTAAAAACTGTGACACCTAGACTTAGTAATAATCCAACACACATAGCTCTTGGGATGACCTCGGTTTTACCAAATACTACACCACACACGACCGGCTACACTGCCCGTTAGTGCATTAGGGTAGACCATAGGTATAATGAGACTATATAAATATTAAAACCTGGTCAGTAAAACCTGCATCAAGTTTTTGGTGCCGCCGGGAGCTATTTTAGGATTTCGCATTAAGTCTATTTTTAATTTTCTTTCTTCTCTTAAATGTCAGGATACAAGACTCGTAGCTCGAGGACCTTTTTGGCCACCCTATTCGATGATCCGGAGAAGCAATTTTGGACAAGGAAAGTTTACTCTCCGGTTCCTATTCACAACATCTTTTCATTTTACGAATCAGACCAGTCTGACGCAGACAGAGGTCATTGATGAAAATAATATCGATGACTTAACCATGGAGCAGTATTTGGAACGACCAAATGAGAACTGCCAATGAAACTTCGCACAGGATTCTAGTACTAAAAAATACTCTATTCGAGACCAATTTATTCGAGAGTTACATGAACTTAAGTTTGCTGGAGATGAAGATGAGGACGTTCAGAATCATGTAGAAGAAGTACTCTATTTATCTTCTCTTTTCAACTTCCGAGAATCAGCATGGAGAAACACGGTGGAATCTATCCTTGAAGAACCAACAACCTTTTCGGAAAAAATTAAGCGACGAATCAGCATGGAGAAACAATCACTTCTGGACCAAGCTTTACCAACAAACTCCCCTATTACTAATTCCATTAAAACTAATCATGATGATATTCCGCAGGAATCAAGCAATGATGAAACAATTCAACTCAACGAAAGATGTTCAGCGGTTTTGAGAAACGAGCTACCACAGAAGGAAAAAGATCCAGGTTGTTTCACTCTCCCTTGCTTGATCGGGAGTCTCAATATGTGTAATGCCCTAGCTGATCTTGGAGCGAGCATAAGCATAATGCCTCGTTCAATGTTCCTACGTATGGGTATTGGTGACCTTAAGCCAGCCAAGATGAATATTGAAATGGCCGATCGATCCATGCAGTCACCGTTAGGCATTGTCGAAAATGTGTTGGTAAAGATAAAGAAATTCCTTTTCCTAGTGGATTTTGTGATTCTTGACATTCCGGAAGACAACATAATACCTTTCATTTTAGGTAGACCTATGCTTGCTACTGCCTATACAAAGGTGGATGTATTTGCTGGAAAACTAACTCTTGAAGCTAATGGAGAAATTGCAACGTTCGGACCTAATGAACTCCTGTCTACTCCTCAAAAGGTATGTGTGGTTGACCAAGTAGGCAGTTTTGGTGACGCTCTAGAAGAATTTCTTAGTGACCCCCGGATCCTGGCGAGATAGATTCGGGGAAAGATTTTGATGTTTTCGTCAATTTCGAGGAAGAGGATAATTTAGGAATCAGTACTGATGACTTCTCAAGTGACGTCGAAATGGCCCATTGGCAAGACAACTCTATGAAGGATTTTTCGCAAACCGATCAACCTAGATTTTATGAGGTGGGAACCCGCATACATCATAGGAACCCTTATTATCTGAAGATCTCATGCAAAATTGGATTCATCGATTTCCATCCATTTATTGACACAGCTTCTCCAGTCAACATCATGTCAAAAGAGTGCTACAACCGAGTTATGAAGAAAGAATTAGAATACAAGGGGAATAAATTTCTTGGGTTTGCAACTAACATCCATGTCTTCGTTGGGACTCATTCATTTTTGGTGGACTTTATGGTTTTGGACGACGTGAGCGAGTTTGTGGAAGATGGACTAACGGGAGTAATTTTAGGAAAACCTTTTCAGGAAATGTCTGGGTTAGATAAAAATGAAAAAGAAGGGTTAGTATGGTTAAAGATAAACGATGATAAGACTATCTTCAAAATGCCGAGAACCATTAAGAATTTTAAAAATTGGACCAAGAGGCAGTTAAGCCAAGTCCAGCCATTGCTCGATATCAGTGAGGAAGACAAGGCAAAAGGTATTGACCAGCCTTACCAGAAAATCAAGAGCTTTTACTCGGGTGTTTAGAATTAGGGGATGACTACAAACGGGATGAGAATCTGATAAGTTGGATCCAACATGGAGATTGCCATATCCACGAAATAAAAACAAGCACTTGTAACCCCGCGGCTCTGAGTCTAACTTAAAGACTTGTAAATAAAGAAAAGTGCTCTTTCGGGAGACAACCCGAATTAACCCTTTCTTTTTTGTTATTTTCATTTCTGCAGGGTTTTGTGCTTTTAACCATTTTTGCAGGAAACTTGGAGTGATTGCTGCTGCAGCTTGCTGATCTGACCATAGTTACAGCGTAACTCATCTCAGTGGTTACGCCGTAACCTACCCCTTGCAGCAGAATTTCAGATGCATTACTGATTATGGCGTAATACCATCTCCATGGTTACGCCGTAGCTACACTCTTACAACGTATGCCAGGTTTTGCCACTCAAGGAGTTACGACGTAACTTTCCTCTGCGTTACTTCTTTTATTTTAAAACACAATAGCCTTGTATTAGTTTTTTAAATGAACTTTGTGGGTGTGTTCCCTGTAAACCCTCACAAGACTTCACTCGTCCACTTGGGACACCAAGTGGTTTAAAAGGCTTGTTGCATATGCTAAATGCAACCGTGATTCCTACGAAAGTGAGTTAGGTTTGTTTTTTTTATTTTTCATTTTTTCTTTTTAGAATTATGCTTGTCGGTAGTGTGATTTCAGGGATTGAAGTTTGTTCATGGATGCTTATACGAAGGCACGTTTCTTTTTCGTGGGCCTTGTTTCTTTTTGAAGCAAATTTCAGGGAAGTTCTCGCTCTAATTCTACCTTTCTTTTCAACTTTATTTAACGCTTAGTACAAAAGGGACTTTGTACAATTCAAGTGGGGGGATGGGAGTAGAATTATCTCTTGAACTTTATTTTGCCCTTGTTTTTCTAGTTTATTTTGAAAAATTATGCCATATTTTAAATTTTGACATGTTTTTCTTAACCTAACTAGATTAGACCTTAGCCGAGCACATAAAACCTCTGATATTATATGGTGATATTAGCCTTATCCATTCCAATATTTTACCCCAAATCCACCAAATTATGAGTGTGCCGGTAGCTTGTAAACTTTAGAACTTGGCCTTTGCATCATTTCGAGACCGTAGACGAGGTATGTTGAGTTAGCTCGATGTATTTGGACTTTTCAGTTTAAGAAGGCAATATTATAGGATTATCACCCAAATAGCCTACCATTGTGTGTCTATCGATTAGTCACCTCGACTTCTCGACCCCATGTGAAACCATTTTGTTGCACTCACCTTTAGTGCAAGATACCCCTAGATACACCCATATGATCCATTCCTTTCATTTTTTTAACCCAATATATTGTTTCGATACACCTATACACCTTAGCCTACCCTGTAGTCTTTATTTATGATTGGGAAGTCATCATTTGCCTAAGTTCAAGGTTCAAGTGAAAAGGTTCGGAAATCACACTTTCGTCGACGACATATTCTTGAAGATCATTGAAGACCCCCCGAATTCCCGTTGTTCATCTCAAGTGGGGGGATATTATGTTTAGTTATTATTGTTATGTTAAAAAAAATGATGATTCGAAAAAAAAAAAGTTTTTATGTTGTTTAGTTATTGTAAAGTGTGATGTTATAAGCACTATGTTATGAGCTTTATATAGATTTAGTATCGAGGAGGCCACCTCGGTCACATTCGAAGATTGGAGTTGGTAATTTTACCAACAGTTGGAGAAAAGGTAGTGTGCCCATCATGACGTCCTCTAATGACACATCTACCTAGTATTTCATGATCTGGTTTCTTGACTTCAAAGCTTGAACTTTGGGCGGACGGTAAGTGGTGATGACTTGGTTATAGATTTAGACTACATGCTTGATTTTTATTTTACACCATTTATATATCCCATGTCTTATCCTACCCTTTAGTCATGAAGTGTTAGGAATTGGAAATTCCATATATAAAGTATCGGTCACCCCAAATGTTATCTAGCATAAGTTAGCTCGTAGACTTGTCGTTATTTACGTTATTAAGTAGTTTATTAGTTAGTTTGTAGCGTAGTTTAGTTTAGAGCAACACCGTGGAGGAAGGACGGGTCTTTACCCACTGTATACCTAATCCACAGGCCGATAGGAGGTCATATTGTCTGTAACTATAAATACCCCTTTCATCCATGGAAGGGGTGGTGCTTTCAATCTAACCTTTTACAATTTGTGAACCAAGTCTCTAGCTTGAACACCTATCTCTCTACTTTCTCTCTCTAAAATGGCTATCATGTATTTTGATCATCCAAGACCACCCGAATCATCAACACAATAATATATCGATCCTACAAATGATACCAGAGCCCAGGTTTTTGTGTTTTGATGATTTGTTTGTGGTTAGAATCTTGTCTTAACTGTTTTTTATATACTTTTTGGTGTCGGAAAAGTTTTTTTCTGAAATCGTGGTATAACTGTTTTAAGTGTTAACTTAGTTTTGTGTCTCTTTTGGTCCAAACAATTTATATCATCATTTTTAGACATCTTTTTTTGGTTACCAAAGCTGTGTATTTATGGTGGTCTTATCTGTTTTGTCAACATGGGTCATAAGGTCTTCATATATCACATTTTTTCTGGGTAAAAGGTCTTAAACGGTTTAATACGTGATAACATACGTGGTCATTTCTTGGTCAAACAATGATATTTCAGTAAAGATAAAGTGCTCAAATGGTTGCTTTTTGTGAAGTCAAACTGGGTCTAAAATGAACTGTTTTTTTCTGCATAAGTTATTTTTTCTGGGTAAGCATGCATATGGTCGGAATAATGGTCGGAAAACTCGCTGGATAATCTAGCGACTTGTCCTCATAACAGTCCAGATTCAATGTACCATGTAGCGACTTGTGCTTAAGGTTAGCGACTTAAGACAGATAAAAAGTTAGCGACTTGTTACTGAAAATGACTTAGTGACTTGTTAGTCACTTTTGCTAGCGACTTGTTATTTAACAAGTCGTAGCGAGTTGTTAAAGTCAAAAGACCTAGAGACTTGACAAAAACCGTATAGCGACTTGTTGTTTAACGGGTTAGCGACTTGTGTTTTGTGTGTGAAGTAGCAACTTGGTTTAGCGACTTGACTCAAGACCAGTGACTAGTATTTACTAGTATCGACTTAGTTAAAAGAAGAGATGAAGGAAGATATGACCACGTCCACACTTAACTAATACCACAAAACCAAACATCAGGACTCATACTGCTCGACCTCAGGGTTAAACCCATCATCAGTCCTCGTCTCCTCATGTACGAGCAGCATATGGATCTTATCTCAAGTGTTACAAAACCAAACAAAACTAAACCTAATCTAGACTCAACCCAAAGGACCCTCACACTCTCCTCAACTCCCAAACAATCAAGTATCAAAACAAGATTAATTAATAGAATCTCAGATTATTTTCGTGTGTAATAATGAATACACCAAGACCATTAGAGGTCTAACCACGAAATCATCATCACAGATCCAGTTTTGTGTGAAAACTCTACATCATTTTGATGTACGAAATAAGAAACGTTTTTAACAAGTATGTTAACACGTTTTCTTTTGCTCGTATTATCAATATAAACGAAAATAAATTCAATTAAAACCTACCCGTGAGTGAATGGAATATCAATTCAATCTTGGAGATCTATGCATACATGCTAAAGCCATCCCTGTGGCAAATCTAAGTCCCTCGACTCAAAATCCATTCACCTCATGCCATCCCTGTGGCGAGGTCATCTTGTTTACGAAAGATTATACTAGCTCCGAGTCGATTTTTTATGAAAGGAATGAAACTTGTTTGACTTATGGTTCGATGAGAGCAGATTATGCTTGTTAATATGATATTTGGGAGAGTGGTATTTTGAAGGAGGATGATCTTTTTGGAGATATACTAGGTTTTGTGAGTCAGAATATGGGGGCGGATGTTTTTCTGATTTGTGACTAAGGGTTAAGAGATAATGACCTATTTTTTTAGGTTATGTCACTTTTATACACGGTGTATAATAATTTCTTTGGATCGGGTATTACTTCTCTATCATGGGCCTTGACACTTCTTATTCAATGGGCCGTGGTTTGTTATATGGGCGATGGGCCGTGTTTTGGACTGACATGGGATTGTGTATCACTTGCTGAACCAATAATTTATATCACCTTGCATATTAGATATTATCTTTGATATTAATTTTGGATCTAAAAGTGTTTGACGTGGGTGTGTAACTTTTTTATAAACTTTGGACTTTGTATATCAAATGGGTTATAAGATGGTTGATGTTAATCTCGGATCGACATGCTTCTTGTCTACAATTTTAAGAGTTGAGATTTGACGTGGGATTAGACCTGAGCTGGGTTCTAGTTGCGGAGTTGGTTAACATGTTTCAATGTATTGAGTTGATATGTCGTGGGCTGCATGTTATCTCTTTTGTATCGTGCAAACTCTATTTGGATGAGCCGGAGCGGATTTGCTTGTTTTGCTATGAATAGGATCTAAAGAGTTTGAAGGAGGGGATTAATGTATCTCATGGGCTAAATACATTTAAGTTATCTGGACCGAGCTTAAGTAATTTAAGCTTTGAACTTGGATAATGGATATATGGGCTACTCAATATTGGATTGTTTTATGAGATTTGTCAAAGTGACTAGATAATGAGACTTGTGTTAATTTGTTGTGATGATGAGAGTTGGTGTGATGATTGATGTTGTGGTATGAGGGTTGATACTTTGGTCTATGCATTTTCACAAAGAATATTTTGTCTTGGCTTGAATTTCTATTGGAACTAGAGTGACTACGGAGATGGTTGGACGATATTTCTTATTTGGGTTTGAAGTGAAGATTTTCAGGCGAGTGTGCTTATTTCGTTTTCTTTCTTTCTATCCTTCAGCGAAGATGACTTGTTTGGGCATTTATAGAAGGTGATAAAGACTTGGCTATTTAGTTACGTTTGTGATTCTTTCTCGCTTAACAACATTGCTATCACTTCGGTGTCTCACTCTTTTGAGAATGTCAAGAGGTTTTGTACATTGGGTACACCGTTTCTTCTTCACAAGGATTAGTACAAGGTTAAGTAACAAATCTGGGGAATTCTTCTTCAGGATCAAGTTTGGTATATCGGGTTTACCTCTCCATGTGGTCACTACAATAGCCGACAGATTGCGTGAATGATGTGTTTACCAAAGTGTTGATTGGATGGTTGATGATGTTGGATCTTGAACCGTTGACGAACCGCTGCATGTTCCCCTGAAACAGATATTCACTGAAACCAAAGTTGTCATAACACATTCAAGCTGACATTGTTTACGGTTTTGTCTTGATTTTGTAAAATCCCGCGAAAGAATCTATTTCTCGGTTTAAATCATAGACTTGTAAAATCTCGTGACAATGGAAACATCCTGGAAATAGTAAAGTGCATTTCCGGATCTATCTTATGGTTTATTCTTGGTTTTGTAAAATCCCGCGAAAGAAACTATTTTTCAGTTTAAACCATAGAATTGTAAAATCCCGTATTGATGGAACCATCCTGGAGAGAGGAAAGTGTATTTCAGATTTTTTCGATCTTGGTGCTATGGTTTCTGCTTCGAAGAAGGGATAAAAGGGTGTACTTCATGAATTGGATGTGTGTTTGGATATTCGTCATGGCAGTTTGGTTATTACTTGGTTTTATGGGGTTATGTGCTTTTAACCATGGTCGGGATGAAACCATTATCATAGTTCTCTTAAAACGTCAAAGGAGGCTAGATTTGAGCTTTTAACCAGAAGATGTGACAACGGAGTTAATTCACTATTATTTATTTGAGGTTGAAGTGAATTATCACGGGCAATTGTACTTAGTATCTGAAGGTATCGGGGATGGATGGATGAATATTCTTCATGATCCTTGTTCGAGCTTATTATAAAAAAAACGAAGACTTGGAAATCTAGTTATTGTTGAGTAACTTTTACCTTTTCTTTTACCACTTGGGGGAATTGGGCTCTTATCACCTCAAAATAACTATCACTTTAAGGAGTTACGTTGTAGTGCTCAGTGTCACATTCAATTGTGGATTTTCAAGAGGTAAAGTACGTCTATTACTTGATGGTTGGTTGGATGATGAGTATAGAGTACTTAGAGAGTACTTAGAGATGCTAATGGAAATCGGTACCGCTCTTTGTTACATATGTGCAAGTTTAAGTCACGAGTTCGGGTTAGTTTACTTCAGGGTCAAATTCATCATATTGGGTTTTCTCCATCAGTTGTCACTACAAAGAGCCTACTGAATGATAATGGTGATTGATTACATGTTTTGCCAAGAGATTGAAAAGAGAGAGATTTATGACGTCTGTTCACATCAGTTCAGGCCTCGTACTTCAACATTATGACGTATGAACACAACAGTTCATGCCTCGTACTCTAAAGAAAAGAAAAGTGTACGCTTCAGTGCGCTTTATCTTCGGAAGAAGAGAAATCTTCTTATTATGACCATTCTCATCAACATGCTTCATACTTTTTCCATGCGATTCAGTCATCAAGTGAACCGGGCTCCCACTGATCGTTTTCTCATTCCACTTGCTCGATTATAATGAAAATGGCGACATCATGTGCTGATTTTGCGGGAGAGAAGTGTGAATAGAACATTCGGATGATTTTCACTTATTCAATCAAGAATGGCAACTCCGTATGTAATTCTTGAGGGGGAGAAGAAGTGTGAATTTACTGCATGGTTAATTGATTTATGAGAATAAATGGTCAAACGGATCCAAACTCATGTAAGAACCGAGCTTCTTCTTATCGGGTCATCTTCACATGGAGTTGTTCTTCTAAGAGCCGTTGGTTGACATCTTTACTCGGATTGATGAGTTTATCGACAAAGTGCTTACGGTTAATGCTTCACGTATACATCAACATGATGATTCCTAACAATCTCTCTGTTCTTGTTTGATGTGATTGGTAGTTTGGTGTTACCATCTTGTGTGTTCATTGCGGCCTGATTTTTGATTTCCTTGATGAACATCTTTCTGTTCTTGTTTGATTGGGAAGGATTTTAGTTAAGGGGATTTGCAAGATGTAAGTTAATTGGGATGTTTTTTGGTGGGATGCTTTTTGGTGTGAGTTGAAGATGTTAACTTTCTATTCCCCAACTGGACAATCTTGAAGAAGGTCGAGTCTCTGATCGGTTCTACATTTTCTGCTACATGTTAGAAGACTAAAGACGAGTTGCATTTAATTATCTAAAGACTTCTTCTTAATCGAGCATTTATCAAACAGATTGTCGGTTTAGGGGAGAGCACTAATTGGGGGAGAGTGAAAGGTCGAATTTAATCCCCAATTAGACTTGCTCACATTATTCAGCATGTTGATTCTCACAAAGACTTCAAGCAATCTTCTCATCAGATTTCAAGTATATGGGCTTACAAAGAGTTGCTGATTCTAAAGTATCAAAAATAGCAAGGGGGAAGGAGACACGTATCTAAACGCGAGTAAACTTGATGAGCTTAATACTTCTAAGTGATTGAAGAAATCTCGAGAAGACACATGTCATTACCGCAGAGAAACTCAAGGTTTGACTCATGGCGTTTAGTGTTATTATTCCAACTACGTGGGGGAAGTGATGTTAGAGAAAGTTTCTGAAGATAAATGAGGTACACAAGTACGACATATTCAGGGGAGATAAATGTGTAACATGAGGGAGGTGTTATCAGTTATTCTCTAGTTGGATATTGGTGTACTTCGGGTTCTTGAGCTTTATACACGTTCATCAGGGAAGAAAAATGTGAACATGGGAAGGTGTTCTTCATTCCCCTCATGAAGTGTATTCGGGAGAGTTCTTGAGCATTATACTAAGAGACGGACTGCATCATTTCAACTACACGGGGGAAGTGTTCTCTTGACACCTTTTGGAATGGATCATTTCAGACTTCAGTGGAAAGGAAATTTGAGAAGATTATTTAAATGTGGGATGATACGTTGATGTTGTTCTAGTGGATGATATAGCCTCAAACGAAGAATCACGGTGATTATTCTTAAAAGGAGCAGCAGGATCGATGATAATGGTGTGCTTCTTTGTGCACCTGGCTATTGGAAGCTTGAAAGAAAGCTTTAAATCTGCTCAGCTAAAGGATTTTCTGTTTGGGGGGAAGCTGCCAAAGTCTCTTTCTCTCAAAGGCTCATGTTCTATCTTCTATTCTGGAGCCTCGGAAGCTTTGGTGGTGGAAGTTTAAGAGATGACGAATTCTATCTTCTACGACATGCTGCTCGATATCCTTATCTCGGTACTCGTATCATCATCCTCTTAAACTATATCATCTATTCTATCTTTGTAAATATTTTTCACAAAAAGAAAATAGAAAAATATAAAACCTTCTAAAACCCATAAAAATCAGAAAATCTTAAAAATACCAAAAATATGTTTTCTAAAGACATGTCTTCTGGTATCGATAACATCTGCGGTCTTAGAAATGTCATTCAATAATGGCACGGGTGAAGTTCGAGCAGGAGGTGTAAATATTCTTTTCCAAAACATGTCTCAAAATATGGCTTACAGTTATTTATGACTGTAACTCGTGCTTAAACTATGGCTTGCAGTTAATTCAGACTGTAACTCGTGCTTAAACCATGGCTTGCCATTATTTCAGATAGCAACCCGTTCTTCATGGAAGGAAAGTGCTGCGCTAAACCAAATTTCAAATATTTCGTGCACTTATCCTAAAACAAAATGAGGAAAAGACAAATGTTTTTCCGTCTTAAATTCTTCAGAAAAATATTTGGTGTTTTCAAAAATTGGTGGTAAATGAGTTGCTTTATAATCAATCAGTTTCAGAGTTTTCGTAAAAATTTGAATACTCAATCAATGACTTCAGCGCTTTTTAAACTCTTCTGAAAATGAGTCATTGATTGAGGGGGAGAATGTTTTCAAATCTACATCATCTAACGGGCTTTCTTAATTATCCTAATATGCTTAATTAAAAATGTTGTTAACCTACGTTGAAGGACTAGGTGCCTAGGATATGATTGTTAGGATTAGATGATTAGAGTTTGATGAACACATTATTCCCTTGCTTTATATGATCTGATTGATATGTTGAAATGACTTTTATTAGTCGATTGCTGTTTGGGTGTTGTCGACCACCATATATCTGTTTGTGTCCACTAACATATGCAGATATCATGGTTATATGAATGATCCCGATCCGGATCCCACAATTGAAGATGATTGGATGCTGAAAGGAAAGGGTAACTATATCTTGGGTTGACAAATGAAGAAACGGAGCTTAATTTGACTTCAATGGAAAGTTGGCATAAATGCAACGTAAGAGGTCTCACTGCATCAGCAAATGTTTTTCTTCTAAGTGACTGAAGAAACAGAGCTTAATTTGACCTCAGTTAAAATGCAACGTAAGAAGTCTCACTGCGTCTGCAGACGGTTTTTCTTCCAACCCTCAGCAAAAACAACAAAAGCTTCTCAACCACTAACGTATCTTTGTGCAGGATATCATTTTTAAACAATTTGAAAAAAAAAATTGATTAAATTGTTTTGAAAATGGAAATTATTTTTTTTGAAAATAAATTGGACTAAATCTTGAAAATCACCGGACTTCATTTTATCAAAACTAAAGTCACTCAATCATTGACTACTGTCATGGTTTGAGGGGGAGAGTGATTTTAAATAAAATATTTTCAAACGATATTTCTTCATAAAAGTTCCGGTTTGTACGTTAAAATGTGGTGATCTAAAGATTTAATGTTATGTCATGGTATGATTTTTCATTAAGAATCAAGATCTTTCAAAATGAAATTTTTTCTGTTCTTGTTTGATTGTGAAATTGTTTTATTTTACTTAAATATCTCTTAAAAACTATCATACCTGACACTAACAATCTTTAATGTCTGTAATTGGTCCTCATCAATCATTTTTCAAAATTAAATCTTGCCACGTCTTTCCCCAAAATTTTCTAAATGATTTAAATCTTTTGGGATCACAAATCTCAAATGGTTTGAAATTTTTGATCGGGGGAGAGATCGTGATTTAAATCTCTTATCTGTTTAAATGGAATTGGTTTTAGTCCTTTATAGGCACTCCTGCCTCCATGTGCCAAACGATTTCATAGCACATGTTGAGGAGGAGGATTTATCCAAAAACAAGATCTGTATTTAAACCTGGCCACATATTCTCCCATGTTTTCCAAACCTGATTAAATCACTTAAGATCCAAAATCTCAAAGGGTTTGATATTTTTGATAGGGGGAGAATTTGTGATTTTATAATGAAACTTGATATATGATGATCGATTTGATGAAAATGTGCAGGCTGCTCTCTCATATGTACTAAACGCTTTCGAATCTCGAAGCACATATTGAGGGGGAGCGAATGGTTTCTTAATGGCTTGTGTGATCGTAAATGTGCTTCAAAAGAACTCTTTCCTCTATGTGATAAAATGATTTCAAATATCTTACGCACATATTGAGGGGGAGAATTTACCAAAGAAAATCAAATGGCTTTTTCTAGAAGAAAATCAAATGGCTTTTTCTATGAAAATTGTGATCAGAGAAAATATTTCAAAGTCCTCTTGCCTCCATGTGGTAAACATTTTCTAAATCATATGCACATGTTGAGGGGGAGATTTTCTAAATGATCAAAACTATTAAGGTACAAAATGCTTTGATCTCGTATCACAAGTACCTTGATTGTTTTTCCAAATGATTTTTCGTTGGTTTCAAGGAAGAATGAACTGTACCAAAAGACCGACCATTTTAATTTATGTATGGAGTTATAAGGATGGTTAGGTTAGGCATTAGTTCCCACGATCCGCTAGAACCGGAGGGATCTTCCCAGGGACAATCCACTAGATAGTGTAGAGTCCTTAGTAATATTGAAAAAAGGAGAAAAATGAGAATATGGGAAGAGTGCGGACTGAGACAGAGCTAGTCGAAGAAACCCAACAAGGTTCTAGTTATGAAGTCTCGGTAAGCACTGAAGGGGTTGAAGAATGAAAAAGAATTGAATGTGAAAAGGGTGAAAAGAAATAGCCCTCCAATAATTCAACCTTAGGGCAGAAACCGGGTTCAATACATATGCTACTGGTGGTTACTAAGGTAACACTGGTATTGAAAACAAGACGTCATGGACCCAGTGACGCACTGCACCTAACTTCCCAACCTACTCAAGTTCCTCTTAAAAGGGCTTGTTTCATTCTCACGGGGAACCGACATTATCTATCGACTTTCTCTTAGAGATTGTTGATATTGAAGTAGGAGACCCTCTCCCTAGTCTCCGGCATAGGAACCAAATATGCACAATTGAGTCTAGAGCCACGAGATCATCAATAAATCTCATTAGGACACTTTCAATGAAGAATCTCTGTTTCACACAATGTGAAAAGAGAGATAAAATCCTATGAGTCCTACGCATTATCCTTGTGGTATTGCCAGAACATCCGAGTGATATGAAAATATTCACAATGAAGATGGAAATCCTTCTAGAGCCAACTTCAAACAAGCTCTTGGTGGGTGACATGTGAGATCTTGCAAAAGATCAAACTTGTGACAACTGGACAGAAACGATGGGGCGATTCACTCTTGAATCAACCTTGGTCCAGGATTGGAATTGACGAATACTTTTGGAAAAACCGTTCGATGTGCAAACCTTCTTTTCTCTAGCATGTCGAATGTGTACTTATGTTTTCAAACACAAAAAGTATCTCTGATTGAAAAAATACTTTTGGAAAAACCGTTTGATGTGCAAATCTTCTTTTCTCTAGCACGTCGAATGTGTACTCTTTTATAATACAAAAAGTATTTTGATTGAAAATTGATCTTTCTCATAACACCTTCGTTGTATTGCAAAACTCTTTCTTCAAGCAATATACGATTGTTTTTCAAATCAAGTCTTCATCAATCAGTGAATCTCAATTCGCTGGTTCACTCACTCCGTGTTGTCTTCTTTGAGACGTTCCGGTTTGAGAACTAGAGCAACAAAACCCTGTCAAGGAGATTCTTAGGAATCCTACGATCACGGCAAGTACTTGTACCGTTGATCAATCAACGGGAACCGTGTTGCGGTACCGTATCCTCAATGCTTCAGCGGTGAAAGTGATCATAAGGCACTTATCATGCAGTTTTATGGAAAGAGCTGTGTTTTGGTACATTTTTGTAGCTCGATCGTAATTGAGGAGTCAATCCAAAGTTATTTACCGCATGCTCACAAAGATCCACACTCTAATTAAAGAAATGTGGAATCATCAACACCGCATGAATCTACATGAGCAACTCGCATGGATTTGGTCATGTATCATTATTTCATACTATGTCACCCCTTAACCGTGCAAATATCATGAACCAAGAAGGCTTCCGCTACTCACGATGACACTTAGAATAAAGATGTTTCATTCATGTTTTATTAGCATAAAGGTTTGTAAAAAGTGTGAGCATGTCGGTCCGAATAGTCACAATTTCACATTTATATGATGGCAACACAACAAAGGGTGATCACCAGTAACTCACTCTCCGCCTATAAATACCCGATATTTCAAAGATTTCAAATCATCCCATTCCACACACCACAACCAAATAACGTGGGAAGAAGCCAAAGGCAGGTCTAGAGGAGTATACAGATCTGTCTCCAAGGGAGAAATCACTCCCCTACGATAAGCATTAGCATTTTATCTTTTCTTTACTTTCGATTCATGTATTTCGTAACATTGAATATTGAATTGATTTGTATGGTTAATATGAGAGGCTAAGCACCTCTTGGTGCTGGCCTAGTTATGATTCCTTAATTGTTTTGTTTACGTTTACATTACTTCTGTATAATTATTTCTAAGTGTATGCATGCATAGTTTATTGGTAGCTACCTTTGTTTCGGTAGTTTTGAATGGCGGTAGAGGCTAGTTGCTTAGGAGATATGACCAACTGACCCTAAGTGAGTATACTGAGACGGGAAGGGTAAGATATGACCAACTGACGAACCTTTCTACTTGTGCGATTTGACCAACTGATCACCTACCGTTTGGATGAACTTAAAAATTAGGGGGTGAGTGTTTAAGTTGCTAACGCCCGGGCACTCACTATTATAAGTCTAGCATGTGGCGGTACTTAATGACTCGGCTTAGGGGACTAGGAACAACTGGAATTATGAGGGGACACCTGACTTCTCCAGTGGTGGCATCTTTGCTGATAGGTTAGGGCGAATTGACCAAATGCTGTCCTCTCAACTTTGACCCCACCTGAAGTAATTGGAAGTAATTAGACTTAGACATTACTAGCTAGGATGATTAACTAGGTTAGCACCACTCTCCTCTATTGATTGAACCTTTGCCTTTATTTGCTTTTATCTGCTTTAGTAGTTAATTGATTAATTCCTTATCGAAATCATATTAAAAAATGTGACACCTAGACTTAGTAATAATCCAACACACATAGCTCTTGGAACAATCTCGGTTTTACCAAATACTACACTACACACGACCGGGTACACTGCCCGTTAGTGCATTAGGGTAGACCATAGGTATAACGAGACTATATAAATATTAAAACCTGGTCAGTAAAACCTGCATCAGCCTTCAACACAACACTTCTATGGAGGGAGAAAAGAACTATCAGCAAGATACACTTGCTGGTCTTGATGATGACGAAGCTTAGCAACTCATGACTTGAGCTTGCATGTCTTCAAGAGGTGGTGATCTCACCTTTAAGAAGAACCTAGAGAATCACACAAACATAAAACTACATAGAATGATCCTTTGGATCAGAGGTTAGAGATGTTACAATACTAAGAGAGAGTTTGTGTAAAAGTGGTAGTGAGCAAGAGAGAAATGGCTCACTATTTATAGACAAAATTGTCTACTGTCACACGGTTCCCATGGATCCCTCCCCAGAGGGATCCAACTAGTGCAATCCTTGGGATCCGGCTACTGGGTCAGCTAAGTCCGTATTTCGGGTTGCAAACCGGGCTATGGGTTATGGATTATGAACCATGGGTTATGGGTAATGGATTATGGATACCCAACAAGATGTAATGTACCTAGACATTGGGTTATGGATCTTGGGTCATGGGTCATGGACTTTGGGTCATGGATCATGGATAATACCCAACATGACTTCATGCATGATGTCATGCAATGGGTCATGCGTTATAGATTAAGCTCCATGGGTATGGATTATGGACTTTGGTTTTTACCCAACAACATTAATTGTACCTAGTCAATGGATCATGGGTTATGGGTCATGGGTCATGGACTTTGGTTTTTCCCCATTACATTACCCATTACAATATATACAAAGTATATATGTACATTTCCATATTATGTAAACACTAGTTGTTATACATATGCTTTTCTATAAGATGTAAACAATAGTACTTGTTTGAAAATGTCTTTGCTTTTATATAACTTATTTACTAAACATGTTTAGATATGGTTTTAATATGTTTAGTCTAAGTGTGTTTGTAAACTATTGGCTCAAACCTTTTACGTATTTTATTTGTTTTGTTAAAATGATTTTACGTTTATTATCGACAAAACATTAGAAGATCGTAAAATATAAATAAACGTTTTTATTGTTTATTTGTATTAACAATCTCCCCCTTTTTGTTGATGACAAAACATAAGATTATTTTAAGAAGAAAATAAAATTCGTAAAAATTTGAATTGGAGTTTTTACTCTATTCTCCCCCTTTTTGTCGAAACAAAAAGAGCGTCGAAAAGAAACAAACACATTGTTTTGAGAAAAACGTGTGAAAATTAACAGTATGAAAAATAGAGAGTAAGAAGAGAGAAGGATTCTCGTCTTAGCTGTAGGATCGATATATTTATTGTGTTGATGATTCGGGTGGTCTTGGATGATCAAAATACATGTTAGACATTTTAGAGAGAGAAAGTAGAGAGATGGTGTTCTTGGTAGAGAGTTGTTTCAATAAAAATGAGAAGGTTAGATTGCCAAGCCACACCACTTCCATGGATGGAAGGGGTATTTATACTTACAAACAATACGTCATCCTATCGGACTGTGGATCAGGCATACAGTGGGTAAAGACCCGTCCTTCCACCACGGTGTTACTCTAAACTATTCTACGCTACTGACTAACTAATTAACTACATAATAACATAAATAACTACAAGTCTACGAGCTAACTTATGCTAGATCATAATTGGGGTGACCGACACTTTAATATGGAATTTCCAATTCCTAACAATCTCCCCCTAAGGGAGGTCACCCCATGAAATACATTTTGCATCCTAGCATTCTATCTTTGTCTTTAGTTCTTGAGCTCGTAGACTTGAATTCTTCAACATCTGCATCTTTGTGCTTTTTTAGCGATTCTTTAAAGTCCGCATTGATTTGTACTTTTAGTGGAGGCCTTTAACTGATCCACATCTTTGATGATCTTCGAGCTTTCATTGAGATCATCAGCCACAGTAAATCTCTGGATCACCCTTTGTTGTGTTGCCATCATGTGATGTTGTGACTTTTGGACCGACATGCTCACACTTTCAGGATCATGACATCTTTCCATCAGAGTAGTGGAAGCTTTTACTGGTTCAAGATATTTGTAGCAGCGCAGCAGGAACATAGTATAAAAATATATGAGCCATGTTCTGTAGATATGCACAAGTCATGATTTCTTTAATTAAGTGTGGATGCTGTGAGCATGTGGCTTTGGATTGACTCCTCAATTCTGATCAGCTGCAACCGTCCAAATGTACCTGCAAACAACAGTTAACAATAAAACATACGAAAGTGTCTTTGATCACTTTTGTTGAATTGAGGTACACGGCCCACGGTTCCCCGTTGATCAGTACAAGTACTGCCTGTGATCAGGTAGGATTCCTAAGAATCTCCTTTAGTTAGGAATTAGAAATTCCAGGTATTAAAGAGTCGGTCACCTCAAGTATATGTAATCGTTAGAAAGCTCGTAGTCGTAGTTATTTTATGTTAAGTAGTATTTAGTTTTGTAACACCGTGGAGGACGGACGAGTCTTTACCCACTGTATGCCTGATCCACAGCCCGTTGTGTGGCGCTTTATTGTAAGACTATAAATACTCTCTACCTTCCAAGGTAGAGAGTTGGAGCTCATAATAAGATTTTTCTTTCTCTCACTAAAGTTCCCAAACCTCTAACTTTCTCTCTCTAAAACCTCTTGTACGCCTATTTGATCTTATGGTTTAGTGTGTTTGTGAAATCCAATATGTTACAATTGGTATCAAGAGCCATGGTTTGATCATCTCTTACATATCTTTGGATTTCTAGTGACTTTTAGGTGGTTTTAGAGTTTGAAAAAGTTTAGTGGTTTTTGCATCATTTGGATCATTTCTAGTGTTAAAGTTTGAATCTTGGGTGTTGTTTTGTGTTTAGAATCATTGTATGTGCTTGGGTTTTAATTTGGTAAGCTTGAATCATCGTGGTTGGGTTGTTTTTGGATTGAAAAGTGTGTTTTTAAAGTTTTTCTAGCTAGCGACTTAAGCCACGGATAAGTTGTCTTGTTAGCGACTTACTTTGTAATTTGGTAGCGAGTTGCAGTTGAAGTTCTTAGCGAGTTGAGCTAGCGACTTGTCTATTGAGACAAGCCGACAAACAGTACACTTAGTGGATTCTCAACTACGAGTAGCGACTTGGTGAAAGTTAGCGACTTGTACTTAAGTTTGTTAGCGACTTGGTGTTAGCGATTTGGTGCTTAGCGAGTTGCTCTTTAGCGACTTGACAATTTAGCGACTTGGTGCTTAGTGACTTGCTGTCAAAATTTTGCTAGCGACTTGGTGCTTAGCGAGTTGTTATTTAGCGACTTGACTGTGGCTTAGCGACTTGGTTCAGTTTTCTTAGCGACTTGGTTGACAATACGGTTTTCTCTTGATTTAGTAAAATCCCGTGAAAGAATTTATTTCCCGGTTTAATCATAGAGTTATAAAATCCCGTTTAATCTGTTAACATGTCTACCAACATTCCTACAATCATCTCCACTATTGCCGAGGATGTTCAAGCAGCTGGTTCAGATACTCGTCCACCCATGCTTGGCAGAACTGACTACGACTCTTGGGCTCAACGAATCAGATTGTATTGTCTTGGAAAGGAAAATGGGGTCAACATTCTCACATCGATTGATGAAGGACCGTATCGAGTTGAGACTATTAGAGACATAATTGATACATCTGAAGATGGAACAATGATCTATGGAATAGACAGACCAAAGACATATGATGAGCTCAATGATAAGGAGAAGAAGAGATTCGATGCGGATATCAGGGCTTCTAACATCATATTGCAAGGTCTACCTAAAGACATCTACAAGCTTATCAATCACAACACTGAAGCAAAGGCTATATGGGATAATGTCAAGATGCTTCTCTCGGTTCGAATTAACTATGAAGACAGAGAATCTCAATTATATGATGAATTTGAGCATTTCAAGATGAAACCGGATGAGAGTGTCTATGAGTACTATGTGAGATTCCATAAGCTTGTGAATGACATGAGGAACATCACCATGCCTAACATTCAACTTGAACTCAAATTTTGTAAACAACATGAATCCCGAATGGCACAAGTTTGTCACTTCTGTGAAGCTCACTAAAGGATTGAAGAATACAAATTATGAGCAACTGTATGCCTTCCTTCTACAGAATGAGAGACATGCTATGTTTGAGAAAAGGATTCTGGAACAATTCAAAACCAATCAGGGAGAATCAAGTTCATCTAATGACTCAACTGCTTTCTACACCAACATTGGAATTACCACCAAAGCTTCTCAAGTTATACCCATGGGTAATGGTAATCACAAACTCATTCCCGATCCAATGTTCAAACAAGCTGATGCTGATGCATCCGTTGGAAACTTCATTAGTCAACTAGCTCTCATGATCAGTCAAAACATGAACACTCTCCCACACACCAACAACAATCTCAGAACAGCATCCAATCCACAAAATCAAGCCACTGTTAGAGATGGGAAGGTTATGGTGCAGCCAATTCAAGAAAGGCAGTACGATCAGAGAAAGGGTGGAGCAGGTGGAGGCTATGGAGGAAATCAGAACCGAGGTAGGACTGGAAATCAAGGACAAGCAAAGCCAGTCAAATGCTACAACTGTGGTGGTGAGGGACACATTGTTAGGAACTGTACATCTCCAAACGCGTCCACGAATGCGAGTACTTCAGGGATAAGATGTTGCTAGTGCAAGCTCAGGACAATGGTGATGTGTTGGATGAAGAGGAGTTGTTGTTTCTCTGAGGGAAATGCCAAGACCTATGATGCGGATGTGGATGAGCGGCCAATTCAGAGGTAGGTCACAATCATCAGAATGCCTTTCAAGTAGCTGACTGTGATGCATACGACTCTGATGTTGATGATGGACCTTCTGCACAAACAATTTTCATGGCTAGCATTTCTCCAATGGTCTCTCCTAAGGTCTCATCTTCACCACAATCTGGACCATCCAAAGACAAAATCATCTCAGAGGTATTAAAACTATATGATGAAGTTGAGGTGCAAAAGATACATAATGAAATACAATCAACTGAAATCATTGAGTCGGATATTGAAAATATGGGTAATATCAATGTTGTCCCATATGATCAATATGTGAAACAAAGTAAAAGTGAGATTGTATCAAGTGATGTATCTTCTGCAGTCAATGATGATTATGTTTGTGATGAATACACTGCATGTGCCCCTGATGATTCTGTTATCTCTGAACTTAATGCCTATAAAGAAAGAGTTACCATTTATGAACAACGTGCTAAGTTTGAGTTAACCACTCGTGAGCAGGAAATGGATGACCAAATGCGCACAATCATTAGAAAAAGTAATTTTAGAGAAGAAGTATTAAAACAAGAGTTAAATTCCTTACAAGAAAAGCTTTCTAAAACTGCTAAGCAAAAACAAGAACTTCAAGAAAATGTGAAAATGCTTAAGCAAGAATTTAATGCTAAGGAATCAAAACTTTTGAAAGATTTTTCTAATCTGAAAACTTTGAAAAACAAGCTTGAAAACAAGTTGTACGTACAAGGTAACACCATTCAGACTGCTCACTTGATCACTAAGCATAGAGTCTTAAGCGATAAGCATAGCATTCCCCTTGTTGAGGAACCAAATCCAGAGGTCATTAAAAAGGCTAGAAATGCTCATAAGGTACTTTATGATGGCAATGAAATCCTTAAACCTAGACAGAAACCTAGTTGCGTTGAGTGCACTGAGGAAGATAAGAAATCAGATGAAGTCACTAGGGAAAAGATGAACAAGAAGTTAGATGATCCTAAATGTAAAGAGAAGAAAATAACTATCACACCCCATGATTACAAGAAGGAGAATTGGATTTCCTTGAACATGTTTAAGCCTCAGACGTTGTTAACACCTGAACAAGTGTTCTGGAAAAAGGATTTAGATAAGCAAAAGCGAGAGAATATTGTTGAAACAAACCCCCCTTTAGGAAAATGCCTAGAAGCTGTGTATCCTCCCAATACACCAATGCATTTAGTTCCTAGGACTATTGCCACTAAAAGCAAGACCTTAATCAGTCAATATGTTATTTTTCAACTATTTTTCGATTTTGAGAAAACTTGTAAGAAAAGGATCACACCCACTGGGATAACGGAAAGGGAAAGGGGTTTTGAGCAAACAAAAGAATGCTATCTAACCGAGGTCATGCCTTTCTTCAAACTACTAAAAGATCATTTTGAGAGTCTTAAAAAGGGGATAGATTCAGATATTAAAGGAATGGAAAGGAATTTGATGCAATGATAGTTGAGGTTAGTGACTATGAGCGAGCATTAAAATATAATGAGATTGAGAGGAAGAACTTGCATACCTTGAATGAGAATCTTATTTCTGAATGTATTGCTCAAGATGTGTTTTACACTGCTACGAATTGCTCCATTAATGCTTCTCAATTTCATGAATTATCTGTTGCTCTGAAAGTCTCCCATGATCGTGTCATTGAGCTTGAAAAGATTAATTCTAAACTTAATGAGAAAATTGATCAGGATGATCACGATAATTTGGTAAAGCATCTTTCTAAACTAGAAGTTGAACATTTTGATTTACAACTAAAATATCAACATCTAAAAGAAAATGTTAAAACCTCAAATATCAAGACATCCTTGGATGCTCCTGAATTTGATGCAGTTTTGAAATTAGCAAACGTGATGAACATATTCGAGCTCATTGTAACACGATCAAAAAGTTGAAAGCCCAAATCTCTCAATTAAAGGGTGAAAAGAACAATGTGACTGGATCCCAAATGCCTCCTCCTTTATATTCTCAGTACTCTCAAATCTTTCATCTTCAAAACTTAGTTAATGCCTTACAAAAGGAAAACGAGAGTTTTCTAGAAGAAAATGAAAAAGTTAAACGACACTTTAAAGAGTTATATGATTCAATGAAAGTCACCCGTGACCAAAACAACGAAAAAATAACGTCTTTACAAAAGGAAATTGAGAATCTGAGGAGTTAGGAAAATGGGAAACTGCCACTTGTTTTCAATAAGAATGTTGTCTCAAAGTCACCCTTAGATGCAAATACACTGTGTGAGTTAAATATATTCCTCCTCATCTTAGGAATAATGAACATGCTTTTCATGACTATTGTGCTTACCTTAAGGATAGTCTAGAATGTCTCCGTGAGATTGTCGAAGAGGATTTCATTAACAAACCTCTTGATAGAGAAATTAGGTTTGCTTGCCTCGAGGCCAAACGATCTCAAGAGTTGCTAGAATGTGTAATTGCAACATGTCCTAAATCCTTAGGTGCAAAAGGCAAAGCGGTGATGTCTTGTTCTATGCCTAGTGCCAAGCATGAAATCCGTTCTATGCCCAACGTCATGAATGTGAACCTTAGTGTGCCTTCAAGTAGTCCAGATTCCAGATATGTTAGTGCTAAGAAAGCGAACTCTAGTATGTCTTCTAGGAGTACAAATGACTTCATGTTAAGAAAGTGAAGTCTAGTGTACCTGCAAATAGCTCAAATCACAGTTTTAAGAAAGTGAACACTAATGTCCTCTCTAGTAGTTCAGATCCTTGCACATCAAGTTCAGGAATGCAAAAATTAGATCAACCAACTAATGTTCCCATAATTCCCTCTACAGGAGTAATCGGTGACATTAAAGCGGCGAGGTCAAAGTCTCAAGACAATACAAGGAATGATAGGACCTTGCAAGCTAAGAATGTGCATTGGAAGAGAGTAGAAGACCAATCTAGAACTTTAAGTTTGGTCAAATAAAGCGAATCATGTTGATTCTAGTATTAGCCATAGGCGTCTTGTAATTAATTCAATTCGATACTATTTGCAAACCTTGTAATGATGTCTACTTGAATTCATTTGCTAATCATGAATGTGGTGTGAATGCTTTGTCTAATGTTGTCAAATGCCCAGTTAAAATTGTTAATGCTAATAATCGTGCAAAGAAGGCTAAAAGGCAAAGAGGAATGATTGTTAGAAAACAGTGGAAACCCACGGGAAGAACATTTATAAAGATAGGTTATTATTGGATACCTTTTGGCCATAAGAATAATCAGTTTTGCCCTCAAACTACTAAGACTATGCCTACTAGAAAATGGATGCCTCTTGGTAGAACTATTCCCTTAAGAAGTGAACATACTTTGAATAGGTCAAATCAGACACCAGCATTGCATCTATTCCCAATGATTCCATTGCTTCTCCTTTTGATATGGATGTTTCTATTTCTGATGTGGGTGTTCCAATTCATCACTAACCAAGTGGAACCCATTCTTGCATGGGGATCCCAATTATCCGATTATCCATTCTTGTCGTGTTCAACTGCAGATCGTTCAAATCGTTACGTGGTACTGGACTCGGTTGTTCCAAGCATATATGGAGACCGTCGCGCTCATGAACCGTGAGCAAATTCATCGGGACAGTTAGATTCGGGAATGATCATTTCAGTGCAATTATGGGTTATGGAGATTATGTTGTTGGAAAAAGTGTTATCTCCAGGGTATATTATGTGGAAGGTCTTGGTCATAACTTGTTCTCTGTTGGTCAATTCTGCGATTCTGATCTAGAAGTAGCCTTGAGAAAACATACTTGTTTCGTTAGAGAACTTGATGGTAAGGAACTTTTAAGAGGTTCACGTGGTTCAAATCTATACACCATCTCTATCGAAGATATGATGAAGTCTTCTCCAATTTGCTTGTTGTCAAAGGCTTCTAAAACAAAGTCATGGTTATGGCATCGTCGTCTCAATCACTTGAACTTCGGCACCATCAATGATCTCTCCAGAAAGGACTTAGTTGTAGGTCTACCTAGACTTAAGTATGAAAAGGATCATCTTTGTTCAGCATGCCAATTGGGAAAAAGCAAGAAGTATGCCCATAAACCCAAACCTACAAACTTAGTCACAAAAGTTCTTCATACTATTCACATGGACTTATGTGGACCCATGAGAGTGCAGAATATCTTTGGGAAGAAATATGTGTTAGTTTTGGTTGATGATTTCTCTAGATTCACCTAGGTAAAGTTCTTAAAGACAAAGGATGAAACTCCAGATATCATCATCAAACTCATCAAACAGCTGCAAGTTCGTCTTAACAAAACGGTCAGAATCATCCGAACAGACAATGGAACTGAATTTGTTAACAAACAACTTAGTGAGTTTTATGAAAGTATTGGAATCAGTCATCAAAGAAGTGTTCCTCGAACTCCTCAACAGAGCGGTGTAGTTGAAAGACGAAATCGAACTCTTGTGGAAGCCGCAAGGACTATGTTGATTTACTCAAAAGTTCCAATGTTTCTCTGGGGTGAAGCCATTGCCACTGCATGCTACACCCAAAATCGATCCCTGATTCACACTGCTCATGGAAAAACTCCATATGAACTTGTCCACAACATAAAACCTAATCTTTCATTCCTTCGTGTGTTCGGTGCTTTATGTTATCCAACTAATGATGGTCAAGATTTAGGAAAACTGAGAGCTAAAGCGGATATTGGAGTTTTTGTAGGCTATGCACCAAACAGAAAAGGATACCGAATCAACAACAAGAGAACCCGAAATATCATGGAAACAATTCACGTCACGCTTGATGAGCTGACCGGTCAAATGGCTCCTGGACAATCCAGTTCAGGACCCGCACTTCAAAACAGTCCCATTGGTTCATCCCTTGTACCAAACTCTTCTCCAGCAACTCCATATGTACCTCCATCTGAAGAGGATTTAAAGAAATTGTTTGATCCTATGTTTGATGAACATTATGAGCCAAGTGCTAATGAAATGTCGATTCCTCCAACAGAGGCTTCTCATATCCCTGTGAACGAAGTCAATCCTTCATCTCAATATCATTAAGTCAAGAAGCGCTGCTGCGATCACTCAGTCTCATCAACAAATCATCAATCTTCAATGTACATCATGGAAATGTTTCTGGCATCAATGATGAAGTTAATCCCTTTGCTACTCCCGAAGATGCTCCATTTGAAAATGTATTTGCTCCTGAATCATCATCAGAACCATCTTCATCCGGAGACATCGACTCTGCTACTTCAGTTCCACAACAACAACCACATGAACACCTTAGAAAATGGACACATGATCACCCATTAGACAACATCATTGGAAACCCCTCTCGCCCAGTATCCACACGGAAACAACTTGCAACCGATGCCTTATGGTGTTTCTTCAACTCCGTACTTTCTAAGGTCAAACCAAAAGACATTAAAACCGCCATGAATGAAGACTGCTGGTTCAATGCCATGCAAGAAGAAATTCATGAGTTTGATCGACTTGATGTATGGGAGTTAGTACCTGCTCCAAATTGTGCTATGATCTTTGCTCTGAAATGGATTTTCAAAGTGAAACTTGATGAGCATGGTGATGTCCTAAAGAACAAGGCTCGATTGGTTGCCAAAGGATACCGTCAAGAAGAGGGTATTGACTTTGAAGAATCTTTTGCTCCTGTTGCTCGAATAGAGGCAATCAGAATCTTCTTGGCTAATGCTGCAAGTAAGAACATGATAGTCTATCAAATGGATGTAAAGACGGCATTTCTGAACGGAGATCTTAAAGAAGTCGTCTACGTCAGCCAACCTGAAGGATTTGTGAATCCAGAGCATCCTACTCACGTGTATCGTTTGAAGAAGGCACTTTACGGATTAAAGCAAGCCCCAAGGGCATGGTATGATACGTTATCAAAGTTTCTCATGTCTACCGGCTTCAGCAAAGGAGTAGTTGATCCTACATTGTTCACCCGGAAGTCAGGCAAACATTTAATTCACGTTCAAATTTATGTAGATGATATTATCTTTGCCTCGACTGACCCCAATGAATGTGATCATTTTTCTAATGAAATGGGTTCCAAATTTCAAATGTCTATGATGGGACAAATGTCATTTTTCTTGGGATTACAAATTTCACAAAGTCCAGGAGGCATTTTCATAAATCAATCTAAATATGCAAATGAAATTTTAAAGAAATTTGGATTTGTATCATGTGACACCGTTGACACTCCCATGATTGAACGAACCAAGCTGGATGAGGACCACTCAGGGATCATGGTAGATCAAACGAAATATCGTAGCATGATTGGATCCATGATGTACCTCACAGCTAGCAGACCAGAAATCTTGTTCGCCGTGTGCATGTGTGCTAGATATCAGGTTAAGCCTACTAAAAAGCACCTTGAAGCGGTTAAACAGGTCTTTCGGTATCTCCAAGGAACCATCAATATGGGACTATGGTACCCGAAGGACACCGGTATGTCACTAACAGCCTATGCAGATCCTGATCATGCAGGATGTCAAGATACACGTCGAAGTACATCAGGAGGTGCTCAGTTTTTGGGTGATAAGCTTGTAAGTTGGTCTTTAAAGAAGCAAATGAGCACTTCTATTTCCTCTATAGAGGCTGAATACATAGCTATGTCATCTTGTTGTGCTCAAATCCTTTGGATGAGATCCCAATTATCTGACTATGGCTTTGAATTCAACAAAATCCCTTTGTACTGTTATAATAAAAGTGCTATTGCTCTCTCATGCAACAACGTTCAACACTCAAGAGCAAAACACATCGACATCCGACATCATTTCATCAGGGAGCAAGTGGAAAACGGTGTAGTGGAACTCTATTTTGTGAAGTCAGAATACCAGTTAGCAGACATCTTCACCAAAGCTCTTCCAAGAGAATGTTTTGAGTTTATTCTTCCACAACTTGGATTGAAAAGCCTTCAACCAGAAACACTCAAACGTCTTCAGGAGGAAGACGAGGAGTAAAGGTCTTTCCTTCATCTATATCTTTGTATATATTTTTCCAAAAAGCAAAATAAAAAATTATAAAACTTTCAAAATCCATAAAAATATAAAAAATTCAAAAAAAAAACCTCAAAAATATTGTCTTTTTGTCATGCTTTTCTCGATTCGATAATATCTACGGTCTTAATGCTATCTTTCAAAGAATGATACGGGGACTTTAGATGTTGTTCGAATGTTTAAAAAAAAAAAAAAAATTGAGAGAAAGAGAAACAATGGTTTATTGTCATTTCAGGCAGTAACCCGCTTTTCATAGAAAGAACAGAGCCATGCTTTATCTTGTTTTTCAAATCTCATGCTCTGATTCTATAAACATTTATCTGCTGAAAACTAATTGCTTTGTACAATAACTCGGACTCAAGTTTTGAAAATCATCTGGACTGCTTTGTCAAAATATCCATCTCTCAATAAACAACCTATGTCATTGATTGAGGGGGAGTATGATTTCAATTAAATCAAAAAGTTATTTGTCATAAATTTTTTTCAAAAGATAATCATGCATGTTTAACCAATGGAGTTTAAAGTCTCAAAATCAGATCCTTATCAGTTAAAACGCTTTCATAATCAACTCACAATTCTCCTTAAAAGCTTTCAAAATCAATTTAAATCTACAGAGATCACAAATCTCAAATGTTTTGATAATTGTGATCGGGGGAGAATTTGTGATTTAAATTGGATTTAAACTGATAATTCGATAAATGGTTTCATAAGTGATTATCATGTTTGCCTCCCCGTAAGTGACAAACGATTTCAAATTTTCCATGCACACGTTGAGGGGGAGCATCTATCTTAAACCACAAATATTTGAAACGTGATCAATTTATCTCAATGTGCAGTCTTTTCCTAATATGTGCAAAACATTCTCAAACATCTATGCACATATTGAGGGGGAGCAAACTTGTGAAAACCTCATCCTTCCTTAAAATGTTTTATCTACTCAAATTAATTAGGAAGTGATGATGATCATTTTAGAAAATGTTAATCAAAAGATTGGACCTTTCATTCTCAATCTAACGATTTCTAAGATCTCTTGCCTCCATGTGCTAAACAATTTCTAAATTTTTATGCATATGTTGAGAGGGAGCATTTCTAAAATATCAAAACAATTAAGATACAAAATGCTTTGATTCTATATCACAAGTATCTTGATTGATTTTCAAATGGTTTTCAATTGGTTCCAATGGCAGATGAACGATACCAAAAAGACCAACCAACTTTACTTTATGTATGGTGATATAAGGATGATAAGGTTAGGTTGAGGTCCCATGATCCGCCAGAACCTGAGGGATCTACCCAGGGACAATCCACTAGATAGTGTAGAAGTCCTTAGGTATGATGAAAAAAGTAGAGTGAGATATGGGAAGAGTCGGATTGAGACGAGCTAGTCTTGGAACAAACCCAACAAGGTTCTAGTTATGAAGTCTCGGTAAGCACTGAAGGGGTTGAAGAATGTAAAAGAATTGAATGAGAAAAAGGGTGAAAATAAATAGCCCTCCATTTATTCAACCTTATGGCAGTAACCGGGTTCAATACATATGCTACTGGTGGTTACTAAGGTAACACTGGTATTGAAGACAAGACGTCATGGACCCAGTGACGCACTGCAATATCTTCCCAAGCTACTCAAGTTCCTCTTAAAAGGGCTTGTTTCATTCTCACGAGGAACCGACATAATCTATCGACTTTCTCTTAGAGATAGTTGGTATTGAAGAAGGAGACCCTCTCCCTAGTCTCCGGCATAGGAACCAAATATGCACTAATTGAGTCTAGAGCCATGAGATCATCAATTAATCTCTTTAGGACACTTATTTCTTGAAGACTCACTATTTCACACAATGTGGAATGTGAGATTATATCTTATGAGTCCTACGCACTATCCTTGTGGTATTGCCAAGACTTGATTGTGTCATATGGACCTCATCAGTGGAGCGATTCAAAATTGAATCAATCTAGGTCCAAGAAAATGGATTGACGGATGCCTTTGAAAAACCGGTTGTTGTGTTTAAAAACTCTTTTCTCTAAGCACATCGACTGTGTACAATTATTTCAAATCAAAAGGTGTTTATGATTGATAAATGATTTTTCACTAAAACTTCGTTGTATTGCAAAAACAATTTCTATTGAGCGATACGATTGTTTTTCAAATCTCTTGTCATCAATCAGTGAATCTCTATTATTTGGTTCACTCACTCCGTGTTGTCTTCTTTGAGACGCCCGGTTTGAGAACGACTAGAGCATGCGAAACCTGTCAAGGAAATTCTTGAATTATACGATCACAGGCGTACTTGTATCTTGATCAAGGGAACCGTGGGCGTGTACCTCAATTCATCGAAAGTGATCAAAGACACTTCCGTGCGCTTTATTGCTAACTATCTTATGCAGGTACACCCCGACTTCTGCAGTGATCGAATGGAGCGGTCAATCCATAGCCGCATGCTCACACAACACATTCATATCTAAAGAAATCATGATTGGTGCATCAATGACTCTAATATTTTCATTCCATGCTTCGCTACGCCAATATCATGAATCAACGAAAGCTTCGCTACTCGATAAGAATAAATCATGATCCAGAATGTGAGCATGTCGGTCCAAAAGTCACAACATCACTAATTACCAACACAACAAAGGTTGAGTCAGAGATTTAATGTGGTGATGATCTCAAAGTCGGCTCAAAACTCAGTATCACGTGGATCAGTTAAAGACCTCCACTCAGATTATCCAAACATGCAATTATGAAGAATCAAAGACTACGATCTAAAGAACAAAGAACATGGACGAGAATCCAAGAACAATCTCAATGTAATATCTGTTTGTATTCAATGTAATTTTAATGTGTGTTTGAGGTGACCTCCCTTAGGGGGAGATTGTTAGGAATTAGAAATTCCAGGTATTAAAGAGTCGGTCACCTCAATTATATGTAATCGTTAGAAAGCTCGTAGTCGTAGTTATTTTATGTTAAGTAGTATTTAGTTTTGTAACACCGTGGAGGACGGACGGGTCTTTACCCACTGTATGCCTGATCCACAGCCCGTTGTGTGGCGCTTTATTGTAAGACTATAAATACTCTCTACCTTCCAAGGTAGAGAGTTGGAGCTCATAATAAGATTTTTCTTTCTCTCACTAAAGTTCCTAAACCTCTAACTTTCTCTCTCTAAAACCTCTTGTATGCCTATTTGATCTTATGGTTTAGTGTGTTTGTGAAATCCAATATGTTACAGTTTTGCAGCTGTTCTAGCTGTTCTCAAACCGGAACGTCTCAAAGAGGACAACACGGAGTGAGTGAACCAGCGAATTGAGATTCACTGATTGATGAAAAATTGATTTGAAAACAATCGCGTATTGCTTAGAAGAAAGAGTTTTGCAATACGACGAAGGTTTTATAAGAAAGATCAATTTTCAATCAAAAATACTTTTTGTATTTGAAAAGAGTACACATTCGACGTGCTAGAGAAAAGAAGAGTTGCACATCGAACGGTTTTTCCAAAATTATTTTTTCAATCAGAGATACTTTTTGTGTTTGACAACATAAGTACACATTCGACGTGCTAGAGAAAAGAAGGTTTGCACATCGAATGGTTTTTCCAAAAGTAATCGTCAATTCATTTCCTGGAACAAGGTTGATTCACGAGTGAATCGCCCCATTGTTTCTATCCAGTTGTCACAAGTTTGATCTTTTGCAAGATTTCACATGTCACCCACCAAGAGCTTGTTTGATGTTGGCTCTAGAAGGATTTCCATCTTCATCGTGAATATTTTCATATCACTCGGATGTTCTGGCAATACCACAAGGATAATGCGTAGGACTTTTAATATATTCTTACTTTCCACATTGTGTGAAACAACAAGTCTTCATTAATTTAGTGTCCTAATGAGATATTGTGGATGATCTCTTGTCTCTAGACTCAATCGTGCACATTTGGTTCCTATGCCGGAGACTGGGGAGAGGGTCTCCTTCTTCAATATCAACAATCTCTAAGAGAAAGTTGATAGATAATGTCGGTTCCTTGTGAGAATGAAACAAGCCCTTTTAAGAGGAACTTGAGTAGCTTGGGAAGGTTAGTGCAATGCGTCACTGGGTCCATGACGTCTTGTCTTCAATACCTGTGTTACCTTAGTAACCACCAGTAGCATATGTATTGAACCCGGTTTCTGCCCTAAGGTTGAATTATTGAAGGGCTATTTCTTTTCACCCCTTTTTCCATTCATTTCTTTTTCATTCTTCAACCCCTTCAGTGCTTACCGAGACTTCATAACTAGAACCTTGTTGGGTTTATTCTAGTACTAGCTCTGTCTCAGTCCGCACTCTTCCCATATCTCACTTTTCTCCTTTTTTCATCATACCTAAGGACTCCACACTATCTAGTGGATTGTCCCTGGGTAGATCCCTACGGTTCTGGCGGATCGTGGGAACTAATACCTAACCTCACCATCCTTATAACTCCATACATAAAGTAAAATGGTCGGTCTTTTGGTACAATTCATTCTTACTTGAAACCAATTAAAAAATCATTTGGAAAAACAATCAAGGTACTTGTGATACGAGATCAAAGCATTTTGTACCTTAATAGTTTTGATCATTTAGAAAACCTCCCCCTCAACATGTGCATATGATTTAGAAATTGTTTAGCAAGAGGACTTTGAAATATTTTCTTTGATCACAATTTTCATAGAAAAAGCCATTTGATTTTCTTTGGTAAATTCTCCCCCTCAATATGTGCATAGGATATTTGAAATCATTTTATCACATAGAGGCAAGAGTTAATTTGAAGCACATCCACAATCACACGAGCCATTAAGAAACCATTTGCTCCCCCTCAATATGTGCATCAATAAATGAAAGAGTTTGGCACATATTAGAGAGAACTTGCACTTTAAATCAAAACGATCATCTTATATCAAGTTTCATTATTAAATCACAAATTCTCCCCCGATCAACAATATCAAACCCTTTGAGATTTTGGATCTCAAGTGATTTAATCAGGTTTGGAAAACATGGGAGAATATGTGGCCAGGTTTAAATACTCATCTTGTTTTTGGATAAATCCTCCTCCTCAACATGGGCATTGTGTATTTGAAATCGTTTGGCACATGGAGGCAGGAGTGCCTATAAAGGACTAAAACTGATTCCATAAAAACAGATTTGAGATTTAAATCACGATCTCTCCCCTGATCAAAAATATCAAACCATTTGAGATTTGTGATCCCATCTGATTTAAATCATTTAAAAGAGTTTGGGGAAAGACGTAGCAAGATTTAATTTTGAAAAATGACAGATAAGGACCAATTTAAGACATTAAAGATTGTTAGTGTCAGGTATGATAGTTTTTAAGAGATCTTTTAGTAAAATAAAACAATTTCACAATCAAACAAGAACATAAAAAATTTCATTTTGAAAGACCTTGATTCAAAAGAAAAAATCATACCATGACATAACATTAAATCTTTAGATCACCACATTTTAACGTACAAACGGAATCTTTTGAAGATATATTGTATGAAAATACTTTAAATTAAATCACTCTCTCCCTCAATCGATGACCGAAGTCGTTGATTGAGTGACTTAAGTTTTGATAAAAATGAAGTCCGGTGATTTTCAAAATTAAGTCCAATTAATTTTCAAAACAATATTTTCCATTTTCAAAACAATTTATTCAATTTTTCAAAATTTTTTAAAAATGGTATCTGCACAAAGATACGTTAGGTGGTTGAGAAACTTCCGTTGTTGTTGCTGTAGGGTTTGGAAGAAAACCATCTGCAGATGTAGTGAGACTTCTTTCGTTGCATTTTAATGCCACCTGAGGTCAAATTAAGCTCCGTTTCTTCATTTGCTGATGAAGAAAACCGTCTGCTGACGTAGTGAGACCTCTTACGTTGCATTTTTTCACACCAAATTTCCATAGAAGTCCAATTAAGCTCCGTTTCTTCATTTGTCAACCCAAGATATAGTTACCCTTTCCTTTCGGCATCCGATCATCTTCAATTGTGGGATCCGGATCGGGAACATTCTTATATACCAATATACCTGCATACGTTAGTGAACACACACACAGATATATGGTGGTCGACATCACCCAAACAACAATCGACTAATAAAAGTCAATGCAACATATCAATCAGATCATTTAAATGTATGTGAATAATGTGTTCATCAAACTCTAATCATCTAATCCTAACAATCTTATCCTAGGCACCTAGTCCTTCAACGTAGGTTAACATGTTTAACATTTAAGTATATAAGATAATTAGATAAGTTCGTTAGATGATATAAATTTGAAAACATTCTCCCCCTCAATCAATGACTCATTTTCTAAAAAGATTAAAAGCGCTGAAGTCATTGATTGAGTTTTCAATTTCTACGAAAACTCTGAAACTGATTGATTTAATAGCAACTCATTTACCACCGTTTTTGAAAACAACAAATATTTTTCTGAAGAATTTTAGACGGAAAAACATTTGTGTAGGAACAGCAATCCTTCGACATACTTTCCTCAAATTTGTTTTTAGGATAAGTGCACGAATTTTGTGAAAATCGTTTAAGCGTAGCACTTTCCTTTCTTGAAAAACGGGTGAAATAATAGCAAGCCATAGTTTTAAGCACGGGTTACAGTCTGAAGTAACTGTAAGCCATAATTTTTTAACATGTTTAGAAAAAGAATATTTACACCTCCTGCTCGAACTTCATCTATGGTCCCGTGCCATTATTGAATGACATTTCTAAGACCACATATGTTATCGATACCAGAAGACATGTCTTAGAAAAACAATATTTTTGGTCTTTTTCAAATTTTCTGATTTTTATGGGTTTTTGAAGGTTTTATAATCTTCTATTTTGTTTTGTTGGTTTTCTAATTTTGTATTTTGTTTTTCAGATAAATATATACAAAGATAGAGTAGATGATATAGTTAAAGAAGATGATGATACAAGTACTGAGATAAGGATATCGAGCAGACGTCGTAGAAGAAGAAGTCATCATCTCTTAAACATTCACCACCAAAGCTTCCAAGACTCTTGAATCGAAGAGAGATATTGAACCACTTGAAAGTGAGACTTTGGTAGCTTCCCCCAAACCGTAATTCTTCTGATTGAGCAGATTCTAAGCTTTCTTTCAAGCTTGCCTTAGCCAGATGCACAAGAACGCACACCATTATCATAAATCCCGCTGCTCCTTTCAAGAATAATCACCGTGATTCTTCGTTCGAGGTTATATCATCCAATAAAAGAACAGCAACATTTCATCCCACACTTAAATAATCTTCTCAAATTCCTTTTCCACTAAAGTCTGAATAATCCATTCCAAAAGGTGTCAAGAGAACAATTCCCCCAAGTAGTTGAGTTGATGCAGTCAGTCTCTTAGTATAATGCTCAGTCTCTTAGAGAATAACTGACAACACCTCCCTCATGTTACACATTTATCTCCCCTGAATATGTCGTACTTGTGTACCTCTTTTATCTTCAGAAACTTTCTCTAACATCTCTTCCCCCACATAGTTGGAATTAGAACACTAAACGCCTTGATGAGTAAAACCTTGAGTTTCTCTGCGGTCATGACATTTGTTTTCCCGGGATATCTTCAATCACTTAGAAGAATTAAGTTCATCAAGTTTACTCGCCATGAGTCAAACCATGAGTTTCTTTGCGGTTATAACATTTGTCTTCCCGAGATATCTTCAATTACTTAGAAGTATTAAGTTCATCAAGTTTACTCGCGTTTAGATGCGTGTCTCCTTCCCCCTTGCTGGTTTTGATACTTCAGAATCAGCAACTCTTTGAAAGCCCAAATACTAGAAATCTGTTGAGAAGAACGCTTGGAGTCTTTGTGAGAATCAACATGCTGAATAATGTGAGGGATTAAATCAGACATTTCACCCTCCCCCAATTAGTGCTCTCCCCTTAACTGACAATTTGTTTGATAAATGCCCAGATTAAGAAGAAGTCTTTAGATCGTCAAATTGCAACTCGTCTTTAGTCTTCAAACATGTAGCAGAAAATGTAGAACAGACTGTAGACTCGACCTTCTTCAAGATTGTACAGTTGGGGAATAGATAGTTAACATCTTCAACTCACACCCAAAAGCATCCCACCAAAAAGCATCCCAATTAACTTACATCTTGCAAATCCCCTTAACTAAAATCCCTCCCAATCAAACAAGAACAGAAAGATGTTCATTAAGGAAATCAGCAATCGGGCCTTAGCGAACACACAAGATGGTAACACCAAACTACCAATCACATCAAACAAGAACAGAGAGATTGTTCAGAATCATCATGTTGATGTATACGTGAAGCATTAACCGGAAGCACTTTGTCGATAAACTCATCAATCCGAGTGAAGATGTCAACCAACGGCTCTAAGAAGAAAACTCCATGAAAATATGACCCGATAAGAAGAAGCTCGGTTCTTACATGAGTTTGGAGCCGTTTGACCATTTTATTCTCATATGACAATCAACCATGCAGTATTATCATACTTCTTCTCCCCCTCAAGAATTGCTTACGGAGATGCCATTCTTGATTAAATAAGTGAAAATCATCCAAATGTAGTCAATTCACACTTCTCCCCCGCAAAATTAGCACAGGATGTCGCCATCGTCATTATAGTTGAGCAAGTGGAATAAGAAAACAATCATCGGTAGTCCGGTTCACTTGATAAATGAAAGCGCATGGAAAAAGTATGAAGCATGTTGATGAGAATGGTCATAATAGAGAAGATTTCTCTTCTTCAGAAGATAAAGCGCACTGACACGTACACTTTTCTTTTCTTTAGGGAACGAGGCATGAACTGTTGTGTTCATACGTCATTATCTCTCTCTTTTCAGCTCTCTTAGCAAAACATGTAATTACCCCATTATCATTCAGCAGGCTCTTTGTCGTGACAGCTGATGGAGAAAACCCAATATGATAAATTTGACCGTGAAGTAAACTAACCCAAACTCGTGACTTAAACTTGCACATATGTAACAAAGAGCGGTGCCGATTTCCATTAGCATTTCTAAGTACTCTCTATGTACTCTATACTCTTCAACCAACCAACCATCAAGTATAAGACGTACATTACCTCTTGAAAATCCACAATTGAATGTGACACCGAGCACTACAACGTAACTCCTTAAAGTGATAGTTATTTTGTGGTGGTATGAGCCCAATTCCCCCAAGTGGTAAAAGAAAAGGTAAAAGACACCCAACAATAACTAGATTTCCAAGTCTTCGTTTATGATAATAAGCTCGAACAAGGATCATGAAGAATCTTCATCCAACCATCCCCGATACCTTCAGATACTAAGTACACTCGCCTGTGATAATTCACTTCAACCTCAAATAAATAATACTGAATTAAAGCCGTTGTCACATCATCTGGTTAACTTCTCAAATCTAGCCTTCTTTGACATTTAAACGAACTTTGATAATGGTTTCATCCCGACCACGGTTAAATGCACATAACCCCGTAAAACCATGTAATAACCAAACTGCCATGACTAATATCCAAACACACATCCAATTCATGAAGTACACCCTTTTATCCATTCTTCGAAGTAGAAACCGTAGCACCAGCATCAAATAAGATCCCGAAACACACTTTCCTTTCTCTAGGATGGTTCCATCAATACGGGATTTTACAATTCTATGGTTTAAACCGAGAAATAGTTTCTTTCGCGGGATTTTACAAAACCAAGAATAAACCGTAAGATATATTCGGAAATGCACTTTACTATTACCAGGATGTTTCCATTGTCACGGGATTTTACAAGTCTCTGATTTAAACCGAGAAATAGGTTCTTTCGCGAGATTTTACAAAATCAAGACAAAACCGTAAACAATGTCAGCATGAATGTGTTATGACAACTTTGGTTTCGGTAAATATCTGTTTTAGGGGAACATGCAGCGGTTCATCAATGGTTCATTATCCAACATCAACAATATCAACAACCATCCAATAAACACTTTGGTAAACACATCATCCACATATTCTGTCGGCTATTGCAGTGACCACTTGGCGAAGTAAACCCGATATGCCAAACTTGATCATGAAGTGAAATTTCCCAGATTTGTTACTTAAACTTGTACTAATCCTCGTGAAAAAGAGACGGTGTACCCAATGTACCAAACCTCTTGACATATCCTCAACTGCGTGAGACACTGAAGTGATAGCTACGTTGTGGGTCAAGCGAGAAAGAATCAAAAACGTAACTAAGTAGCCAAGTATTTATCACACTCAATAAATGCCCAAACAAGTAATCTTTGCGAAAGGGTAGAAAGAAAGAAGACGAGAATAAGTAAACGCGCCCGTAAAACCATACTTCAAATCCAAATAAGAAATACCGTCCAAACAACCTCGTAGTCAACATTTTCCAATAAACACTTCAAGCCGTGACATAATATCCTTAGTGAGAATGTATAAACCAAAGTACCAAGCCTCAGAACACATCAAATCTCATCATCAACTCTAATAACCAATCAAATCACATCGACAAATCTCATAATTAAATCTCATTATCACCAATCATCACATGCATACTATCCAAGTTTGAGAAGCCCAACTGATAACAAAATATCTTGCAACTCTGCCCAACGAATGAGATAGCAACACAAGGCCTATTTAAGATTAGTACATCCGCAATTAAAAGTCCATCCGAAATTAAGTACTCTTAGAATTTAAGACTTAACATTTGTAACCAAAGAGTCTTCGAATGAGACAAATTCGGATGGAAAAAAAACTTTAACAACCTTTTGATATGATGATCCTTATCATTCAATATAGAACCAAAACTAAACTATTAAGGATAGCCGCTCAAGAAATGAAACTCGAGACCCATTCCAACTGCCATCAAGCCCAACAGAATATCTTCAACCGATCCAAATTAAAAAAAATGCCCACGAGCACTTGATGAAATAGCAGTTTTGATGAGAAGCCCATAATACACATAACTATCACAGGTACCCTAATTTTTTGGGGGTATAAAATACCACTTAACTTATTCGTACCCTAATCTCTCATTAGCAATACTCCGCCCCCCTCCTTCAAAAACACTCTCACATCTAGTCACCAAACCCTAATCACACTCCTCTAATACTCTCACAAGATACATCCGCCTCTCATCTTTATCCATCACTTCTAAATCAGTCGACACAAAAAGATATCAAAAGATCGAATATCAATCCAATTTAATGCATAATCAAAACGAATGTGTTTCTCCATTATTGATAATCATCAAGACCTCACCACAGGGATGGTACGAGGCACATGACGAGGCCACATGGATGGCTAGAACCCGTTATCACAGCCACGGCAGCCCTTGACATCACACAAAGGTTCAAGGTAGGTTTCATATCCTTTTGTTTTGAGTTAACGAAACAAAGAGGAGATATAACAACCTTGTTATAATCTTTCTTTTGATTCGAATATCAATTGAAGCATGTCTTTAACAAATTGGATCTGTGATGAGGATGGTTCGACCAAAATAAAATCTTATAAAGATTTTAGAACCGAACCAATCTGAGATCTTGGTGATGTAACTATGTTATACGAGTCTAGTTTTTATGATTGTTGAATGGAGTTGAGATTAGGATAGTGTTATAGATTTGAGGATGTTGGAGTTGGATTGAAGTTTGTGTTAAAGGTTGGCCGTGGTATACATCACCTAAGATTTCCTTAATTTTTCATTTTTTCATTCATGTGAATCTTGATAGTCTGATGATGATTATGTATGACTGATGATGGTTTAAGACCTGAGGTCGAGTTGAAGTTTTGGTAAAAGGTATTGTGGTCTTGTTCATTGGTGTTGGTCATGTGGTTAAACTCTTCTTCATCCATTCATTCTGTCCAAGTCGCTACAATTATAACAAGTCGCTACTTATTTTTGTAACTCAACTCGCTTACAAAAGAGACCTTTAAAACAAGTCGCTAGGTCATATATCGCTAACTTGTTCAAAAAAAAGTCGCTAGCACATAAGTCGCTAAATGGTATTGTCAAATCGCCACCATTTTTTTCATGATACAAATCGCTACAATCTTTTTCCTTGACATAAGTTGCTAGCTTGTAAATACAAGTTGCTAGGTCATTAAGCATAAAAAATCGCTACATATCAGTTAACAACTCGCTAGCTTGAATATATGAGTTTTCCGACCACTTACCGACGATATTCATATGAAACCCAGAAAAACTGCTATTTTGACCCTGAAAAATTATTATAAAGTTGCAACTTTTTGACCCATTTTGACTTGAATATTCTGACCATATGACCAACAGATAATAGACAGACATATTGTTAAAGACCAGATAATCCAAAACTGACCAAAAAAAACGTTTTACCACAATACAAACATGACCAAAAGTCACAATCAGACTAGTTTCGGAACATTCTACAAGACCACAAGAGTATACATAAAACTTGTTTGGACCATAAAGCTTGACAAACAACAAATATGTATTCATGAGAGCAAGATACTTTATTTTGGACCAAAAGATATGCAAACATCAAAGACAATACCAAAAACAGTCAACACATGATTCGAAGACCACACAAAGACATCAAAACACAAAAAACCTTGGCTCTGATACCATTTGTAGGATCAATATATTTATTGTGTTGATGATTCGGGTGGTCTTGGATTATCAAAATACATGTTAGACATTTTAGAGAGAGAAAGTAGAGAGATGGTGTTCTTGGTAGAGAGTTGTTTCAATAAAAATGAGAAGGTTAGATTGCCAAGCCACACCCCTTCCATTGATTGAAAGGGTATTTATACTTACAAACAATACGTCCTCCTATCGGACTGTGGATCAGGCATATAGTGGGTAAAGACCCGTCCTTCCTCCACGGTGTTACTCTAAACTATTCTACGCTACTGACTAACTAATTAACTACATAATAACGTAAATAACTACAAGTCTACGAGCTAACTTATGCTAGATCATAATTGGGGTGACCGACACTTTAATATGGAATTTCCAATTCCTAACATTAGCTCCCCCTTGATGGATGCTTCCCTTTGTTGAGGGCGTCAAGTAATTAGGAAGTCTAAACGAGTGTGTTGCAATTATGTTTGCAAATGGTTTCGTCTTTGATAAAATGCTCCTCCTTGACGAGTGCTCCCTTAGGAAGAGGACGTCAAGTAGTAAAGAAAGCCTAAGTGAAAGTATTTCAAGCATTTTTGCAATTTCTTTGCTTTGACGAAAAGCTCCTCCTTGTTGAGGGTGTCAAAGTCTTCATGTGTATTTTGAAAATCTAAAAAAAAAATGTTAGAAAACAAGTATATGGTGCATAATTTCTTGAAAATGAGATTCATATTAGTGATAAAATGTCCTTCTGTTCCACGGATCCCACGGATCCTACATGTGAGGGATCCGTCTAGGCAAAATTGAGGGAACCGTGTACCTACACTTTACTAGCAGCAATGTAGATGTGAAAAAGTGATGTAAACATCAAAACGAGTTATGTATTATAGCACCAAACATATTCCCATAACCATATAGCACACGACATGTAATTTCATTCAATAAAACAAGAGAAATGATGTATATAACTCTAAAACTAAGAAAATGATTTAAATACGAAGTATGATTCCTAACAAGTCTAAGTTTCGCTAAAGATGAAAAAACCACTTGAAATCCTATGCTTAGGGATGATTAGATTTGTTGACCTAATCGAAACATTTGAGGAGGTGATAGAACATGAAACGTAGCTCGTCAAATACTTCATGGCTAGGGAATGGTGGTGGTAGGAATAGAGCGGTTTGAGGTGGAAGTTTGGATGAAAAGGTGGAGGTTCTTCAAATGATGGAGGGATTTATGAAGGCACCTTTGATGAGGTCGGAGGTGGTTCAACTAAGGGTGAAGGTGATGGAATATGTGTTGATGATAGCGGTAGAGAGGTATCTACTTCCATGTGATCCGGTTGTTGATTTTGATGATTCCTCATAATGTAAAATGGACTATTTGAGGGTGATGGAGAAAAGGATACAGGTGCTAGTGTTGTTTTAACACCAAGGTTTTGGTGAGAGGGTTATTGTTGCACCATTAACTCAATTGAGGAAAATGTTGGCAATGATGATGGATGAGATGGCCTAGAAGGTAAGTACTCTAAGTAGTAGAGGTGTGGAGATGAGAGTAGAGTGGTGAAAGAGATAACTCTAGGTACTAGAGGTGATGGTTTAGTAGAAGTTGGGGTGTTTGGTTTAGGAGGTATAGTAGTGCTTGGCAAGGGTTGTTTTGCGGGAACAATCCTTTTGGGAATTGGTTTGATTGGTAGAGTTGGTTGTGAGGGTGTTCTAGTGTTTGAGGCTTTAACGGGTGATAATTCGGTTGAAGAGATTTCGTGAACAACCCGAGCGAATTTCTTGGGAGGTCCTTTTGTAGATGAGTTAACACTAGGGGCTTTCCTCATGGTGAAATGGTATAAAGAGAAGGTGTGAAAAGAGAGTTTTAGCTACTGAAAACATGTGTATGAATGGTGATTATGAAGTTCTAACAAAGAGGTTTCTAAAGAGAAAGATTTGGTGAGTGAATTAAAGCCTAAGCCACAAAAAATATTTCAAATTGCAATGATTTGCATGCACAAAATTGACCTACAAAGTTGTGCTGATCTAGGAAATCATTTAAGACAATGCGGAGTGTTCTAATTAAAAAAGAAGGTTTGAAATGATTGTCTTAAGTAGGAATAGCTTAGTCTGTGCAGCTGGTTCCCACGGATCCCTCATATGAGGGATCCGTCTAGGCTAAACCTAGGGATCCGGCTCTCAGCAGCCAAGGAAAGTAAAGATGATGTTTTTGTAAGGTCTAGTACCTACATATCTTGAGTGTTTCAGTCTCCTCAGGTGACTTAAATGATATGAGACTTAAATGATCAAGTGTAATGAGTGAGGGTAGCTAATGATGTCTTTTAAGGAAAGAAATGGGGTTTTTATGGACACCAATGGGTGATCAAAGATGACACTAAGAATTTTAAGAGTGTCAAGTGGAGTCAAATGATCCTAGAGATCAGATGATGATCTAAGGAAAATTTAGAAAATTCTTTAAAAATTATAAGAAATGAAGAACTAGTATTTATCTAGATAAAGTTGACTAAAATTGATTTGCTAAAATTGAAAAAAATATCAAACTAGGTGTGTTAGGATGAGAGGAACAATGTGTGAACATTGGAGCAGAAATATGATGAGTTTTGAAGTGAAGATAAATAAAAAAATACCTTGATTATGATCCTAAGTTATCTATGAGTGAATGTGAGATCAACTGATCTTGAGGAAGACTTAAGTGATCCTAACGTATCATGTTTAACTAGTCTAATAAGGTCTGAAAGGTTGGTTTGATGTGAATATGTTAAAACTAACTTTGCTGTTTGCCCGGGTCCCACGGATCCCTTTCTTGAAGGATACGGCTAGTTATAAGCCAAGGATCCGGCATCTAGGATAGTTTACTCAACAGTGAGCTTACAATAATTTGTTCTAGGTGTCGAGTTTTGAAACTAATGATTTCCATAGTAACTATACAACCAAGACATGGTAAGAGTGGCATGTATGAACAACAAATGATCAACAAACGATTTAATTCATAGGTATGATCAAGTTACAAGGGTAGATAAATGACAAATCCTAAGGATTGATTTTATTAAAGAAAAGACTAATTTTCTCATGTGTTTTCATTTGATGGATTTTCGAGTGGGTTGTGAGTAGTTGATGATTCAGGAACGAAGAATGAAGATATGAGAGATATGTTCAAAGGTTCCATCATTTTGTTCACAAGTATATATTGATGGCTTTGAAATTAAGGGTGATAGTACATGACATGATGATAAAGGCGTGTTAGGAACATCCCATATGGAATTAGTTTGTCCTTGTTGCCTTGGAGGTTTACAATTCGCCTCGCGAAGAAGTAGGCAATATTGTATGGTTGTTGAGTTACGAGATAGTAAATCAAGTGAGCACAACATGCGGGAAGTATCTCACGATTTCCTGTAAGACTCTAAACATTTTCACGTAGAATGACTGCGAGAGGTTTGAGATCATCTCGGAGATCACATGTATAAATTATGTATGGATTTGAGTAATTGGATTGAGGAGTGCATAGAAGTTGAGTTATCACTTGAGGAGAGGGTATGTATGAACAAAATGGACTATTTTCTTCAAGATAGTTAAATAGAGAATCAAGTGACCAATCTTCGGTGAAGGCACATTGTCCATAATTTGGAATTCGGATAATGTGAGAAAATTGCTCAAGAGTCAAACAAACTTTTGGTTTTCGATCCAAAACCATAGCGAGAGAGAAAGATCCTCGTTCCGAACGAGTTCAACTTGACGGAAGAATTTCAAAACAAACCGTGGACAAATTTTCTCGTTGATTCCGAGAAGACCTTCTAGTCCTATGGTGCGGAATGAAGTGTTGATACCTTCTTGAAAGATTATAGGTGAGTCAACAATACATCCTTCATGAAAGTGACGAGTTTCGAGATTGTTGAACCCACGAACATGATTGCCCTGTGTGTTAGGCTCAAGAGATATATTTGAAATGTACATAAAAGTGAGTTGATGATCGAAGTCATACTCATGAGACATCATGAAACCTATAGACATGAAACGAATATTTTACATGAGTATGTTAGAACAAAGTAAAACTTCAAGAGTGAGAACGTTTTTAATTGGTGACATCATAGTTCAATCCTTCTTTTGAATTATTGTTGAAATGATATGATCTCCTAATGTTTTCATTGACTATTATATTTTTATTAATAATGATATTTAACTTACTTTGTTCTAATATCATAGTAGGATTTTCTCTTTTATGGTAAGTTTTATGAAGTGGTTTTTATGTTGCATGAGTATCTGTCACCAGATCCACGGTTCTGCCGGTTCCCTTTTAAAAGGGATCCGGCTAGTTAAAAATCGAGGATCCAGGGATCTGCAGTTTTGACAGAAAAATGGTTTTGACGTAGAATCGATTTTTGCAACTTTTATATTATAAAGTGAAATGTGTTTTAGCCAATGTTAGTTCTTAAGAATGCATTAATTATTTCAAAACATGTCAAGGATTGAAATGTGCGAAAGAGAAAAAAAATACAAGAACACATTATGCGAGAAATAAACGAGATAACTACGACATTAATTATATTTCATTTCAACGCTTAGAGCAATACAAAGGATAGGATAGATGGTACAAATGTAGATCAATAAGACAAAGTACATGTCTCAATGAGAAAACTTGATCATGGGATACACGAGAAAGATGAGTGATATGATGATGAGCACGAGGGGGATGTAAACCATGATGATGGAGATCTTTCTTGGGTTTGATTTCTCAAAGTGAGATGATGAAGAAGATAAAGTTTGAATGTGAGGTATTTTGAAAGTGGAAGATTTGAAAAATAGGGTTTGTTGGTGATAGTAGATGATCGGAGGGGATTTTATGAGGAAGGAGGAATTTTTGAGATTTGTGTTTTGTTTTAATTGTATTTAGAGGATTTGATTTTTAGGAATTAGGTTAAGTCAACAAATATTGATATACCTAGGTTTAGACGGATGATAACACGTATGCACAAAGGTTTTCTAATGAGGCCACGTATATCACATAAATATATAATGGATATTTAAATAAATGAAAAATAAGTATCAACATATAAGTTTACATTTAGTGACATGCAAGCATACTCATACTTAGCTAATGTTACTTAGAGATAAGTTTTTTGAAAATCATACCTCTATTGCAATTTGAGTGTCCCTTTCTTTTGACAAAAAGTATCAATGGACAACTCTGGTTTCTTCGAGATCTAGTTGGTAGTATGTTTAGACACCCTTTTTGAAAAGCTTATCTTATTACCAAGGAATATTGATGGCTTGCTTATTATGAGATTAACTAACAAAATGACAAGAAAGGTTAGTGCATTTTGTAAGACAAAATAAGATGTAGGAAAATTTATGTTGTCATCTAATCAACATCCAACAAGAGTGTTCTTTAAAACATAGTATTTGTTTTTAGAAAGTTTCCTTCTTTGTAGTTTTCTAACATACACGGATCGTATCAAGTTTTAAAGTATGATATACTCTAAGAAACTTGGTAATGAAGCTCTGGTACCAATTGTGGAAAACTAGAAGGGGGGGGGGGGTTTAATAGTTTTACCGATTAAAACTTCGTTTTAAACTATTTAGATCGACTTATGTATATCTATTTAATGTGTGTGTGGGATAATGATAGATAAACATATAAGTAAGTAGTGCAAAGATAAAGAGTAAAGAAACATAAAACCACCACACGAGTATTTATAGTGGTTCGGCTACAAGGATACCTTCATTGCCCTACTCTACTCCCTGAGTACCCCACTCGAGAGTTCGTAAGCACTACACAACACAACATCCTTAATGTGGTGGAGAAGCCTTCACAACGTCGCCTACTCTTTATCCGGTACTAGGCTAGACACCGAGTTCTTCCACGAGGTAGAACCACACCTATCACAACGTCGCCTACACTTTATCCGGTACAAGGCTAGATACCGAGTTCCATTACAAAGGAAGAACTACTACCCAACACTACACCACAACATGACTACCCCAAAGGAGACACACTCCTTATTACAACACTAGAAGGATATCAATATCCTTTAACCCAAACTATCTATCTTGTACATCGATGCACCATATCGAATGTACACCCTTGGACCCTTTTACTAATGCATTCGACATGACCCTTCGACACCTTTCACTAATGCCTTCAACACAACACTTCTATGGAGGGAGAAAAGAACTATCAACAAGATACACTTCAGTGGTATTGATGATGACGGAGCTTAAAAACTCATGACCTTGAGCTTGCACCTCTTAAAGAGGCGGTGATCTAAAACTACATAAAACGATCCTTTAGATTAGAGGTTAGAGATGTTACAATACTAAGAGAGAGTATGTGTAAAAGTGGTAGTGAGCAAGAGAGAAATGACTCACTATTTATAGAAAAAATTGTCAACTGTCCCACGGATCCGTCCCCAGAGGGATCCGACTAGTGCAATCCTTGGAATCCGGATACTGGTTCAGCTAAGTCCGGATTTTGGGTTGCAAACCGGGTTATGGGTTATGATTATGAACCATGGATTATGGGTAATGGATTATAGATACCCAACAAGATGCAATGTACCTAGACATTTGGTTATGGATCTTGGGTCATGAGTCATAGACTTTGGGTCATGGATCATGGATAATACCCAACATGACTTCATGCATGATGTTATGCAATGGGTCATGGGTTATGGATCAAGCTCCATGGGTATGGGTTATGGACTTTCGTTTTTACCCAACAACATTCATTGTACCTAGTTAATGGATCATGGGTTATGGGTCATAGGTCATGGACTTTGCTATTTACCCATTATATTACCTATTACAATATATACAAAGTATATATGTACATTTCCATATTATGTAAATACTAGCTGTTATACATATGCATTTCTATAAGATGTAAACAATATTACTTGTTTGAAAATGTCTTTGGTTTTATATAACGTATTTAGTAAACATGTTTAGATATGGTTTTAATATGTTTAGTATAAGTGTGTTAGTAAACTATTGGCTCAAACCTTTTACGTATTTTATTTGTTTCGTTAAAATGATTTTACGTTTGTTATCGACAAAACATTAGAAGATCGTAAAATATAAATAAGCGTTTTTATTGTTTATTTGTATTAACAGAGGAGAAAATGAGGTGGGAAAATTAAGGTTTTATAAAACTTAACCAACAACATTAATTATGATAAAAACCTAATCCTAAATAGTATCTATAGACTCATAATCTTAAAAGAATGTTCTAAAATATTCTCTTATATTAGTAAAAAATATCTCCTAATTAATTAGGAGATTTATTTTTTATCTTATAAGAAAACCTATATTTAAGAAAGCATATCTTTTATCTTAAATAAAAGATATATTCTTATCAAATAAGAATATCACATTTTTCTTTGCAAGATATACCCTAACCGAAATTCCATAGGGAATTCGGTTAACCATACGCCTCATGGGCTTCTACGGGTTTTGATCCAAGTATATTAGTACAACGTCTAATCACTAGTGGACTTAATTAAGTCTAATAGCTACTAATTAAGTGCAGTTAGTAATTAACCCATTTTATTTCTTCTTTACATTGTAATCCCGGCCTTATATATATTAATCAAAAGTCTCGTGTTATATGTGTACGATCATATCGTCAATATAAGTTTATGTTAATACTTCACACACAAAACTAACAAACTACTACTTATGCAATGTCTTAATCTGACCAAAAGCGTCTAAAAATGCTTCGAGAAACACATCAAAATGATCAAAATATCACAAATCAGTGTTTTATGTGTTTTAAATGCAAAACTATCAAAATCTGATGAAATGAGCAAAGTTTGCAAAAGCTGGCGTTTGATCCCAAGTTTCTAAAAATTGTCAAAAATAGTCCCTGAGTCAAAATTTCAAAAGAAAAATCACCAAAGGTCCTTTTAAATCATAACTTATCAAAATTAGTCCTTTGGTGAAAAATATCAAAAGTTTGAGAAAATTACAAAATTGGTCCCTCAAGTTTCAAATTTGGCAAAATTAGCCCCTGGAAAATTGGAAAATGTCAAGTTTAGTCCTTGCATTATTGAAACTTGTCACTTTTAGTCCTTGGAGCAGCTTTGATGAAATGGCAGCAATGGTCCCTTGATTTTCAGAATTTACACTTTAGGTCCTTATCATTTAAACCCTTTAATACACCTTTTTGGACCTTGAGCTATTTTGGACCCATGTCACAACCATTTTGACCCCTTGCTTATTAATATCAACCCAGTCAACCCATCCAGTCAAACCACCACTTGCCCGCGTTTTTCTTCTTCCCCAACTGCTGCTCATCCATGTCCACCCTCACCTCCACCTCATTATATCAACATCCTTGTCCCCTCCACCTCAACAAGCCTCCAAGAAACATTTATTACTCCTCCCCCCTCCTCACTCAACCCCATCTGTCAAACACCCATTTTGGCGCCAAAATCTATTTCAATGGCCAAGATCAGTTTTAATCAAGGGTTTTGAAATGGTGGGAACTATTAGAAGAGAGAGATAATGAGCTTGAGAGTATAAGGATGCATGGGAAGAATGATAGAGGCTGATGAATTAGTTTAAATTCTAAATTGTATGTGGTTTTATGTTTGTTTTTAATCAAGTCTAAATTGTAATCTTTTGCTTCATATTGTCAAGTTAAGTCATTTAAAGTGTATTAAAACTCTTTCCAAGTATTAAGTCAGTTTATGTTTACATTCCAAGTTTCTAGTTCACTGTGCAATTTTCATTTTCGAATTTCTATGTCAAAGCTTTAGTGGCTTAATTTGTGGATTCAAAGAAGCTTACATCAGCTTATTAAAGCTTTTGGTAAGTTTAAATTTAAGTTTTAAGCAAAGTTGTGTTCTGGTCAATAAAAATCAACTCAATGATCCTTGGGCAATGGAATTGGAAATGGAGTTGATGATGGGTTGATGCAGTTGGAAATGGGTTGATTTGGATTCACTTGGGTTGGTTTTGGATAGGTTAGTGGTTCTCTAGTTCTTGGATTCAAGCCATAGTGGCTAATGGACATTGTGTAAGTTTGTTATCTAGTTCACTAGCACAATCTGTTTCTGTTGTTAAAATTAGTTAAAATCTGTTCAAATAGCTGTATTTAGGATAATCATACTTGGTTTGATCATTATTATCAGTTGGATAAGTGATTTGATCAGTTTTTATTAGTAGTGTAAAAAGGGGTGTTTGGTACTCTGTTTAATGTTGTAGGGGCTTGTTCATTGTTTTAAGTCACGGTAGCTTTAAGTTTACTTAACTCTTATATGCTCATTTGAGTCTTAGGTTGGGTCTGCAACATCACAGAAAGTCAAAATCATCTAAATCTGTCTCTACTGATCCACTGTTGTGGATTTGAATTTGCAAAATCTCACTTTGTGTTCAAATATCATAGACAAAGCTTGCAATAGCTTCATTTACTTTTATAACATCATTTTCAGTTGAGAAATCAAGCTCAAAGTTCATGAAAGTCAAACTTTCAGTTTTACTTCAAAAGTCAAATATGAAAATCAGGTTTTGAGCCAAAATGGAAAGAATTTTCTTGGATTCATTTATGGGTCAAAATCAATGAAACTTATGGTTTTAAAATCTTCAGCTGGTCTACTTTCTTTTTGTCATTTTTACAGATTTTTGTAAATTTTCTTTAAGCTCTTAACAAGCTTGTGAACATGGGCCTAGTTGCCCTGCTCACTGTCTCAGCATTCACTGAGATTTTCTCAGTTTGTGCAGCCCTTGCACAGAGCTTATTAAAGCTCATCTTGGTCTGTTCTTGGGTCTTGACATAGCTAGCCAGGTCCTTGTGAGGTTCCCATGGTTGTTTTCTAGTTTCAAGCTTATTGTGTGGCTTATTTTTAAGCTCTAAGTTGCCCTCAGATTACATTTTAGCTTAATGTCATAATCATCAAATCAGTGTAATCTTGCTTATCAGAGGTTGTATCTTGTTGTAACTTGTTCCATTTTAGCCCTCTTAGCTTATTATAGCTTGTGTATCAGTTGGGTAGCTTTTGGACTACATTTGCTTAATGAAGTGCTTATTTCAATAAGCACTTCCACTGATGCATATTCCTCCATAAAGCCCTTGTTTTTCTATTTTTCCTAGCTTCTAAATATAATTTTAGAGTTTTCCTTAAATTTTCAGATTTTTCTAAGGTGTTTTGCTATTTTTCTTAATTTAAACTAGTTTTAAGTACTAAATAGCATTTAATACAAATAATTAAGAAAAGCTTTAAAAAATATATTTTCAATTTACCCATTATAGATTAAGATAAATATAAATAGCCTAAAAAGTATATATTACATTTCCATAATTTTCTTAGCTTAAATAGTATTTTCTAGCATTTCTTAAGATTAAACAAATTACTTGTTTTAAATGTCTTTAGTTTTAAATTAATAATAAATACATAAAAAGTCTAAAAAATATGTTTTCAGTTTTAAAATAAGTTTTATAAAATTTTAGATTTTTCTAAGTCATAATTTTATTTTTCTAGCTTAAAATATTTCATACGTTTTTTATCGACAAAACTTATTTTTGGTTATTATTTAATAGTTAAAAATATTGTTTATTTGTATTAATAATAATTAGATAAATAGTTGTGGGAAAAATAAGGTTTTTAAAACTTTTTCTAACCAACAAATAATTTTCTTATATAATTAAATTGTAATCCTAAATGTATTTTAGACTCATATCCGTAAAAGAATGTTCTAAAATTTTCCTTCTTTATTCTCACGTTTTATTCCGTGCGTTTACGTAGTTTTAATTTAAGCGTAAGTTTTAGGTTTTAAGCGTTCATCACTTTAAATATAGTATAGCGTTTATTTAATATCTTTATCTTTTTAATTTTCTTAATTTGTATTTAAGAATATCACTTTAATTGCAAGATATACCCTAACCTTTTTGTAGTGTAATTATCTTATCCATAAAATGGGCTCTAGGGTTTTCCGATCACTATCCTTAGTGATCATTCTATCGTCTGATCAAGTGTTTAACACACCATTGAGTCTCCGTGGGACTTAACGACCCGGGAATTCACTGTATTCTCTGATCTTCATTGCATTTGTGCTTAAGCTGTTTTAAGTCTGTTAGACTTGACGGTTTAGCACGGATCATAAGTTTATGTTAATACTTCACACACAAAACTAACAAACTACTACTTATGCAATGTCTTCACTGTTGGTGTTTTATATCTAAAACATATAAAACATTTAAGAGCATGGAAAAGGTTACAGATAAATGGACCCGTATGATGCATATAATTAATAAAAATAATAACAATTATTATACCCTTGTCACGTAATCGTTAGAATCAACGAAGCTTAAAACCGAACTATTATCTCACCCTTGAGACCCACAAAACCCAATGAATAATCAAAGGAGATTGTCTCTACCGATATCCACACTCCATGTCACTATGTATCACCCGAATGCTAGTTCTTTATTCCTCACGATCTTGCTTCGCCGAGTTCCCAGATATTCAGGGGAGGTTTGATGCTGATATAGGTGATGATGCTGGTTTTGAAACAGGTTTTGATGTAGAGGATATTAGTACTGCTAATGTTCAAAGAATTAGTACTGCCAGTACAACTATTAGTACTGCTAGTCCAAGGGATAAGGGGATAAGGTGCATCAGAAGGGGTGCAACTAAATACAAAATAAAAATCATTGTGACAAAATCTGATTAACCCAGGAAGATAAAGAAGAGGGTTCAAGTTCAGATATATCTTGATACAGAATTGGCTCAGAAGATACATGAGCAAGAACAAGAAAGATAGTTGGAGGAACAAAAAATTGCACAGATTTTCTATGCCAAATAATTGATTCATCAAGTCAAATTCTCTTTAAGAAAAATGTTCTGCATATTAACACTATACACATTGTTCTTTCTAGGAACTTTAAGTAATACCTGAATTTCATCAGGCAACTTAAAGTTGGGAGACAGAACAAAGCATTCAGTATCAGTAAAAAAAACTTTGTTCTTTTTATCACACATCTGTGAGACACTAAAGAGATTAAACTTCAATTCTTGTACAAAGTTCACATCCTCAAAATCAAGTTTACCAGTTTTTATAGTCCCTTTACCAGTAATCTTACCACCTCTAGCTTCTCCCCTAAAGGTAACATATCCTCCATCAAAAGCAATGAAATCTGAGAGATAGGACATGTTCCTTGTCATGTGCCTAGAGCATCCACTGTCAACATAGCCCTGATCATCATTTGGTGGATGTTCCTGCACATACTGACTTGGATCTGTCTCGTGCATTAATGCCGGTTTTACTGACCAGGTTTTACATTTATAGTAACTCGTCTACCTATGGCCTACCTAATGCACTAACGGACAATGTACCCGGTCGCATGTAGTGAGGGAATGGTAAGACCGAGGTCGTCCCAAGAACGGTTGATTCCTAGCTGTTTAATTAATTAAAATTTTCAAATAAAATAAGTTTTAATGATATGATTGATAATATTTAAGGTGTCATGTGATCAATTGGGCTGGTTCTCTGGTAGACAAGCTAATGGGAACGATAGTGATGCAATTGTTAAACCGAGTTCATCCACTAGTGGCAAAAGTCGATAGACTCCTGTGGTCAATTCGTCTACCTTATGGTTCTTAGAATCCTCACCAAGATGAACAGGTCACCCAGGATCATTCGGCAATCTAATAGCACTCATTAAGAGCCGGCGTTTACTATCGCAATACATGGGTTCTAAAAGTCACTAGATTCCTGTTTCAAGTGGGGTTAAGGTCGCTAGGACAGCATTTGGTCAGTTCGTCCTAACCTATCAGTAAAGGGTCCCACTGGAGAAGTCAGGTGTCCCGTCATAAATCCAGTTGTTCCTGGTCCCCTAAGCCAAGTCATTAAGTGCCGCTATGATAAGGATTTAAAAGGTACACTTTTGAGGGGTCATTTAAGCGTTTAATCGACCACTTTTATATCCGTTACGGCTTAATTTCGATCCTTTTCACATTTTAGGTCTCTTGAAGGCAAATTGCTGGAATGACACTTATTCGGACGAAAAGGCGTGAATATATGACGAAAATGGCCAAGTCAAGATCAAGTGTTAGGTCACCATATTAGTAACACAAGCATCAATAGAAGAAATAGATAAGAGAGGATCGGTTGAACCCTTAGCCAAACACACGAATATTATGAGAGAAAGGTTTAAGCATAGAGTGAATGAGAAAAGAGAACAACCAACCTTCACATGAAGGTTTACAATAGTATTTATAGGAGGGAAGCTAGGGCAACACTCCTAGTTCCTTCCTTTCTCCTATGGGCTTGGGCCTAAGCTCATGGGCCTTCTACATAAGCTTAAGGCTAAAAACAAACATAAAGGCCATAATTAAACTAACTATTACATATGAGTAACTAACACTTGAATAAAGGTTTAGGAGTGATTCCAACAATCTCCCCCTCAAGTGTTGGTGAATCTGCACGATCATTCCGCTCCAGAGCTTCCATAAGAAGTAAACATTAAAACGGTTAGTAATAAGCGGATTTCGGCACTTACAAGTTTGAACTTCGAGAGTGTTGACAGCATAGTGTGAAAACACAACTCTAATTCTTACAAACGCCGTTCCTGAATCGGAGTCCCATAAGTGAGATAACACGATGTACCGAAGTACACCTACGATTCAGATGAGTTGCTGAGGTACACCGAAGCATCACTTCACAACTGTAGACCGTTTGAGACCACTAAGCGCAATCCACGGGGAGTTGCCGAAGCGACCTGCTGTCAGGGCTGTTTGATGTTGACCCTGGCAGGAGTTTCCATTCAATCTCTGAGGATCACAAATGTGAACCTCTCATAAATGTTCTCGACAGTTAGCTAAGATTTGTGAAGGACTCGATATTGTACCACTGAAATTCTTATTTTTGAATATCAAGTGATGAAATGTCAAGTGTACCTAAGAGATCTTTTGATGAATCTCGTGGCTCTAGACTCAATAGTGCATTTTGGTTTTCTGAGCGGAGACTAGGGAGAGGGTCTCCTTCTTCAATACCAGCAATCTCTAATAGAAAGCCGATAGTTTGCGTAGGGTTCCCTGTGAGAATGAAACAAGCTTCTGTTGAGAGAAACTTGAGTGGTTGAGAAGGTTTAGTGCATGCGTCACTGGGTCCATGACGACTTTTAATCTTCAATACCGGTGTCATCTAGTGACAACCAGTAGCATATGGATTGAACCCGGTGTCTGCCCTAAGTTGAATAATCTGGAGGGCTATTTCTTTTCACCCTTTTCTTTGCATTTCTTTTTAATTCTTCAACTCCTTCTTTCTCCGATTCTCATTTTCTCCTTTTTATAATCATACCTAAGGACTTCTAAATGCTAACTATTTGTGGTGTCCTTGGGTAGATCCCTCCGGCTCTGGCGGATCATAGGACGGTTATTCCTAACCTTAGTCACCTTATAACTCCATGACTAACCTATGTTGCCATAAAACCATTTACTTGAAAAATCTCGCACAGTGTTTATGAATAAAAACATTTTTGAACCACTGTTGAGATGAGATTTTGCATAAATACTCCCCTCCACATGTGCTTAAGAGATTTAACGGTTAAATGCAGTGAGGAAAAGCTGCACATTTTGAATTGATCAACTCAAGATAGACATTCCCGCGAGACGATTCGTGGCATAGTTAAGAGTTGCATTGTGACTTTTAGGTGACAACTAGCTCTAATAACTACCTTGAAGGTGTAGACAATCCTCGGAAGGTTGTCAAACCCGTCAAAGTTCATGTCTACCAAGAGTTTCTCGAATGGTACATTCTACCTGGACAAGTCCTTTCGAGACACGTTTACATCACTAGCGAACTAGCTTGAAATTATTGCCCATCAGGACAAGTCTTTTCGAGTTTCTAGCGAGTTAAGAGCTCGTCAATTCATGGGTTAAAGTCTTTTTACACGAGAGTTAATATAGCAAAACACAACATATTTCTTATCACGTATTTTTGTCCCCCTCAAAAATGGCATATAAAATGTTATTTTTGAAAAGTTGAGAATAAACGTATTTTCCCTCCTTTTATAAGGATTGTGGCGGCGTACCACAGGGTCCTTTATTTACAAGAACGGGTTGTACACTGTAATTTGTGCACAAGCCATTGGAGATAATCAAACAAACAAAATCACAGTCAAGAGAGTACCCAATGATTACAAACGATCGACTACTTCGGGGCGTTGGAAAGTCAGAATCGGAAAGTTTGGTCATCTTTCACATAGCTCTCCAACGTTGCATCGATCCGATGAATTAAACATTCATCAATCCTAGTGATTAATCAACGAACATCCTTGCCATCCTTTGAATTCCATCTCTTATTCTGAATTATACCCAACTCAATGTCCTTCAATCGATATGACAATCCATATCGAACCATCTCCATGGTGGCGTCTTAGAACTTAGTGAATTTCATCGAAAGCCATGAAGCAAGTATGATGATATTCACTTTGGTAGACAAACCCAAACTTGTGTTTATGAACGATTTTGTACTGAGGTTCTTGATTGATTTCGATGAAGTATAGAATTTAGGTAAGATTCGACCCCAAGGTGAAGAACTTCAATACGCTCTTTGATTTGAAGCATATGAAAACAAGGAGTCTTGAGTAATGTACTTGATTTAAATTTCAGGTTGAGGTTCGGTTAGGGCTCAGGTATGTCGTGATCCTCACCACCAGTGTATGTAAAGTGATCAACGGTTTTCTCTATTGGTGGTATGGTTTCTGAATCCCTTGGTTGATCAGATGATGGTGGCTGTTGTAACACCCCCAAAATACCGCAGCGGAAGATTGTGTCATTGGGGCTACTTCATAATACAAAGTACAAGGTATAGAAAACGACCTCTAAATGAGACGTTTTGAAAAGTTACCATTCGATTAATGAGAACAGAGTTACAACATAAGTTGAGTACAATACATAAGTGTTTTAAAACATATCGAATGGTAATAATAAAAGCATAAGTCTTCAAAATATGGCAAGCGATTCTATGCTCCATGCAACAGCTATCATCTTATAGACCTGAGATAAACATGTTAAAAAGTGTCAACACAATGGTTGGTGAGTTCATAGAGTTTGTTTTGAATAAGTTGAAAAGCCTTTAAAGAATGTTTACACAGCAAAGGCATTGTAAATCCACTCCAGTTGCAAGCTCAGCCCATACAAAACTTGCAACCTGTGTGTTTACAACCCACTGCTAAAAATAGTATTTTAATCATGTATGTAGGTATCATAGTAGTAAGAACTATAAATGTCACCGCAAGGGTCTTCCAACAACTTAATTTGGGATGTATCTAATTTAATAGCCTTCCAACAACTTAATTTGGAGCTACTAAATTAATGGTCTTCCAACAACTTAATTTGGAGCCACTTGTGTATGTATCTAATTTAATAGCCTTCCAACAACTTAATTTGGAGCCACTAAATTAATGGTCATCCAACAACTTAATTTGGAGCCACTGAATTGAATAATGCAAATAAGTATAATGCATTCTAGAATAACGCAAATAAGTATATCATAATCATGTATAGTGCAATCAAGTATAATGCAATCATTTATAATGAAATCAAGTATAATGTTTTGAGTATTTATACAAGAAAAAAAAGAAGTAGTTAAGCATGTATCTCCCCAAAAGTTTCAAACGAGTATAAAAACGGGGCTAAGAACTCACCTTAAAAATTATATCACAAGCATTATCGGAGTGATGGATAAGCTGGAAGTCTCTACGTATAACCTAGAATATGAGGTCAACTCTTAGGTTCGGAATAATGCCTAAGAAAACATGAATGATCCTATATATGCCATTATATTGATCATGACGTAGTATTTGTATGTTTGTTTATAGAAATGGTTTTAGTTTGTATATTTCGTACTACCGTTCGGGCCATCATAATTGAGAGGTCATGCGATGCGTTCGAGGAGCTAGGACACTTTAAATCGTAAATCCGGCAACTCGTCGATCCGTTTACCCAAATGAACCCCTCACATGAAGTTCCCTAGTGTTGTAGTGCTCAATACGTAAAACATGTATTTTGATTATTTGATTATATGCTAAATTAAGAGTTTATAAATACAATAAATAAACTAACAAAGTTTATAAGTATTTTAATAAGTTTGAGTTTTATATATACTTACCTTAAAATAGAATGCTTGAGTATTATGGAAAAAATAAAATATTACGAGAGCTTCGACGTAGAATTTGCATCTTGAAAACCCACGGCTAATAGAAGATTATAACAACGCCTTCTTGAGAACCCGAAGAAGAAAATAAGATTATAACGCGTCTTTTGGAGACTTGAAGATATTTGAAGATTATAACGACTCTTTCTTGAAAACTTCCAAGAACGAAGATCAAACGCTAGTTTTTCTTCAAGAACACATGAATGTTCTTGCAAGATTTATAAGAATTGCCTTAGGTTTAGGACTTTAGATGTTAAGAAGGTGTGGTGCAAGAATAAATGAGGGTTTAAGCTTGGTATTTATAGGCTAGAGATTTTAGTTAACTATATATTGGGTTAAAAACTAACTATGGTTAATTTTACACATGTAAATGATCTAAAGGAAGCATGCTTAGGATTTTGACACCAAGGTGATGACTCCCCCCCTAAATTTCGTTCATGATAAGATAGGATGACTTTGGTGGATAGTTTTGGTATTATCTTGGTTACGGAGTGAGTTTTGGTTCCGTTAAATGCTAATCGAAGCCATAAAATGTAAAACCGGGTATCGTAAAAATATGAAACTTGCAGGAATGATGAAACTCATCATTATACTCCATCTAAAAATATAAAATGGGTGATAAGTCTTATTGGGTGCAAAAACGCTGCTTAAAGATGGAAATACGGGTCAAAAGCAGCGTAATTCGCAGTTTATCAGAAAATAACGAAATTTCCGGGAAACGACCGTGAATTTATTTAGAGTAGACTAAAATTAGTCTAAAAGTGATATGAGATTTCAAACTTTGGTTTTCTTAGATGCGCGGGATAACTTAACTGTTATTCGTGAAGTTTAAAAATTACGCGATTTAATAAAAAGGTAGAACGTACAAGGTTAATTTCTTTATGGTCAAAGGAGGAGGGAAATATATTTGACTTTTCCAAAAATATAAAAGTTTACAAACATTTTAGAAAATACCGTGCAGGAATCGTTAAGTCTGGATGTAAGTAGAATTGTTTAAAACGTAAGTTTAGTTTTGTTCTGCGCTGGGCTTATTTGGTAACATAAAAATAATAAATCTTAAAAATTCTCAAATTAATCATGAGTGATCTAAAAATTTATCTGATGCGAGGAAAATTGTCAGAGTTGATTTTCGTTATGCGCGTGATGTTTAAACGGTGGACCGTCTAAAACGAAACTTTAAAACGATGTTTTCTTAATAACTTTTGGGAAAATGATCTAACGATGGTCGAATTCTCAGGTCATTACTAAAATAGTTTATCCTACGAGAATATGAAATAAAAATTTTCTGAATGAATAGTGAAAGTGAATAGTGAAAGTGAATAGTAAATTCTCGAAAATGCGAATTGTTACAGAGTACCGCTCCATAAAAGAAATTTCGTCCCGAAATTTAATGCATCTAGGTTTCTAATTTACCAAGGTATGAATAAAGCTAAATTGCGTACTAGAATAGAAAAATGCGGTAGGATAAGGCACGTACTTGTTTATGCATTGTGGGCTTCCTTAGTACCTAAATAGTATGCTCGACCCCGAGGTGGACTAACATTGGCTCCATGGTTTGGGTTATTTCCTTCCTGCATTACGGCTAGAGTGGGTTATCGGCACTTGTCTATGTGCCCCATTCAACTAGGACAATTAATTGAAGTGGTTTGGTACATTACACTCAAAGCATGTCCTTTGGTTGTTCCTCCTATCGGCCGCATTTGCCTGCCTTAAAACTGATTTACACTGATTTGTATAATGGCCATATCGATTGCAATTATTACATAAAGGGCAGGGCTCAGACACCCGATGATGATAAGAACATTTTGAACATTTAGGCAATGGGCCCTCATAACGCGTCTCGACTAGAACAGTTGCGATTACGCCAAATCCTCTTGCCCTCTTGTTATCAACCATTGTACCCATTTGATCGACTGATTCACCCGCTCCCTTTCTTTTATCATTACTCTTCAAAGCTCCATTCCTAACCATCTCATCTGTTAAGGTCCCTGCTCTTAGTATCGCACTTTGAATTGTAGAAGGCTCGGTTTTTTTTATTGTCCCACGAATCTGGGAACAAGACACATAGATGTACCTTTCAATCCTCTTGGATAGGGGGTAACGGATGAGGAACTAGTTTGGCTAATTCATGAAACCGATCCGTGTAGGTGCATGACCAGACCCCTACCATAGAGTGATGATAAAGTTCATCTTCTAGCTTTTGCATCTCATTATCCGGACAGTACTCCTCTTCGGCAGTGCTTTAAAGTTGTCCCATGTCATGCCTACACTGTCTCTTCCCCTAGCTTGAATCTGCGTGTTCCACCATGTCAATGCCTTTCGACATCAACACGAGGCATACTTCACCCTTTGGTGGATTGCAGCGATTCTCTGATTTCGATCACTGACTCCATCTTCTCGACCCATCGTGTATATGCCAATGCACCTCCTTTACCATCAAATTCAATTGGCTTGTAAATTCCTTATATGTACATCCAGTCCTATTGTTGTTGTTATTACCATTTCCTCCTACATTATTGGTGGTGTCATTTATGCTTCCGTTGTTTCCCGAATTATTGATGTGATTGCCAACTTGGGTGACTATAGTGGGAAGTAGGTTTTGTAGTTGTTGGGCAATAATGGCGGAGAAATCAGGATTTCCACCATCGTTACTATGGTTACTAGTGTCGTGACCATCTCCTCTACCTTCACGTCCACCAGTTCTTCCACCCCTTGGTGCTGCACCACCTCGGTTAGTGCTACGAGTTACTCTCTTTGGTCCCATGAATTCTACAAGGAAGGACATTTGTCAATGTCAGATATGAGGTAAGTTCCTGGACTACTTAGTCTTAAATCATTCCTAATTTGAGTCAATGCTGATTAATGCAAGCATGATCAGATATGTCCACGTGGGTCGTGATGCATTTATAATTATGTTGGCCACCATAATTATAATTGCCTCCTTTCACACGTGTACATATTACCACACACGCATATCTCAGCGATAGACATTCCTTAAATGAATGGACATTCTACCGCTTGATCTTAAATGATGGAGGAGTGGTGTAGTGTGGGTATCTAGTGAGTGTTACACTCGGTACATACAGAAATTTCCCTTAGGTGGTAAAATCACGAAAAGATTAGTCTCTAACAGTTCTCAGAAGTATCTACAGGAGAACTCCCATCCTTGGGCAAATCATCAAATATCTCTGACTAAATAATAAACTTTATTTAACTTAATCTCGTGTCTCATCAAACAAGAACTGTCACAAGATCAAGTTAAATAACCACTTATTACCAAGCTCCATATTTTTGAAGCCTTGACTAAATTCTGGGATTTCTCCATCAGCACAAAAACATATAATCCAATAGTGTAGATCTAACAAACAACTAACAAGAAGCATATGCGCACGAAGTGTGTGTAAGGCAATTAAAGAGGAGAGTCTTAATGTATAAAGTAGTTATAGTCTAGGTACTAAATGCAACCTAGTTCTCTATAACCAAGTCTCTGATACCAATATGTAACACCCCCAAAATACAGCGCGAGGAAGATTGTGTCATTGGGGCTACTTCATAATACAAAGTACAAGGTATAGAAAACGACCTCTAAATGAGACGTTTTGAAAAGTTACCATTCGATTAATGAGAACAGAGTTACAACATAAGTTGAGTACAATACATAAGTGTTTTAAAACATATCGAATGGTAATAATAAAAGCATAAGTCTTCAAAATATGGCAAGCGATTCTATGCTCCATGCAACTGACTATCATCTTATAGACCTGAGATAAACATGTTAAAAAGTGTCAACACAATGGTTGGTGAGTTCATAGAGTTTGTTTTGAATAAGTTGAAAAGCCTTTAAAGAATGTTTACACAGCAAAGGCATTGTAAATCCACTCATTGCAAGCTCGCCACATACAAAACTTGCAACTGTGTGTTTACAACCACTGCTAAAAATAGTATTTTAATCATGTATGTAGGTATCATAGTAGTAAGAACTATAAATGTCACCGCAAGGGTCTTCCAACAACTTAATTTGGGATGTATCTAATTTAATAGCCTTCCAACAACTTAATTTGGAGCTACTAAATTAATGGTCTTCCAACAACTTAATTTGGAGCCACTTGTGTATGTATCTAATTTAATAGCCTTCCAACAACTTAATTTGGAGCCACTAAATTAATGGTCATCCAACAACTTAATTTGGAGCCACTGAATTGAATAATGCAAATAAGTATAATGCATTCTAGAATAAGCATAAATAAGTATATCATAATCATGTATAGTGCAATCAAGTATAATGCAATCATTTATAATGAAATCAAGTATAATGTTTTGAGTATTTATACAAGAAAAAGGAAGTAGTTAAGCATGTATCTCCCCCAAAAGTTTCAAACGAGTATAAAAATGGGGCTAAGAACTCACCTTAAAAATTATATCTAGCGATAACGACGAGGTGATGGATAAGCACGGAAGTCTCTACGTATAACCTAGAATATGAGGTCAACTCTTAGGTTCGGAATAATGCCTAAGAAAACATGAATGATCCTATATATGCCATTATATTGATCATGACGTAGTATTTGTATGTTTGTTTATAGAAATGGTTTTAGTTTGTATATTTCGTACTACCGTTCGAGCCATCATAATTCAGGTCATGCGATAAGCGTTCGAGGAGCTAGGACACTTTAAATCGTAAATCCAGCAACTCGTCGATCCGTTTACCCAAATGAACCCCTCACATGAAGTTCCCTAGTGTTGTAGTGCTCAATACGTAAAACATGTATTTTGATTATTTGATTATATGCTAAATTAAGAGTTTATAAATACAATAAATAAACTAACAAAGTTTATAAGTATTTTAATAAGTTTGAGTTTTATATATACTTACCTTAAAATAGAATGCTTGAGTATTATGGAAAAAAATAAAATATTAGCGACTTCGGCGTAGAATTTGCAGTCTTGAAACCACGGCTAATAGAAGATTATAACAACGCCTTCTTGAGAACCCGAAGAAGAACAGAAGATTATAACGACGTCCTTTTGGAGACTTGAAGATATTTGAAGATTATAACGACTCTTTCTTGAAAACTTCCAAGAACGAAGATCAAACGCTAGTTTTTCTTCAAGAACACATGAATGTTCTTGCAAGATTTATAAGAATTGCCTTAGGTTTAGGACTTTAGATGTTAAGAAGGTGTGGTGCAAGAATAAATGAGGGTTTAAGCTTGGTATTTATAGGCTAGAGATTTTAGTTAACTATATATTGGGTTAAAAACTAACTATGGTTAATTTTACACATGTAAATGATCTAAAGGAAGCATGCTTAGGATTTTGACACCAAGGTGATGACTCCCCCCCTAAATTTCGTTCATGATAAGATAGGATGACTTTGGTGGATAGTTTTGGTATTATCTTGGTTACGGAATGAGTTTTGGTTTCGTTAAATGCTAATCGAAGCCATAAAATGTAAAACGGGTGTCGTAAAAATATGAAACTTGCAGGAATGATGAAACTCATCATTATACTCCATCTAAAAATATAAAATGGGTGATAAGTCTTATTGGGTGCCAAAACGCTGCTTAAAGCTGGAAATACGGGTCAAAAGCAGCGTAATTCGCAGTTTATCAGAAAATAACGAAATTTCGAGGAAGCGACCGTGAATTTATTTAGAGTAGACTAAAATTAGTCTAAAAGTGATATGAGATTTCAAACTTTGGTTTTCTTACGTGCAGGGATAACTTAACGATTATTCGTGAAGTTTAAAAATTACGCGATTTAATAAAAGGTAGAGCGTACAAGGTTAATTTCTTTATGGTCAAAGGAGGAGGAAATATATTTGACTTTTCAAAATATATAAAGTTTACAAACATTTTAGAAAATACCGTGCGGAATCGTTAAGTCGGATGTAAGTAGAATTGTTTAAAACGTAAGTTTAGTTTTGTTCTGCGTTGGGCTTATTTGGTAACATAAAAATAATAAATCTTAAAAATTCTCAAATTAATCATGAGTGATCTAAAAATTTATCCGATGCGAGGAAAATTGTCAGAGTTGATTTTCGTTATGCGCGTGATGTTTAAACGGTGGACCGTCTAAAACGAAACTTTAAAACGATGTTTTCTTAATAACTTTTGGGAAAATGATCTAACGATGGTCGAATTCTCAGGTCATTACTAAAATAGTTTATCCTACGAGAATATGAAATAAAAATTTTACGAATGAATAGTGAAAGTGAATAGTAAAAATGAATAGTAAATTCTCAAAAATGCGAATTGTTACAGTACCCACCCCATAAAAGAAATTTCGTCCCGAAATTTAATGCATCTAGGTTTCTAATTTACCAAGGTATGAATAAAGCTAAATTGCGTACTAGAATAGAAAAATGCGGTAGGATAAGGCACGTACTTGTTTATGCATTGTGGGCTTCCTTAGTACCTAAATAGTATGCTCGACCCCGAGGTGGACTAACATTGGCTCCATGGTTTGGGTTATTTCCTTCTAGCATTACGGCTAGAGTCGGGTTATCCAGCACTTGTCTATGTGCCCCATTCAACTTAGGACAATTAATTCGGAAGTGGTTTGGGCTGTTACACTCAAAGCATGTCCTTTGGTTGTTCCTCCTATCGGCCGCATTTGCCTGCCTTAAAACTGATTTACACTGATTTGTATAATGGCCATATCGATTGCAATTATTACATAAAGGGCAGGGCTCAGACACCCGATGATGATAAGAACATTTTGAACATTTAGGCAATGGGCCCTCATAACGTCTCTGACTAGAAACAGTTGCCGCAAATCCTCTTGCCCTCTTGTTATCAACCATTGTACCCATTTGATCGACTGATTCACCCGCTCCCTTTCTTTTATCATTACTCTTCAAAGCTCCATTCCTAACCATCTCATCTGTTAAGGTCCCTGCTCTTAGTATCGCACTTTGAATTGTAGAAGGCTCGGTTGTTTTTATTGTCCCACGAATCTCGGGAACAAGACCATAGATGTACCTTTCAATCCTCTTGGATTGGGGGTAACCGGATGAGGAACTAGTTTGGCTAATTCATGAAACCGATCCGTGTAGGCTGCATGACCAGCCCCTACCATAGAGTGATGATAAAGTTCATCTTCTAGCTTTTGCATCTCATTATCCGGGCAATACTCCTCTTTCAGCAGTGCTTTAAAGTTGTCCCATGTCATGCCTCAGGTTGCTTCTCTTCCCCTAGCTTGAATCTGCGTGTTCCACCATGTCAATGCCTTTCCTGACATCAAGCACGAGGCATACTTCACCCTTTGGTGGATTGCACAGTTACTGATGTCGATCACTGACTCCATCTTCTCGACCCATCGTGTATATGCCAATGCACCTCCTTTACCATCAAATTCAATTGGCTTACACGTTGTAAATTCCTTATATGTACATCCAGTCCTATTGTTGTTGTTATTACCATTTCCTCCTACATTATTGGTGGTGTCATTTATGCTTCCGTTGTTTCCCGAATTATTGATGTGATTGCCAACTTGGGTGACTATAGTGGGAAGTAGGTTTTGTAGTTGTTGGGCAATAATGGCGGAGAAATCAGGATTTCCACCATCGTTACTATGGTTACTAGTGTCGTGACCATCTCCTCTACCTTCACGTCCACCAGTTCTTCCACCCCTTGGTGCTGCACCACCTCGGTTAGTGCTACGAGTTACTCTCTTTGGTCCCATGAATTCTACAAGGAAGGACATTTGTCAATGTCAGATATGAGGTAAGTTCCTGGACTACTTAGTCTTAAATCATTCCTAATTTGAGTCAATGCTGATTAATGCAAGCATGATCAGATATGTCCACGTGGGTCGTGATGCATTTATAATTATGTTGGCCACCATAATTATAATTGCCTCCTTTCACACGTGTACATATTACCACACACGCATATCTCAGCGATAGACATTCCTTAAATGAATGGACATTCTACCGCTTGATCTTAAATGATGGAGGAGTGGTGTAGTGTGGGTATCTAGTGAGTGTTACACTCAGTACATAGAAATTTCCCTTAGGTGGTAAAATCACGAAAAGATTAGTCTCTAACAGTTCTCAGAAGTATCTACAGGAGAACTCCCATCCTTGGGCAAATCATCAAATATCTACAGCTAAATAATAAACTTTATTTAACTTAATCTCGTGTCTCATCAAACAAGAACTGTCACAAGATCAAGTTAAATAACCACTTATTACCAAGCTCCATATTTTTGAAGCCTTGACTAAATTCTGGGATTTCTCCATCAGCACAAAAACATATAATCCAATAGTGTAGATCTAACAAACAACTAACAAGAAGCATATGCGCACGAAGTGTGTGTAAGGCAATTAAAGAGGAGAGTCTTAATGTATAAAGTAGTTATAGTCTAGGTACTAAATGCAACCTAGTTCTCTATAACCAAGTCTCTGATACCAATCTGTAACACCCCCAAAATACCGCAGCGGAAGATTGTGTCATTGGGGCGCTACTTCATAATACAAAGTACAAGGTATAGAAAACGACCTCTAAATGAGACGTTTTGAAAAGTTACCATTCGATTAATGAGAACAGAGTTACAACATAAGTTGAGTACAATACATAAGTGTTTTTAAAACATATCGAATGGTAATAATAAAAGCATAAGTCTTCAAAATATGGCAAGCGATTCTATGCTCCATGCAACAGCTATCATCTTATAGACCTGAGATAAACATGTTAAAAAGTGTCAACACAATGGTTGGTGAGTTCATAGAGTTTGTTTTGAATAAGTTGAAAAGCCTTTAAAGAATGTTTACACAGCAAAGGCATTGTAAATCCACTCAGTTGCAAGCTCCGCCCATACAAAACTTGCAACCTGTGTGTTTACAACCCACTGCTAAAAATAGTATTTTAATCATGTATGTAGGTATCATAGTAGTAAGAACTATAAATGTCACCGCAAGGGTCTTCCAACAACTTAATTTGGGATGTATCTAATTTAATAGCCTTCCAACAACTTAATTTGGAGCTACTAAATTAATGGTCTTCCAACAACTTAATTTGGAGCCACTTGTGTATGTATCTAATTTAATAGCCTTCCAACAACTTAATTTGGAGCTACTAAATTAATGGTCTTCCAACAACTTAATTTGGAGCCACTGAATTGAATAATGCAAATAAGTATAATGCATTCTAGAATAACGCAAATAAGTATATCATAATCATGTATAGTGCAATCAAGTATAATGCAATCATTTATAATGAAATCAAGTATAATGTTTTGAGTATTTATACAAGAAAAAGGAAGTAGTTAAGCATGTATCTCCCCCAAAAGTTTCAAACGAGTATAAAAATGGGGCTAAGAACTCACCTTAAAAATTATATCACACGTATAACTGAGTGATGGATAAGCTGGAAGTCTCTACATTATAACCTAGAATATGAGGTCAACTCTTAGGTTCGGAATAATGCCTAAGAAAACATGAATGATCCTATATATGCCATTATATTGATCATGACGTAGTATTTGTATGTTTGTTTATAGAAATGGTTTTAGTTTGTATATTTCGTACTACCGTTCGGGCCATCATAATTCAGAGGTCATGCAGTAAACGTTCGAGGAGCTAGGACACTTTAAATCGTAAATCCAGCAACTCGTCGATCCGTTTACCCAAATGAACCCCTCACATGAAGTTCCCTAGTGTTGTAGTGCTCAATACGTAAAACATGTATTTTGATTATTTGATTATATGCTAAATTAAGAGTTTATAAATACAATAAATAAACTAACAAAGTTTATAAGTATTTTAATAAGTTTGAGTTTTATATATACTTACCTTAAAATAGAATGCTTGAGTATTATGGAAAAATAAAATATTAACGGAGCTTCGACGTAGAATTTGCAGTCTTCGAAAACCCACGGCTAATAGAAGATTATAACAACGCCTTCTTGAGAACCTGAAGAAGAAAAGAAGATTATAACGACGTCTTTTTGGAGACTTGAAGATATTTGAAGATTATAACGACTCTTTCTTGAAAACTTCCAAGAACGAAGATCAAACGCTAGTTTTTCTTCAAGAACACATGAATGTTCTTGCAAGATTTATAAGAATTGCCTTAGGTTTAGGACTTTAGATGTTAAGAAGGTGTGGTGCAAGAATAAATGAGGGTTTAAGCTTGGTATTTATAGGCTAGAGATTTTAGTTAACTATATATTGGGTTAAAAACTAACTATGGTTAATTTTACACATGTAAATGATCTAAAGGAAGCATGCTTAGGATTTTGACACCAAGGTGATGACTCCCCCCCTAAATTTCGTTCATGATAAGATAGGATGACTTTGGTGGATAGTTTTGGTATTATCTTGGTTACGGAGTGAGTTTTGGTTCCGTTAAATGCTAATCGAAGCCATAAAATGTAAAACCGGGTATCGTAAAATATGAAACTTAGGGAATGATGAAACTCATCATTATACTCCATCTAAAAATATAAAATGGGTGATAAGTCTTATTGGGTGCAAAAACGCTGCTTAAAACTGGAAATACGGGTCAAAAACGCGTAATTCGCAGTTTATCAGAAAATAACGAAATTTCAGGGAAACGACCGTGAATTTATTTAGAGTAGACTAAAATTAGTCTAAAAGTGATATGAGATGTCAAACTTTGGTTTTCTTCGTACGCGGGATAACTTAACAGTTATTCGTGAAGTTTAAAAATTACGCGATTTAATAAAAAGGTAGAACGTACAAGGTTAATTTCTTTATAGTCAAAGGAGGAGGGAAATATATTTGACTTTTCCAAAAATATAAAAGTTTACAAACATTTTAGAAAATACCGTGCGAGGAATCGTTAAAGTCGGATGTAAGTAGAATTGTTTAAAGCGTAAGTTTAGTTTTGTTCTTATTTGGGCTTATTTGGTAACATAAAAATAATAAATCTTAAAAATTCTCAAATTAATCATGAGTGATCTAAAAATTTATCTGATGCGAGGAAAATTGTCAGAGTTGATTTTCGTTATGCGCGTGATGTTTAAACGGTGGACCGTCTAAAACGAAACTTTAAAACGATGTTTTCTTAATAACTTTTGGGAAAATGATCTAACGATGGTCGAATTCTCAGGTCATTACTAAAATAGTTTATCCTACGAGAATATGAAATAAAAATTTTACGAATGAATAGTGAAAGTGAATAGTAAAAATGAATAGTAAATTCTCAAAAATGCGAATTGTTACAGCTGTGTAGCTTGTTGTGTAGTGGTGATAACCTGCTTAACCATTTGTCGAATCATTGGATGGAGTTGCCTTCTTAACAGATTTTGTTGTTGACATAGGTGTTTCTTATGTTGATGGAGGTGATGATTGAGATGATGATTTGGGTTTGGTGGAAGTGTCAAGAGGTGTTATAGAAGACTGTTGAGGTTTGTGTATAGGATTGTCAACTATGTAGTTGTCTGATTCCTTCTTTAACTTTTCTTCCTCGGCTCTAGCACTTCTTTTGCCTCTTTTCGAATCATTTCCTCTTCAGCCACCAAATTATCATCAATGAATCTTTCATCCTTATCATGATCGTAATCTCCTTCGTCATATATTTCCACATCTTCACCATGATTTTCTTCTTGCGGTTGTATAAGTTGTTGTTGTGGTTGCTTCATTTCAACAGTTGTAGAGACGGTGACACCCGATCCTTACGGGTTGATTAACTGGATCAGATGGGGTAAGAAATGTTTACAATGGATCTTCCATAAGTGGAGGACTACTTTGCTTGACCCTCTGCCCCACGGGTTGATTAAGGAAAGGTTGAAGCATGGAATTCCATCCATTTCTGCTTTAATGTCTTTCGAAATTGTATTACCTCATCTATTGAATCATACTCATCATCGGGATGACTTTGTGAACATGAATTTGAATGGATGTAGAAGAAGGATGTCCACAGCAAATCTGCAAGATGATTATGAGCATATGAAGTAGTTGAAGATGACACGGAGATAGTTCTTGCCAATTGTTTTGTCGTATCCAGCTTGGAATGTGTTTTCCATCGAGAGCTCAGCTGGGGCATTGATGTTTGCTTGATTTGCAGCCATTTCATGATCTAAAAGTCATTAGACAAAGAGACAGACATATGGAAACACAATGTGTTTGTATTAGTCTGATTTATTATCTAATTACTTTTATGATGGTAACATGTTTATGTTAGTTACAAGTCCTAAGTCACATTAGTCCAAATGTATGAAGTTGATGTGATAAGTTACGTGAACATGTTAATTTTCAAATTTCAAAGAGCAATAATTCACTTAACACACAACATATTAAATTTTGTAAGCTTATATGAAACATCATATATTCACCTATGCGTAACATTTAACAAGTAACATATGCGTAACGGGCCAAAAAGTAGTGAACAATGGGTTATGAGTAACAAGGATCCTTATGCGTAAGAAAGGAGCTTATGCGTAGGAGTAAGCTAAAGCGTAAGACCAAGCTTAGGCGTTAGAGTTTCTTACGCGTAAGACAAGTTCAAAGGCTTTAAGCTTACGCGTAGGGAAAAGCTAGATGTTACGCGTACAGTTTACTCGTAAGAGCAAATCTTATGCGTAACAAGCCTTGTTTACGAATATCTTTCCAAGATACACGTAATCCACTGTAGACCCCTTATGCATAAGAGCTACGCGTAAGATTACTCTTAGGCATGACCTTTATGCATAAAGTATTCCTTTAGCGTAACGGTTTGAACACCTAAAGATTCTGACATTACGAATAATTAACCTGTTAAATATAAACATGAAAACTTGATTGCAGTTAACTCCAAACATCTTTTAGATCACAAGACAAGCATAAGAACATATCAGATACACACAGAAAGACTTAGGAGTAAAATTACTTAAACCCTAAACCCTTAATCTACGTGTAAGGGATATAGCTACACAAGTCAAACAAGAATGTTTTACGAAGTGTCCTAGATGTCCTATGAGTGCAATGGAACAATATTTAACACATTTACACCACAGAATCAAAAGATTTATGGGAGATGAACCCTAAAAAACCTAAAACTTAAGTTCATACAGTTTAGATGTTTCTGGGCTAATTTAAAGGTTCAAAAACATGTATATAAACTTATTCTAACACTTTCTTGACTACCTAATAACATATCACAGAAAAGAAAAACCCTAGATGAGCGCAAGAACCCTATAATTCAAATTAATGAAATTTAAGATTCAGGATGGTTTTGGATGATTGAAACAAGTTTAATAGACACTAAGAAAGGTTTTAACACAACTCATTTCAATCCAAACACTTTTATGCATAAACACCCAATTCATTCGAGTGAACAATTTTCCAAAATCAGTTTAAAGAGTTTTAATCGTTGGATTTGAAAGAATTTTAGAAATCCTTGTTTATCATCTTGATTAAAAACAGTTTAGAACTTATAGATTATGAAAAACTTGAACGGATTTAGAAGATTTGATTTGGGCCGTTTGATCTTGGTGGTTTAGGAGTAAATGAATTAATTTGCCAAGTTGACACATTCAGTCCCTCAACCTTAAAGAGGTTCCAACCAAGATCCTTTAACTTCCATTTAGGTAAGACAAAACATTTGTAAGGCAAGAAACTTCACAATACTCCCCCTCGACTTTTGAAATAATGAAATGGTTAAAACATTTGAGTCCAAGGAGAGTATATGACAAGAAACTTATCCACCATTTTAGAAGAAACAACATAATTTTGAAAACATGGAAGTACAAGGTTTTATGAAACCGAAAAATATTTACTTTCCCCCCCTCAACACTTGTTAGGAAAAATAGTGAAAGATTTGATAGAACAAAGTGTTGACTAAAGATTTGTACTTGCGATGTTTGAAAGAATTTAGATAGAAGAATGTTTTTGAGATTTTCTGATTTTATATTTTTGTATTTTGTTTTTGAAAATAATATTTACAAAAGAGATTTTTGTGTTTGACAGGTTTTTAAGACTGTTTTAGGAGGTCATCCAATTCCTCTTGAGTCAAACACCTCATACCAATCCGGTGGACCAACTCATTAAACCTAGCGGGAGGCAAGGCTTGGGTGAGAAGATCTGCCAATTGGTATTCTGTACCCACAAAATATAATTCAACAATACCCTGTTCCACGTGATCCTTGATGAAATGATATCGAAGATTGATGTGCTTTGATTTCGAGTGCTGAACTGAGTTGCACGAGATCGCAATGGCACTCCGATTGTCGCAGTACATCAGGATTCTATCAAATATGTAACCATAGTCTTTGAGTTGTGTTCTCATCCAAATGACTTGAGCACAACACGCCGACATGGCTACATATTCTGCTTCGGTTGAGGACAACGATGTACAATCCTGCTTCTTCGATTGCCATGACACCAGTTTGTCACCAAGAAATTGTAAAGCTCCTAAGGTACTTTTCCGTGAGTCTAAGCATCCTGCGTGGTCAGCGTCTGAAAAGGCGATTAGTTCAAAACCAGAATCCTTCGGATACCAGATTCCCAAATTAATGGTTCCCTTGATGTATCGGAGGATTCTTTTAGCCTCAGAGAGGTGGGTTTCAGTTGGTCGCGACTGATAACGGGAGCAAAGATATACAACAAAGACAATATCAGGTCTACTAGCTGTTAGATACATGAGAGACCCAATAATACTACGGTATTTTGTAGGGTCCACCAATTTCCCATGTAAATCAGCGTCTAGCTTCTTGGTATGAGCCATTGGTGTGGCATAGGTGTCACAGGTTTGCATTCCAAATTTGTGTAGCAATTCAAGGGCATATTTGGACTGACTCAAGAAAATACCACGGGGTGATTGATGAACTTGTAGTCCTAGAAAGAACGTAAGTTCACCCATCATGGACATTTCAAAATGTTTCTTCATTAGTTTTGCAAAAGCGATTGAGTACTTTTTATGAGTTGACCCAAAAATGATGTCATCCACATAAATTTGAACAATTAAAATATGTTCCCCGTGATATTGTATGAAAAGAGTTGGGTCGACCGAACCTTTGGTAAAGTTATTGGCAATGAGGGAAGATGATAGCTTATCATACCATGCCCGAGGGGCTTATTTGAGACCGTAGAGAGCTTTCTTTAGTTTATAGACATGATTAGGAAACTCTGGATGAATGAATCCTTCGGGTGTGACATAAACCGTTTCTTTCAGTTGTCCATTGAGAAAGCGGTTTTGACATCCATCGAAAGACCGTGATGTTCATATGAGCCGCAAATGCCAGAGAAAAATCCGAACGACCTCAAGGACGAGCAACCGGAGCAAAAGATTCTTCAAAGTCAATACCCTCTTCCTGACGATAACCCTTAGCCACCAGACGTGAGTTGTTTCTAATAACGTTTCCTTGACATCCAATTTGTTTTTCCAAATCCATTTGAGACCAATGACGTAGACCCTGTTGGTCTTTCAACCAGTTCCCATACTTCAGGACGTTTGAATTGGTTGAGTTCTTCTTGCATGGATTCGATCCAGTTGTCTTTTGTCATTGCGTCTTTGATGTTTTAGGTTCGATTGGCAGACGGTGAGTGCATAAATGCAATGTTCACCATCGAGTGAAGGCGTTTTCTTGTAACGACTGGTTGATTCGGGTTGCCAATAATGTTTTACATAGGATGATCTTTTGTCCATTTATGTGTAGAGGGTTGATGTTGGTATACATTGTGCAGATTCTGAGGATTCAAATGGTTTGTTGATGATTCCACGACATCACGGTGTAGCGATCTCATTAGCAAATGGGTTAAAGAACGCATTTGGATCAAAATCTGCAGGTGGGGTACTTCATTCAGAACATCATCGGCCGGTTCATCATTGTTGGAAGCGGTTTGTTCAACTGTTGTGTTGGAGTCAAGTGGTGGTGCTTCTTCAACCGTAGTTGTTGTAGCAGTGTATCGGTATAAGAGTATTATCGAGGTTGAGCGGAAAGCGGATACACTGGAGCACGTTCATCAATATCGTCACCGAACAGCGGAGCAAATAACCTTTCCATTTGTTGACGAGTAAGCTGGGGGCTTTGTTCAGCTGATGATGGGGTTTGAGGAAGTTTAAGCGGTTGTGTCCGGGTTCCAAGCTGTTATACTCAGAATCCATTGTGAACATAAACAGATATTGACGAAGTTTCTTAATCAGATTTCCCCAAATGACAAGCTGTCTTTAGCAGATTTGAAACACTGATGTAGTAGACATTTCTTCTAACTTTTGAAGTTTTCAGTATGCAGCAGAATTTGTAGAAGAGCAGAAAACCACACAAGGAAAATCTGACTAATTGCGGAAGATCCGTTCGAGGGTAACATGCCAGAAATCAACAAGATCTTCTCACGTATGTAGACGCATCACACCAAACAAACCACGAAAGACGAAATGAAACGACTTCCCCTGAATGTTGTGGTCTTTCGGAATACTAATTACTGTGAATATGCAATAACGCGATACCAAGACCGTGTGTGAGGCATCATAACATCATATTTGGGTAACTTCACACAAGATCACCCGTGAAATCGAGACGATAACTCCAAAGTGAGACGTTTGAGCTGCAGATCGTCTTATTTCTTCCCCCTAATTGAAGAAATTCAAGAAGGCATTGGGTTTTCGCAAAGAAGCATGTAGAAGAACAAGGAAGCAATGACCACCTACACACTCTCTCCCCCTCGATGTTTTCAATGATTCAGAATCATACACCACGTATGTTGATGATGAATTGAAGACAACGAAACCATGTATAAGGAGACAGTGAAACCATGTATGTCCAATTGATCGAACAAGTGTGAAGTACCAAAAATATTTCGAGAGAGTCAACTGCGATAAAACATCTCTGTTCATTATGTTGATCATCAGCTGTGTCATTGTTGTTGGAAGCAGTTTGATCTTCTGTTATAGAAGATTCGGTTGTTGTTGTAGATTCAGGTGTATCTGAAATTAGAGTATTATCGGTTGTGCAGCAGAAACATTCGATACATCTGAAGCACAACTTTTGGAAGAATCTTTAACCAGAGGAGCAAGCAATGTTTTCAATTCATGACGATTAAGTACAATGGTGGAACAGCTGATGGATCATGATATTTTTGACGGTGAGAAATGGGTCCTACGCTATTTTGCAGTAGGAGCCATGGTTGTTGTACCTGCATAGAAAAATAGAAGGGGGGCAAGAAAGAAGAAACATGGATCCCCAAGTGTAACTGGGTTCCAGATGTTAGAGGCATAAAGATGTAGTGTCAATTATATTCTTGACACCTGAACATGCTATTTTGATGATTTCCTTTCCTGTCTCAGGGATGGATGTAGAGGGTTTCACACTTGTTATGGTGCAACTACTTAATATCTTGCCTGTAGGAATCCACCTAAGACCCACAGTGTTGAAAACTCTACCCGTTGGTATCCATCTAAGGTTAGATCTAAGGGATGTTGAAACTTCTTTTAGGAAGAATTTGCGTCCTATATTGATCCACCTATTAGGTTTCTGAAATTTTACGTTTAGATCAATGGGTTTATTTCTAACTGTTTGAGTTAACTTAGGTTTTGGTTTGCCACTACAAGTAGTGTTCAGAATACACTTTCGAAGGTGATACACTAGGTCGTGAACCTAAGATTCCATCCTTTTGGAGTAGTGCCCTTTTCCTAGCCTTTTCTAGATCATAGTTCTTGTATGCTTCATTTGAATCATATGAATTTTTACGTTTAATGCTCGGTTTAGACACGGTGTTCGAACTAATCCTAGATTGGCCAGAAGCGACCACTTGTACAGGTATAACAGAAACATGTTTAATAGAAACAGAAGCATTATTGTTGGGCCCAGAATGTGGAGAGACTGGTTTTGACAAATGATTATTCTCAACAACTTGGGAAGGAAACCGTGGTTTTGAAGATTTTGAACCTTCAGATTTAAATGCAGTTGGTTGTCTAACTACTTGATTGTTTTCTGAAGGTTGTAGTGACGATTTCCCAAGATTGTTGGTTTTGCAAAATTAGTATCCACACTCTTGTCAGTGAATCTTCTCAGTTTGTTTTGTAAAGCAACATGTGCAAGCCCCTTTGCTTGAATTTGAGCCTTTAAATGCTCATTTTCTTTTACTAATGTGGATACACGATTACTTTGTTCATTTGAATACTGACCATTGTGTTCTGAAGAAAAAGATTTGTTTTGTAGTTGAAGTTCAAGAGAGATACAATGTGCCTCTAGTTTTGAAAAATCTTTATGAAACTGAGCAATGGTCTTTTTGAGAAGAATGATTTCAGATTCAAGAGTTTGATTGGACGTTTCAGTTGAATTGTTAACAAGTAAGGGCTCAGACATGAGATAGTTGTTGCGGACATTGTGCAACACACTGGTCAACCTCTCCTTCATTACTAAATTCAGGTTGCTCGGTATGTTGTGTCGCATTTGCAGTCAGATTATGATCAACAGAGATTGTACCTCGACCATCGTTACTGTGTCAGTGTCATAGGTGGGTAGGATATCTTCCTCAACCATTTGTTCTTCGTCACAGTTGGGCTCGGTGTCGTAGTTAAGTATGATATCTTCTCCAGATCTGTTGCTGTCATCCTACTTTTCCAATGCTACAATCTCATTGTCCGCATTAATTTTGCAGTAATCACAACATTCCCAACGTCCATTTGAGCATTCCTTTCATGTACATCAACTCTTTCACCTTGCACGACTGCTGGATATCGGGAATTTGATGATGTCTGACGCTTCAATGCCAGAGCCAGAGCCATGTATCCTTCTTTCAATGCCACAAATGGATCTTTATGTTCGGAATCCATTTCACTGCTCTGTAGAAGAATCAAAGAGAAGAAGGTGCAAAGTCGATATAGCACACAGAAGGTCGATATAGTGAATTGCAATTTCCCTCCAAAAATAATTTTGAAAAATTTTGACTCTCAAAAAATTTGAAATTCACTATAAAATTCAATTCTAAGGTTGTAAGAAAAATTTGAGATATGACAATTTTGACGCCAAATTTTACCCGAAAAATTTGAATTTAGGCCAAAAAATTTGAATTTTTGACCAAAATTTTCACAGTTAAACCAAAATTTGAATCTTGCATAAAAATTGAACGTTTAGTCTCCCATAAAAAATAAATTTTACTCAAATTTGAATCTCGCGTAAAAATTTGATTTTTTTTAATAACTTGTGTTGATGGATCTTTGTAGTCGAATGAAACTTTGTTTGTTGAAGAAGTCCTTAAGTGTAGAAAAACAGCTTATGCGGAGAAAGAACCTTACGCGTAGAAAGAGCTTACGAGTAAAAACACCACCTTACGCGTAACAATGAGAATTACGCGTAGGATTAGCTTACGCGTAAGAGTTGAGAAACACTAAACTTATGTGTAAACTGAAAGTTAGGCGTAGAAAACTTATGCGTAGGATTAGCTTATGCGTAAGACAAGGCTTAGGCGTAAGAATAATCTTATGCGTAAAGGGTTCTACGCGTAAGCTTTGAGCTTATGCGTAAGATTAGGGTTTTACCCAAAAGATCTTTTACACTATCACAGCGCAAAAGATATCCAAAGTCGACGTGTTTTCAGGATTATCCAAGCAAGAGAACACGGAGTAAACCACAAAAACAGAAGATCAAACCAATGAACTCTTATGCGTAAGTTTAGGGTTTCCTTACGAGTAGAAAATACCAAAAACTGATTTTATGCCCAAAAGTGTTTAGAAACCGGATTTTTTTGATGAAATAGCTTCAATATCACCAAAATAACACAAAAGTGTGAATCTTGATGATCCAAAACACTTTTTCACCTTACGAGTAGAAAGAGGTACACGAATGAAGTCAAGGTCAAAAACACTTCTACACACGTAAAGTTCCAAACTTTTTGCCAAAAACTTAAACTTTAACACCAAATAACCTTTAAAGTACAAGAATCTTGAATTTTAAAGTGAAAAAATGAAAGCTTTATGCGTGAGAAAGGTTAAAAACGTGAACCTTACGAGTAGACAAAAAAAACAAACCGTTTCACCCAACTAGATGGCGATTGATACCACTGTTAGGTCACCATATTAGTAACACAAGCATCAATAGAAGAAATAGATAAGAGAGGATCGGTTGAACCCTTAGCCAAACACACGAATATTATGAGAGAAAGGTTTAAGCATAGAGTGAATGAGAAAAGAGAACAACCAACCTTCAAATGAAGGTTTACAATAGTATTTATAGGAGGGAAGCTAGGGCAACACTCCTAGTTCCTTCCTTTCTCCTATGGGCTTGGGCCTAAGCTCATGGGCCTTCTACATAAGCTTAAGGCTAAAAACAAACATAAAGGCCATAATTAAACTAACTATTACATATGAGTAACTAACACTTGAATAAAGGTTTAGGAGTGATTCCAACATCAAGACACTCAAGCTGCTGAAATTGAAGGAAACGGCATCAGAGTTAGAAGGCGAAGCCGTCGCAACGTGCTCCAAATTTGTGACGACTCAGTAGCGAAATTGATATTTTACACCCAACGGCGTCAGGTTTTAAAGAGTAGGGCATCACAACTCAGACGACTTAGATTCAGATCCAGACGGTGTCAGAAGCTGAAGCCGATGGCGTCACAACCATAAGGTGACACTGTCACAAGGTTGACGTGGTCAAGACGAAACCCTAATGGCAGCGATCCTACGGCGTCACATTTAAAGAGTGACGCCGTCGCATGTTGTAACTCTATATATAGAATTCGAATTTTCAGACTTTTAAAGAGGTAGTTTTGTGGAGTAAAACCTAAACCGAGTTGTGGCTGTCTTGGCAGTATCTTAGGGTTCTCATACCCTATTTTACAACAAGATAAGTAATTTATTTCATTGATTCAATTATATCTTCAATTGTATGTGTGTATGCTTGCATGTTTTCCATGTCCAGCTAATTTACTTGTGTGTTTGCTTAGATCTATGAAACCTAGGTATTGAATATTGATTGGTTGTCTCTTATCTTAATTGTAATTGACCTAGGATTGCGGTAGGTCATTCGTGGTGTTTTTAATGCTTGAGTAATCTTTGTGAACATTAGTTTATAATCACCTAGAGTTATTGTAGGCTAAACATCCAAAGATAACCTTAGAGTTAGTTTATGAATCCTAGAGATTTCGTAGGCAATAACCTTAAGGTAGTCTCAAAGAGTTATGGAAAAAATCATACCCTACCACCTTAGAAGACACAACGCGCTAAGAATAAGGACGTGACAATTCTACCATCAATAGGAGATAACTAGGGAGTAACAGTATCTAGGTAAACACATCTTTAATCATCATACGAGCACACATCAATTAGACATAGACTACCCCTTAGCTTAGTTAATTAGAATAGATCATAGTAGAGTAATCGGTAGAAATACCAACCCCCCAAATCCAATACCTCGAGATTCGTACCTTTCAATTTTCTAAAAAATATAAAAAGATAAAAAATAATCTTCCTCAACCCCAACCTTAGCGTAGTAACTTCTCACTAGCATTCCTATTCCCCTAGAGAACGATATCAATACCCGAGGCTTACCCTAATACTACACTACAACGATTAGGTTCACTACCTAGGGTGTTGAAAAACTTGCTCGACAAAAAGGAAGTTCCTTTGACCCCGAATGCGCGTTGTACGTGTATCAAGTTTTTGGCGCCGCTGTCGGGGAATAGAATAGCTAGTTAGATTTCCACCTCGTTTAGGTTCCCTTGCTTGAATCCTATCAAGTAAGCTTTTTTCTCATTTTTTAGCTCCCTTATAGTCTATCCCCCTTCTTCGTGACTTTTGTTCGTAAACCCATCACTTTTCATCACGGAAGGTGATAATCAACCCCCACTCATCAACCCACCACCAAATGACCCACCAAGAGGCTGTACTCTTGGTGAATACTCAAGACCAAGCCACTTAGGCTATTGGAACACCATTGAGCTTCCCGACCAAGCCCGAACAACGGCCCTTCGATCCGACACCATCCGGTGGGTGCAAAACGGATGTGCATTCCATGGACTTCATTCCGAAGATCCTAATCAGCATCTTAAGGATTTCCTTAAAATCATCGATTCCATCGACCTCGATGCTACCACTCGGGAGACCATGCGCTTGCGTCTCCTCCAATTATCTATACGGGACCAAGCTAGTAATTGGCTTGAGCGACTTCTTGCCGGCTCCATCTCAAGTTGGGATGATCTCACTTCTCGTTTCCTTGCCTAATTTTTCTCTCCGGGGAGAACTACTAAGCTTAGGAATGAAATCTTGATGTTCCAACAACGTCAAGGTGAATCTCTCTACGAAGCATGGACTCGATTCAAGGACTTACTCCATAGAGTCCCTCATCACGGCATTGATCTTTGGCTTCAAGTCCAACTCTTTTATGATCATGTCAACTTCCCAACTAAGCGATCCATTGACCAAGCGGCTGGTGGTAAACTTAGTGATCTCACCGCGGAAGAATCGTGGGGTATAATAGAGGACCTTGCTCTCTATGAAAACGAAAGTTGGAATGACCCCCGTGAGTTACCCAAAACCATAAAGGCAATCTGCTTGCCTCCCATTGACTCACAACCTTCCGACCGTAGGATGGTCGAGCTTGAAGATCAAGTCAAATTCCTAATGAGCTCCTACAAAAATCCTAAGTCTTCACGCCAAATGAACAAAGTTTCTTCCTTGTGTGAGCTATGTAGTGGTCCTCATGACACTCGCGCTTGCACAAGAATCCCCAAACAAGTTTCCCTTGACTACGCATCCTCGTGTACCAATGGAATGGGAGGAAGATTCCCTACAACACCCGGACCTAGGACTTTCAATGATGCCCGAGAAGCATGGAAGGGTAAACCCGACTTCTATTGGGGACAAACCAAAGAAATCACCTCTAATGATTTCTCAAGGCCCCCCTCTCACGGCCCTAGCCAACAAAACATAGAAGAGATGTTGCAACACCTAGTAACATCCCAAGAAGCTCAGATAGCTAAGCTCTTGGACCGCTTTAACCAACAACAAGCCGAGATGGATAGGAAGATAGATAACCTTTTGAAAGCCATGACCAATAGTGATAGGAAGGTTAATGCTATCTCAACTCCCGAAGCTTCCGGTGTAGAAATTAAGGACCCAATTAAGTTAGCCAAGCACGTTCAATTCGTCAATACCATCACCTTAATGAAACCTAATAGGACAAATGACAAAGTGAACCATGAGACGGTACTTGAGGTTAATGAGACTCCTAAGAACGAATCGACTGATAAAATAGATGAAGTAGACAATGACTATTTCAATAAGTTTCCTACGGACGAGGAACTCTCTCACAACCCACACTTAGTATGAGACCTCCGTCACATGTATGTTAGGAGAAGCCCTAGGATCAAGTTTGGGAACCCTTGGAATCTTAACATACCTTGTTGCTTAGGACATCTTTTTGTGGCAAAATCCTACATTGATCGCAAGTCCCTGATAAATATCATGACTAGCACCTACTATAATTGGGTAATAAAGAAGCCTATCCCAACTAGGCAAGATCCCGATAATCCTAGGGTTAGTTGCAATTTACTTGGTAGAGGTAAAGGATTGCCCGTCTATGTAGGTAGTTTCACGTATCCTATGGATTTCATAGTTGTGAATGATATTAGTACGACCATAGATCCTAGCTTGTCCTACGTTATTCTAGGAAAACCTTTCATAGAAAACATCGGGATGACTTATGACCCGTCGTTAGGGATAGTTAGATTCAAAGATGAGACCGTTGACGTAGCTTATCAAATGCCATTTAAGATTGAGAAATTTTCATCACTATCCAATGATGAAAAGAAACTTAAGCTATCGGTCTACTATAGGAATGAGGAGGATAAAGAGAAGGGAGTAGATTATGTGATGGATAAGATTTTCGGTTTCTATAAGGGTTGCTTGAAACTAGGACCGGAATATAGAACCGATTGGGGAGAAGATGACTTCCTAGAAAGATTCATAATAAGGCATTTCTGTTGGATCGATGTACTCTAACCAAACTAACTTAAATAGCTTGTTAAGGTTTAATAACCTCGGATAAATCCTAAGTTATTAACAATGAAACACTGAGTAATCTCTATTAAGTATGCGGAATTTACTTAACAAAGCTAAGAAGAATTATAACTTTAACCTTCAACAACTTTATTAATAACTCTAAATCTGCTTATTATGCAGACCTTTTAACAACTCTAAAACACTAACTATCAACTTGTAAATCGTACTCTAAGAACTCTAATGATACGTGTATCTCTAATGCCAATCTAGGGGTCATTTTATAGGCTCAAGGATAACCCTAGTCGGTTTACAATTTGTATCCTTGTACGACAAGTAATCTAATAAAGAATATTCTAGAATTACAAGACTTTCTATAAACGAATATAACAGTTCTTTTAGCCTTGCAGTACTTTGACTTCGACAACAATACTTTGACTTTCTCTTTAGCAGTACTTTGACTCTTTGACTTTTTCCAGTACTTTGTCATTCTTTAGCACTTTCATATCCCAACAATCCTCCCCTAACTTGAATTCTACTTGCTTGACTTCAAGTTCCTTTGTGAATTTATCTTTAACAGCTCTATCTTTTAAGGAAAGATTATGTCTTAGTCTTTCGATTGTATCTTTGTAGTTTCTGTGCTTGTATCAGTATTATCAAAGTATCTTTAGAATTATTCTTTTATAGCATCATCCAGCAAGCTCCATCTTTTCAGCAACACAACAACAATTGACAATTTGTACATTAATTCAGTTTAAGTTACAGTCTATTCTCATCACTTCCAGGTGTGTTAACTCCTGTGAGAGGTGAATCATTGAAAATTTTAATGGATTTTGATCTCTTTACCGAAGCCATTAACTCTGGAGTAGCCAAATGTTTTGGTGTGTAAGACCATGGTACATTGATAACCATATGATTTTTAGCAAATCATCAGCTATCAACAGATTTGATTTGTCTTTACCAAAAGCTGTACCCTTCTGGACTAGTTAGTTCTTTCATCTATGGTGAACTAATAACCAATAATGGTTTTTCCACAGCCTTTACCACAAGCCATTTTCTTGTGGGCTAGCCAACTCTTCACATTTACTGATATGGTGAGTTGATTACCATACAACTTATTAGCAAGTTGTCAACTAAAAACGGATTTGAGATACCTTTACCAGAGCTGTTTGCTCATGGATTAGCCAATCCTTTTGTAACCATGGTGGATTGATAACCTATTGATGTTGCCATCTCAAAAACCATTTATTTTATTCAACCTTTGTTTCAAAACATTTGTTACTTAACAAAAAGGTTTCTTTCAAAAATCATTTAACTGGTTAAAAGCTGCAAGCAGTACTTTAATGAAAGTACTGTTTGATCAGCAGTACTTTTAATAAAGTACTGACTATTCAAAAAATAATTTATTCAATTAAGATACGTACCAGTTATTCATCATCATCAGCCATAGTAGTCCAGTTGATAAACAATTTGATAACCATAAGAGCAATTTCATTATCATCTTCAACTTCCATTCCATGCTCTAACATCCTTCTCATAAGATCTGCTGTAAGCGGATATCTTGTTTCTGCTAACATGTGAATCATAATTCCATCTTCTAACTCTAGAACATGTATTCCAGATTCTTCAAAGAATCTCCAGCTAACAATCTCCCAATTCTCTTGATTCTTCCAAATTTCAGCAGTGCTTTGTTCTTCAGTTTCCCATACAGTCGTGAGATCTCCAAGCAAAACTAAACCAATTCCTTCTGATGGATTGTGTTTAAAATAGTCTCGCACCACATGATATAAATAAAATAAATCCACTCTATCTATGATGTGCAATAAATCCCATAGTCTGTTGAACACTCTGAAGCTTTCATTATCTCTATGAAACATCAGATAACTTCCATCTTTTGATTCTACAACTTCAAAAGCACTAATTTGAGATTTGTTCATCTTCATCTCAGCATCATCTCTAGAATACTCAAAATCTACTACTCTTAAGTAATTCCTGAATTCATCAGTAGTATCAGATAGTAACTCAACTTTCTCTTTCTTTGATGACTGTATTTCTTCAACTTCAGTTTTTCTTTTTCTTTTTAAGCTCCTTTTGCTATGTTTTTCTTTCCAAGCAACATCATCTTTATAATCTTTGATGCTTTCAACACTTTTCTTATAAGCTTCCCTAACAGCATCATACAATTCTTTTATCTTAAAATAATTAAACCTCTGCAATCCTTTATACCCTTGACTTTTTAGATAAGCCATCATTGCATTTCTGTCCTTAGCTCGATTTGGTCTTCTTGGTAGAAAAGAAACAGGAATAGGTGACTCTAATTGTTCATCAACTTCAGCATTCAATTCCTCTTGCAACTTCTTAGTTGCTTCTCTATTCTGAGCTTCTTCAATTTTCTTAGCTTCTCTATCTTTAGCATTTAATTCCTCTTGAAACTTTCTAGCTGCTTCTTCATTCATAGCAACTTGAGCAGCTCTTATCTGTGCTAAAGTAGGTTTCTTTTTCTTCTTTGTTTCTACCAATATACCTTTTCCTTTATCTTTTGGATCAATAACAGGTTGAGAAGTTTGTGGTTGTTCTTCTGAAACTCCTGGTATGCTAACACCCCTTGGTTTTGACAAGTCATGCAAGATCTCAACAATGGTTTCATCATCACTTGCAGTGTGAATAGGTTTGGGTGTATCAGCTTCCTCTGGTATGACAGTTGTTGAAGGACCAGCTTCTTCTTCAAAATCTAACAACCTTGGAGTAATTAATCCTTGCCTGTAGGTTCCTTGAACAACAGTACTTTGATCTTCAGTACCTTGATCATTAGTACTTTGATCCTTAGGTCTTTCTTCCTCAGTACTTTCAATATTAACATATTCTTCAGTACCTTGAGGTTCAGTCTCCTTAACAACATCTTCTTTCAAATTCTCTTCTTCTAAATTCCTCCCCAATTGGACAGAAGATGATTGTTTTTGAACATTTTGGCGTTTTGTCTTCTTAAACTGCCTTTGCTCTTTCTTTTTAGATTTGACCCATATACGATGATGTTAAACCAATGGCCAGACAAAATTCTGGAGTCTTCTAAACTTGAGCTTTAACTTCTTAATCTGTTTAGCTTGAGCCTTAGTTGTTTTCTTCAACTTGACTAACTCCCTTGTTAGAACATAATTATCCAATATAGGTAGATCATCTCCTCGAATGGGTGAATGTTCTGCTGGTTGAGAAGCAGGAACAAATCTTTGTGGAGATGGGGAAGGTGAAACTGCAACATCTTCTTGAACATCATTACCTGGTGAAGCAGTACCTTGTGATGCAGTACCTTCTTGAGATGCAGCATTTTGAGAAGCAGTACCTTCAGAGGCAGTACCTTGAGTATCAGTACCTTCAGAAGCAGTACCTTCTCTATCTTCATCCTCTGCAGCATCAGTTCTGACAGCTTGAACAACTTCCATCATAGAAGTAGTCAATGGAGTATCCCTTCCAGTGAATAAATCACTCTTCCTAGCCATGAAAGTGAAAATCTTGGATTGTTGTACCACAACAGGTAAAAGACTTGTAGGCTTGGGTATATCTGAAAGTTGTTTATTGAGGAATACTTGAACAAAACTTGGATACATCAACCACTTTGAACCATGAGTGATGTGTGAAAGCATTCCATCTAGAATTAGCATTGAAAAATTGAAAACACGATCAGTAGTTAATCCCACTATAGCAGATGCTATGTTAGATCCAAATTGCTCCCATGAAGTACTTTTAGAACTAATACAATGAAGCAACACATGCACTAAAAACTTCCAGTGAGGACAAAATAAGGGTTTCCTGAATGTTTGTTCAGTTAAGGACCCTTCATAACCAATGTGCCCAAAAGTATCCCAAATCAGTTGCTTATCAAAACGAATAGCCCCATCAGCATCATCAAACAATAAGTCTTCACGAATAGAGGCTTCAGTAACCTTGACAGTTCTCCCAGCAACCATAGCATGAATATATTCTTCATCATTCTCCATATGAACCCAAGCAGTTTCCCAAAATTGCTGAATCCAGGGCTCAATAACATCTGGTTCTACTAACAGCGCATAACTAATTGGCGATCCAGTAAGAAAATCGATGATATCATGAAAAATTACATTTGCTTCAGTCTTGTCTAAATTTGCCACCATGTTGTGTTTGGAAACAGTATGACGATTCGCCATTGATGATTATATGATCACAGTAAGAAATAGAACGAATAATATAGGTGAAAGTGAGAGAAATATGAAAAATATTCTAAAGTATCAATATGAGAGGGAAATTCGGAGAGTAGGTATTTATAGGTGAGATTTTAAAAAATCACAGCCATAAATAACAAAGTTATCGTTAGGTGTAATTACCCCTCAATATTACCGTTGGAACAGTAATTTTAATAAGACAAACATTACTTTCCACGTGTGCAGTACTTTCCAAGCAGTACTTTTCAAGCAGTACTTTTATAAAAACAAAAGCAATACTTTTCCATTTTCTTCCTTACAACAGCATATACACGAATATCCTCCCCTCAAGCAATTCATAGGACTATATTTACACTAAATAGTCCTCCCCTTAAATGTAGCTCAGTAATTAATCATGCCAATGCTTACCACCAAGTGAGTAAATCTTGACACATCAAATCCTTTGGTGAGTAAATCAGCTACATTATCATCTGTGTGAACCTTGACCACTTTAATGAGTCTGTGCTCATAACAATCTCTGATAAAGTGATGCCTAATCTGAATATGCTTGGTCTTGGAATAATATATTGGATTCTTCACAATGCAAATGGTACTCTCATTATCAATATTGATAGGAGTATTCTTGAAATTGAATCCATAGTCCAAGAGTTGATTCTGCATCCACAAAACTTGTCTACAATAGCTTGCAGCAGCCACATATCCAACTTCAGTAGAGGATGTTGCTGCAATAGTCTGTTTCTTACATTGCCAAGAGACTAATCTTCTTCCAAGATATTGGCATCCTCCAGTTGTTGATCTTCTATCATAGTTATCACCTGCATAGTCACTATCTGAAAAGGCTTCGAAGTGAAAAGGTGAATCTTTTGGATACCACAACCCCAACTTAGGTTGTTGTTTCAAATAACTAAAAATCCGTTTCACTGCATTCATATGAGAGACTTTTGGTGAGACTTGATATCTTGCACATAGACAAACAGCAAACATTATATCAGGCCTTGATGCAGTGAGGTACATAAGACATCCAATCATGGATCTGTACAACTTGACTTCAACAGGTTGTCCATCTTCATCTTTGCCCAATGAGTTAATAGATTTAATAGGTGTAGTGACTGGCTTCATAGCATCAAAGTTGAATTGAAGACAGCGAAACCATGTATAAGGAGACAGCGAAACCATGTATGTCCAATTGATCGAACAAGTGTGAAGTACCAAAAAAATATTTCGAGAGAGTCAACTGCTGATAAAACATCTCTGTTCATTATGTTGATCATCAGCGGTGTCATTGTTGTTGGAAGCAGTTTGATCTTCTGTTATAGAAGATTCGGTTGTTGTTTGTAGATTCAGTGTATCTGAAATTAGAGTATTATCGGTTGTGCAGCAGAAACATTCGATACATCTGAAGCACAACTTTTGGAAGAATCTTTAACCAGAGGAGCAAGCAATGTTTTCAATTCATGACGATTAAGTACAATGGTGGAACAGCTGATGGATCATGATATTTTTGACGGTGAGAAATGGGTCCTACGCTATTTTGCAGTAGGAGCCATGGTTGTTGTACCTGCATAGAAAAATAGAAGGGGGGCAAGAAAGAAGAAACATGGATCCCCAAGTGTAACTGGGTTCCAGATGTTAGAGGCATAAAGATGTAGTGTCAATTATATTCTTGACACCTGAACATGCTATTTTGATGATTTCCTTTCCTGCCTCAGGGACGGATGTAGAGGGTTTCACACTTGTTATGGTGCAACTACTTAATATCTTGCCTGTAGGAATCCACCTAAGACCAACAGTGTTGAAAACTCTACCCGTTGGTATCCATCTAAGGTTAGATCTAAGGGATGTTGAAACTTCTTTTGGGAAGAATTTGCGTCCTATATTGATCCACCTATTAGGTTTCTGAAATTTTACGTTTAGATGAATGGGTTTATTTCTAACTGTTTGAGTTAACTTAGGTTTTGGTTTGCCACTACAAGTAGTGTTCAGTAATACACTCGAAGGTGATACACTAGGTCTTGAACCTAAGATTCCATCCTTTTGGAGTAGTGCCCTTTTCCTAGCCTTTTCTAGATCATAGTTCTTGTATGCTTCATTTGAATCATATGAATTTTTACGTTTAATGCTCGGTTTAGACACAGTGTTCGAACTAATCCTAGATTGGCAGAAGCAGCCAACTCTGTACAGGTATAACAGAAACATGTTTAATAGAAAAGAAGATATTGTTGGGCCCAGAATGTGGAGAGACTGGTTTTGACAAATGATTATTCTCAACAACTTGGGAAGGAAACCGTGGTTTTGAAGATTTTGAACCTTCAGATTTAAATGCAGTTGGTTGTCTAACTACTGATTGTTTTCTGAAAGGTTGTAGTGACGATTTCCCCAAGATTGTTGGTTTTGCAAAATTAGTATCCACACTCTTGTCAGTGAATCTTCTCAGTTTGTTTTGTAAAGCAACATGTGCAAGCCCCTTTGCTTGAATTTGAGCCTTTAAATGCTCATTTTCTTTTACTAATGTATCCACACGATTACTTTGTTCATTTGAATACTGACCATTGTGTTCTGAAGAAAAGATTTGTTTTGTAGTTTAAGTTCAAGAGAGATGCAATGTGCCTCTAGTTTTGAAAAATCCTTTTGAAACTGAGCAATGGTCTTTTTGAGAAGAATGATTTCAGATTCAAGAGTTTGATTTGACGTTTCAGTTGAATTGTTAACAAGTAAGGGCTCAGAATGAGATAGTGTCTGGACATTGTGCAACACACTGGTCAACCTCTCCTTCATTACTAAATTCAGGTTGCTCAGTATGTTGTGTCGCATTTGCAGTCAGATTATGATCAAAGTAGATTGTACCTCGACCATCTGTTCTGTTCAGGTGTCATAGGTGGGTAGGATATCTTCCTCAACCATTTGTTCTTGTCACGTTGGGCGGTGTCGTAGTTAAGTATGATATCTTCTCCAGTATCTGTTGCCGTCATCCTACTTTTCCAATGCTACAACCTCATTGTCCGCATTACCGACAGTTGCAGTAATCACAACATTCCCAACGTCCATTTGAGCATTCCTTTCATGTACATCAACTCTTTCACCTTGCACGACTGCGGGATATCGGGAATTTGATGATGTCTGACGCTTCAATGCCAGAGCCAGAGCCATGTATCCTTCTTTCAATGCCACAAATGGATCTTTATGTTCGGAATCCATTTCACTGCTCTGTAGAAGAATCAAAGAGAAGAAGGTGCAAAGTCGATATAGCACACAGAAGGTCGATATAGTGAATTGCAATTCCCTCAAAAATAATTTTGAAAAATTTGACTCTCAAAAATTTGAAATTCACTATAAAATTCAATTCTAAGGTTGTAAGAAAAATTTGAGATATGACAATTTTGACGCCAAATTTTACACCTAAAAATTTGAATTTAGGCCAAAAATTTGAATTTTTGACCAAAATTTTCACAGTTAAACCAAAATTTGAATCTTGCATAAAAATTGAACGTTTAGTCTCCCATAAAAAATAAATTTTACTCAAATTTGAATCTCGCGTAAAAATTTGATTTTTTAATAACTTGTGTTGATGGATCTTGTTTAGTCGAATGAAACTTTGTTTGTTGAAGAAGTCCTTAAGTGTAGAAAAACAGCTTATGCGGAGAAAGAACCTTACGCGTAGAAAGAGCTTACGAGTAAAACACACCACCCTTACGCGTAACAATGAGAATTACGCGTAGGATTAGCTTACGCGTAAGAGTTGAGAAACACTAAACTTATGTGTAAACTGAAAGTTAGGCGTAGAAAACTTATGCGTAGGATTAGCTTATGCGTAAGACAAGACTTAGGCGTAAGAATAATCTTATGCGTAAGGGTTCTACGGTAAGCTTTGAGCTTATGGTACAGATTAGGGTTTTACCAAAAGATCTTTTACACTATCACAGCGCAAAAGATATCCAAAGTCGACGTGTTTTCAGGATTATCCAAGCAAGAGAACACGGAGTAAACCACAAAAACAGAAGATCAAACCAATGAACTCTTATGCGTAAGTTTAGGGTTTCCTTACGAGTAGAAAATACCAAAAACTGATTTTATGCCCAAAAGTGTTTAGAAACCGGATTTTTTGATGAAATAGCTTCAATATCACCAAAATAACACAAAAGTGTGAATCTTGATGATCCAAAACACTTTTTCACCTTACGAGTAGAAAGAGGTACACGAATGAAGTCAAGGTCAAAAACACTTCTACACACGTAAAGTTCCAAACTTTTTGCCAAAAACTTAAATTAAACCAAATAACCTTTAAAGTACAAGAATCTTGAATTTTAAAGTGAAAAAATGAAAGCTTTATGCGTGAGAAAGGTTAAAAACGTGAACCTTACGAGTAGACAAAAAAAACAAACCGTTTCACCCAACTAGATGGCGATTGATACCACTGTTAGGTCACCATATTAGTAACACAAGCATCAATAGAAGAAATAGATAAGAGAGGATTGGTTGAACCCTTAGCCAAACACACGAATATTATGAGAGAAAGGTTTAAGCATAGAGTGAATGAGAAAAGAGAACAACCAACCTTCAAATGAAGGTTTACAATAATATTTATAGGAGGGAAGCTAGGAACTCCTCACTCTAGTTCCTTCCTTTCTCCTATGGGGTTGGGCCTAAGCTCATGGGCCTTCTACATAAGCTTAAGGCTAAAAACAAACATTTAGGCCATAATTAAACTAACTATTACATATGAGTAACTAACACTTGAATAAAGGTTTAGGAGTGATTCCAACATCAAGACACTCAAGCTGCTGAAATTGAAGGAAACGGCATCAGAGTTAGAAGCGAAGCGTCGCAACGTGCTCCAAATTTGTGACGACTTCTCAGTAGCGAAATTGATATTTTACACCCAACGCGTAAGGTTTTAAAGAGTAGGGCATCACAACTCAACGCGACTTAGATTCAGATCCGACGGGTCGAAGCTGAAGCCGATGGCGTCACAACCATAAGGTGACACGTCCCAAGGTTGGACGTGGTCAAGACGAAACCCTAATGGCAGCGATCCTACGGCGTCACATTTAAAGAGTGACGCCGTCGCATGTTGTAACTCTATATATAGAATTCGAATTTTCAGACTTTTAAAGAGGTAGTTTTGTGGAGTAAAACCTAAACCGAGTTGTGGCTGTCTTGGGCAGTATCTTAGGGTTCTCACACCCTATTTTACAACAAGATAAGTAATTTACTTCATTGATTCAATTATATCTTCAATTGTATGTGTGTATGCTTGCATGTTTTCCATGTCCGGCTAATTTACTTGTGTGTTTGCTTAGATCTATGAAACCTAGGTATTGAATATTGATTGGTTGTCTCTTATCTTAATTGTAATTGACCTAGGATTGCGGTAGGTCATTCGTGGTGTTTTTAATGCTTGAGTAATCTTTGTGAACATTAGTTTATAATCACCTAGAGTTATTGTAGGCTAAACATCCAAAGATAACCTTAGAGTTAGTTTATGAATCCTAGAGATTTCGTAGGCAATAACCTTAAGGTAGTCTCAAAGAGTTATGGAAAAAATCATACCCTACCACCTTAGAAGACACAACGCGCTAAGAATAAGGACGTGACAATTCTACCATCAATAGGAGATAACTAGGGAGTAACAGTATCTAGGTAAACACATCTTTAATCATCATACGAGCACACATCAATTAGACATAGACTACCCCTTAGCTTAGTTAATTAGAATAGATCATAGTAGAGTAATCGGTAGAAATACCAACCCCCCAAATCCAATACCCCGAGATTCGTACCTTTCAATTTTCTAAAAAATATAAAGATAAAAAAAATAATCTTCCTCAACCCCAACCTTAGCGTAGTAACTTCTCACTAGCATTCCTATTCCCCTAGATAACGATATCAATACCCGAGGCTTACCCTAATACTACACTAAAATGATTAGGTTCACTACCTAGGTGTTGAAAAAATTGCTCGACAAAAGGAAGTTCCTTTGACCCGAATGCGGTGTACGTGTATCAAGTTTTTTGGCGCCGTTTGCGGGGAATAGAATAGCTAGTTAGATTTCCACCTCGTTAGGTTCCCTTGCTTGAATCCTATCAAGAAGCTTTTTTTCCATTTTTAGCTCCCTTGTAGTCTATCCCCTTCTTCGTGACTTTTGTTCGAAACCCATCACTTTCATCACGGAAGGTGATAATCAACCCCCACTCATCAACCCACCACCAAATGACCCACCAAGAGGCTCTGACTCTGGTGAATACTCAAGACCAAGCCACTTAGGCTATTGGAACACCATTGAGCTTCCCGACCAAGCCCGAACAACGGCCCTTCGATCCGACACCATCCGGTGGGTGCAAAACGGATGTGCATTCCATGGACTTCGTTCCGAAGATCCTAATCAGTTCTTAAGGATTTCCTTAAAATCATCGATTCCATCGACCGCATGCTACCACTCGGAGACCATGCGCTGCGCTCTCCTCCAATTATCTATACGGACCAAGCTAGTAATTGGCTTGAGCGACTTCCTGCCGTATCCATCTCAAGTTGGGATGATCTCACTCTCTTTCCTTGCCTACTTAATTTCTCTCCGGGGAGAACTACTAAGCTTAGGAATGAAATCTTGATGTTCCAACAACGTCAAGGTGAATCTCTCTACGGAGCATGGACTCGATTCAAGGACTTACTCCATAGAGTCCCTCATCACGGCATTGATCTTTGGCTTCAAGTCTAACTCTTTTATGATCATGTCAACTTCCCAACTAAGCGATCCATTGACCCAAGGCGTGGTGGTAAACTTAGTGATCTCACCGCGGAAGAATCGTGGGGTATAATAGAGGACCTTGCTCTCTATGAAAACGAAAGTTGGAATGACCCCCGTGAGTTACCCAAAACCATAAAGGCAATCTGCTTGCCTCCCATTGACTCACAACCTTCCGACCGTAGGATGGTCGAGCTTGAAGATCAAGTCAAATTCCTAATGAGCTCCTACAAAAATCCTAAGTCTTCACGCCAAATGAACAAAGTTTCTTCCTTGTGTGAGCTATGTAGTGGTCCTCATGACACTCGCGCTGCACAGAATCCCCAAACAAGTTTCCCTTGACTACGCATCCTCGTGTACCAATGGAATGGGAGGAAGATTCCCTACAACACCCGGACCTAGGACTTTCAATGATGCCCGAGAAGCATGGAAGGGTAAACCCGACTTCTATTGGGGACAAACCAAAGAAATCACCTCTAATGATTTCTCAAGGCCCCCCTCTCACGGCCCTAGCCAACAAAACATAGAAGAGATGTTGCAACACCTAGTAACATCCCAAGAAGCTCAGATAGCTAAGCTCTTGGACCGCTTTAACCAACAACAAGCCGAGATGGATAGGAAGATAGATAACCTTTTGAAAGCCATGACCAATAGTGATAGGAAGGTTAATGCTATCTCAACTCCCCGAAGCTCCGGTGTTAGAAATTAAGGACCCAAGTAAGTTAGCCAAGCACGTTCAATTCGTCAATACCATCACCTTAATGAAACCTAATAGGACAAATGACAAAGTGAACCATGAGACGGTACTTGAGGTTAGTGAGACTCCTAAGAAGAATCGACGATAAAATAGATGAAGTAGACAATGACTATTTCAATAAGTTTCCTACGGACGAGGAACTCTCTCACAACCCACACTTAGTATGAGACCTCCGTCACATGTATGTTAGGAGAAGCCCTAGGATCAAGTTTGGGAACCTTGGAATCTTAACATACCTTGTTGCATAGGACATCTTTTTGTGGCAAAATCCTACATTGATCGCAAGTCCCCGATAAATATCATGACTAGCACCTACTATAATTGGGTAATAAAGAAGCCTATCCCAACTAGGCAAGATCCCGATAATCCTAGGGTTAGTTGCAATTTACTTGGTAGAGGTAAAGGATTGCCCGTCTATGTAGGTAGTTTCACGTATCCTATGGATTTCATAGTTGTGAATGATATTAGTACGACCATAGATCCTAGCTTGTCCTACGTTATTCTAGGAAAACCTTTCATAGAAAACATCGGGATGACTTATGACCCGTCGTTAGGGATAGTTAGATTCAAAGATGAGACCGTTGACGTAGCTTATCAAATGCCATTTAAGATTAGAAATTTTCTCACATATCCAATGATGAAAAGAAACTTAAGCTATCGGTCTACTATAGGAATGAGGAGGATAAAGAGAAGGGAGTAGATTATGTGATGGATAAGATTTTCGGTTTCTATAAGGGTTGCTTGAAACTAGGACCGGAATATAGAACCGATTGGGGAGAAGATGACTTCTTAGAAAGATGCATAATAAGGCATTACTGTTGGATCGATGTACTCTAACCAAACTAACTTAAATAGCTTGTTAAGGTTTAATAACCTCGGATAAATCCTAAGTTATTAACAATGAAACACTGAGTAATCTCTATTAAGTATGCGGAATTTACTTAACAAAGCTAAGAAGAATTATAACTTTAACCTTCAACAACTTTATTAATAACTCTAAATTGCTATTAGCAGACCTTTTAGCAACTCTAAAACACTAACTATCAACTTGTAAATCGTACTCTAAGAACTCTAATGATACATATATCTCTAATGCCAATCTAGGGGTCATTTTATAGGCTCAAGGATAACCCCCTAGTCGGTTACAATTTGTATCCTTGTACGACAAGTAATCTAATAAAGAATATTCTAGAATTACAAGACTTTCTATAAACGAATATAACAGTTCTTTTAGCCTTGCAGTACTTTGACTTCGACAACAGTACTTTGACTTCCTCTTTAGCAGTACTTTGACTCTTTGACTTTTCCAGTACTTTGTCATTCTTCAGCACTTTCATATCCCAACAATCCTCCCCTAACTTGAATTCTACTTGCTTGACTTCAAGTTCCTTTGTGAATTTATCTTTAACAGCTCTATCTTTTAAGGAAAGATTATGTCTTAGTCTTTCGATTGTATCTTTGTAGTTTCTGTGCTTGTATCAGTATTATCAAAGTATCTTTAGAATTATTCTTTTATAGCATCATCCAGCAAGCTCCATCTTTTCAGCAACACAACAACAATTGACAATTTGTACATTAATTAAGCATTTAAGTTACAGTCTATTCTCATCACTTCCAGGTGTGTTAACTCCTGTGAGAGGTGAATCATTGAAAATTTTAATGGATTTTGATCTCTTTACCGAAGCCATTAACTCTGGAGTAGCCAAATGTTTTGGTGTGTAAGACCATGGTACATTGATAACCATATGATTTTTTAGCAAATCATCACTATCAACATTTGATTTGTCTTACCAAAAGCTGTACCCTTCTGGACTAGTTAGTTCTTTCATCTATGGTGAACTAATAACCAATAATGGTTTTTCCACAGCCTTTACCACAAGCCATTTTCTTGTGGGCTAGCCAACTCTTCACATTTACTGATATGGTGAGTTGATTACCATACAACTTATTAGCAAGTTGTCAACTAAAAACGGATTTGAGATATCTTTACCAGAGCTGTTTGCTCATGGATTAGCCAATCCTTTTGTAACCATGGTGGATTGATAACCTATTGATGTTGCCATCTCAAAAACCATTTATTTTATTCAACCTTTGTTTCAAAATATTTGTTACTTAACAAAAGGTTTCTTTCAAAAATCATTTAACTGGTTAAAAGCTGCAAGTAGTACTTTGATGAAAGTAAGTTTGATCACAAGACTTTTAATAAAGTCTGACTATTCAAAAAATAATTTATTCAATTAAGATACGTACAGGTATTCATCATCATCACCATAGTAGTCCAGTTGATAAACAATTTGATAACCATAAGAGCAATTTCATTATCATCTTCAACTTCCATTCCATGCTCTAACATCCTCCTTATAAGATCTGCTGTAGCGATATCTTGTTTCTCGCTAACATGTGAATCATAATTCCATCTTCTAACTCTAGAACATGTATTCCAGATTCTTCAAAGAATCTCCAGCTAACAATCTCCCAATTCTCTTGATTCTTCCAAATTTCCGCAGTGCTTTGTTCTTCAGTTTCCCATACACGTGAGTGAGATCTCCAAGCAAAACTAAACCAATTCCATTCTTTGATGGATGTGTTTAAAATAGTCTCGCACCACATGATATAAATAAAATAAATCCACTCTATCTATGATGTGCAATAAATCCCATAGTCTGTTGAACACTCTGAAGCTTTCATTATCTCTATGAAACATCAGATAACTTCCATCTTTTGATTCTACAACTTCAAAAGCACTAATTTGAGATTTGTTCATCTTCATCTCAGCATCATCTCTAGAATACTCAAAATCTACTACTCTTAAGTAATTCCTGAATTCATCAGTAGTATCAGATAGTAACTCAACTTTCTCTTTCTTTGATGACTGTATTTCTTCAACTTCATTTTTTCTTTTTCTTTTTAAGCTCCTTTTGCTATCTTTTTCTTTCCAAGCAACATCATCTTTATAATCTTTGATGCTTTCAACACTTTTCTTATAAGCTTCCCTAACAGCATCATACAATTCTTTCATCTTAAAATAATTAAACCTCTGCAATCCTTTATACCCTTGACTTTTTAGATAAGCCATCATTGCATTTCTGTCCTTAGCTCGATTTGGTCTTCTTGGTAGAAAAGAAACAGGAATAGGTGACTCTAATTGTTCATCAACTTCAGCATTCAATTCCTCTTGCAACTTCTTAGTTGCTTCTCTATTCTGAGCTTCTTCAATTTTCTTAGCTTCTCTATCTTTAGCATTTAATTCCTCTTGAAACTTTTTAGCTGCTTCTTCATTCATAGCAACTTGAGCAGCTCTTATCTGTATAAAGTAGGTTTCTTTTTCTTCTTTGTTTCTACCAATATACCTTTTTCTTTATCTTTTGGATCAATAACAGGTTGAGAAGTTTGTGGTTGTTCTTTCTGAAAACTCTGGTATGCTAACACCCCTTGGTTTTGACAAGTCATGCAAGATCTCAACAATGGTTTCATCATCACTTGCAGTGTGAATAGGTTTGGGTGTATCGCCTCTCCTCTCCGGTATGACGAGTTGTTGAAGGACCAGCTTCTTCTTCAAAATCTAACAACCTTGGAGTAATTAATCCTTGCTTGTACGTTCCTTGAACAACAGTGACTGATCTTCGTAACTTGATCATCAGTACTTGATCCTTAGGTCTTTCTTCCTCAGTACTTTCAATATTAACATATTTTCAGTATCTGTAGGTTCAGTCTCCTTAA
>OU343224.1:299056162-299191808 GCA_910596185.1 Chrysanthemum makinoi
GAGTAGACTAAAATTAGTCTAAAAGTGATATGAGATGTCAAACTTTGGTTTTTTTCAGACGCCGGATAAATTTAAATAATATTCTGCATGTTTTAAAATTACGCATTTAATAAAATAAGAACGTATAAGGTTAATTCCCTTTTATGGTCAACAAGAGAGGGAAATATATTTGACTTCTTTCCAAAAATATAAAAGTTTATAAACATTTTAGAAAATACTGCAGGTGAATCGCGAACCGATGTAAGTAGAATTGTTTAAAATGTAAGTTTAGTTTTGTTCATACGTTTATTTGTAACATAAAATAATAAATCTAAAATTTTAAAATTAATGAGTGATCTGTAAATTTATCTGAGTGCTATAAAATTGTCGAGTCGATTTTCGATATGCTGGGATGTGCTTTTAAACGGGTGGACTGCCTTTAAAAACGAAACTTTAAAACGATGTTTTCTTAATAACTTTGGGGAAAACATCTAACGTATGGTCGAATTCTCGTGCCATTACTAAAATAGTTTTATCCTATTTATGAATATGAAATAAAAATTTTACTTAATGAATAAAGAAAGTGAATAGTAAAAATGAATAGTAAATTCTCAAAAAATGCGACCACATAAAGCATCTAATCCCATAAAAGAAATTTCTATCTCCAAATTTAATGCATCTAGGCTTTAATTTACCAAGGTATGAATAAAGCTAAATCTCATGCACTAGAATAGAAAAAATGCTGCAGGATAAGGCACTGCGACTTGTTTATGCATCGCTGGCCCCTTAGTACCTAAATAGTACGCTCGACCGGTGGTGTGGATTCAATACTGGCTCCATGGTTCAAGTATTTCCAGCATTACGGCTAGAGTCGGGTTATCCAAGACTTGTCTTATGCCCTATCCAACTTAGGACAATCATTCAGTTGGTCTACAATGTATACACCCAAAGCTACGTCCTTTGGTTGTTCCTCCTATCTACCGTGATTTGCCCTGCTTCTTAAACCTGATTTATAATCGATTTGTATAATTACTACATCGACAAATTATTATATAAAGGGCGTGGCTCTGCATAATCTGATGATGATAAGAACATTTTGAATATTTAGGCAATGGGCCTCATAACGCCTCACTGGTTAGCCATGCAAACTTCTCAGCTTCCAAGGGTCAAACCATTGTACTGTATTTGACTCACCGACCACGCCTCTTCTTTTACATTACTCTTCAAAGCTCCATTCCTAACCATCTCATTCATAGGTCCTCGCTCTTATCGTGACTTTGAATTGTAGAAGGCTCGTTGTTTTATTGTCCCACCTAATCTCGTGAACAAGACCATAGATGTACCTTTCAATCCTCTTGGATTCGTGTGGGTAACCAGATGAGGAACTAGTTTGGCTAATTCATGAAACCGATCCGCAGTAGGTCAGCATGACAGCCCCTACCATAGAGTGATGATAAAGTTCATCTTCTGCTTTTGATCTCATTATCCTGACAAGATTCTCTTTCTGCAGTTGCTTTAAAGTTGTCCCATGTCATGCCTACTACCGCTTCTCTTCCCTAGCTTGAATCTCAAGGTTCCACCATGTCAATGCCTTTCCCGACATCAAGCACGTAGGCATACTTCACCCTTTGGTGGATTGCATAGCCATCGATGTCGATCACCGACTCCATCTTTCTCGACTTATCGTGTATATGCCAATGCACCTCCTTACCATCAAATTCAATTGGCTTACACGCTAAATTCCTTATATGTACATCCACCCTATTGTTGTTGTTATTACCATTTCCTCCTACATTATTGGTGGTGTCATTTATGCTTCCAGTTGTTTCCGAATTATTGATGTGGATTGCCAACTGGTGACTATAGTCGGAAGTAGGTTTTGTAGTTGTCAGTAATAACATGAGAAATCCGGATTTCCACCATCGCTACTTATGGTTACTAGTGTCGCGGATCTATCCTCTACCTTCACGCCCACTGCTCTTTCCACTTTGGTGCCGCACCACCTCGGTTAGTGCTAATGAGTTACTCTTTGGTCCCATGAATTTACAAGGAAGGACATTTGTCAATGCCGATATGAGGTAAGTTCCTGACTACTTAGTCTTAAATCATTCCTAATTTGAGTAATGCCGATTAATGCAAGCATGATCGTGATATGTCCATTTGTCGTGATGCATTTATAAATTATGTTGGCCACCATAATTATAATTGCCTCCTTTCACATCGCGTACATATTACACGATATTCTTACCGAGACATTCCTTAAAATGAATGGACATTCTACCGCTTGATCTTAAATGATGGAGGAGTGGTGTAGTGTGGGTATCTAGTGAGTGTTACACTCAAACACATAGAAATTTCCTTAGGTGGTAAAATCAACGAAAAGATTAGTCTCTAACATTTCTCGAAAGATTCATGGAGAACTCCCATCCGCAAATCATCAAATATCTACAAACTAAATATATAAACTTTATTTAACTTAATCTCGTGTCTCATCAAACAAGAACATTACAAGATCAAGTTAAATAACCACTTATTAATAAGCTCCATATATTTTGAAGCCTTGACTAAATTCTGGATTTTCCATGCCACAAAACATATAATCCAATAGTGTAGATCTAACAAACAACTAACAAGAAGCATACGCAAGCAAGTGTGTGTAAGGCAATTAAAGAGGAGAGTCTTAATGTATAAAGTAGTTATAGTCTAGGTACTAAATGCAACCTAGTTCTCTATAACCAAGTCTCGATATCAATCAACACCCCAAAATACCGCAATGAAGATTGTGTCATTGGGGCGCCTTCATAATACAAAGTAGGTATAGAAAACGACCCTAAATGAGACGCTTTGAAAAGTTACCATTCGATTAATGAGAACAGAAGTTACAACATAAGTTGAGTACAATACAAGTGTTTTAAAACATATCAATGGTAATAATAAAAAGCATAAGTCTTCAAAATATGGGTGTTTGATTCTATGCTCCATGCAACAACCTATCATCTTATAGACCTGAGATAAACATGTTAAAAAGTGTCAACACAATGGTTGGTGAGTTCATAGAGTTTGTTTTGAATAAGTTGAAAAGCCTTTAAAGAATGTTTATAGCAGGCATTGTAAATCCACCTGCCTGCAAGCCCTACTTATAAAACTTGCAACCTGTGTTTACAACCCCAATCGCTAAAAATAGTATTTTAATCATGTATGTAGGTATCATAGTAGTAAGAACTATAAATGTCACCCAAGGGTCTCCAACAACTTAATTTTGGATGTATCTAATTTAATAGCCTTCCAACAACTTAATTTGGAGCTACTAAATTAATGGTCTTCCAACAACTTAATTTGGAGCCACTTGTGTATGTATCTAATTTAATAGCCTTCCAACAACTTAATTTGGAGCCACTAAATTAATGGTCATCCAACAACTTAATTTGGAGCCACCAATTGAATAATGCAAATAAGTATAATGCATTCTAGAATAACGCAAATAAGTATATCATAATCATGTATAGTGCAATCAAGTATAATGCAATCATTTATAATGAAATCAAGTATAATGTTTTGAGTATTTATACAAGAAAAAGGAAGTAGTTAAGCATGTATCTCCCAAAAGTTTCAAGACAGTATAAAAATGGGGCTAAGAACTCACCTTAAAAATTATATCACAACGATAATCTGAGCTGATGGATAAGCCTGGAAGTCTCTACTTATAACCTAGAATATGAGTCAACTCTTAGTTCGAATAAAATGCCTAAAAAAACATGAATGATCCTATATATGCCATTATATTGATCATGAACGAGTATTTGTATGTTTGTTTATAGAAATGGTTTTAGTTTGTATATTTCAGATTACCGCTCTGGCCATCATAATTCAGAGGTCATAAAGAACGTCGAGGAGCTAGGACACTTTAAATCGTGAAATCCAGCAACTCGCCGATCCGCACCCAAATGAACCCTCACATGAAGTTCCCTAGTGTTGTAGTGCTCTACACGAAACATGTATTTTGATTATTTGATTATATGCTAAATTAAGAGTTTATAAATACAATAAATAAACTAACAAAGTTTATAAGTATTTTAATAAGTTTGAGTTTTATATATACTTACCTTAAAATAGAATGCTTGAGTATTATGGAAAAAATAAAATATTAAATGAGCTCGACGTAGAATTTGCGCCTTCTAAAACCCACGGCTAATAGAAGATTATAACAACGCCTTCTTGAGAACCTCAAGAAGAAAAAGAAGATTATAAAGACGTCTTTTTGGAGACTTGAAGATATTTGAAGATTATAACGACTCTTTCTTGAAAACTTCCAAGAACGAAGATCAAACGCTAGTTTTTCTTCAAGAACACATGAATGTTCTTGCAAGATTTATAAGAATTGCCTTAGGTTTAGGACTTTAGATGTTAAGAAGGTGTGGTGCAAGAATAAATGAGGGTTTAAGCTTGGTATTTATAGGCTAGAGATTTTAGTTAACTATATATTGGGTTAAAAACTAACTATGGTTAATTTTACACATGTAAATGATCTAAAGGAAGCATGCTTAGGATTTTGACACCAAGGTGATGACTTCTAAATTTCGTTCATGATAATATAGGATGACTTTGGTGGATAGTTTTGGTATTATCTTGGTTACGGAGTGAGTTTTGGTTCCGTAAATGCTAATCGGCCATAAAAATAAAACCGGGTATCGTAAAAATATGAAACTTGGCAGAATGATGAAACTCATCATTATACTCCATTCTAAAAATATAAATGGGTGATAAGTCTTATTGGGTGCAAAAAACGCCGCTTAAAATCGGAAATACGGGTCAAAACGCTGAATTCGCGTAGCTTTATCGTAAAATAATCTAAATTCCGTGAAACGACCGTGAATATATTTAGAGTAGACTAAAATTAGTCTAAAAGTGATATGAGATGTCAAACTTTGGTTTTCAGACGCCGGATAACTTAACAGCTTATTCGTGAAGTTTAAAAATTACGCGATTTAATAAAAAGGTAGAACGTACAAGGTTAATTTCTTTATGGTCAAAGGAGGAGGGAAATATATTTGACTTTTCCAAAAATATAAAAGTTTACAATCATTTTAGAAAATACCGCGTGAATCGTTAAGTCCGGATGTAAGTAGAATTGTTTAAAACGTAAGTTTAGTTTTGTTCTCATACCGGGCTTATTTGGTAATACTAAAAATAATAAATCTTAAAAATTCTCAAATTAATCATGAGTGATCTAAAATTTATTCGCGAGGAAAATTGTGAGTTGATTTTCACATGCTTAAAGTGATGTTTTAAACGGTGGACCGTCTAAAACGAAACTTTAAAACGATGTTTACTTAATAACTTTTGCGAAAGTGATCTAACGATGGTCGAATTCTCATGTCATTACTAAAATAGTTTATCCTACGAGAATATGAAATAAAAATTTTACTTAATGAATAGTGAAAGTGAATAGTAAAATGAATAGTAAATTCTCAAAAATGCGAATTGTTGTTGTGTAGCTTGTTGTGTAGTGGTGATAACCTGCTAAACCATTTATCGAATCATTGGATGGAGTTGCCTTCTTAACAGATTTTGTTGTTGACATAGGTGTTTCTTATGTTGATGGAGGTGATGATTGAGATGATGATTTGGGTTTGGTGGAAGTGTCAAGAGGTGTTATAAGACTCGCTGAGGTTTGTGTATAGGATTGTCAACTATGTAGTTGTCTGATTCCTTCTTTAACTTTTCTTCCTGCCTCTAGCAGCTCTTCTTTTGCCTCTTTCAATCATTTCCTCTTCACCACCAAATTATCATCGCGAATCTTTCATCCTTTTCATGATCGTAATCTCCTTCGTCATATATTTCCACATCTTCACCATGATTTTCTTCTTGCATGTATAAGTTGTTGTTGTGGTTGCTTCATTTCAACAAATTGTAGAGACAAGGACACCCTGATCCTACCGGGTTGATTAACCAGATCAGATGGGGTAAGAAATGTTTACAATGGATCTTCCATAAGTGGAGGACTACTGCTTCCTCCCCGCCTCAATCGGGTTGATTAACCGAAAGGTTGAAGCATGGAATTCCATCCATTGCTTTAATGTCTTTCGAAATTGTATTACCTCATCTATTGAATCATACTCATCATCAGGATGACTTTGTGAACATGAATTTGAATGGATGTAGAAGAAGGATGTCTGGCAAAAGCAAGATGATTATGATCATATGAAGTAGTTGAAGATGACACGGAGATAGTTCTTGCCAATTGTTTTGTCGTGTCCAGCTTGGAATGTGTTTTCCATCGAGAGCTCACCGGGCATTGATGTTTGCTTGATTTGCAGCCATTCATGATCTAAAAGTCATTAGACAAAGAGATTGCACATATGGAAACACAATGTGTTTGTATTAGTCTGATTTATTATCTAATTACTTTTATGATGGTAACATGTTTATGTTAGTTACAAGTCCTAAGTCACATTAGTCCAAATGTATGAAGTTGATGTGATAAGTTACGTGAACATGTTAATTTTCAAATTTCAAAGAGCAATAATTCACTTAACACACAACATATTAAATTTTGTAAGCTTATATGAAACATCATATATTCACCTATGCGTAACATTTAACAAGTAACATATGCGTAATGGGCCAAAAAGTAGTGAACAATGGGTTATGAGTAACAAGGATCCTTATGTGTAAGAAAGGAGCTTATGCGTAGGAGTAAGCTAAAGCGTAAGACCAAGCTTAGGCGTTAGAGTTTTACGCTGTAAGACAAGTTCAAAGGCTTTAAGCTTTACAGGGAAAAAGCTAGATGTTACAAGATGCTTACTCGTAGAAGAGCAAATCTATGCGAACAAGCCTTGTTTACTTAATATCTTTCCAAGATACACGTGAATCCATCAGAGACCCCTTATGCATAAGAGCCACAGAAGATTACTCTTAGGCATGACCTTTATGCATAAAGTATTCCTTTAGCGTAACGGTTTGAACACCTAAAGATTCAGACATTTAATAATTAACCCGTTAAATATAAACATGAAAACTTGATTGCGCTTAACTCCAAACATCTTTAGATCACAAGACAAGCATAAGAACATATCGATAACACGTAAAGACTTAGGAGTAAAATTACTTAAACCCTAAACCCTTAATCTACATGTAAGGGATATAGCTACACAAATCAAACAAGAATGTTTCTGAAGTGTCCTAGATGTCCTATGAGTGCAATGGAACAATATTTAACACATTTACACCACGTAATCAAAAAAGATTTATGGGAGATGAACCCAAAAACCTAAAACTTAAGTTCATACAGATGTTTCGGCTATTTAAAGGTTCAAAAACATGCATATAAACTTATTCTAACACTTTCTTGACTACCTAATAACATATCATAGAAAAGAAAAACCCTAGATGAGTTTAAGAACCCTATAATTCAAATTAATGAAATTTAAGATTCATGATGGTTTTGGATGATTGAAACAAGTTTAATAGACACTAAGAAAGGTTTTAACACAACTCATTTCAATCCAAACACTTTTATGCATAAACACCCAATTCATTCGAGTGAACAATTTTCCAAAATCAGTTTAAAGAGTTTTAACTGTTGGATTTGAAAGAATTTTAGAAATCCTTGTTTATCATCTTGATTAAAAATAGTTTAGAACTTATAGATTATGAAAAACTTGAACGGATTTAGATTTGATTGGGCCGTTTGATCTTGGTGGTTTAGGAGTAAATGAATTAATTTGCCAAGTTGACACATTCAGTCCTCAACCTTAAAGAGGTTCCAACCAAGATCCTTTAACTTCCGTTTAGGTAAGACAAAACATTTGTAAGGTAAGAAACTTCACAATACTCCCTCACTTTTGAAATAATGAAATGGTTTAAACATTTGAGTCCGAGGAGAGTATATGACAAGAAACTTATCCACCATTTAAGAAAAAATGATAATTTTGAAAAACATGGAAGTACAAGGTTTTATGAAACCGAAAAATATTTACTTTCTCCCCTCAACACTTGTTCGGGAAAAATAGTGAAAGATTTGATAGAACAAAGTGTTGACTAAAGATTTGTACTATGGCGTTTGGAAAGAATTTAGATAGAAGAATGTTTTTGAGATTTTCGATTTTTATATTTTTGTATTTTGTTTTGAAAATAATATTTACAAAAGAGATTTTGTGTTTGATGTGTTTTAAGATCGCTTAGGAGGTCATCCACCTTTCTTGAGTAAACACCTCATACCAATCCGTGGACCAACTCATTAAAACGAAGGGAGGCAAGGCTTGGGTGAGAAGATCTCGCAATTGGTATTCTGTATCTACAAAATATAATTCAACAATACCTCGCTCCACGTGATCCTTGATGAAATGATATCAAGATTGATGTGCTTTGATTTCGAGTGCTGAATCGAGGCACGAGATCGCAATGGCACTGATTGTCGCAGTGACATCAGATTCTATCAAATATGTAACCATAGTCTTTGAGTTGTGTTCTCATCCAAATGACTTGAGCACGCCGACATGGCTACATATTCTGCCGTTGAGGACAACGATGTACAATCTCTGCTTCTTCGATTGCCATGACACCCGCTGTCACCAAGAAATTGTAAAGCTCCTCTAAGGTACTTTTCCGAGTCTAAGCATCCCGCGGGTCGTCATTCTAAAAGGTATTAGTTCAAAACCGTGAATCCTGATACTGATTCCCAAATTAATGGTTCCCTTGATGTATCGTGAGGATTCTTTTAGCCTTGAGAGGTGGGTTTCGCTTGGTCGCGACCGATAACGGAGCAAAGATATACAAAGAAAGACAATATCAGTCTACTAGTCATAGATACATGAGAGACCCAATAATACTACAATATTTGGTAGGGTCCACCAATTTCCCATGTAAATCAAATGCCTAGCTTCTTGGTATGAGCCATTGGTGTGGCATAGGTGTCAGCGTGTTTGCATTCCAAATTTGTGTAGCAATTCAAGGGCATATTTGGACCACTCAAGAAAATACCACGGGGTGATTGATGAATTAGTCCTAGAAAGAACGTAAGTTCACCCATCATGGACATTTCAAAATGTTTCTTCATTAGTTTTGCAAAAGCTTATTGAGTACTTTTATGAGTTGACCCAAAAATGATGTCATCCACATAAATTGAACAATTAAAATATGTTCCCGTGATATTGTATGAAAAGAGTTGGGTCGACCGAACCTTTGGTAAAGTTATTGGCAATGAGGAAGGATGATAGCTTATCATACCATGCCCGGGGGCTTATTTGAGACCGTGAGAGAGCTTTAGTTTATAGACATGATTAGGAAACTCGATGAATGAATCCTTCCGCCGACCGACATAAACCGCTTTCTTTCAGCTTGTCCATTGAGAAAAGCAGCTTTTGACATCCATCCGAAGACCGTGATGTTCATATGAGCCGTGAAATGCCAGTAAAATGGTCACCAAGCATTTGCAAACCGAAAGCAAAAGATTCTTCAAAGACAATACCCTATTCTCGACGATAACCCTTAGCCACCGTGACGCGAGTTGTTTCTAATAACGCCTTCAAAGATCCAATTTGTTTTTCCAAATCCATTTGAGACCAATGACGAGACTGCTGGTCTTTCAACCCGGCCTCATACTTCAAGACGCTTGAATTGGTTGAGTTCTTCTTGCATGGATTCGATCCGCTTGTCTTTTGTCACGCCTTTGATGTTTTAGGTTCGATTGGCAGACAGCTGAGTGCATAAATGCAATGTTCACCATCCGAGGGAAGACGCTTTGTAACGATCGTTGATTCGCTGCCAATGTGTTTTCCATAGGATGATCTTTGTCCATTTATGTGTAGAGGGTTGATGTTGGTATACATTGTGCGATTCGAGGATTCAAATGGTTTGTTGAAGATTCCACGACTATCCGTAGTACCTCATTAAATGGGTTAAAGAACGATTTGGATCAAAATCGCAGTGTGGGGTACTTCATTCAAACATCATCTGCCTCTCTCATTGTTGGAAGCGTTTGTTCAACTGTGTGTGGAGTCAACTCGGTGCTTCTTCAACCGTAGAGTTGTTGTAGCAGTATCGTGTATAAGAGTATTATCGTGCCGAGTACTGGAAATGCCGGATACACCTGAGCACGCTCATCAATATCGCCATCAACAGCCGGAGCAAATAACCTTTCCATTTGTTGACGAAGTAAGCCGGGGCTTTGTTCACCGATGATGGGGTTTGGAGGAAGTTTAAGCGGTTGTGTCCGGTTCCAAGTCGTTATACTCGTAATCCATTGTGAACATAAATGATATTGAAGTTTCTAATCAGCTTCCCCAAACCGACAACTGCCTTTAGCGTGATTTGAAACATCGATGTAGTAGACATTTCTTCTAACTTTTGAAGTTTTCAAGATGCGCAGATTTGTAGAAGAGCGAAAACCACACAAGGAAAAATGACTAATTGCGGAGGATCCGCTCGAGGGTAACATGCCGTAAATCAACAAGATCTTCTCACGATGTAGACGATCACACCAAACAAAACCACGCAAAGACTAAATGAAACGACTTCTCAATGTTGTGGTCTTTCGAATACTAATTAATGTGAATATGCAATAACGCCATACCAAGACCGCTGTGCATCATAACATCATATTTGGGTAACTTCACACAAGATCACCGGAAATCGAGACGATGACTCCAAAGTGAGACGCTGAGCCGCATCGCCTTATTTCTTCCCCTAATTGAAGAAATTCAAGAAGGCATTGGTTTTCGCAAAGAAGCATGTAGAAGAACAAGGAAGCAATGACCACCTACACACTCTCCCTGAGCGTTTTCATGATCGTAATCATACACCACGATGTTGATGATGAATTGAAGAAATAAACCATGTATAATGAGACAAATAAACCATGTATGTCCAATTGATCGAACAAGTGTGAAGTACAAAAAATATTTCGAGAGAGTCAACTGCTGATAAAACATCTCTGTTCATTATGTTGATCATCAGCCGTGTCATTGTTGTTGAAGTGCTGATCTTCTCATAGAAGATTCGGGTTGTTGTTGTAGATCTGTGTATCTCGAAATTAGAGTATTATCGCCGCAGTGCAGTAAAACATTCATACATCCAAGCACAACTTTTGGAAGAATCTTTAACCGTGAGGAGCAAGCAATGTTTTCAATTCATGAGCATTAAGTACAATGGTGGAACAATTGATGGATCATGATATTTTTGACGGTGAGAATGGGTCCACGCTATTTTGCAAGAGGGCCATGGTTGTTGTACTGCGATAGAAAATAGAAGGGGGGGGGGGGCAAGAAAGAAGAAACATGGATCCCCAAGTGTAACTGGGTTCCGGATGTTAGAGGCATAAAGATGTAGTGTCAATTATATTCTTGACACCTGAACATGCTATTTTGATGATTTCTTTCCTCAGCCAGTGGATGGATGTAGAGGGTTTCACACTTGTTATGGTGCAACTACTTAATATCTTGCTCAGAGGAATCCACCTAAGACCAAAGTTGTTGAAAACTCTACTCGTTGGTATCCATCTAAGGTTAGATCTAAGGGATGTTGAAACTTCTTTTAGGAAGAATTTATGCCCCTATATTGATCCACCTATTAGGTTTCAAATTTTACGCTTAGATGAATGGGTTTATTTCTAACCTGCTTGAGTTAACTTAGGTTTTGGTTTGCCACTACAAGTAGTGTTCAAGAATACACTCAAGGTGATACACTAGGTCGTGAACCTAAGATTCCATCCTTTGGAGTAGTGCCCTTTCCTAGCCTTTCTAGATCATAGTTCTTGTATGCTTCATTTGAATCATATGAATTTTACGCTTAATGCTCGGTTTAGACATGTTGTTCGAACTAATCCTAGATTGGCCGTGGCGCCCAATTTCAGGTGTGTATAACAAAACATGTTTAATAGAAACAGTAAGCATTATTGTTGGGCCTAGAATGGAGAGACTGGTTTTGACATATGATTATTCTCAACAACTTGGGAAGGAAACCGTGGTTTTGAAGATTTTGAACCTTCAGATTTAAATGCGCTTGGTTGTCTAACTACCGATTGTTTTCTCAAAGGTTGTAGTGATTTTTCCCAAGATTGTTGGTTTTGCAAAATTAGTATCCACACTCTTGTCGCTGAATCTTCTCAGCTTGTTTTGTAAAGCAACATGTGCAAGCCCCTTTGCTTGAATTTGAGCCTTTAAATGCTCATTTTCTTTTACTAATGTATCCACACGATTACTTTGTTCATTTGAATAACATTGTGTTCAAGAAAAGATTTGTTTTGTAGTTGAAGTTCAAGAGAGATACAATGCTCTCTAGTTTTGAAAAATTTTTATGAAACTGAGCAATGGTCTTTTTGAGAAGAATGTTTTCAGATTCAAGAGTTTGATTTGACGCTTCAGTTGAATTGTTAACAAGTAAGGGCCTGCATATGAGATAGTTGTTCGACATTGTGCAACACACTCGGTCAACCTCTCTCCTTCATTACTAAATTCAGTTGCTCAAGATGTTGTGTCGCATTTGCAAATGTGATTATGATCACAGAGATTGTACCGACCTCATCCTGTCATAGGTGGGTAGGATATCTTCTCAACCATTTGTTCTTCGTCACAGTTGGGCTCTGGTCGAGTTAAGTATGATATCTTCTCCATCCGCTGTCGCCATCCTACTTTTCCAATGCTACAACCTCATTGTCCCCGATTACCGATAAATGGTGAAGAATCAAATATTCCCAACGTCCATTTGAGCATTCCTTTCATGTACATCAACTCTTTCACCTTGCACGATCGCTGGATATCGAATTTGATGATGTCCGACGCCAATGCCGCCGAGCCAGCCATGTATCCTTCTTTCAATGCCACAAATGGATCTTTATGTTCGAATCCATTTCACCGCCTCCTAGAAGAATCAAAGAGAAGAAGGTAAAGTCGATAGAATACATTAAGCCTATAGTGAATTGCAATTTCCCTCCAAAAATAATTTTGAAAAATTTTGACTCTCAAAAAATTTGAAATTCACTATAAAATTCAATTCTAAGGTTGTAAGAAAAATTTGAGATATGACACTTTGACAAATTTTACCTAAAAAATTTGAATTTAGGCCAAAAATTTGAATTTTGACCAAAATTTTCACAGCTAAACCAAAATTTGAATCTTGCATAAAAATTGAACGCTTAGTCTCCCATAAAAATAAATTTTACTCAAATTTGAATCTCATGAAAAATTTGATTTTTTAATAACTTGTGTTGATGGATCTTTGTAGAAGTCAATGAAACTTTGTTTGTTGAAGAAGTCCTAAAAACAAATATGAGAAAGAACCTTACGCAGAAAGAGCTTACACAGTAAAAACACCACCTTACGCTTAAATAAATGAGAGAATTACCGCACAGAGATTAGCTTTAAACGCAGTCGGCAGGTGAAACACTAAACTTATGCGTAAACCGAAATAGGCGAGAATAATCTTATGCAGGGACTTCAATTTTGCGTAAGACAGTTTGTTTAAGAAACCCCACGCCAGATATCCCACGCAGTTCTGATTACGAAGAACAGGCCCAAACCAAAGAAGATCAACCATCCAGAACCACCTAACGAACCCCACAGTCTATAAACCGATTTTATCCGCCCAGAACCCGATTTTTTGATGAAATAGCTTCAATATCACCAAAATAACACAAAAGTGTGAATCTTGATGATCCAAAACACTTTTCACCTTACTTATAGAAAGAGGTACACCAATGAAGTCAAGGTCAAAACACTTCTACACTCGTAAAGTTTCAAACTTTTTGCCAAAAACTTAAACTTTAACACCAAATAACCTTTTAAGTACAAGAATCTTGAATTTTAAAGTGTAAAAATGAAAGCTTTATGCGTGAGAAAGGTTAAAACGTGAACCTTACGAGACAACAAAAACAAACCGCTTCACCTAACTAGATGGCTATTGATACCATCGTTAGGTCACCATATTAGTAACACAAGCATCAATAGAAGAAATAGATAAGAGAGGATCGGTTGAACCCTTAGCCAAACACACAAATATTATGAGAGAAAGGTTTAAGCATAGAGTGAATGAGAAAAGAGAACAACCAACCTTCAAATGAAGGTTTACAATAGTATTTATAGGAGGGAAGCTAGGGCAACACTCCTAGTTCCTTCCTTTCTCCTATGGGCTTAGGCCTAAGCTCATGGGCCTTCTACATAAGCTTAAGGCTAAAACAAACATAAAGGCCATAATTAAACTAACTATTACATATGAGTAACTAACACTTGAATAAAGGTTTAGGAGTGATTCCAACATCAAGACACTCAAGTCAAATTGAAGGAAACGATCAGAGTTAGGGTGGGCCGCCAACGCGGCTCCAAATTTGTGACGACTCAAAGAATAAAATTGATATTTTACACCCAACGGCCGCTGCGTTTTAAAGAGTAGGGCATCACAACTCGTGACGACTTAGATTCTGATCCGTGACGGTGTCGAAGTCGGGGCCGATGGCGCCACAACCATAAGGTGACGTTTGCACAAGGTTGACGTGGTCAAGACGAAACCCTAATGGACGGATATCCGACGGCGCCACATTTAAAGAGCGACGCCGCCGCATGTTGTAACTCTATATAGAATTCGAATTTCGACTTTTAAAGAGGTAGTTTTGTGGAGTAAAACCTAAACCGCTGTTGTGGCTCGTAGGCTGAGATCTTAGGTTCTCACACCCTATTTTACAACAAGATAAGTAATTTATTTCATTGATTCAATTATATCTTCAATTGTATGTGTGTATGCTTGCATGTTTTCCATGTCCAAATTTATTTCTGTGTGTTTGCTTAGATATATGAAACCTAGGTATTGAATGTTGATTGGTTGTCTCTTATCTTAATTGTAATTGACCTAGGATCATGTGTAGGTCATTCGTGGTGTTTTTAATGCTTGAGTAATCTTTGTGAACATTAGTTTATAATCACCTAGAGTTATTGTAGGCTAAACATCCAAAGATAACCTTAGAGTTAGTTTATGAATCCTAGAGATTTCGTGGGCAATAACCTTAAGGTAGTCTCAAAGAGTTATGGAAAAATCATCCCCTACCACCTTAGAAGACACAACGCTAAGAATAAGGATGACAATTCTACCATCAATAGAGATAACTAGGAGTAACGATTCAGGTAAACACATCTTTAATCATCATACGAGCACACATCAATTAGACATAGACTACCCTTAGCTTAGTTAATTAGAATAGATCATAGTAGAGTAATCGTAGAAATACCAACCCCCAAATCCCAATACCCCGAGATTCGTATCTTTCAATTCTAAAAATATAAAAAGATACAAAATAATCTTCCTCAACCCCAACCTTAGCGTAGTAACTTCTCACTAGCATTCCTATTCCCCTAGAGAACGATATCAATACCCAGGCTTACCCTAATACTACACTACAACGATTAGGTTCACTGCCTATGGTGTTGAAAACTTGCTCGACAAAAAGGAAGTTCCTTTGACCCCGAATGTGCTGTAATGTGTATCAAGTTTTTGGCGCACTGTCAGGAATAGAATAGCTAGTTAGATTTCCACCTCGCTTAGGTTCCCTTGCTTGAATCCTATCAAGTGCTTTTTCTCATTTTTAGCTCCCTTGTAGTCTATCCCCCTTCTTCGTGACTTTTGTTCAGAAACCCATCACTTTTCATCACTAAGGTGATAATCAAACCCCACTCATCAACCCACTACCAAATGACCCGCCAAGAGGCAGTACTCTTGGTGAATACTCAAGACCAAGCCACCTAGGCTATAGGAACACCATTGAGCTTCCCGACACTAAGTCCAACAACCGCCCTTCGATCCTACACCATCCGGTGCAAAACGGATGTGATTCCATGGACTTCGCTCAAGATCCTAATCAAAGATCTTAAGGATTTCTTAAAATCATCGATTCCATCGACCGATGCTACCACTCGAGACCATGCGCCAAGTGCCTCCAATTATCTATACGGGACCAAGCTAGTAATTGGCTTCAGCCGATTTCTTGCCGGCTCCATCTCAAGTTGGGATGATCTCACCTCTCGCTTCCTTGCCTAATTTTCTCTCTCCGGGAGAACTACTAAGCTTAGGAATGAAATCTTGATGTTCCAACAACGTCAAGGTGAATCTCTACGAAGCATGGACTCGATTCAAGGACTTACTCCATAGAGTCCCTCATCACGGCATTGATCTTTGGCTTCAAGTCCAACTCTTTATGATCATGTCAACTTCCCAACTGCTTGATCCATTGACCAAGCGGCCGGTGGTAAACTTAGTGATCTCACCGCTGAAGAATCGTATAATAGAGGACCTTGCTCTCTATGAAAACGAAGTTGGAATGACCCCGTGAGTTACCCAAAACCATAAAGGCAACTGCTTGCCTCCCATTGACTCACAACCTTCCACTGTGGATGGTCGAGCTTGAAGATCAAGTAAAATTCCTAATGAGCTCCTACGAAAATCCTAAGTCTTCACGCCAAATGAACAAAGTTTCTTCCTTGTGTGAGCTATGTAGTGGTCCTCATGACACTCGCTGGCCAGCAAGAATCCCCAAACAAGTTTCCCTTGACTACGCGATCCCTGTACCAATGGAATTGAAGATTCCCTACAACACCTGGACCTAGGACTTTCAATGATGCCCGAGAAGCATGGAAGGGTAAACCCGACTCTATTGGGACAAACCAAAGAAATCACCTCTAATGATTTCTCAAGCCCCTCTACTACTCTAGCCAACAAAACATAGAAGAGATGTTGCAACACCTAGTAACATCCCAAGAAGCTCAGATAGCTAAGCTCTTGGACCGCTTTAACCAACAACAAGCCGAGATGGATAGGAAGATAGATAACCTTTTGAAAGCCATGACCAATAGTGATAGGAAGGTTAATGCTATCTCAACCAAGCTTCCAAGTGTAGAAATTAAGGACCCAATTAAGTTAGCTAAGCGCCTCAATTCACAATACCATCACCTTAATGAAACCTAATAGGACAAATGACAAAGTGAACCATGAGACGGTACTTGAGGTTAGTGAGACTCCTAAGAACGAATCACCGATAAAATAGATGAAGTAGACAATGACTATTTCAATAAGTTTCCTACGGACGAGGAACTCTCTCACAACCCACACTTAGTATGAGACCTCCACCACATGTATGTTAGGAGAAGCCCTAGGATCAAGTTTGGGAACCCTTGGAATCTTAACATACCTTGTTGCTTGGACATCTTTTGTGGCAAAATCCTACATTGATCGCAAGTCCCCGATAAATATCATGACTAGCACCTACTATAATTGGGTAATAAAGAAGCCTATCCCAACTAGGCAAGATCCCGATAATCCTAGGGTTAGTTGCATTTACTTGGTAGAGGTAAAGGATTGCCCGTCATGTAGGTAGTTTCTGTCGATCCTATGGATTTCATAGTTGTGAATGATATTAGTACGACCATAGATCCTAGCTTGTCCTACGTTATTCTAGGAAAACCTTCATAGAAAACATCGGATGACTTATGACCCGTCGTTAGGATAGTTAGATTCAAGGATGAGACCGATGACGTAGCTTATCAAATGCCATTTAAGATTGAGAAATTTTCATCACTATCCAATGATGAAAAGAAACTTAAGCTATCGGTCTACTATAGGAATGAGGAGGATAAAGAGAAGGGAGTAGATTATGTGATGGATAAGATTTTCGGTTTCTATAAGGGTTGCTTGAAACTAGGACCGAATATAGAACCATGGGGAGAAGATGACTTCTTAGAAAGATTCATAATAAGGCATTTCTGTTGGATCGATGTACTCTAACCAAACTAACTTAAATAGCTTGTTAAGGTTTAATAACCGCGGATAAATCCTAAGTTATTAACAATGAAACACCGAGTAATCTCTATTAAGTATGCGGAATTTACTTAACAAAGCTAAGAAGAATTATAACTTTAACCTTCAACAACTTTATTAATAACTCTAAACCGCTTATTATGCACCTTTAACAACTCTAAAACACTAACTATCAACTTGTAAATCGTACTCTAAGAACTCTAATGATACGTGTATCTCTAATGCCAATCTAGGGGTCATTTTATAGGCTCAAGGATAACCCTAGTCGGTTTACAATTTGTATCCTTGTACAACAAGTAATCTAATAAAGAATATTCTAGAATTACAAGACTTTCTATAAACTTAATATAAAGTTCTTTTACAGTGATACTTTGACTTCAATGACAATACTTTGACTTTCTCTTTAGCAAAGATTTTGACTCTTTGACTTTTTCCAAGACTTTGTCATTCTTTAGCACTTTCATATCCCAACAATCCTCCCTAACTTGAATTCTACTTGCTTGACTTCAAGTTCCTTTGTGAATTTATCTTAATACTCTATCTTTTAAGGAAAGATTATGTCTTAGTCTTTCGATTGTATCTTTGTAGTTTCCGTTTTATCAAGATTATCAAAGTATCTTTAGAATTATTCTTTATAGCATCATCCAAAGAAGCTCCATCTTTTCAGCAACACAACAACAATTGACAATTTGTACATTAATTCAGCTTAGTTACAAATATTCTCATCACTCCGTGTGTGTTAACTCCCGTGGTGTGAATCATTGAAAATTTTAATGGATTTTGATCTCTTTACCGAAGCCATTAACTCTGGAGTAGCCAAATGTTTTGGTGTGTAAGACCATGGTACATTGATAACCATATGATTTTTAGCAAATCATCACCTATCAACAGATTTGATTTGTCTTTACCAAAAGTCAAACTCTTCCGACTAGTTAGTTCTTGCATCTATGGTGAACTAATTACCAATAATGGTTTTTCCACAGCCTTTACCCCAAGCCATTTTCTTGTGGGCTAGCCAACTCTTCACATTTACTGATATGGTGAGTTGATTACCATACAACTTATTAGCAAGTTGTCAACTAAAAACGGATTTGAGATACCTTTTGTGAGTCGTTTGCTCATAGATTAGCCAATCCTTTTGTAACCATGGTGGATTGATAACCTATTGATGTTGCCATCTCAAAAACCATTTATTTTATTCAACCTTTGTTTCAAAACATTTGTTACTTAACAAAAAGGTTTCTTTCAAAAATCATTTAACTGTTAAAGCCGCAAGCAAGATTTTAATGAAACTGTTTGATCAGTGATTTCTTTAATAAAGTACTCGACTATTCAAAAAATAATTTATTCAATTAAGATACTGCCATTATTCATCATCATCACCATAGTAGTCCGGTTGATAAACAATTTGATAACCATAAGAGCAATTTCATTATCATCTTCAACTTCCATTCCATGCTCTAACATCCTTCATAAGATCTCCGTAGCGGATATCTTGTTTCTGCTAACATGTGAATCATAATTCCATCTTCTAACTCTAGAACATGTATTCCAGATTCTTCAAAGAATCTCAGCCTAACAATCTCCCACCTCTTGATTCTTCCAAATTTCAAAGTTGCTTTGTTCTTCAGCTTCATACATAGAGATCTCCAAGCAAAACTAAACCAATTCCTTCGATGGATTGTGTTTAAAATAGTCTCACACATATAAATAAAATAAATCCACTCTATCTATGATGTGCAATAAATCCCATAGTCTGCTTGACACTCACTCAAGCTTTCATTATCTCTATGAAACATCAGATAACTTCCATCTTTTGATTCTACAACTTCAAAAGCACTAATTTGAGATTTGTTCATCTTCATCTCAAAGATCATCTCTAGAATACTCAAAATCTACTACTCTTAAGTAATTCCCCGAATTCATCAAGAGTATCGAGATAGTAACTCAACTTTCTTTCTTTGATGACTGTATTTCTTCAACTTTTTCTTTTCTTTTTCTCCTTTTGCTATGTTTTTCTTTCCAAGCAACATCATCTTTATAATCTTTGATGCTTTCAACACTTTTCTTATAAGCTTCCCAACAAAGATCATACAATTCTTTCATCTAAAAATAATTAAACCTCTGCAATCCTTTATACCCTTGACTTTTTAGATAAGCCATCATTGCATTGTCCTTAGCTCTTTGGTCTTCTTGGTAGAAAAGAAACGTGAATAGGTGACTCTAATTGTTCATCAACTTCAAAGATTCAATTCCTCTTGCAACTTAGTTGCTTCTCTACTGAAGCTTCTTCAATTTTCTTAGCTTCTCTATCTTTAGCATTTAATTCCTCTTGAAACTTTTCGCTTCTTCATTCATAGCAACTTGAGCACTTATCCTATAAGCTAAAGTAGGTTTCCTTTTCTTCTTTGTTTCTACCAATATACCTTTTCCTTTATCTTTTGGATCAATAACAGTTGAGAAGTTTGTGGTTGTTCTTCCGAAACTCCCCGTATGCTAACACCCTTGGTTTTGACAAGTCATGCAAGATCTCAACAATGGTTTCATCATCACTTGCGGCAGAATAGGTTTGGGTGTATCGCTTCCTTCGTATGACAGCTTTGAAGGAGCTTCTTCTTCAAAATCTAACAACCTTGAGTAATTAATTCCGTCAGAGGTTCCTTGAACAATGTTTTGATCTTCAAGACCTTGATCATTAGTACTTTGATCCTTAGGTCTTTCTTCCTCAAGATTTCAATATTAACATATTCTTCAAGATTGAGGTTCACCTCTTAACAACATCTTCTTTCAAATTCTCTTCTTCTAAATTCCTCCCCAATTGGACATAAGATGATTGTTTTTGAACATTTTGGCGCTTTGTCTTCTTAAACTCCGCCTTTGCTCTTTCTTTTAGATTTGACCCATATAATGATGATGAAACCAATGGCCGTATAAAATTTCGAGTCTTCTAAACTTGAGCTTTAACTTAATCTGCTTAGCTTGAGCCTCAGTTGTTTTCTTCAACTTGACTAACTCCCTTGTTAGAACATAATTATCCAATATAGGTAGATCACTCATGGGTGAATGTTCCGTCGGTTGAGAAGCAGGAACAAATCTTTGAGATAAAGGTGAAACGCAACATCTTCTTGAACATCATTACCGTGAAGCAAGACTCTTGTGATGCAAAGCATCTTCGAGATGCACATTTTGAGAAGCAAGCACTTCAGAGAGTGCATTCTGAGTATTTCCATTCTTCAAGCGATCTTCTCTATCTTCATCCTCTCCAGCATCGCCTCGACAGCTTGAACAACTTCCATCATAGTAGTCAATGGAGTGTACCTTCCAGTGAATAAATCACTCTTCCTAGCCATGAAAGTGAAAATCTTGGATTGTTGTAAAAGGGTAAAAGACTTGTAGGCTCGTATATCCAGTTGTTTATTGAGGAATACTTGAACAAAACTTGGATACATCAACCACTTTGAACCATGAGTGATGTGTGAAAGCATTCCATCTAGAATTAGCATTGAAAAATTGAAAACACGATCAAGAGTTAATCCCACTATAGATGTTATGAGATCCAAATTGCTCCCATGAAGTACTTTTAGCACTAATACAATGAAGCAACACATGCACTAAAACTTCCAAAGGAGGACAAAATAAGTGGTTTCTAATGTTTGTTCAAGGACCCTTCATAACCAATGTGCCCAAAAGTATCCCAAATCATTGCTTATCAAAACTAATAGCCCCATCATCATCATCAAACAATAAGTCTTCACTAATAGAGGCTTCAGAACCTTGACAGCTTCTCCCAAAGAACCATAGCATGAATATATTCACATCATTCTCCATATGAACCCAAGCAGCTTCCCAAAATTGTCAATCCAGTGGCTCAATAACATCCGGTTCTTCTACTAATAAGATAACTAATCAAGGATCCAAGAAAATCGATGATGTCATGAAAGATTACATTTGCTTCGGCCTTGTCTAAATTTGCCACCATGTTGTGTTTGGAAAAAGATGACGATTCGCCATTGATGATTATATGATCTAAGAAGAAATAGAACTAATAATATAGGTGAAAGTGAGAGAAATATGAAAAATATTCTAAAGTATCAATATGAGAGGAAATTGAGATATTTATAGGTGAGATTTTAAAAATCACGCCATAAATAACAAAGTTACCTAGGTGTAATTACTCAATATTACCATGGAACAAGAATTTTAATAAGACAAACATTACTTTCACGCAAGTGATTCCAAGGTATCTTTTCAAGCAAGATTTTATAAAAAAACAAAAGCAATACTTTTCCATTTTCTTCCTTACAACAAGATACATACATAATATCCTCCCTCAAGCAATGCAGGACTATATTTACACTAAATAATCCTCCCCTTAAATGTAGCTCAGTAATTAATCATGCCAATGCTTACCACCAAGTGAGTAAATTTTGACACATCAAATCCTTTGGTGAGTAAATCACCACATTATCATCCAAGTGAACCTTGACCACCTTAATGAGTCTCGGCTCATAACAATCTCCTAAAGTGATGCCTAATCTAAATATGCTTGGTCTTGGAATAATATATTGGATTCTTCACAATGCAAATGGTACTCTCATTATCAATATTGATAGGAGTATTCTTGAAATTGAATCCATAGTCCAAGAGTTGATTCTGATCCACAAACTTGTCTCAACAGCTTGCAGCACCACATATCCTCGTGAGAGGATGTTGCCTAATAGTCTGCTCTACATTGCCAAGAGACTGATCTTCTTCCAAGATATTGGCATCCTCCAGTTGTTGATCTTCTATCATAGTTATCACCATAGTCACTATCCAAAAGGCTTCAAGTGAAAGGTGAATCTTTTGATACCACAACCCCAACTTAGGTTGTTGTTTCAAATAACTAAAAATCCGCTTTACCTGCATTCATATGAGAGACTTTTGTGAGACTTGATATCTTGCACATAGACAAACAAAGAAACATTATATCGTGCCTTGATGGAGAGGTACATAAGACATCCAATCATGGATCCAGCACAACTTGACTTCAACAGTTGTCCATCTTCATCAATGAAAGTTAAGAGAATAATAGGTGATCGGGTTCATAGCATCAAAGTTGAATTGAAGACAAACAAACCATGTATAAGGAGATGCACAAACCATGTATGTCCAATTGATCGAACAAGTGTGAAGTACCAAAAAATATTTCGAGAGAGTCAATCACGATAAAACATCTCTGCTCATTATGTTGATCATCACCGGTCATTGTTGTTGAAGGCTGATCTTCTTCTATAGAAGATTCTGTTGTTGTAGATTCGTGTATCTCAAATTAGAGTATTATCGGTTGTGAAACATCTGATACATCCTAAGCACAACTTTTGGAAGAATCTTTAACTGAGGAGCAAGCAATGTTTTCAATTCATGACGATTAAGTACAATGGTGGAACAAACGATGGATCATGATATTTTTGACGGTGAGAAATGGGTCCTCATTTTTGCAAGAGGAGCCATGGTTGGCAATCGCATAGAAAAATAGAAGGGGGGCAAGAAAGAAGAAACATGGATCCCCAAGTGTAACCTGTTCCATGTTAGAGGCATAAAGATGTAGTGTCAATTATATTCTTGACACCTAAACATGCTATTTTGATGATTTCTTTTCCCGCCTCAGTGGATGGATGTAGAGGGTTTCACACTTGTTATGGTGCAACTACTATCTTGCCTCAGGAATCCACCTAAGACCAACAGTTTTGAAAACTCTACCCGCTGGTATCCATCTAAGGTTAGATCTAAGGGATGTTGAAACTTCTTTTGGGAAGAATTTGGCCCTATATTGATCCACCTATTAGGTTTCAAATTTTACGCTTAGATGAATGGGTTTATTTCTAACTGTTTGAGTTAACTTAGGTTTTGGTTTGCCACTACAAGTAGTGTTCAAGAATACACTCGGGTGATACACTAGGTTGTGAACCTAAGATTCCATCCTTTTGGAGTAGTGCCCTTTTCTTAGCCTTTTCTAGATCATAGTTCTTGTATGCGTCATTTGAATCATATGAATTTTACGCTTAATGCTCGGTTTAGACACGTTGTTCGAACTAATCCTAGATTGGCCGTATACCTACTTGTATGTATAATAAAACATGTTTAATAGAAACAGTAAGCATTATTGTTGGGCCCGCATGAGAGACTGGTTTGACAAATGATTATTCTCAACAACTTGGGAAGGAAACCGTGGTTTTGAAGATTTTGAACCTTCATTTAAATGCGCTTGGTTGTCTAACTATGATTGTTTTCAAAGGTTGTAGTGACGATTTCCCCAAGATTGTTGGTTTTGCAAAATTAGTATCCACACTCTTGTCTGAATCTTCTCAGCTTGTTTTGTAAAGCAACATGTGCAAGCCCTTTGCTTGAATTTGAGCCTTTAAATGCTCATTTTCTTTTACTAATGTATCCACACGATTACTTTGTTCATTTGAATACTGACTCATTGTGTTCTCAAGAAAAGATTTGTTTTGTAATTTAAGTTCAAGAGAGATACAATGTGCCTCTAGTTTTGAAAAATCTTTATGAAACTGAGCAATGGTCTTTTTGAGAAGAATGATTTCAGATTCAAGAGTTTGATTTGACGCTTCAGTTGAATTGTTAACAAGTAAGGGCTCGCACATGAGATAGTTGTTCGATTGTGCAACACACTGGTCAACCTCTCCTTCACTAAATTCAGGTTGCTCAAGATGTTGTGTCGCATTTGGTACGATTATGATCAATAAGATTGTACCTCACCATCCGTTTCGTCGCTGTCATAGGTGGGTAGGATATCTTCCTCAACCATTTGTTCTTCGTCATTGGGCTCGTGTCGTGTTAAGTATGATATCTCTCAGACTGCTGTCGCCATCCTACTTTTCCAATGCTACAACCTCATTGTCCGCGATACCCATAGCTAGTGAATCACAACATTCCAACGCCCATTTGAGCATTCCTTTCATGTACATCAACTCTTTCACCTTGCACGCATCAAGGGATATCGAATTTGATGATGTCCGACGCTTCAATGCCGTGAGCTGAGCCATGTATCCTTCTTTCAATGCCACAAATGGATCTTTATGTTCGAATCCATTTCATCGCTCAGAGAAGAATCAAAGATAGAAGGTGCAAAGTCGATATACACAGTATAATCGATATAGTGAATTGCAATTTTCCAAAATAATTTTGAAAAAATTTTGACTCTCAAAAAATTTGAAATTCACTATAAAATTCAATTCTAAGGTTGTAAGAAAATTTGAGTTATGACAATTTTGACGCCAAATTTTACCTAAAAATTTGAATTTAGGCCCAAAAATTTGAATTTTTGACCAAAATTTTCACAGCTAAACCAAAATTTGAATCTTGCATAAAATTGAACGCTTAGTCTCCCATAAAAATAAATTTTACTCAAATTTGAATCAAGTAAAAATTTGATTTTTTAATAACTTGTGTTGATGGATCTTTGTAATCGAATGAAACTTTGTTAGTTGATGAAGTCCTTATGTAGAAAAAAAAATACTATATGGAGAAAGAACCTTACGCGAGAAAGAGCTTACGAGTAAAAAACACCACCTTACGCGTAACAATGAGAATTACGCGTAGGATTAGCTTACGCGTAAGAGTTGAGAAACACTAAACTTATGTGTAACTGAAAGTTAGGGTGAGAAAACTTATGCGGGATTAGCTTACGCGTAAGACAAGGCAGCGAAGAATAATCTTATGCGAAGGGTTCTACGGTGAAGTTTGAGCTTATGCGTAAGATTAGGTTTTACCCAAAAGATCTTTTACACTATCACAAATAAAAAGATATCCCAAAGTCGATCGGTTTTCAGATTATCCAAGCAAGAGAACACGAGTAAACCACAAAACGAAGATCAAACCAATGAACTCTTATGCGTAAGTTTAGGGTTTCCTTACGAGTAGAAAATACCAAAACTATTTTATGCCCAAAAGTGTTTAGAAACCGGATTTTTTGATGAAATAGCTTCAATATCACCAAAATAACACAAAAGTGTGAATCTTGATGATCCAAAACACTTTTTCACCTTACGATAGAAGAGGTACAATAATGAAGTCAAGGTCAAAAACACTTCTACACACGTAAAGTTCCAAACTTTTTTGCCAAAAACTTAAACTTTAACACCAAATAACCTTTAAAGTACAAGAATCTTGAATTTTAAAGTGAAAAATGAAAGCTTTATGAAAGGTTAAAAATGAACCTCACGAGTAGACAAAAAACAAACCGTTTCACCCAACTAGATGGCTTTGATACCACTGTTAGGTCACCATATTAGTAACACAAGCATCAATAGAAGAAATAGATAAGAGAGGATTGGTTGAACCCTTAGCCAAACACACGAATATTATGAGAGAAAGGTTTAAGCATAGAGTGAATGAGAAAAGAGAACAACCAACCTTCAAATGAAGGTTTACAATAATATTTATAGGAGGGAAGCTAGGGCAACACTCCTAGTTCCTTCCTTTCTCCTATGGGCTTGGGCTTAAGCTCATGGGCCTTCTACATAAGCTTAAGGCTAAAACAAACATAAAGGCCATAATTAAACTAACTATTACATATGAGTAACTAACACTTGAATAAAGGTTTAGGAGTGATTCCAACATCAAGACACTCAAGCTGCTGAAATTGAAGGAAACGCATCGAAGTTAGAAGGCGAAGCCGCCGCAACGTGCTCCAAATTTGTGACGACTCTCGCAGCGTTAAATTGATATTTTACACCCAACGCGGCCAGTTTTAAAGATAGGGCATCACAACTCGACGACTTAGATTCCATCCGCACGGTGTCGGTCTGGCCGATGGCGTCAAACCATAAGGTGACCTGTCACAAGGTTGACGTGGTCAAGACGAAACCCTAATGGCAGCATCCTACGCGCCACATTTAAAGAGTGCGCCGGCGCATGTTGTAACTCTATATATAGAATTCGGTTTTCAGACTTTTAAAGAGGTAGTTTTGTGGAGTAAAACCTAAACCGAGTTGTGGCTGTCTTGGGCAAGATCTTAGGCTCTTCTCACACCCTATTTTACAACAAGATAAGTTACTTTACTTCATTGATTCAATTATATCTTCAATTGTATGTGTGTATGCTTGCATGTTTTCCATGTCCGGCTAATTTACTTGTGTGTTTGCTTAGATCTATGAAACCTAGGTATTGAATATTGATTGGTTGTCTCTTATCTTAATTGTAATTGACCTAGGATTATGCGGTAGGTCATTCGTTGTATTTTTAATGCTTGAGTAATCTTTGTGAACATTAGTTTATAATCACCTAGAGTTATTGTAGGCTAAACATCCAAAGATAACCTTAGAGTTAGTTTATGAATCCTAGAGATTTCATAGGCAATAACCTTAAGGTAGTCTCAAAGAGTTATGGAAAAAATCATACCCTACCACCTTAGAAGACACAACGCGTTAAGAATAAGGACGTGACAATTCAACCATCAATAGGAGATAACTAGGAGTAAATGTATCTAGGTAAACACATTCTTAATCATCATACGAGCACACATCAATTAGACATAGACTATCCCTTAGCTTAGTTAATTAGAATAGACAATAGTAGAGTAATCGGTAGAAATACCAAACCCCCAAATCCAATACCCGAGATTCGTACCATTCAATTTTCTAAAAAATATAAAAAGATAAAAAATAATCTTCCTCAACCCCAACCTTAAGCGTAAGTAACTTCTCACTAGCATTCCTATTCCCCTAGAGAACGATATCAAATCCCGTGGCTTACCCTAATACTACACTACAACGATTAGGTTCACTACCTAGGGTGTTGAAAACTTGCTCGACGAAAAGGAAGTTCCTTTGACCTCAATGCGCGTATGTGGTATCAAGTTTTGGCCGCCGGGTTGGGAATAGAATAGCTAGTTAGATTTCCACCTCGTTTAGGTTCCCTTGCTTGAATCCTATCAAGTAAGCTTTTTTCTCATTTTTTAGCTCCCTTGTAGTCTATCCCCCTTCTTCGTGACTTTTGTTCGTAAACCCATCACTTTTCATCACGGAAGGTGATAATCAACCCCCACTCATCAACCCACCACCAAATGACCCACCAAGAGGTCGTACTCTTGGTGAATACTCAAGACCAAGCCACTTAGGCTATAGGAACACCATTGAGCTTCCCCACCAAGCCCGAACAACGACCCTTCGATCCGACACCATCCGGTTGGTGCAAACGGATGTGCATTCCATGGACTTCGTTCCGAAGATCCTAATCAGCATCTTAAGGATTTCCTTAAAATCATCGATTCCATCGAATTCTCGATGCTACCACTTGGAGACCATGCGCTTGCGTCTCCTCCAATTATCTATACGGACCAAGCTAGTAATTGGCTTGCGACTTCTTGCGTCGGCTCCATCTCAAGTTGGGATGATCTCACCTCTCGCTTCCCTTGCCTAATTTTTCCCACAGGGGAGAACTACTAAGCTTAGGAATGAAATCTTGATGTTCCAACAACGTCAAGGTGAATCTCTCTGCGAAGCATGGACTCGATTCAAGGACTTACTCCATAGAGTCCCTCATCACGGCATTGATCTTTGGCTTCAAGTCTAACTCTTTTATGATCATGTCAACTTCCCAACTAAGCGATCCATTGACCAAGCGTACGGGTGGTAAACTTAGTGACCTCACCGCAGAAGAATCGTGGGGTATAATAGAGGACCTTGCTCTCTATGAAAACGAAAGTTGGAATGACCCCGTGAGTTACCCAAAACCATAAAGGCAATCTGCTTGCCTCCCATTGACTCACAACCTTCCGACCGTAGGATGGTCGAGCTTGAAGATCAAGTCAAATTCCTAATGAGCTCCTACAAAAATCCTAAGTCTTCACGCCAAATGAACAAAGTTTCTTCCTTGTGTGAGCTATGTAGTGGTCCTCATGACACTCAAGCGCTTGCACAAGAATCCCCAAACAAGTTTCCCTTGACTACGCATCCTCGTGTACCAATGGAATGGGAGGAAGATTCCCTACAACACCCCGACCTAGGACTTTCAATGATGCCCGAGAAGCATGGAAGGGTAAACCCGACTTCTATTGGGGACAAACCAAAGAAATCACCTCTAATGATTTCTCAAGGCCCCCTCTCACGCCCTAGCCAACAAAACATAGAAGAGATGTTGCAACACCTAGTAACATCCCAAGAAGCTCAGATAGCTAAGCTCTTGGACCGCTTTAACCAACAACAAGCCGAGATGGATAGGAAGATAGATAACCTTTTGAAAGCCATGACCAATAGTGATAGGAAGGTTAATGCTATCTCAACTCCCGAAGCTTCCGGTGTAGAAATTAAGGACCCAATTAAGTTAGCCAAGCACGTTCAATTCGTCAATACCATCACCTTAATGAAACCTAATAGGACAAATGACAAAGTGAACCATGAGACGGTACTTGAGGTTAATGAGACTCCTAAGAACGAATCGACTGATAAAATAGATGAAGTAGACAATGACTATTTCAATAAGTTTCCTACGGACGAGGAACTCTCTCACAACCCACACTTAGTATGAGACCTCCGTCACATGTATGTTAGGAGAAGCCCTAGGATCAAGTTTGGGAACCCTTGGAATCTTAACATACCTTGTTGCTTAGGACATCTTTTTGTGGCAAAATCCTACATTGATCGCAAGTCCCTGATAAATATCATGACTAGCACCTACTATAATTGGGTAATAAAGAAGCCTATCCCAACTGGGCAAGATCCCGATAATCCTAGGGTTAGTTGCAATTTACTTGGTAGAGGTAAAGGATTGCCCGTCTATGTAGGTAGTTTCACGTATCCTATGGATTTCATAGTTGTGAATGATATTAGTACGACCATAGATCCTAGCTTGTCCTACGTTATTCTAGGAAAACCTTTCATAGAAAACATCGGGATGACTTATGACCCGTCGTTAGGGATAGTTAGATTCAAAGATGAGACCGTTGACGTAGCTTATCAAATGCCATTTAAGATTGAGAAATTTTCATCACTATCCAATGATGAAAAGAAACTTAAGCTATCGGTCTACTATAGGAATGAGGAGGATAAAGAGAAGGGAGTAGATTATGTGATGGATAAGATTTTCGGTTTCTATAAGGGTTGCTTGAAACTAGGACCGGAATATAGAACCGATTGGGGAGAAGATGACTTCTTAGAAAGATTCATAATAAGGCATTTCTGTTGGATCGATGTACTCTAACCAAACTAACTTAAATAGCTTGTTAAGGTTTAATAACCTCGGATAAATCCTAAGTTATTAACAATGAAACACTGAGTAATCTCTATTAAGTATGCGGAATTTACTTAACAAAGCTAAGAAGAATTATAACTTTAACCTTCAACAACTTTATTAATAACTCTAAATCTGCTTATTATGCAGACCTTTTAACAACTCTAAAACACTAACTATCAACTTGTAAATCGTACTCTAAGAACTCTAATGATACGTGTATCTCTAATGCCAATCTAGGGGTCATTTTATAGGCTCAAGGATAACCCTAGTCGGTTTACAATTTGTATCCTTGTACGACAAGTAATCTAATAAAGAATATTCTAGAATTACAAGACTTTCTATAAACGAATATAATAGCTTCTTTAAGCCTTGCATGACTTTTGACTTCGAAACAATACTTTGACTTTCTTTTAGCAGTACTTTGACTCTTTGACATTTTCCAGTACTTTGTCATTCTTCATCACTTTCATATCCCAACAATCCTCCCCTAACTTGAATTCTACTTGCTTGACTTCAAGTTCCTTTGTTAATTTATCTTAATGCTCTATCTTTTAAGGAAAGATTATGTCTTAGTCTTTCGATTGTATCTTTGTAGTTTCTGTGCTTGTATCAAGATATCAAAGTATCTTTAGAATTATTCTTTTATAGCATCATCCAGCAAGCTCCATCTTTTCAGCAACACAGCAACAATTGACAATTTGTACATTAATTCAGTTTAAGTTACAGTCTATTCTCATCACTTCCAGGTGTGTTAACTCCTGTGAGAGGTGAATCATTGAAAATTTTAATGGATTTAGATCTCTTTACCAAAGCCATTAACTCTGGAGTAGCCAAATGTTTTGGTGTGTAAGACCATGGTACATTGATAACCATATGATTTTTAGCAAATCATCGGCTATCAACAGATTTGATTTGTCTTTACCAAAAGCTGTACCCTTCTGGACTAGTTAGTTCTTTCATCTATGGTGAACTAATAACCAATAATGGTTTTTCCACAGCCTTTACCACAAGCCATTTTCTTGTGGGCTAGCCAACTCTTCACATTTATGATATGGTGAGTTGATTACCATACAACTTATTAGCAAGTTGTCAACTAAAAACGGATTTGAGATATCTTTACAGAGCCGTTTGCTCATGGATTAGCCAATCCTTTTGTAACCATGGTGGATTGATAACCTATTGATGTTGCCATCTCAAAACCCATTTATTTTATTCAACCTTTGTTTCAAAATATTTGTTACTTAACAAAAGGTTTCTTTCAAAAATCATTTAACGTTAAAGTCGCAAGCGTATTACTTTGATGAAAGTACTGTTTGATCATGCAGACTTTTAATAAAGTACTGACTATTCAAAAATAATTTATTCAATTAAGATACGCACCAGTTATTCATCATCATCACCATAGTAGTCCAAATTGATAAACAATTTGATAACCATAAGAGCAATTTCATTATCATCTTCAACTTCCATTCCATGCTCTAACATCCTTCTCATAAGATCTGTGAAGCTGATATCTTGTTTCTCTGCTAACATGTGAATCATAATTCCATCTTCTAACTCTAGAACATGTATTCCAGATTCTTCAAAGAATCTCCAACTAACAATCTCCCAATTTTCTTGATTCTTCCAAATTTCAGCAGTGCTTTGTTCTTCAGCCCAGCAACAGTGAGATCTCCAAGCAAAACTAAACCAATTCCTTCTGATGGATTGTGTTTAAAATAGTCTCGCACCACATGATATAAATAAAATAAATCCACTCTATCTATGATGTGCAATAAATCCCATAGTCTGTTGAACACTCTGAAGCTTTCATTATCTCTATGAAACATCAGATAACTTCCATCTTTTGATTCTACAACTTCAAAAGCACTAATTTGAGATTTGTTCATCTTCATCTCAGCATCATCTCTAGAATACTCAAAATCTACTACTCTTAAGTAATTCCTGAATTCATCAAGTAGTATCGATAGTAACTCAACTTCTCTTCTTTGATGACTGTATTTCTTCAACTTCAGCTTTTTCTTTTCTTTTAAGCTCCTTTGCTATGTTTTTCTTTCCAAGCAACATCATCTTTATAATCTTTGATGCTTTCAACACTTTTCTTATAAGCTTCCCTCAACAAAGATCATACAATTCTTTCATCTAAAAATAATTAAACCTCTGCAATCCTTTATACCCTTGACTTTTTAGATAAGCCATCATTGCATTTCTGTCCTTAGCTCTATTTGGTCTTCTTGGTAGAAAAGAAACAAGAATAGGTGACTCTAATTGTTCATCAACTTCAACATTCAATTCCTCTTGCAACTTCTTAGTTGCTTCTCTATTCTGAGCTTCTTCAATTTTCTTAGCTTCTCTATCTTTAGCATTTAATTCCTCTTGAAACTTTCTAGCTGCTTCTTCATTCATAGCAACTTGAGCAGCTCTTATATCCTGCTAAAGTAGGTTTCTTTTTCTTCTTTGTTTCTACCAATATACCTTTTCCTTTATCTTTGGGATCAATAACAGGTTGAGAAGTTTGTGGTTGTTCTTCCTAAACTCCTGTATGCTAACACCCCTTGATTTTGACAAGTCATGCAAGATCTCATCAATGGTTTCATCATCACTTGCAGTGTGAATAGGTTTGGGTGTATCAGCCTTTCCTCTGTATGACGTTGTTGAAGGACCAGCCTTCTTCTTCAAAATCTAACAACCTTGGAGTAATTAATCCTTGCCTCAGAGGTTCCTTGAACAACAGATTTTGATCTTCGCATCTTGATCATCAGCATTTTGATCCTTAGGTCTTTCTTCCTCAATACTTTCAATATTAACATATTCTTCAAGACCTTGAGGTTCAGTCTCCTTAACAACATCTTCTTTCAAATTCTTTTCTTCTAAATTCCTCTCCAATTGGACAGAAGATGATTGTTTTTGAACATTTCATGCTTTTTGTCTTCTTAAACTGCCTTTGCTCTTTCTTTTTAGATTTGACCCATATACGATGATGTTAAACCAATGGCCAGACAAAATTCTGGAGTCTTCTAAACTTGAGCTTTAACTTCTTAATCTGTTTAGCTTGAGCCTTAGTTGTTTTCTTCAACTTGACTAACTCCCTTGTTAGAACATAATTATCCAATATAGGTAGATCATCTCCTCGAATGGGTGAATGTTCTACCGTTGAAGCAGGAACAAATCTTTGTGGAGATGGGGAAGGTGAAACTGCAACATCTTCTTGAACATCATTACCTGGTGAAGCAGTACCTTGTGATGCAGTACCTTCTTGAGATGCAGCATTTTGAGAAGCAAGATACTCGTGAGGCAAGTACCTTGAGTATCCGTACCTTCGTAAGCGTACTTCTCTATCTTCATCCTCTCGCAGATCGTTCGACAGCTTGAACAACTTCCATCATAGAAGTAGTCAATGGAGTATCCCTTCCAGTGAATAAATCACTCTTCCTAGCCATGAAAGTGAAAATCTTGGATTGTTGTACCACAACAGGTAAAAGACTTGTAGGCTTGGGTATATCTGAAAGTTGTTTATTGAGGAATACTTGAACAAAACTTGGATACATCAACCACTTTGAACCATGAGTGATGTGTGAAAGCATTCCATCTAGAATTAGCATTGAAAAATTGAAAACACGATCAGTAGTTAATCCCACTATAGCAGATGCTATGTTAGATCCAAATTGCTCCCATGAAGTACTTTTAGAACTAATACAATGAAGCAACACATGCACTAAAACTTCCAAAGGAGGACAAAATAAGGGTTTCTGAATTGTTCAGCAAGGACCCTTCATAACCAATGTGCCCAAAAGTATCCCAAATCAGTTGCTTATCAAAACGAATAGCCCCATCATCATCATCAAACAATAAGTCTTCACGAATAGAGGCTTCAGTAACCTTGACAGTTCTCCCAAAAACCATAGCATGAATATATTCTTCATCATTCTCCATATGAACCCAAGCAGTTTCTCCAAAATTGTCAATCCAGGCTCAATAACATCCGGTTCTACTAACGCGCATAACTAATTGGCGATCCAATAAGAAAATCGATGATGTCATGAAAGATTACATTTGCTTCAAATCTTGTCTAAATTTGCCACCATGTTGTGTTTGGAAACAAGATGACGATCGCCATTGATGATTATATGATCACAGTAAGAAATAGAACGAATAATATAGGTGAAAGTGAGAGAAATATGAAAAATATTCTAAAGTATCAATATGAGAGGGAAATTCGGAGAGTAGATATTTATAGGTGAGATTTTAAAAAATCACAGCCATAAATAACAAAGTTACCGTTAGATGTAATTACCCCTCAATATTACCGTTGGAAAAGTAATTTTAATAAGACAAACATTACTTTCCACGTGGCAAGATTTCCAAGCAGACTTTTCAAGCAGATACTTTTATAAAAACAAAAGCAATACTTTTCCATTTTCTTCCTTACAACAAAGATATACACGAATATCCTCCCCTCAGCAATGCATAGGACTATATTTACACTAAATAGTCCTCCCTTAAATGTAGCTCAAGAATTAATCATGCCAATGCTTACCACCAAGTGAGTAAATTTTGACACATCAAATCCTTTGGTGAGTAAATCACCTACATTATCATCTCTGTGTGAACCTTGACCACCTTAATGAGTCTCAGGCTCATAACAATCTCTGATAAAGTGATGCCTAATCTGAATATGCTTGGTCTTGGAATAATATATTGGATTCTTCACAATGCAAATGGTACTCTCATTATCAATATTGATAGGAGTATTCTTGAAATTGAATCCATAGTCCAAGAGTTGATTCTGCATCCACAAAACTTGTCTACAATAGCTTGCAGCAGCCACATATCAACTTCTAGTGAGGATGTTTGCCGCAATAGTCTGTTTCTTACATTGCCAAGAGACTAATCTTCTTCCAAGATATTGGCATCCTCCTGTTGTTGATCTTCTATCATAGTTATCACCTGCATAGTCACTATCTGAAAAGGCTTCGAAGTGAAAAGGTGAATCTTTTGGATACCACAACCCCAACTTAGGTTGTTGTTTCAAATAACTAAAAATCCGTTTCACTGCATTCATATGAGAGACTTTTGAGGGAGACTTGATATCTTGCACATAGACAAACACAAACATTATATCGCCTTGATGCAGTTGAGTTACATAAGACATCCAATCATGGATCTGTACAACTTGACTTCAACAGGTTGTCCGTCTTCATCTTTGCCCAATGAGTTAATAGATTTAATAGGTGTAGTGACTGGCTTCATAGCATCAAAGTTGAACTTCTTAAGTATATCAGATACATACTTGTCTTGACTTATGAAAATTCCCTCTTAGACTCGCTTAACTCAAGTCCCAAAAAGAAAGTTAACTCACCCATTGAACTCATTTGAAATTCATTCTGCATCGGCTTCTCAAACTCCTTAACCATGGACTGTTTTGTAGCTGCAAATATGATATCATCAACATATACTTGAACTAACATGATATCCTTCTTATCTCTCTTGATAAACAAAGTCTTGTCAATGGCTCCCCTCCTGTAACCATGTTGCAATAAGAAAGTAGAGAGCCTTTCATACCAAGCTCTAGGTGCCTGATGAAGACGATAAAGAGCCTTCACCACATTATAGACTTTGTTTGGATGGGTAGGATCTTCAAAACCAGGAGGTTGTTTAACATACACCTCCTCTGTAATAGTGCCATAGAGAAAGGCACTCTTGACATCCATTTGATAAACCTGAAATCCCATATATGAAGCAAAAGCAAGAAATATTCTAATAGCTTCTATCCTTGCTACAGGAGCAAATACTTCATCATAGTCTACTCCTTCTTCCTGTATGTAGCCTTGAGCTACTAACCTTGCCTTGTTTTTGATGACATTGCCTCTTTCATCTCTCTTGACTCTGAAAACCCATCTGGTTCCAATAACTCTTTTCCCATCTGGAAGATCACATAATACCCAAACTTCTTGAAGTTTGAATTGAAGAAGTTCTTCCTACATAGCTTCAACCCAACTCTCTTTAGTCAATGCTTGAGCAATATTCTTGGGTTCCTCTTGAGAGATAAAACAAGTAAACATGCAGGTTTGATGGTCTTTATGATTCAGCCTATTTTGTTAATACACAAAGCTAAGTAATGCATTGTGGGGTTTAGTAAAACTCTTAGCTTTGTGTCTTGTCATTACTACAGAAGTAGAAGGACCAATGATTTGATCAGAAGGATGATTCTTATGAATTCTTAAGTTTGGAGACTGTGGAACTCCATAAGCATCATCCATATTAGTGAAATCAGCATCTTCATTGGAATCTGAGAAGATACCTTCATCTTCAAACTCATCATCAGTTTCCTCTAAGCCAGGCATGGTAGGATCATCCAAATCATCCAAAGTGCTGTCAACAGGTGCAACAGTACTTTGGTCAAAAGTACTGTCCAAAGTACTATGAGGATACTCTGCAGTCTTGTTCTTTTTCTTTGCTTCTTCATAAGCTCTTCTTTGATCATCAGTATAAGAATGTGCCATTACATCTTGAAAAAGCATCTGATTAAGTTCCTCTTGAATAGCTTGATCCTCAGCGGATAGTGAGGATATTGGTGTATCAGTACTTTGTTTTGGTGAAACAGTACTTTGCTTTGGTTAAACAGGTAAAGGTTCTTCATTAGGAACAACATCAGGTCTAAGATGAACTCCATGAACAACATACTGTAAATCTTCTCTATTGTACACAGGTTGATTTTCTTCTCTAACAGGTATATAGTTCATAGAAGGAGTCAACACTTCAAGATCAAACATCCAATCAGGACCTTTACCCTTCTGATTCTCTTGATCTTCTAAAAATTCAACATGAAGACAATCTTGAACCTTCTTAGTGACTCTGCTATATACTCTAAAGCCCTTACTGTTGGTACAATAACCCAATAAATATCCTTCTTCTGACTTGCCATCAAACTTTCCCAGATTATCAGGGCATCCAAAAGGCTTCATAAATCGAATGTTGGGTTTGTTACCCATCAGCAACTCATAGGGTGTCTTCATCTGTGGTTTGGTGACTGATACTCTGTTAAGTACATAGCAAGCAGTACTTACATTTAAAAAATCTTGACGCTAAGAGGAAAAGTTTGGAAGCTAAGCTTGAAGAATTAAACCAAAAAGTCTTGGAAAGTAAAAAGAATACGGTTGGAACTATCAAGGCCACTGTAGGAAAGATGACGGAAGTCAACGAGGTGCCGGTTCCTCATTTACCTTATATAAGACCTTATGTACCACCTATCCCATTTCCAAGACGTTTAAAGGTTGCGAGAGATGAAGAAACAGGCAATGATCAATCAAAGAAAATGGAAGCAAAGAGCTTACAGGGTGATGAAGCAATTCCTCAAGCCAATGAGGAATCAACCATAACACAAAACGGTATGAATTCTAGCTCTTCTTTTATTCCTAACAATCTTGCTTGTTTTCCTATACAGGTTGCTAAAAACATGGATGAAGTTGCGCAACCCTTGACCTCACAAACCTTGCTTATCGCATCACCCGATAATGGTTAATTAGCTTCGGCTACTGAACCAATTTTAGTTGATCTTGCAAAGGAATTAGAGGACAAGATCTTGGACACTTTAGTGATTAACGAGAAGACATACGAGCCAATTAATCAGCCACGTCGTAAGGTGAACCAATCATTAATGCCATCAACTAAAACGGGTAAAGTATGGAGGGAAATGACATCTCCTTTTAGGTATGATCATAATTTATCATTTCCCCATCCCATAGAAAATTCACACCCTCATGGTGTTTATTGCTATTTTCACCCACACTCAATTTCAAGTGAGGGGATGAACACCCTTTTACGTTGTAAATAAGGGTGGAGTCAAGCTCGTGACCCGAACAAACAAGCGCTTCGTGGGAGGCACCCCATGCCTATCTGTTCTTTTCCATTTTATTAGTATAGTTGGGTTTGGTATGTTTGTATTTTTTTTTGCAGGAAATGGAGCAAGGAGGATGGCGTTTAAGCTCACCAAAATTGAACCAAGATGGAATTTCCATTCTGTGCAATTGTTACGGCGTAATCATAACCTTGGGTTACGCCGTAAACCTCCTCCAGTATCGAAGGTCTCCAGGTTCTATCTAATTATGGCGTAACTCACTTATGTGATTACGCCGTAACCTCTCCTGTAACCGAAATCTTCATTTTAAACTTACATACCATAACCTTGTATTAGTTTTAAATTAACTTTGTGGGTGTGTTCCCCAGTAAACCCTCACGAGACTACACCTCCCTTGGGACCCAAGTGGTTTAAAAGGTTGTTGCATATGCTAAATGCAAACGTGATTCCTATGAAAGTGAGTTAGGTTTTTTATTTTCTTTTATTACTTGTTGTTTTTCTAGTATGATGCATTTGGTTGTCTTAAGTGAATTCAGGTTATTAAAGTTTGCTCATAGATCTCAAAGAGGGACACGTTTACTCGTGAGTCTTTGATCATGCCGAGCAAATCTAGGGGAGTTTTCTGTTTCAATTATAACCCTTCTTATCTTTTATTTTTATGCTTAGTATGACCCAAGTGGGGGGAAGGGATTAGACATAGACACCCGCTTGATTTTATTTGCCCTTATTTTTCTAGTTTTTGATGAAAAGTGTTTCATTAATTTTGACATGTTTTTCATTACTTAACTGGATTAATCTAGACTGAGCACACCTACCCTATATTTCCATTGTGTGAGGATAAGCCTTTCCGTTTTGCCCTTATACATAATTCCATAAAAAGGATGTGCCGTTGGTGAGTAACTTTAGAACTTGGCCATGTATATCTTTTCGAGACCATTATCATGAGCATTACACTGAGGTAACTTGGTGTGATCGGTGCAGCTAGGATATAAGGTAATTTTAGGATTAAACCCAAATAGCCCCTATATGTATTGTGAATATTGACTTTTCACATTGATCAGTCAATCCCCTGTTAAACCCTTTTTGTTGCATTCACCATTAGTGCAAGATACCCCTAGATACACCCTTCAAAGCCTTTCCTTTCATTTTTTTCACCCTATATATGTTGTTTCGTTACACCTATCGCCTAGCCTACCCTGTAGTTTCCTTATGTCCATGGTCCGGGCACTGTTGGTTAATTTTGGTCTCATTAGTGAAAGTCGCGGGTTTTGAATAAAGGGTTTTGGAAGAAAATCGAGTTTAGATGATAGTTGATCTCAAGTAGGGGATACTTTTTATGATCGTATCGTTTATATCCATGTATACCTTGTCTTGCAAAAAATAAAAAATAAAAATAAATAATAATGGGAGAAAGAAAAAAGAAAAAAAAGGGGTGAAAAAAAAGAAGCATGCAAGCAAGTGTTTTGTCTATAATTAGTGTTTTCTCCTTGTTCAACTGGCGCAAATTTTTACAAATCCGTTTTGTCTTACGGATAAAATTAGAAACCCGAACATTTCTATCTCGCCTTTCAAATTTTAATCAATATTCATACAATGGGGACATTGTACATTTCAATTGGGGGGATGGGAGATATAAATAGTGGATTTTGATAGAAATATGTGCTAAATTGACCCAAATTTTAATTTTTTTTATAGCACTTCCTTTTTTCATTGATGATGAAGGTCGAGTTAATGCATCTTATTTGCCTAGATTATGGAGTTTATGAGGCACCACATTACATGTCTTATTCATTAACTCGTGTATTGGATTATTGAAGACCCCTTGACTCTTGACTCTCAATTTTTGCTATGGGATTGAATGCGACTAGTGGTGGGGCGACTATGGACTTAGGAATCTATTTGTTTCGTGTCTTTTTATTTTACACCCATTAAATGTGTTCCCATGTCTTATCCTACCCTTAGTCATGAATCGAGTTTAGGTGAGGAAGCAAGCAATCATTGGTGTCTTGGCCATGGATTTGGTCATGTATCATTGATTTTTTCCCCTTCGCCGTAGCTCGTTAGTAATGACAAAATAAGCCCATAAGCCTTTATGTTGTGTCAACCCATTGCCTTTTAGAATAGTTGCATCTATAGACTCTAGTGGTGGAGATTAGTATCTTTGCCAAGCCTATGATAGAATACTCGCCATGACTGAGCAGTTGAGTGATCACCCAAAAATACACACGTGAATTATAAGAGAGAGTGTGATTTCAATTCCCTTTTCGTGAGGTGCTCGGTTTGGAATTTTCTAGCTTAGGTGATTTTTAAACTCATATCTTCCAATTAATCCTGGGAGATATCTTTTTAAGAATTATTTAAAGGGTCTACTTGAGGACAAGTAGAATTCAAGTGGGGGGATATTTGATAACATCAAATTAGCCTGATATTTCATATGTCAAATTCTCGTGTTTATGGATTTATTTGTATTAATATGGTACTTAAGTTTTTCATATTCATTCATATTTGCATTTCAGGATAAATGAGGCGTTAAAGCAGAAAAGATGTGATATAAGGCCAAATATATGTTCTGAAGATTGATTTACGAGGGCATATGAATTAAGTGTGATGATTACGTCGTAACTCGTTAATAATATTACGGCGTAAATTTGATGCTTTGAAGGATACAACGTAACCATTTCTTATGGTTACGTCGTAATTATTTTTGTGAAGGTTACGGCGTAACGTAGCAATTTAGTTATGCCGTAGAGATAATTACGGAGCAGATAAGAATATATGGTTGAACAATTACGGCGTAATTTGGCAATTTAATTACGCCGTAATTAATTACTTGGGCGCAAAGTTTTGAAGTCTAGGGACTAAAGGCGGTCAAAATAATATTAAGTCATTTATCACAAGGACCGAAGATAAAAATAACAAGAGCAATCAGGGACTAAAGGTGACAACTTATATGAAGTTTATTTACTTCAAGGACTAAAAGATAAATGAAGAAGAACGATCAGGGGCCAAAAGCGTACTCTAGGCTAATAAAGTTTCATGATATTAAGGTAACATGAAAAGTACGAAGTTGCAATTAAGGCGTAATTAATTTTATTTAGTTACGGCGTAATTAATTTTATTTAGTTACGGCGTAATTTTAGTTACGACGTAACTAATAATTTCGTTACGACGTAATTGTTCGAAGATCCGGATTTCGTTGCGCCGACATTAGTTACGGCGTAATTTGCCCTTAAGGTTACGCAGTAACCATGTCGCGACCTATAAATACAGCCCTAAATCTGTATTTTTAAGTATCTCTCTTCACCCCTCTCCTAAGGGTCGATTAGGGCACCACTCCAGGGCAATTTCCAGCAGTTCGAAGCCATCTTTGAAGGAATGATTATGTTAGCTCTACATAAGGTAATTTGTATCAAACATTATGTTTAATTCAATTCATGTTTTTATTCATTTTTGTTTGTATGATTTATTATATGTTTGGCTAAGCACCTCTAGGTGCTGACCTAATTATGATTCCTTAATTGTTTTGTTTGCGTTTACATTGCTTTCGTATAATTATTTCTAAGTGTACGCATGCATAGTTTATTGGTAGCTACCATTGTTTCAGTATTTTTGAATGGTGGTAGAGGCTAGTTGCTTAGAAGATATGACCAACTAACCCTAAGTGAGTAGACTGAGACGGGAAGGGTAAGATATGACCAACTGACGACCCTTTTTACTTGTGCGATTTGACCAACTGATCACCTACCGTTTGGATGAACTTAAGAATTAGGGGTGAGTGTTTAAGTTTCTAACACTCGGGCACTCACTATTATAAGTCTAGCATGTAGCGGAACTTAATGACTCGGTTTAGGGGACCAGGAACAACTGGACTTATGAGGGGACACATGACTTCTCTAGTGGTGGCATCTTTGCTTATAGGTTAGGGCGAATTGACCAAATGCTGTCCTCTCGACTTTGACCCCACCTGAAGTAATTGGAAGTAATTAGACGTAAACATTATTAGTTAGGATGAGTAACTAGGTTAGCGCCACTTTCCTCCATTGATCACAACTCTGCCTTCATCTACTTTCTTTTATTTCCTTGTTTTATTAGTTAATTTTATTATTTCAATCTTAAAACCAATTAAAATCTTGACATAGACTTAAGTTAATTTCTGATCCACGTAGCTCTTGGGACGACCTCAGTTTTACCGAATACTACACTACACATGACCGGATACACTGCCCGTTAGTGCATTAGGGTAGACCATAGGTATAACGAGACTTTATAAATATTAAAACCTGGTGAGTAAAACCTGCATCAGTGATCGGAAAGGAAATGATCATCGTTGATAGGAGATGGTTGCAATGAACTAACATACTTACGAAGTCGTGTTAGGAGCATACCATATGGAAGTACCATGTTGGCAAGTTTGAATACCTCGGCCATTCTTTTCACCATGTAATAGGCGAGATTAAATGGCTTTTGGTGAATAAGACAATAAATCATTTGCACGAGACAATCATTTAGGTGATCCTTGTTACCGACTAAGAAAATGACGTTTTCCCTAAGAATTTCTTCCCATTTTCTAAAAATGGGGTGCATTTTGAAAAGTTCTTTTTGAAAGGGATCACGGTGAATGAGCTTTTTGTTTCGGTTGAGGCGGGATTGGTCGGCTCTAATCTTGAAGATTGTGTCACGAACGGTTTCAGGTTCATCAAGAGGAGTATGGTATATTGGTTTGGGATCAAGAGCAAAGGATTGAGAGGAAATTGCCCAATCTTGAAAGTACATACAAATTCCTTCACAAGGAATGTGAAGGATTTGAGCGAAAGTATTGAGCGGTAGAGTGAAGCTTCGTTTATTGATAATGAAAGGGATTGAAATGCTATCATCGGTGTTTCGAATGATCCTAATGCTTTTGTAGAATTCAAAGATGAAAACCAGACAAATTTTTTCATCAATGTCAAGAAGACAATCAAAGTTGATTGCCGAGAAGACTTGACGAATGTCGGTATCTTCACGGAAACATTCCTTGACTACACGACCTTCGTGAATAAGTCGTTTTTCAAGTCTTTTGAAGACTTTGCGGTAGGTTTTTGACAATCCTTCTTTCCGATAGTAATGGGTGAGGTAATGGACGGTATCATGGTGGTCTTGTTGAGTGGCTTTAGGCATGGTTTGTCCTAGAAATACAAATATTTCAATTAGGTAAAATTTGTTGAGATGGGTTTATGGTTTTGATTTGTATTAACAATGTTGTGAATACAATGTAATCTTAGTTGTGTGAAAGCCCTTTTTAATGATCAATTTTGAAAACCCTAATTAAATTAATTGATTAAGAATTGAGAAACCATAAACCCTAGGATGAGGATGATGAAAATTAGAACATGTTAGTGTAATTACTTACAATGGTGTTCTAGAGAAGAGTACTTGAGGATATGGAGTCCTCTGAGGATGAAATCAGTTCTTGAGTCGTTTTTGTGTTTTGTGGGGAGAGGGAAAATGATCAGTAATGGTTTTCAAACGCGTATAGCTGTTTTCTGTCCCACGGTTCCCCCGGATCCTTTGTAAAAGGGATCCGACTAGTACAACTAGAGGGATCTGGCTACTGTAGACAGAAAAGGGGTGTTTGGCAATATTTTTGTTGTAAGTTATAAAATAGCTTATGGAACAAAAATAGTTTTGGGGTTAAAAAAATATAAAATAAATAATGTTTGGTCAACGGGATTTAATTATCGAGAATCCTTTGTGCACGACGACGTTAGTTTTTTGACGAGATCAAAAAAGGAATACTATTCCCTATGATGAATGCGTCTTGAAAGTGGTGAAAGGAGACTTTTTGAAAGACTAGCATTTATAAGAAGAATGGTATTAACATATTCATGTAGATATAAGCTAGCTAATGAAGAGTAAACATACCTCTATGCTCTTGATTTGGGTTTGTGAAGACATGAGACTAAAAATGCTTCATGAGCTCTTAAAGTAATCCTTTGTACTTAGAGTAAGTAGGTTGTGATTACTTTTAGATACTTTCTTGAAAGTTGACTTCATTGTTCTTTTGAATAAAAATGAAGGTTTTGGAGAGATCCTAGCATGAAGATTTCTTGAAACGAATATGTTAGAATAATCTATCAATATCCAACATGAGAAAAAAAATGTTTTAAAAATATTTCCTTCTTTGTAGTTTCAAAAATACACGGATCGTATCAAGTTTTTAAAGTACAACATACTCTAAGAAACTTGGTAACGAAGCTCTGATGCCAATTGTAGAAAACTAGAAGGAGGGGGGGGGGGTTGAATAGTTTTACCAATTAAAACTTCGTTTTAAGAATATTTAGATCGACTTATGTCAATCTATTTAGATGTGTATGTTGGACGTTGATAGATAGATATATAAGGAATGTAATGAAAGATAAAGAGTAAGAAGCACATAACTACGACACGAGTATTTATAGTGGTTCGGCTACAAGGAAACCTTCCTTGCCCTACTCCACTCCCCGAGTCACCTACTCGAGAGTTCATAATCACTACATGACACCAACTCCTTATGGCGGAGAAGCCTTCACAACGTCGCCTACTCTTTTTCTGGTACTAGGTTAACCACCGGGTTCTTTCACCAAGGTGAACCACACCTAACACAACGTCGCCTACCCAAAGGAGACCCACTCCTTATTACAACACCATCAAGGATATAAACATCCTCGGAAACAAGTTATCACTATTTGGATAATGATGCACCTCATCGATTATACGACCTTAGCATCCTTCACTAATGCCACTTGATTTGACTCATAGGTATCTTTCACTAATGCCCTTGACACGAACGCTTGACACCTTTCACTAATGCCTTCATCTTGACTCCTTTAGCATTCTTTACTAATGCTTTTGACACGGACGTTAAGCACCTTTCACTAATGCTCTCATCTTGACTCTTTCGGCATCCTTCACTAATGCCTTCGACACAAAACTTGTATGGAGGAAGAAAGAACTATCAACAAGAGAACCTCGGTAGTCTTGATAATGACGAAGCATGGCAACTCATGGACTTGAGCTTGCTCGAATTCAAGAAGTGGTGATCTCGCCTTTAAGAGGAACCTAGAGAATCACACAAAAACAAAAGATAAACTACATAGAAAGATCCCTTAGGATCAGTGGTTAGAGAGTCACAATACTTGGGGAAAGTCAGTGTAAGAGTGGCAAGCCAAAAGGAAGAAATGGCTCACTATTTATAGAGGAGAAACACTTACTGTTCCACGGATCCCACATATCCCACCCTCAAGGGATCCGTCTAGTGTAATGCTAGGGAGCCGTGGGACGCTCCTCTTTGCCCATTGGTATTTTGGTTGTGGGTCATGGGTTATGGGTTGATTCATGAGTATTTCTTTAGATACAATGTACCTAATGGGTGCATCTAGTCAACTAAAAAAGGGTATGGTCAATACCATATGGGTGTAGTTTTTTATCCATTTATAATACATACTAGTTATGTATATATTTGCCCAATATTTAAACACTAGTTGTTGTACATATGTATTACTAAATCATAAAATCACTTGTACTTGTTTTAGTGTTTTTTGTGAAAACGTAAGTGTGTTAGAAAACTATTGGCTCAAACTATTTACGTATTTTATTTGTTTCGTTAAAATGATTTTACGTTTGTTATCGACAAAACATTAGAAGATCGTAAAATATAGACAAACATTTTTACGGCTTATTTGTATTAACATAAACCATGAAAAATATCGGTTAGGGTAATTTTGGCACCAAATTTAAAATTTTTCATGACATGTAGGACTGGGTCATTAGTCTTAATAAAGCGTCTCATGGATAGGAAGTTATATGACTAGGAGAAAACCCTTTACCACTTAAATACCACCCAAAATGTGAGGATCGCCTTTAGATTTGTAGGAATTAAAGCATTCATCTTTAATGCTTCGAGAGTGTACCGGTAGTATAATAGATTCTAGAACTTGTTTTGTGATGCAATCCGAGATCGCTAGTGAGACTACACTTGTGTAGTTAGGAATAACTAAATGATAAGAGGCATTAGGTTAACCCTTGTTTGATACCCGTATTATAGTTACTTCTTCCACATCAGTTGAGTAATTCCTCTACACCCTTGCGTTGTAGTCATCTTTAGTACACGATACCACTAGTTAACCCCTCAAAGCCTATCACTGTCGCGGTTCTCGTGATGTTTCGGTTTTCTGGAATATCAATGAAGAGCATTGTTTACAATCCACCCCAAATGTACATATAAATCGCCTTAGCCTACCTTGTATGTACTCACTTTTAGTACATTATTGTTATCATACTAAACCCTTAGTTCAATTATCTAGTTGCTTGCATAAGTTGCTAAGTTGAGTCATATCCTTTGTACACAGTTTTGGGACGATTGGGACTCATGGGAAAAGTTAAATTTTATGAAGTGACGGGAAGGAACGTTAAATTCAAATTCCCTTTAATTACGTAATAATGTACTCCAAGTGTTTTGATCTTTTCAATTCGGGTTAAATTAGTGTTAGAGTAATAAAAACTCAAGTGTAGGGATGCGCCTATAAATCCCTATTATTTTGATGTTATTGTAGAGGATGGTAGAGTAAAAGTGTATGAAAAAAAAATCAAAAAAAAAATAGAAAAAAAGAGAAAAGAAAAAAATAGAGTGTTGAAAAAAAAAATGAAAAAAACATATCGGCTACCATCCTTCATCTATCTTTAAATTTATGTTTGTTTGTTTCAAGTTATCTAGAGTTTAGAGTGTCGAGTCTTGGCTTAGGAACGACATTCTTCTCATGCTTGTAACATAAAGATTTTTGACTTGCCACCACTAAATCGCCTATCCCACCAAACCCTTTGTTTCCCAACCGTAAGCCTAACGTTACAAACCTTTAAAAGACCTCTTGGATTGTTTTTTCTAGGTGCTTACGCCAAAGCGATGGACGTTTGATCTAGTCTCAAGCCTATGGTAATCTATGAACTAGGACCGGTTAATGAGTGTTTATCTTCCATTTCCAATTTGATATATTTCATATACAACCAAGAGATGAGAGTATCCAAACACCACTTGTGAGGTGCTAGTATGTAATTTCCGTGCTTGTTATGACTTTGCGGGGATTATACTTGTTATGAATTGTTCTAAACTAATTCTTCATGACCCCTAACTTATAAATTAATTGGCCAAAAGCACATTTGCTTGAGGACAAGCAAATACCAAGTGTAGGGATATTTGATAAGGATTTAAAAGATACACTTTTGAGGGGTCATTTAAGCCCTTAATCGACTACTTTTATATCCGTTAATGCTTAATTTTGTTCCAATTCACTTTTTAGGTCTCTTGAAGGCAAATTGCTGGAATGACACTTATTCGGACGAAAAGGCGTGAATATATGAAGAAAATGGCCAAGTCAAGATCAAGATACTCAAGCTGCTGAAATTGAAGGTAACGGCGTCAGAGTTAGAAGGCGACGCCGTCACAACGTGCTACAAATTTGTGACGGCTCAGTAGCGAAATTGATATTTTACACCCGTCGGCGTCAGGTTTTAAAGAGTAGGGCGTCACAACTCAGACGGCCTAGATTCAGATCCAAACGGCGTCAGAATCTGAAGCCGACGGCGTCACAACCATAAGGTGACGCCGTCACAAGGTTGACGTGGTTAAGACGAAACCCTAATGGCGGCGATCCGACGGCGTCACATTTAAAGAGTGACGCCGTCGCATGTTGTAACTCTATATATTGAATTCGAATTTTTAGACTTTTAAAGAGGTAGTTTTGTGGAGTAAAACCTAAAACTGAATTTTGGCTGTCTTGGGCTGTATCTTCGGGTTCTCACACTATATTTTACAACAAGATAAGTAATTTACTTCATTGATTTAATTATGTCTTCAATTGTATGTGTGTATACTTGCATGTTTTTCATGTCCAGCTAATTTACTTGTGTGTTTGCTTAGATCTATGAAACATAGGTATTGAATATTGATTAGTTGTCTCTTATCTTAATTGTAATTGACCTAGGATTGCGGTAGGTCATTCGTTGTGTTTTTAATTCTTGAGTAATCTTTTTGAACATTAGTTTATAATCACCTAGAGTTATTGTAGGCTAAACATCCAAATATAACCTTATGAATTAAAAGAAAAGGTTAAACGTTTAGCATCTAGTTAAAAAATGAAGTTTATGAATTAAAAGAAAAGGTTAGACGTTTAGAAAAAAGTAAAGCCATCGACAAAGCATGTATATCATGTCAAAAACTTGGGCTTGAAATTGAAAAACTTAAACTCACACAAGATGAGCTAATCAAACATAATTCGAAATTCGATAAAAACATTTGTTGTGCGGATGAAATAATGAAAATCCAGAAATTACCATATGATAAATCTGGACTAGGATTTATGAAATTAGGAGATCTAAGTAGTATAACGAAACGAGCCGAAAAAAGAGCAAGAATTTGTTCCAACTACTTCAGGAAACCACGAGACAGACAGAACAAAAAACTTGGATTCGTCCGTTGAACCTTTTGGTTCCGTGGGTTCCTCAGAAGAACAGAAAGATTGCAAATCGGCTCGTACTGAATTTGTTAAAGTCACAAAGAAATCTAAAGTTGTTACAAATGAATCTAAACAAAAACCAGCTGTTACTAGAGGAGTCGGACTTGCTAAAAATGAGTTTAGATCTAAAACTACTCAACCAAGGCCTCAAACACATATTCCCAAACTCCCCTTTCCAAAGAGTAACTTCAACGGACAACCCAACTACCAATATAACAGTTGGAATCAAAATTCCCCATACATCATCAAAATCATAACTACATGCCTTGGGACTCATATCTACCATTCTCATACATGAATCAAATTAATGGAATGTTTAACCAAAATGGACCCATGAGATATTAGGGACCAAATGCTTGAGTTTTCATATAAATTAGGTATGCTTGAAAGCCGGATTAGAACTTGATGAATGGATCAAAGATAGCGGTTGTTCAAGACACATGACAGGAAACAAGAATCTCTTCTCTTCCTACCAAGCATATGACGGACGTAATGTCACTTTTGGTAGCAAATTGGAAAGCAAAATCATCAGAAAAGGTACTATCTCTCATGAATCCCTCTCTATTGATGATGTTGCTCATGTTGATAACCTAGGATTCCTACTTAGTATTAATCAACTATGTCATAAAAAGTGTAATGTCCTATTTAGTGAAAACAAAAGTAAAATACTAAAATACGGAATAACCATAGCTAAACGGTTTTAAAAAACAGTATATACGTAGTGAAAATTGACAACACATCAAGAGAGAAACTTAGCCTCACTTCGTTAGATGATTCTTCGAATATTTGGCATAGACGTTTAGGGCATGCTAATATGAGACTCATCCAATCTCTATCATCAAAAGATCTCGTTAGGAACTTACTCAAATTGAAATATGATCAGCACTTTTGTGATGCTTGCAAAATTGGAAAACAAGTTCATGTTAGCCATAAGGCTAAGAATATGGTATCTTCATCTAGGTGTCTAGAACTTTTACATATGGATTTATTCGGTCCATCCGCTATACAAACTTATGGATGAAACTTCTACACTTTGGTCATAGTAGATGATTATTCTAGATATACTTGGACAAAAGTTGTGTAAACTAAAAATGAAGCTTTTGAAAAATTGAAATTCTTAGTAAGAAAATTCAAAACCAACTAGATAGTCGCATTGCATCAAGACGAGCGGATCATGGTTGGGAATTTGATAATGAAGTACAATTTGGAAACTTCTGTAATGCCAACGGCATAATACATAACTTTGTAGCTCCTCGTACTCCACAGAAAAATGGTGTAGTAGAACGTAAAAAATGGACTATTCAAGAGATGAGTAGAACAATGCTTGATGAAAAAAACATACCTCAAAAATTTTGGTGTAACGCCATTGACACGTCAACCTACATTTTAAATAGAATGTTAATTAGACCATTTTTGAAAAAAACACCGTACGAACTATACAAAGGTAAAAAGCCTACGATAGGATATTTTAGAGTCTTTGGAAGTAAATGCTTCTATTCTAAACACAAAGGATTATCTCACCAAATTTGACCCAAAGTTTTATGAAGGTGTATTCCTTGGATATTCTTAAAATAGCAAAGCTTACATTATTTAAACAAAGAAACCTTAAGAGTGAAGGAATATTTAAATGTAACATTTGACGAAAGTCCACCTCCTTCTTAGACATTACCTTTGGTAGATGATGACTTAGTTGAAAGCCAAATTGTTGAAAACCAATTTAATCTAGATAAATCAAGGAAAATGAACTATTAAATAATGATATTGTCAATATCAAAGAATCTAAAAGTCATCCATTAGATTGCGTCATAGGAAAAATTAACGAAAGAACCTTAAGATCACAAGTCCAAATACAAAGTAACTTCTTTTGTTTTATATCAACCATTGAACCCAAAAATATAAATGCGGCTATAAAGGATGAATCTTGGGTCATAGCTATGCAAGAAGAATTAAATCGGTTTGTTAGAAATGATGTTTGGATATTAGTACCTCAACCAAAAAGCCAAACTATAATTGGAACAAAATGGGTCTTTCGAAATAAAATGGATGAAAATGGTGTCGTGTCTAGAAACAAAGTTAGGCTAGTAGTATAAGATTATAATCAACAAGATATAATTGACAACGATGAAACTTATGCTCCGGTTGTTAGGCTCGAGTCAATTAGAATATTACTTGCATATACATGTGCACATGATTTTAAACTTTTTCAAATGGATGTCAAAAGTGCATTTCTAAATGGTTTTATAAATGAGGAAGTGTATGATGCACAACCTCCCAGATTTGCCGACTTTGAAAAACCAAATAATGTTTATAAAATTAAAAAGGCCTTATACGGACTTAAGCAAGCACCAAAAGCATGGTATGATCAACTTAAAGCATTCTTAGTTGAACATAAGTATACTATGGGCTTAGTAGATAATACTCTCTGTAGGATCGTATATAAATGTTGTTTAGATGATTCGGGTGGTCTAGGTAGATGATTAAACAAGATAGCCATGTTAGAGAGATGAAGAGAGGAGAGGGTGTTTTCTAGAGAGAGAAATAAACAAATGTAAGGTTAGATTATGAAAAGCATCACCCTTCCCTTAGTGGGAAGGGTATTTATAGTTACAAACTAAACGACCTCCTAACGGCTTGTGGATCAGGTATACAGTGGGTAAAGACCCGTCCTTCCTCCACGGTGTTACTCTAAACTATTAACTAAGCTATCAACTAACTAATAGACTACTTATAACGTAAATAATGACACGTCTACGAGCTAACATATGCTAGACCATAATTGGGGTGACCGACACTTTAACATGGAATTTCCAATTCCTAAAAATCTCCCCCTAAGGGAGGTCACCCCATGAAATACATTTTGCATCCTAGCATTCTATCTTTGTCTTTAGTTCTGAGCTCGTAGACTTCAATTCTTCAAGTTCCACAATCTTTGTGCTTTAATAGCGATTCTTCAAAGTCCGCATTGATTTGTTCATTTAGTGGAGGGCTGTAACTGATCCACATCTTTGATGATCTTCGAGCTTTCGTTGAGATCATCAGCCATAGTAAATCTCTGGATCACCCTTTGTAGTGTTGCCTTTATGTGATGTTGTGACTTTCGGACCGACATGCTCACACTTTCTGGATCATGACATCTTTCCATCTGAGTAGTGGAAACTTTTACTGGTTCAAGATATTTGCAGCAGCGTAGCAGAAGCATAGTATAAAAATATCTGAGCCAGGTTATGTAGATGTGCACTAGTCATGATTTCTTCAATTAAGTGTGGATGCTGTGAGCATGCGGCTTTGGATTGACTTCTTAATTCTGATCAGCTGCAACCGTCTAAATGTACCTGCAAACAACAGTTAACAATAAAACACACGAAAGTGTCTTTGATCACTTTCGTTGATTGAGGTACACGCTCCAGGTTCCCCGTTGATCAATACAAGTACTGCCTGTGATCAAGTATAATTCCGAAGAATCTCCTTGACAGGGTTTCGCAGCTGTTCTAGCTGTTCTCAAACCGGAACATCTCAAAGAAGACAACACGGAGTGAGTGAACCATCGAATTGAGATTCACTGATTGATGAAAAGTTGATTGGAAAACAATCGCGTATCGCTTAGAAGAAAGAGTTTTGCAATACGACGAAGGTTTTATGAGAAAGATCAATTTTCAATCAAAAACACTTTTTATATTTGAAAAGAATATTACGCCATCTGATGTGCTAGAGAAAGAAGAGATTTGCACATCGAAGCCGCTTTTCCAAAGTATTTTTCAATCGAGATACTTTGTGTTTGAAATATGAATACACATTTGATGTGCTAGAGAAACGAAGAGATTTGCATCGATCCGCTTTTCCAAAAGTATTCGTCAATTTATTTCCTGGACCAAGGTTGATTCACGAGTGAATCGCCCCATCGTTTCTATCTAGTTGTCACAAGCTTGATCTTTAGAAGATCTCACATGTCACCCACCAAGAGCTTGTTTGATGTTGGCTCTAGAAGGATTTCCATCTTCATCGTGAATACTTTTACATATCACTCGGATGTTCTGGAAATACCACAAGGATAATGCATATGACTCTTAATATATTCTTACTTTCAACATTGTGTGAAACAGTAAGTCTTCATTAATTTTGTGTCCTAATGAGATATCGTGAGTGATCTCTTGGCTCTAGATTCAATTGTGCACATTTGGTTCCTATGCCGGAGACTAGGGAGAGGGTCTCCTTCTTCAATATCAACAATCTCGAAGAGAAAGTCGATAGATTATGTAGGTTCTCCGTGAGAATGAAACAAGTCCTTTTAAGAGGAATTTAAGTAGCTTGGAAAGTTAGCTGCAGTGCGTCACTGGGTCCATGACGTCTTATCTTCAATACCAGTGTTACCTTAGTAGACACCAATAATATATGTACTTAAGTAGCTTGGAAAGTTAGGTGCAGTGCGTCACTGGGTCCATGACGTCTTATCTTCAATACCAGTGTTACCTTAGTAGACACCAGTAATATATGTATTGAACCCGGTTTCTGCCCTAAGGTTGATTTAATGGAGGGCTATTTCTTTTCACCCTTTTCACATTCAATTCTTTTCATTCTTCAACTTTCGCTTACCGAGACTTCATAACTAGAACCTTGTTGGGTTTATTCCAGACTAGCTCGGCTCTCACCGCACTCTTCCCGTTTCTCACTTTTTTCATCATACCTAAGGACTTCTACACTATTTAGTGGATTGTCCCTGGATAGATCCCTCCGGCTCTGGCGGGATCGTGGGAACGAATGCCTAACCTAACCATCCTTATAAGACCTTGCATAAAGTAAATTGGTCGGTCTTTTGGTATTGTTCATTCCTACTCGAAACCAATTGAAAAATCATTTGGAAAATCAATCAAGGTACTTGTGATATAAAATCAAAGCATTTTGTACCTTAATTGTTTTGATCATTTTAGAAATGCTCCCCCTCAACATGTGCATATGATATTGAAATTGTTTAGCACATGGAGGCAAGAGTTCTTTGAAATATATTTTGATCACAATTTTTGTGGAAAAAGCCATTTGATTTTCATTGGTAAATTCTCCCCCTCAATATGTGCATAGGATATTTGAAATCATTTTACCACATAGAGGAAAGAGTTCTTTTAAAGTACATCCACGATCACAATAACCATTAAGAAACCATTTAGAAAATCAATCAAGGTACTTTATGTTGAAACATAGAAATCTTTGTACCTTGAAAGTTTATTTTCTTTTTGAAATGCTCCCCCTCAATATGTGCTTCGAGATTCGAAAGCGTTTAGCACATATGGGACAGCAGTATGCACATTTGAATCAAAATGAACACCATTTATCAAATTTCATTATTAAATCACAAATTCTCCCCCGCTCAAAAATATCAAACCTTTTGAGATTTTAGATCCCAAGTGATTTAATAAGGTTTAGAAAACATGGGAGAAAATGTGCCTGATTTAAAAGCTCTTCTGGTTTACGGTTAAATGCTCCTCCACAATCATGTGCATTATGTATTTCAAAATCTTTTGGCACATGAAGGAAGGAGTGCTTTTGAAACAATCACCCTTTAAAACCGATTTGAGATTTAAATCACGATTTCTCCCCGATCAAAAATTTCAAACCAATTGAGATTTTGGATCCCGATTGATTTAAATCATTTAGAAAATTTTGGGGAAAGACGTGGCTTGATTAAATTTTTGAAAAATGATTGAAATAGACCAATTAAAGACATTAAAGATTGTTAGTGTCAGGTATGATAGTTTTTAAGAGATCTTTAAGTAAATAAAACATTTTCACAATCAAACAAGAACATAAAAAAATTTCATTTTGAAAGATCTTTGGGTTTTAAAGAAAACCATACCATGACATAACATTAAATCTTTAGATCACCACTTTATTACGTACAAACCGGATTTGATAGATGAAATATCGTTTGAAAATATTTTATTTTAAATCACTCTCCCCCTCAATCGATGACCGTAGTCGATGATTGAGTGACTTAAGTTTTGATAAAATCAAGTCCGGTGATTTCCAAAATTAAGTCCAATTTATTTTCAAAACAATATTTTTCCATTTTCAAAACGACATTTTCAAAATTGTTTTAAGAAAATGGTATCATCACTATTATCCTGCACAAAGATACGTTAGGTGGTGTAGAGGCTGCTTATGTTGTTGTTGTTGTTGTTGAAGGGCTTGGAAGAAAAACCATCTGCTGATGCAGTGAGACATCTTACGTTGCATTTTTTTCATGCCAACTCTCCATATAGGTCAAATTAAGCTCCGTGTCTTCATTTGATGCTGAAGAAAACCATCTGCTGATACAGTGAGACCTCTTACGTTGCATTTTATCATGCCAAATCTCCATAGAAGTCAAATTAAGCTCCGTTTCTTGATTTGTCAACCCAAGATATAGTTACCCTTTCCTTTCGGCATCCAATCATCTTCTATTGTGGGATCCGGATCGGGAACATTCTTATATACCAATATACCTGCATACGTTAGTGAACACACATACAAATATATGGTGGTCGACATCACCCAAACAACAATCGACTAATAAAATTCAATCCAACATATCAATCAGATCATACAAAGGTATGGGAGTTATATGTTTATCAAACTATAGTCATCTAATTATATCCTAAATTCCTATTCCTTCGACATATGCAAATATAATTTTTAGTTAAGCACGAGGATAATTAGAAAAGCCCGATAGATGATATTAATTTGAAAACATTCTCCCCCTCAATCAATGACTCATTTTCTGAAAAGTATTAAAAGCGCTGAAGTCATTGATTGAGTTGGCAAATTTATGAAAAATCTGATTCTGATTGATTTTCAAGCAACTCGTTTTTCACCATTTTTGTTAAAAAAATATTTTTCTGAAGAATTTTTTAAGGAAAAATATTTGAGTAGGAACAGCAGTCCTTCGACATACTTTCCTCAATTAGTTTTTAGGATAAGTGCACGAAATATTTGAAAATTGATTTAGCGCAACACTTTCCTTTCTTGAAGAGCGGGTTACTATCAGAAATAATAGCAAACCATGGTTTAAAAACGGGTTACAGTCTGAAGTAACTGTAAGCCATATTTTCAGACATGTTTAGGAAAAGAATATTTACACCTCCTGCTCGAACTTCATCTATGGTCACGTGAAATTATTGAATGACATTTCTAAGACCGTAGATGTTATCGATATCAGAAGACATGTCTTGAGAAAAACAATATTTTTGGTATTTTCAAATTTTCTGATTTTTATGGGTTTTTGTTGGTTTTATATTTTTCTATTTTGGGTTTTGATAAATATTTACAGATAGAGAAGATGATATAGTATAAGAAAGATGATGATACGAGTACCGAGATAAGGATATCGAACAGCCCCGTTGTAGAAGATAGAAGTCATCATCTCTTAAACTTTCACCACCAAAGCTTCCGAGGCTCTTTAGAAGAAAGAAATTGAACCATCTGAAAGTAAGACTTTGGCAGCTTCCCCCAAAACCGAAAATCCTTTTGTAGAGTAGATTTGAAGCTCTATTTCAGGCTTGCCTTAGCCAGGTGCACAAAGAAGCACACCATTTATCATCGATCTTGCTACTCGTTTTAAGAATGATCTTTGTGATTCTTCGTTCGGGGTTATATCATCCTAAAGAACAGCAACGTATCATCCCACACATAAATAACTCTTCTCAAATTTCATTCCACTGTAGTCTGAAGCGATCCATTCCAAAAGGTGTCAAGAGAACAATTCCATCAAGAAGTTGAATTGATGCAGTCAGCCTCTAGGTAAAAGCTCAAGAACCCGAACACACATATACCCAAAGACAGAGAAACTTATAACATTAAAGTAGCAGATTAAGTCCGAAATCCAAAGAATAACCCCGAAGTATACTTTTCTCTCCCCTTAGTCTATCAGATGGATGTAAAGACGGCTTTTCTTAACGGAGATCTGAAGAAAGTGTATGAAGCTCTAGAACCCAAAGTACCCAAATGCCCAAAGAAAGAATAACCGATAACACTGAAGTAGCATGCTGAATCACTGATTATCTCTGCAGATGTCATCTCCGGAAGAAGTGATTATCACTGAATCACCGATTACGCTCTCAAGTGAAACAGCTGAGCATCCCCAATATACACAATTTCTCTCCCCTGATGATTGCGATAACATCGAAATCATCACACACTTCTTAAACTAACTCTTCCATCTCTTCCCCCACATAGTTGGAATAAGAACACTAAATGCCATGAGTCAAACCTTGGGTTTCTCTGCGGTAATGACATTAGTCTTCCCTGGATATCTTCAATAACTTAGAAGTATTAAGTTCATAAATGTTTACTCGCATTTAGATGCGTGTTTCCTTCCCCCTTGCTGGTTTTGATGCTTCAGAGTCATCAACACATAATAAGCCAGTATACTAGACATATGTTGAGAAGAACATTTGAACTCTTGTGAGAATCAAATTGCTGAAGAATATGAGCAAGTCTAATTGGGATTGAATCTGATTTCACTCTCCCCCAATTAGTGTTCTCCCCTAAACCGACAATCTTTTAGATAAATGCCTTGAACAAGAAGAAGTATTTGGATAATCAAATGCAATTCGTCTTTAGTCTTCTAACATGCCGCAGAAAATGTAGAACCGACTGTAGACTCGACCTTCTTCAAGATTGTCCAATTGGGGAATAGAAAGTCAACATCTTCAACTCACCAAATGCATTCCCGTTAACTTACAAATAGAAAATCTCCTTAACTAAGACCCCTCCCAATCAAACAAGAATAGAAAGATGTTCATCAAAGAAATCAGCCCAACAACTAGAAGCACTTTGTCATTAATCAAATCAGCCCGTGTGAAGATGTCAACCAACGACTCTTAGAAGAAACTCCATGTAACGATGACCCGATAAGAAGAAGATCTGTTCTTACATGAGTTAGGAGCCGTATGACCATATATTCTCAGATATCGATCAACCATGCGGTAAATTCACACTTTTTATCCCCCTCAAGAATTGCATACGGAGTAGCCATTCTTGATTGAATAAGTGAAATCATCCAAATGTAGTCTATTCACACTTCTCCCCTTCAAAGGTTGCATATGATGTCGCCATCGTCATTATAATAGTGCAAGTGGAATAAGATTACTAGCAACGGTAGTCCAGTTCACTTGATAATTTAAAGCGCATGGAAAAAGTATGAAGCATGTTGTTGAGAATGGTCATAAATGAGAAGATTTCTCTTCTTCAGAAGATAAAGCGCACTAAAATGTACAATTTTCTTTTCTTTAGAGTACGAGGCTTGAACTGTTGTGTTCAAACGTCATAATCTCTCTCTTTTCAATCTCTCTTGGCAAACTTGTTATCAATCCCATTATCATTCAGTAGGCTCTTTGTCGTGACAGCTGATGGAGAAAATCCAATATGATGAATTTGACCCTGAAGTAAACTAACCCGAACTCGTGACTTAAACTTGCACATATGTAACAAAGAGCGGTGCCGAGACTCCATCCTCCATTGAATCTCTAAGTACTCTATACTCTTAATCCAACTAACCATCAAGTATAAGACGTACATCACCTCTTGAAAATCCACAATTGAATGTGACACTGAGCACTACAACGTTACTCCTTAAAGTGATAGTTATTTTGTGGTGGTAAGAGCCCAATTCCCCCAAGTGGTAAAAGAAAAGGAAAAAATCACCCAACAATAACTAGATTTCCAAGTCTTCATTTTTGATAATAAGCTCGAACAAGGATCTTGAAGAATCTTCATCCAACCATCCTCGATACCTTCAGATACTAAGTACACTCGCCCGTGATATTTCACTTCAACCTCAAATAAATAACAGTGAATTAACCCCGTTGTCACATCTTTTAGTTAAAAGCTCAAATTTAGCCTCCTTTGAAGTTTTAAGTGAACTATGATAATGGTTTTCATCCCGACCATGGTTAGAAGCACATAACCCCGTAAAATCATGTAAAAACCAAACTGCCATGACTAATATCCAAACACACATCCAATTCATGAAGTACACCCTTTTATCCCTTCTTCGAAGTAGAAATTGTAGCACCAACATCAGATAAGACCTCGAAATACACTTTCCTTTCTCCAGGATGGTTCCATCATCACGGGATTTTACAATTCTATGGTTTAAACCGAGAAATAGTTTCTTTCACGGGATTTTACAAGACCAAGATTAAACCATAAGATAGATCCGAAAATGCACTTTACTATTACCAGGGTGTTTCCATTGTCACGGGATTTTACAAGTCTATGATTCAAACCGAGAAATAGATTCTTTCGCGGTATTTTACAAAATCAAGACAAAACCATAAACAATGTCAGCTTGAATGTGTTATGACAACTTTGGTTTCAGTGAATATCTGTTTTAGGGGAACTTGCAGCGGTTCATAAACGGTTCATTCTCCATCTTCAACAATATCATCAACAATTCTTTACCCATATGTAGAAACCTTCACAAACCATACTAAGTCGAGTAGTATACACTACTTTCCCCTGAGGTTAACCGTAAAACATCAAAGTATACGTTTCTCCCCCATGATGGTTTCGAACTTTCGGAAGCACCATTAGCTTGTACGATCATTAGCACGAAAAGTTCTTGTCATAAGCAAACATCTTGAAAATTCCTGACTGAAGTTGAAGATTATTGAAAGATTTTTGCTTAGACTGTGAAGTATCATTGACATTCTGTGGTGTCGAATAAAACATGAGAATTGTTGATCACATCTCATCCTTTGAACACTTTGGTAAACACACTATTCACGTATTCTATCGGCTATAGCAACGACCACATGAAGAAATAAGCCTGATATACCAAACTTGAACATGACGTAAAATTCCCCAGATTTGTTACTTAAGCTTGTACTAATCCTCGTGAAAAAGAATCGGTGTACCCAATGTACAAAACCTCTTGACATATCCTCAACTGCGTGAGACACCGAAGTGATAGCTACATTGTGGGTTAAGCGAGAAAGAATCACAACCGTAACTAAATAGCCAAGTCTTTATCACACTCAATAAACGCCCAAACAAGTCATCTTCGCGGAAGGGTAGAAAGAAAGAAGACGAAATAAGTAAATGCGCCCGGAAAACGTCACTTTAAATCCAAATAAGAAATACCGAACAAACATCTCCGTAGTCAACTTTGTTCAAATAACAATTAAAGCCGTGAAATAATGTCCTTTGTGAAAATGTATAAACCAAAGTGCCAAATCGCACAACACAATAAATCATATCATCAACGCTCATCAAATATTATAGTTAAATCTCATCATCAGATCTCATTGTCAGATCTCCCAATCACATCTCACAATATCTAATTCAAAAACTCAATTCGCACATCGGATATTAATTCAACCCTTTATCCAAGTCCATTCCAATCCAAATCCCGGTAACATTACAGCCCATGAGCAATTCAAACACCCGATCCAAATGTGACTAAAAAATACTCACTCACACGTTAGCTTAGACTTGATCTATAACTTATAATTTCACAAATCCAAATCCAACGACACAATCAAATGAAATGCTGATGATCAAAAGTCACATATGAGGATCTAACAAATAATTCTAAATACTTTCAATCATATGCACTTGAATAAAAGCTTATCATCCAACGAAAGTAATCCCACTTGGCCCATGTACGATTCAAACATGGTCAAAGCACCCTTAATTCGTTCAAGGTCCAGATAACTCCAAATGTAATTCACGAAGCCCAACAATATTATTTGGTGCATTTTTTAGTCTTAATATGGCCCATGTCCAACAAAATTATCTAAGGCCAATGTACAACCATGCGAGGCCCATGTCTGATCCAGAAATAGCACAACCCTAATTTTAGGGGATATAAAACGCATACTACCTTTCATCTATCCCTAAAGATCAGGTACCAAACCCTAAACACTCTCACGCCTTTGTACGCATCTCTCCCTTCTGTACGCAGCACCAAAAAAAAAACAATCATCTTCACAATTAAAACATCATCTCTAATCTTATTCCTAGTACCAGCTATATACATCCTTCAAGATTGACTACTTCAAAGACCGAGAGAACAAAGCCACATGGATGGCTCGAGGTCATTGTCAACGCCACAGGGATGGCTCGAAGTACATGATTCGACTAAGTTTCATCTTCAAGAACAAATCAACGATTTTAGGTATGTTTAGTTTATGTTCAAGAGATTTGATTTCAGAATAATTTCAAAACCGAACCAGGAAGGGTTTATAACAAAATAAATTTGTTATGAGGCTTTCTTAATTTCGAATAGTGATGAAGGTTTATCTTCGAACAAAGAATAAGTGAAGACAATGGTTCAACTAAACAATCTTTAAAAGATATGATAGAGTTGAAACCAGATCTGAGATTCGAATATCTTTATGTTTTACTTTGTTTTGATTAAACGAGCGATTGAAACATGAATTAACAGAACTTGTTAAATTCATTTCAAGGTTCGAATATAAAGCCTTCAAGCAAACACAAGATCAATGATGAATCTTAGTTGTGGTTTTGTTTGTTAAAACGATTTATAGACCTACACAACTAGGAGAACTGAGATCGAGAGTACCAAACTCCAGTTGCCATGTTTCTTTGAAGTAAATTAGATACATTGGGTGACTTGAGTTTATCATTTCGTTTTACCATTAAACCGAACATGAATTAAGGATGAAAACAATAATGATTTTGATCTTTCTTGAAAAATTAGTTCAGATATTAAACTTCAAGAAGGGTCGATGATGTATTAAAACATGAGTAAGATCTTAGTTGATCGAATAATCATTTGAAAACTCATGAGAATCTGAGATCTGATAAAATATTGTAGAATTAGTTGATGAGTTGAGATATGAAATTGATGTAGATGATTCTTGATGTTGAAATATGTTTGAATGGATTCATTTGTCAATGCTCTTTGATGTTGTTTCTGATTATGATTGAGGTTGTCTTGATTGTTGTAATGTAGATATAGATCATTGATGTTCATATCTGTTTTTCTTTTCCATTTTACTCAAATCGCACCTTTAGCAAACCAAGTCGCTTATCCTTTAAACTATCAAGCTCACTTAACAAATCGCTTTCAAGAAAGCCATAAAGGACAACTCGCTTCATCATAATTTATGACAAGTCGCTTCAGTCAAACCATAATCAGTTTCAATCAACAAGTCACTTTTGACTCAATAGTCAAAAAGCATGAATAAAGGACAAAACTGGTACACAAATCGCTTCTCCAAAACTGGACAAATCGCTTCAGATTCAATGTAGACAAATCGCTTTGACAAAGGCGTCAAAACGCCCTTCTGTTAAACCACATATAGGTACAAGTCGCTTCCAGATCCAATGAATATGGGAAGTTTTGACAAATCTCTTCGAAGAACATCATAACACCAGCAGCAGATTTGACCCATCAAAACCATACAAATAGCATTACGACTACTGCTTATCAAATGCGCTTAAAGACTAGACAAAACATCAATAACCAGCAGATTCATGCAAAACCAACATCAACACATAGAAAACATCAAACTCGTACAAATTATCAACAACAAACCGCATTAAACATGAACAAACTACATAAATAAAACTGCTAAAAACCATTCGAATCAACACAAACAACAAAATCTAGGCTCTGGTACCATTTGTAGGATCGTATATTTATGTTGTTTAGATGATTCAGGTGGTCTAGGTAGATGATTAAATAAGATAGCCATGTTAGAGAGATGAAGAGAGGAGAGGGTGTTTTCTAGAGAGAGAAATAAACAAATGTAAGGTTAGATTATGAAAAGCACCACCCTTCCCTTAGTGGGAAGGGTATTTATAGTTACAAACTAAACGACCTCCTGACGGTCTGTGGATCAGGTATAGAGTGGTTAAAGACCCATCCTTCCTCCACGGTGTTACTCTAAACTATTAACTAAGCTATCAACTAACTAATAGACTACTTATAACGTAAATAACGACACGTCTACGAGATGACATATGCTAGACCATAATTGGGGTGACCGACACTTTAACATGGAATTTCCAATTCCTAACACTCTCTTCACTAAGAAAAAGGATTTACATATTATCATCGTTCAAAAATATATGTGGGTGACATCATATTCGGATCAACTTTTCAAGAACTATGTGATGATTTCTCAAAAATCATGCATGACGAGTTTGAAATGAGTATGATAGGAGAACTAAACTTTTCCTTAGGATTTCAAGTCAAACAATTAGAGGATGGAATTTTCTTCAACTAGTCTAAATATATAAAAGATATGTTTAAGAAATTTGGACGTGAAGATTCTTGATGTGCTATGTGTGTACAAGTTTTAAATTTATAAAAGACGATTTTTCAATTCTACCAATAAAACATACGAGCAAGTGCACTCGTCCGTTATAGCAAGATTGTGATGGTATGTCGGAATCGTTCGCAGGGATTTGTGAGTGAATCAAGAAAACAAGTATAAAATCTACTAAGGCAATCTAAAAGCAAATATTAACGAAGGTTGATATAATGAAATTCAGATGATTAAAGCTACACTTGCTTAAACTAGTTTCTTATCTTCGAGTAGTATGATTGTGTTAACCTCTTCTTAACATGTTGGTTATGATAATTAGTCGGTGTACTAATCTATTGTCTTACAAGTTAAACCTTCGTCAAGATTTTAGTTTATTAAAATAAGCATTAAGTTTAACAAATCAATTCAAGTTTCATAAGTTTACTTTCATAAACTTAAACATGAAAACATCCATTTGCCTTATCAAATTTGCTTAAGAAATAGAAAATACAAAAGGTAACCGATTATAGGCAAAAGGTCACAATTAATTGTAAACAACTAATCTTACGACCTTTTAGATGTTTCCAATTAATCCAACTTAATAATCAAAAAACGTTCTTATTACAACCACACTTTAGTTTCTTTGTTAAGCCAAGAATAATGGGTAAAAACAATCATCCATAGACAAAATAATTATAACTAGTTGAATAACAATAAGTTCTTTCGACCTTTTACAATTACTAACAACTAGTTAATCTTGATTAACAAATGTCACTATGAAACTTAAGCACAATTGGATCTTAGAATCAATTTGAAATTGAATTAAAGCATGTTAACACAATCATAAAGTAATCATTAGATAATTAACATTGTTTAAGAAAGTGCATAAAGAAACTAGTCATATCAAACATAAACATAAACTCAGAACTTTGAAAATTAAAAAACATGATTAAGAGTCTTACAAAGATTGAAATAAGATTACAAATGATTGAGTAATGATTCCCAAAGTATTGGTGTTGACTTCTTGGGAGTTTGACTTCCAAATGTTGATTTCTTAGACCCTCAAACTTACCTGGAATTCTAATGACGAATTTGAGAGCTATTAGAGATGTGTTTGATGAGTAGAGAGTTTTGTTGAAGTGTGTGTTCTCAAATGCTCACAAGAGGCCTCTATTTATACTAATCCCAAGGCCTAGGGTCATAAATGTTGAACTTGGCCTCCAAGGAGCTTAGAAGGAACTAGAATACACCAAGGAAGGACCTAGAAACATTTGGATACAATGAGGAATTCTAATGATGAAGAAATGGCATACCAGGTCTCCCCAGCTGATCGATTTCCTGTCCAGCCGATCGGCTAGTCTTCTTGACAGCTATCTAGCCGAATCGGTTACGAGCAGTGACCGTTCAGTTGGTCCTTCTTCCATAGGCTACCCAATAGCTTTCCAGCCGAATCGGTTGCGGGTAGCAACCGGTCGGCTGGTCTTCCTGATCAGATGGAGTTTGTACTTTTATGCTTGATTCTAGCTCGTGACACTTGATTCTTCATCCAAACTTGATCTTCTTCGATACTCGGAATGTTGAACCGTTCTTGACATGCTCTACTGAAACGAAAATCTTCTTTTATCTAATATTCTTTTACTTTTCCTTCCGTTTCCCTGCACTTGGTTACATATACTAGACAAACGTTGTTTGATAGGATTAAGCGCTAAAAACACATGAATAAAAACCAAATAACATATACAAAAGCACAAATAACGCTATTGAAAACATGTACAATCTAAGTGTTATCAAATTCACCCACACTTAAACTTTTCTTGCCCTCAAGCAAATCTAGAATTGAAATAAAATATCCAACTGGTACAAGCATATGATTGAGAAAAATATGATGCTAATCTACCAAGTACAAGTACAAGATAAGATTCATCGTATTAGCTTTTAAGGATGAAAATTCAAGATGTTTGACAATACCCAATGATTTTCTTGCACGATTAACATTTCAAAAACAACTCACGAAAAAGGAACAAAATATAATTCACTCAATCACTCAATTTTAGGTGGAGTAAACAAGATAAATTACACTCATTGCTCAGTCATGATTTGATTATTACCATAAGCTTGTACAAGAAACAAAATTCTACCGACGTGGCGTGAGCACCAAGTGTAAACATCTAAAGAGGACTTTTATTCTTGTTGAATTGTTAGGCTTCGGGTAAAGGGTAATGATAAGGCATGGGAATGTTTATGAAATTGGTGTTAAATGAAAAATAAAGTCAAATCTAATACCCATGTTGGTAGTTACCAAACTGTCCGCAAACTAGTAAATGATTATAGATACAATTTTTCCCTTTCGGACTTCCACAAATCTTCACATTGATTGTCCATAACGGTATTCTTCAAACATAGCACATTGACTAATACTCATATATATATATATATACGTATATATATATATACGTATATATATATATATATATATATATATATATTTTAACTCCTTTCTTCGAAATGGCACATATGAATGACAAAGTTCGGTTGCTTATAATCATCTTGACAATCCAATCATACCGAGCGACTAGCAACCAACCGTTTAGACAGTGACAATGGTTAGGCTAAGGCTTAAAGTGTAAAATATTTTTGTATTACTCTGGATTTAACAAAAACGAAATGATTGGCTCGGAGGGTGTAAGTAAGGGTATCTAGCACCAAAAGTGAGTGCTACAAATGGGTCCATATGGGTGGTTAACTAACTGATGTGGCTAGTTAATATATCAGTATATGTAAAATAGAAGGCCATTTGGGTTTAAATCCTAAGCTGCCTCTTTATCACCGGTACACTTATGAAAAGATCTAAGCATACAAGATGTATGCTATATATATGAAATAGGCTCAAATCCTCACAATTTGGTGGAAAGGGTTTTTATATAATTTGTGCTAGCAAATGTTATCAATCCTAGAATGGGTTGCAATATTAATCGGAACACATCTCAAATTTTCAAAAGTTACAAATTTTACCAGTGGATTGATCCAGTTATTCTAATATATTTTCCTAAAAGCGTGAAAATAACTAGATCACAAGGGCAAACAAAATTTAAATTTAAGCTTAAAAACTCTAATTTTCCAATTCACCCCCCCCACTTAAGTTAAACATTGTCCTCAATGTGAAAAAAAAACTTCAAAGCATAAAAATAGGGAAATAAGGATAAAACTAGATTTTACGAATGAGTTTTTCAGCTTAACTTCTTTGATCCAAGCGTCCACGAAAGTAATCATTACCTGCAGCAATCTTATAAAAAAACAGTTTTATTAAGGCGTGTCACCCCCCACACTTAAGTTCAACCAAAGGTTTAAACTTTGGGGTGTGACTACGGAAAAACGAAAATCAAATCTGAAAACAACACGGGTTGCCTCCCGAGAAGCACTTGTTTTATTACGGAGTCATCAGCCTAACTCAAAATTTCCCGAATCCACGTAGATGCAGTTGCAGTTTTAGATTTCTTCGTTAAAAATTTGGGGATATACATGAATTCTTCACCAGTTGCATCAATATCTCTCCAGATGAATTTAGCAGTTGGTTTCCAAGGAACACTTTGTTTGAATCTTCCTGGAAAAGGTGCTACGAATGTGATGGTTTTGAATTCAGTCTCAGGAAAAATTGCCTCAATTGAAATTTCATTCAATTGCTCCTTATCATAATATAACTTGATTCGGTGCCCATTAACAATGAAACTTCCACCTTGCTTGTCATAAAGTTCGACATAACCAGATAGATATCCATGTTTCACGATATACGGTCTGAACCATTTTGGTTGCAGCTTAGGAGCTTTGAATTTAAATTTCATGTTGAAAAGCAGAAATTTATCTCTGGCTTTGAATTTCCGAATTCTCAGCTTCTTGTCATGATAAGCTTTTGTTCTAGCTTTGTATAGTTTGGAATTCTCATAAGCTTGGAGTCTTAATTCATGGAGTTCATGCAACTACAAGAATCTCTTTTCTCCAGCTATTTTGAGATCGGTGTTACAGCTTCTAAGGGCCCAGTAAGCGCGATGTTCGACTTCAAACGACAAATGACAAGTTTTTCCATACAAAAGTCTGTAAGGAGTTGTGCCAATAGGAGTTTTGTAAGCCGTACGAAATGCCCACATAGAATCATCAAGTTTTTTCGACCACACCGAAGGATTATCCTTCACTGTTTTTTCGAGTATTCTTTTCAGAGCTCTGTTGGTGTTTTCAACTTGGCCGCTGGTTTCTGGATGATAAGCTATAGCGAAATGATGATGAACTCCATATCTTTTCATGGTTTTCTCCATTTTTCTATTACAAAAATGAGTTCCTCGATCGCTTATCAAAGCTTTAGGAATTCCATAACGAGCGAAAAGCTTTTTGAGAAAATTAACGACAACACGAGCATTGTTTGTTGGTAAAGCTTCGGCTTCCGCCTATTTGGACACATAATCGATAGCAACGAGAATGTATTCGTATTTGTGGGATTTAGAAAATGGTCCCATGAAATCGATTCCCCAAATATCGAATATTTCATAAACTTGAATGCTTTTTAATGGTATTTTGTATCTGCGTGAAAGGTTACCGAATCTTTGGCAAGCATCACAGTTTTGGACAAGTGTTTATGCTTCTTTGAATATTGTCGGCCAATAGAATCCAACATCAAAAACTTTTTTAGCTGTGGTGGAAGGACCATGGTGTCCCCCAGTAGGGCCATGATAACATTCATCAAGAATTTTTCGGGTTTCGGAACCAGAAACACATCTTCGGATCATTCCTGTTGGGTTTTTGGTTCCTTGGATCATGAATTATTCTAAGTGTTGGAACCACGGACAGTCTTGATGAAACCACGGACAGAAGAATGGAACCATCTCGAAGACAAATCGCGGCTAGTAGTATTGTGTAACCACGGATAATGTAATGTAACCACTGCTAGTCTTGTATAGTCGGTTTAGTATTTTGTATTAGATAAATATGGAAAAGATATTTATCTTGTAAGTTACGTATTGTATTATGTAAAGGACTCCTTAGCCTATAAAAGGAGGTCTTAGGGTAGATTAGATATACGTATGTTTTATATCTAAGGTCAATACACTTCAAGGTTGTAAAACCCTAATACTGGTTAGAGTATTCGTATTAATAAGAATATTGAGGTGTTGAATGTTTATTGTTCTTCTTCTTAAGATAAAGTATTAAATTCCGCGTGATACTTCATAAGTCTTTACTCAAGTCAGTTTCTATATTAGATCGTTTGCTCAACTGGGATCAACAAGTGGTATCAGAGCTTGTGATCTAGAAACATTATCAAGAAGAAGCTTTGTTACATTCTGTTTAAGTAAGATAAGATGTCTGACAAAACACACATGGTTACTGCTTCCAAGGTGCGCATGCTCAAGCATGGAGAATACCAATCACGGAGAATGCGAATAAGAAAATATATTCGTATGATTGATTATGCTCTCTGAGATGTTGTGGAAAAAGGTGATACTCTTCCTAAGAAGGGTGAAGATGGCAAAGATATCTCCATTGTTAGTGAGATCGACAAGGCTAAGAGAAAGATGGAGATTAAAGCTCATAGTATTGTCTCTATGGGAATACCTAATGAATATGCTTTGGACTTTGAACAATATGAGTCTGCTAAGGAACTTATGGATGCTATAGAAACAAGGTTTGCTGGTAATGAAGCTACCAAGAAATCAAGGAAAAATATGCTCAAGCATCACTGAAAACTTCACTACTTTGAGTGGAGAAAAACTTGATGGCACCTATAACAGACTTCAAAAGCTCATAAGCCAACTGAAGTCAGTAGACTATAAAGTTGCTAAAGAAGATATTAATCTAAAGTTCATAAGAAGTTTATAACCCGACTATGCATCTTGTTGTGTGGAGGAAAAAGGATGACTTTGAAAAGATGACTCTGGACAATCTCTACAACAACTTGAAGGTATATGAGTCCGAGAACAACATTGCTGGTACATCTTCAACTAGCCAAAACATTGCTTTTGTTTCCACCAATCACAAGAGTACACAAGATGTATCGACCGCGCCTATGGAATAACCACAGCTATTGCAAACAATACCACTGTTAGTGATAATGTCAATGATGGTGCAATTTGTGCTTTTTTGGCTGATTTAACTACCAGTGTTACTGTTTTGAATCAAGATCTAGATCAAATTGATCATGATGATCTTGAAGAGATAAATCTTAAATTGCAAATGGAAATGTTGACTCTTCAAGCAAGGAAGTTTCTAAGGAGGACTGGAAGACAGGTCAAGTATAATGGACAAAGGAGAGCTGGATTTGATAAAAGCAAGATAGAGTGCTTTAACTGCAAAAAGAAAGGGCACTTTGCAAGGGAGTGTAGAGCACCCAAGAGGATAGAAAGCATCAAGAAGACTGCTGAAGAGCCTGCTCCTTCTTCAGCATTGGTAGCTCAAGATGGTATAGGTGATTATGACTGGAGTGATGAAATTGAAGAAGGACCCAATGCAGCTTTTCTTGCTAGTGAAGCTTCAAAAGAGCATAACTTTGCTCTTATGGCCTATGCTTCATCTTCTGTTTCAGATTCTGAGGTATCTAATGATTCTAAAACTTCTACTTGTTCTTTTAAATCATGTCAAGATAACTTAGAATCTCAAAAAGCTATCATTGAGAGTTTAAGGAAAGAAGTAGAAAGACTGTCTCTAGATAACTTAGGTTATAGAGTTGGTCTAGAAAGTGTTGAAGAAAAGCTAAATTACTGTATTAAATGTGAGTTTGAGTATGTTGATAAAATTAATATACTTGGTGGTGAAATTGAGCTTAAGGATAGAGAGATTAAGATGCTTAAAGAGAAAATAGAAAAGGCAGAAAATGTAAAGGTAGAAGCCCTAAAAGAAAAAGAAAAACATGTTGTTAGGGTTGCTAAAACACAAAGATGCTTCGATCTAGTAAATAAGCCAATAGGTCAAAAATTTTTCCGGATGGTCTTGGTCTTGGTTACAATAATATGCCTCCACCATCTCTTATGAAACATGCACCACCTACTAAAGACTTGTCATTTAGCAAATGAATTTAGTTTCAATAAACTGTAGGTGAGAATGGTAATGCATCACCTAAGATAGATTCGATAACTCATCGATGCTCCCATCATTGAAGATTGGGAATCGATTCCGAGGAAGATAGATCAGTATCAACACGACTGAGAGGATAGAACACATTAAGAAAGTTGATTCTAAACAAGCCAACCTTGTGCCTAGATTTGGAGCTCAAATTGCTAAGAAAGTAGTAGAGTACAAGGAAGTACCTAGGGAACAGATGAAAAGATACATACCTAGGGAAACGGAGAAACTTCAATGGACTAATTTCAAATAGGTTAGGAAATGAGTTTGAATTTGTTAAAAAGGCTTGTTTTGCATGTGGTAGTTTTGAACACTTACAGAGAAACTTACAGTTATAAAACATACCACAAGTGTGGAATCATTGGAGGAGGGTAAATCACCAAAACTTTTCAAAGAAAAAAAACCCTCATCCTAACAAGTCACATGATTCCTAGAGCGTGTTAATGTGGAATGAAAATACAAAATCAATTGTCACTGCTGCACCCAAATGGGTTCCAACCACTGCTAAGCAAAATGTAAACACGGCTAAGCAAACTGTAACCACTGCTAAGCATAATATCACCACTGATACAAAAGAATTATTAAAAATTCCAAAGGTGGTAAGCGTACACGTGGTTGGAAACCATTTTATATCTTGTAAAGGCCTCAACTAGTTGGCAATGGAAACCTAAGACCAAGGTTTTACATCATGTCAACTGTTCATTAATGGACCTAAACAAATTTGATTATGTTGATGTGCGAGTACGGTGCACCCAAGTCGGTATTGGCTTGGGTCCACAAAAGAACTAATCTGTTTAATTTCATGTGCAGGGCAATCTACAAGATGAGCTAAAATATAAAGGAGTTTTTGATAGTGGTTGCTCTGGGCACATGACTTGGGATGGGAGCAACATGGAAGATTTTGAAGCTTTTGATGGAGGATACGTGGCATTTGGTAATGATCCAAAAGGAGGAAAGATACTTGGCAGGCACAATCGTGAGGAATTTAGACTTTGAAAAGGTCGATCTGGTATAAGGACTTAAGTATAATTTATTCAGTGTTTCTCAAGTGTGTGATAAGAAAAACTGGGTACTTTTTGGTGAAACTGAGTGTGTGGTGTTGTCACCTGAATTTAAGATGCCTGATGAAAAGTATATAGAGCTAAGGGTACCTAGGAAGGAAAACATATATTGTTTTGATCTTAAAGATGTAATTCCTAATAGGTCCTTAACCTGTTTGTTTGCTAAAGCATCTGTAGATGAGTCTAAGTTATGGCATAGAAGGCTAGGTCATCTCAATTACAAAACAATCAGTGATGATGTACCCTCCGAGTAGCTCGAAGGACACTCCTCCGAGACGTATCTAAGCCCTTCCATACAAAGGCGCAGGTTAGGATTCCAAAATATCCACAGGCGTCAAACCATTCGTTGGCATGAAGGTTACCTTAGGGGAATTCACCATTCGCAGCTCTAAGCCCTTCGGGGTATGGTTGACGAAGGAACAATAGATAAGGAACCTCCTGACTTAGTCAAACCTACGATCTCCCTCTCTCTGGCTTCGTCAGAGTCGAGAACGTGGGTCACTAACCCCTAGCGGTTACCCACAATCATGGGACGGCCCCATGATCTCCGACATTCATGCAAGAGTGCCTCTAACCGTATTTCTTCCACTATAAATAGGTTAGGCGGACAATGGATTATGGTAAGCTCATTTCACACTCATCTCTTTACTTACACACACTTATACAACCATAACTCATACTTACTCTCACGCAGGAGGTGGTTCGCAGGGTCCTACCCCTGCGTAATCACTTAACGTAGTGTCTTAGTATTTCTTATTCTCGGTTACAAGAGTCTTGGCTAGAACATACACCCTCATTACTTTGATCCTCATCGAAGCCTGATAGTGCAATCTTTTGTACAATCAGTGGCGCCATCCGTGGGACCACAACTATTAGTCCCGTAATCACCCAGTCCTAATACCCTAACCAACTACACTACTTTTCCGGCATGGAACCAGGAAGGGAATATTCACCTCCACCAGGTTTCTCTACTTTGGTCCCACTCACCACTAACAAAATCTAAGCCCCATGCAGCCTTAAGATTTACCACACGATCTCGTTTGGAAACTAATCCCGTGCATCACGCCTCAACATCCGCTAACCCTATTCCAGACATTAGACCCTCCTTCGTTGAGGCAAAATTTGAGGCCTTAGATTCTTTGCTAAGGGCTCACAAGAGCTGAGTTCGCAATCCGAACTGAGAGGGAGTTGGAATACTCCAGTGAGGTGTATGACGAGGAGATCGAAGCAGAGGGCAGACCTCAACCTGTGGGCGCTGACCTGCGAAATGGTTCTCCTTCCATCAGAAGGCCAAACGGAAGGACCGTGGGTTTTGAAGAAGGACCGGGAAATCAGGAAGAAGGGGAAAGAATGCATGGTGAAAGGAGGAGCGAGAAATCTAACGGAGGAAACAACCCGGTAGGAAACGGAGGGTAAACCCGCCCCTCTTCTCGGCTGCTCACTTGGGAAGAGTAGGGACAGGGGCTCCACAGACCCTCTTATGTTTCGAGTGTCGGAGATCCACCTCCATACTCCAACATGAATCAGTTACCTCCTGGGAATGAATCCCTACCTACCTGCTCAGACCTACAACACTTACCCTCCGAATGGTTCACTCCCCAACCGAATTACCAAAAATGCCCTATGGACGAGTTCCTACGCAATCAATGGAGGTATACCCTTCATATCAACCCTCTACTTGTTTACCTACCTACTCACAACCATTTCCTAACCCGTATAATCCAACACTTGTTTATCCACCTCCATACAACCCTTACTATACGAAGCCTCGGAGCTTGCACACCTTCGTGAAGTGGATCAAGGACTACCCTTACGGCGGTGTAAAGATGCCTACTCACATAGGCACCTACGATGGGAAAGGCGATCCTGATAACTTTCTCCACTTATTCGGCTATCAAAATGCAAAAGTGGGTCATGCAGCATGCCACATGTTCACTTACACGCCGAGAGACTCCGCACGAATATGGTGGAACAGACAAAAGTTGGGGAGCATTATAAGTCTAGATGATCTTAAGGTTAAGTTCGGTTACACTTTAGCCGCCGAAGAAGTACACCAAAACTCACCTAACCATGCACACCATCAAACAAAGGGACAACGAAAGTACGAGGGCCTTCGTTACAGTACACCGATGAAACCTTGCAAATTATAGGGTTACAGAAGATCGAGGATCTCGGCCGTACATGGCCTTCGGACTCGAAGCTTCGTGGAATTCCGTCACCTTCCCTTCCCAACACCTACAAGGACTTGATTGAGAAGGCTTACACCTGGATTGAGTCTAAGGAGGTAGCGAAGCGGACTCCGATAGAGCAAAAGGAAGCGTCGACAAATTCTCTAGAGGGTCCTCACGGGAAGGATCCAAAACAAGAAGAAGAACAAAGATCGCTTCACTCCCTACAACAAAGGTTCAAACCATGGACTCTTGGCAAACTTGGTTAAATCTCCTCGAGAGATCCTAGCCACAGAAAGCACAAAGTCTTTCGATCCCCCACCTCGGATGATAACACGGAGCAAGGCCAGAGACATGTCCAAGTATTGCCATTTCCATGAAGATCATGGACATGACAAGAATAATTGCAGGGAACTAAAGAAGCAAATCGAAGAGGCGGACGATCCGGCGATTAGCACATCCGGTCAAAGGCATCAAGAAGGGAAAGGACAAGTTCTCCGACACTCAACTGGGAGAATGGAAGGGAACAAGAAGGAAACTACGCATGAAGCTCCAATACTAATGGTTGCAACATAACACCTTAAAAGGAATGAAGTAGAGGAGAGCCGGGGCGTAGGGAAATAACCTTCCCTTACATATTGGGGAAGACACCTTCGACCGACCCCGTTATCATCAAGGTACAAATCTCAAACAGGGAGGTATACCGAGCATATATGGATTGTGGAAGCTCCTGTGAGATCATCTATGAGCATTGTTTCCTAAAGCTCAAGGCATCCATACGCTCACGGAGGATAGACTCAAAGGCACCACTAGTAGGTTTCTCCGGTGAACACTCATGGCCCCTGGGAGAAGTACCGTTGGAAATCACCATAGGCGAAGGCCCCTTATCCTGCACGGAAACACTCATCTTCGTCATCGTAAGGTCAGATTCTCCTTATAATTTGTTAATAGGGAGAACAGCTATGCAAAAATGGGAATTGTTGTTTCCACCATACATGCTGCTATTAAGTTCCAAACTCCTTCGGTAGGAACTGCTTCATTCTAGTTATGGAGCGGGATAAGGGTCTATACTGTCAAAAGGATCGAGAGAGAATCGAGGAGTCTCCGATGGCAATTCTTAGTCTGTACAGATGCGAGGAACGAGTTGTAGTAAACTCTAGCTACCCTGAACAAACGGTGGTAGTAGGAAAACAACTCCGGCAAATTTCAAGCGAAGCTCATCGAAGCTGAGACTAACCTTGATGTTTTGCTTGGAAATATTCGACATGACAGGGGTTTGAGAGCTTTGGCGATAGATGGACAAATCCTTCGAACGGAGCATAAACTCAATGAGTACAAACACATTGAACCAATAAAGCAGAAAAGGAGAAGCCTTGCCCCGAGAGAAATCTGCGGACGCAAAGAAGTTGACGAACTCACACAAGTGGCATCCCGAGGGAGGTCAAATACCAAACTTGGGTGGCCAACCCGTGATGGTAAAAAGAGCGACGGAGGATGGCGCATGTGCGTGGATTTCACTGACATCAACAAAGCATGCCCTAAGGATTGCTACCCCTACCGAAATTGATCGGAAGGTGGAATCCTGGCGAGTTTCGGTTAAAATGCTTCTTAGATGCCTATAAAGGGTATCATCGATCCGATGGCAAAGGAGGACGAAGAAAAGCGCCTTCTACACAAGCAAAGGTGTCTACTATTGAAAAATGCCCGGTTTGAAGAATGCAGGGGTGACTTATCAACGTCTCGTAGATAAAGCCTTCAACAAACAAATAGGCAGAAATCCCGAGGCCTACGTTGATGACATGGTTATCAAGAGCAAGACGGAGGAGGACCTACTCCTCGATGTACAGGAAACGTTTGACCACTTAGGCGATTAATATGAAGCTGAACCCTAAGAAATGCTCCTTCGGTGTCGAAGAGGGACAATTCCTAGGGCATTTGATCACTAAGCAGGGGATAAAAGCTAATCCCTCCAAGGTTAAGGCGATTTCCGATCTCCAAGCCCCTAAGTGTCTAGAAGATGTGCAGAGCCTGAATGGGAAGCTGGCAGCCTTAAGCCGATTTTTATCAAAAGGAGCGGACAGGTCCCTACCATTCTTCAAAACACTCAAAGGATGCGTGGACAAGAAAACTATTCAATGGAGCCAGGATGCGGAAGCTGCCTTTCAGAAGATGAAGGAGTTCATCGAAATCCTTCCAACACTCAAAGCCCCAATCAAAGGCGAAGTATTGTTCATGTACTTGGCATCCTCACTGAGAGTGTTAGCGGTCCTTATGGTGGAACGGGACAAGCGACAAATCCCCATTTACTTTGTTAGCAGGGTCTTACAAGGAGCAGAGATCAACTATCCAACGTTGGAGAAGTAAATACTCGCCTTAATCTACGCAGCAAGGAGGCTCCGACGCTATTTTCGAGCCCATCCATTCACAGTCTTAACCGACAAGCCACTAAAGCATCTTGTCGAAACGAAAAGTTGGGGAGAGTGGCTAAATGGGCTATTGAGCTTGGAGAACATGAAATAGAGTTCAAGGGACGAAACTCTATTAAAGGCGATTCTCATGAGACTTCTTGGCGAAAACACCTTCCAACGATAAAGGAAATGAAGAGCCCAAAACTAACCTCTCTCAAGTGAGGTTAAATGGAAGCTTTACAGATGGAGCATCTAGCTCGCGGTTCGGAGCAGGTCTAATGTTGGTCAGTCCTGAAGGGAAGGAGCATACATATGCTCTTCGTTTTGAGTTCGAAGCCACAAACAACGAGGCGTAATATGAAGCGCTGCTAGAGGACTCGATTAGCTAAAGATATGGAGGTCAAAGCTCATTTGCTGGACTCCCGGTTGGGCGCAAACCAAGTGACAGGTGCTCCTATGAAGCAAGGCAGCCCGTCATCAAACAAGACTTAGAAAAAACGAAGGAGATCTTTGGAAAACTTCGACTCCTACACCATCCGGCATGTTTGTAGGAATCGAATAAGAAGGCGGATGCACTAAGTAAGCTAGCTTCAATGGCCTTCGCTCACCTCACTAAAGAGGTGATCGTGGAAGTCCTTCCTGAAAAATCCATTGTCCTCAAAGAGGTTGCTGATGTGATTCATGAAGAAGGAGAGACATGGATGACCCCCATAAGGGAATATTTGATAAGTGGTCTTCTCCCTGAAGATCCCAAGCTAGCAAGGAAGATTCGGGTTAAGTCTCCACGCACAGGCTAATGGGAAATCCTATATTGGAGGTCATTTTTGTCACCTCGGTTACGATGTGTAGGCCCCAAGCAAGCTTCGAGCATCATCTCGAAGTCCATGAAGGATCTGCGGTCTTCATGCGGACCTTCGCTTGTCTCGAAGATAATGAAGTTGGGCTACTATTGGCCTTCGATGCACGAGGGACGCAGGCCTTGAAATCATTCTCAAATGTGAAGCTTGTCAGATACACTCAAACGTTCCAAAAATGCCAAAGCAAGACATGACAAGTGTGACATCCGCATGGCCCTTCTCTCAATGGGGCATCGATATTGTAGGGCCTATGCCTCGTAGCGCCCGAGGAGTCAAATTCTTGCTGGTAGCGATCGATTACTTCACTAAGTGGGTGGAAGCTAAACCATTAGCCTCTATAACAGGAGACAGTCGAGAAGTTTGTGTGGGAGCACATTGTGTGCGGTTCGGAGTGCCCCACATAATCATATCTCGACAGGGAAGCGGTTCTTTGAAGGAGTCTTCTACGACTTCGCCAAGGCTCAACATAAATCAATCCTGGACATCCGTCTACCATCCGCAAGGTAATGGACAAGTGGAGGTTACAAACAGAGACATCGTCAAAGGGATCGAGAAAAGGCTAGGGCGAACTCATCACGGATGGGTGGACGAGCTCCCTCAAGTCTTATGGGCTCACGGGGCGCATCCTAAGTCAAGCAATGGTGAAACCCCGTTCAGCCTAACATACGGAACATAAGCGGTCATCCCTTCGGAGCTAATTGTACACACGGAGCGTGTGGCAACGTATGATGCCTCCCAAAATGACGAAAGGATCAGGGAAAACCTTGATCTACTAGAAGAAAGGCGAGACATAGCCTCCATCCAAGAAGCAATGCACAAACATAAGATCGAAGGCTACTATAACAAAAGGGTTAGACCTTCCACTTTCAAACCTGGAGAATATGTGCTACGCCTCCAGGCATGAGCAAAGCAGTATCGAGGAAAGCTGGACCAACTTGGGAAGGACCCTACATGGTAGCCGAGGCCTACGAATGAGCCTATAAATTGGCCACTCTTCTCGAAGAACCCATCGACAGGACATGGAATGGTACGAACCTTTGAAAGTTCTATGTTTAAGAAGTATTTTTATCTTTTCTTGTAATTAGAAGCTTCTCGAGGGAAAGCACACATTATTGGTCGTTGTCTTAGTTTTCATTTCAAGAATGATGTAATCCTCCCTACCAATTCAATGATAAATAAGACATTTCCCACAAATCTCTTGCTTCGTTTCTTAAACACAAAGATTTGTTCAGCCAAGTCGTTAATGAGTTTCAATGTCGAATGGATCGAGGTGTAATACACGCCTTATCATTTAAGCCAATATAAACATTCACATTAACTCTCCTAGTAGTTTTTGGTGCTTGTAATTTTTTTTACAAAGTCATACTATGTAAAGGATTTGAGATAGAGTGGGTCGCGACCCTCTGTCAATGATCAAGTTGGTCATTATATTCTTGGTGTTATAATTTACACACAATGAGGTTGTTTAACCTTAGGTTGTAAAACTTAAGCGTCGGAAAAATGGCGTACGAGAAGTTAACATATATAAACTAAGTGTGTAGGGGTACATCCCCAACACTGTCACATTCAAAATAAGGACTATTGCCCTTACACCTGCATGAGGAGCCTAGGCTCTAGTTAAGTTGTTCTTGGCCCATGGCCATACATCAAAAGCATTTAAATTGTTTGGAAGATAAGACACACATTGTCACATAAAATAAATTGTCTTAAGGGTACATGCCACCCTTTGGAACCAAATTCGCTAACAGGGCAGCCTTCATTCTTGCTTTTTGGAGATGGAGTGGGGGATGGTTGCTTGAGACTGGCTTGGTAGACATAGTCTTCTTGGTTGGAGTGGTAGGCTCACAGAGGTTTCTTGGAAAGGAGGTCTTTGAGGGGTGCCATAGGATCTTTGGTAGCCTCAGCAAGGAAGGAGTACTCTGTAGTTGTAAATGGATTTCCTGCCTCATCATACTCACCGAAGTGGGACGGTAGCATTCAATCTTGGAGAGGTCCACGGGCTACCTGTTTTGGCAGACCTCCTCGGCGCCAAGCAGTCCACAAAATATGGGCGATTTGATGACCTTCCACATCGAGCTCCTAATTCATCGCCGTGATAAAGCTCCATGGCTATGTAAGGCACCACCTTCAAACAACCTCCGCGCGATCCTTTTGCAGCATTTTATACCTCATCTGCAAGCCATCGATCTCCTCCCTCAACTTCACCTCTACCTATCCGAGCACGGCCTTCTCACTTTCCGCCCGGCACATTTTGCCTCAAGAGCGCATTCGACTTGTGAAAGTGACGACCTTGGCTTCCAACTTAAGATTACCGCGCGTTCAGCGGTTAGGCTGGGCTACCTTTTCTTGAAGGCCTGGGCGATGGGGTTTTTCTCAACATTTCCCTCAATCTCGTCACACTTAGCTTCCAGATTGGCCATAGTTCTAAGCAACTCTCTTGTCTTGGCATTCAAGTGATTATCCATTCTTGCACCCTCGCAACCCCATTATCATGCATGTCACATAACTTTTCAATAGACATGTTTTCTAGCATACTCTTCCATTACGGAGGGGTCACATGGTCAACAATCCGGTGACAGGCCAAAGCATTGGGGCGTTCCTTTATCTCTGGAAGACCTGTGAGCAACACAATGTATAACAGTTAACATAGTTGTGCAATTTATAATTTCACATGTTTCATAAGGAAAACCTACTTACCATGAACCTCAACGGATTCATCGGGTAATTCGAAGGCAGACTTCACAAACTTTCGCCCTCGGCACTCTTACGCTTCACAACTCTGCTCCCGAGGCGCAGGGATTTTTCCTTTTGTCGGTAGACTTCACAGTCTTGGCCGCTGTCCCTTTCCTACTCTTCAACCTATTAGCTATTCCTGTTGAACCAACAACGGGGACATCCTCATCCGTAGGATCGTCCGAGTCGACAATATTCTCCACCGGTTGGGATGAACCCTCCAAAGCAAGTTGGGGTGATGAAAGAGGCTCGGCAGTGTCTACCTCGTTGTTGTTTATAGATGTTGAAGGAGAGCCAACACCATAAGACTCCTCGGCCTTCTCCGCGAGCGCATGAAACTTAAATCTTCATCCAAGTCTTGGAACATAAAGTTTCGAGCGACATCTCGCAAAATAGAAACAAGAAGAAATAAATATCAGTGCTACATTGGTCCTACTTAAGTAGAAGTAGATAAACATACTTTGTCCTTGGTATATGATCATAGGCTTCTAGGGAGACCCCTCCCAACTCTGAGCAATCCCAGCCATGTATAAAATGGCTTGAGGAATACTTGCACATCCACGGGATATTTGACCCGATAACAGGGATCACTTCAAGCCTCGTAGAGGCGGGGGTCATTATACCGTTTAGCATTATACCTATTTTCCTTGTTCAACACTCTGAATATGTAGGGGGAACAATAGTGTCTTACACTTAGAAAAAGCTACCCTTCCAACCTGTTATGTTTGTGTACACCTTCCCAAACAGGTTGGGTACATCTGCCTCAGTCTTTTGCTAGTGTCAACCAATTGCCCCGAGGTACAAGTTCAAAAATCTTCTTAAAACTGTCAATGTTGGTTCATAGCCGTAGGCTTTGCACATCACTATGAATGTGGTTATGGCAAAACCAAAGGGATTAAACCTAGAGATATGAACTTTGTAGTATTGCATAAACTCTAATATCAGTGGGTGCAACGGAATCCTAAGGTTTGAATGTCTAAATGCATGTGTATACAACCCTACAAAACCTGGAGGGGCATCAAAGATACCCTGAGTAGGTTTGGGTAACATCACTTTATGTTCTAGTGGGATGGGATAATCGGCTAAGTGATCATGAAGATCTTTTGCAGATAATGTACACTTTTTCTGTTTTATAATGAACTTGGAATCCATTTTTTAAAGGAAAAACAACAAGCTATCAGTAAGAAAGAAGGATTACCTTTGTTTCGGAGTGATGGCGATGGCGTTTTACTGCGTGTGAAAATAGTCGGAGAGAGTAACATGGGTTAGGGTTTCATCTACCCTCTTTTTATACTCCCTTTGGCATCTATTAAACACCGCACACGTGTCCCAAAAGATAAATCTTACTCGTTTAAAATTTTTAAATTTTGAATAGGGATGACTTTTGGTTTCCGGGTAAAGTGGGATAGTGTGATTTCTGTAGCGGGCAGTGGTAATAATTATTTCGCATTTAATGCGCTCAGTTAGGTAAGTAATTATCCCTAACTAACGCAATTTCTTTGTGAGATGTAATTTTTTAGAAGCAAGAAGTCGAATGCAATGCCTCTTCGCTCATATGCATCACTTTCGACTGGGGGGCTTGATGATGTACCCTCCGTACAGCTCGAAGGACACTCCTCGAGACGCGTGTCGAAGCCCTTCCATACTGAAAGGCCCAGGTTAGGATTCCAAAATATCCACGGCGTCAAACCATTCGTTGGCAAGGGTTACCTTAGGGAATTCGCCATTAAGACTCTAAGCCCTTGGGGTATGGTTGACGAAGGAACAATGGATAAGGAACCTCGACTTGGTCAAACCCGATCTCCCTCTCTCTCTTGGCTTCCCGTCAAGTCGAGAACGTGGGTCACTAACCCCTAGCGGTTACCCACAATCATGGGGCGCCCATGATCTCCGACATGCATGCAAGAGTGCCTCTAACCGTATTTCTTCCACTATAAATAGGTTAGACGGACAATGGATTATGGTATGATCATTTCACACTCATCTTTTTACTTACACACATTTATACACCCATAACTCATACTTACTCTCACGCCGGAGGTGGTTCGCAGGGTCCTACCCCTGCATAATCACTTAACGTAGTGTCTTAGTATTTCTTATTCTCAGGTTACAGGCGAGTCTTGGCTGGAACATACACCCCTCATTACTTTGATCCTCATCGAAGCCTGGTAGTGCAATATTTTGTACAATCAATCAGTAAACTGGTAAAAGGCAACTTAGTGAGAGGGTTACCTTCTAAGGTTTTTGAGTGTTAGGAACTGTGTGTGGCTTGTCAAAAAGGAAAACAACATAGAGCTTCTTGTAAGACCAAAACTCTGAACACCATCACACAACCAACATTTTTATGCTTCATATGGACTTATTTGGACCTACCTTTGTTAAAAGTTTGAACCATAAGCGTATTGCCTAGTTATCACTTATGATTATAGTAGATTTTCTTGGGTATACTTTTTGACTGCTAAGAGTGAAACTAGTGAGATCCTCAAGAGTTTCATCACTAAGATAGAAAATCTAGTAAATCATAAGGTCAAGATAATCAGATGTGATAATGGAACTGAGTTTAAAAATGATGTGATGAATCAGTTACTGTAGTTAAGGGTATAGAAAGACAGTTTAGTATTGCTAGAACACCACAACAAAATGGTGTAGCCGAAAGGAAAAATAGGACACTAATTGAGGCTGCTAAGACAATGTTGTCAGAGTCTAAGTTACCAACTACCTTTTGGGAAATTTGAAGGCTAGGCACGCATGTTATGTCTTGAAATAGAAGTAAGGTAGTGAAGCCTCATAACAAGACCCCATATGAGTTGTTACATGATAGGAAGCCAATGATTGCATTCCTAAAACCATTTGGGTGTCCTGTTACTATCTTGAATACCATAGACTACCTAGGCAAGTTTCAAGAAAAAGCGGATGATGGATACTTTTTAGGCTACTCTTCTAATAGTAAAGCCTTTAGAGTATACAATAGGAGGACTAGAATTGTTGAAGAGAACCTACATGTTCAATTTAGTGAAAAGATTCCTAGTGTTGAGACCAAAGGACCGTGACCGATTTAACATTGATATGATAACCAAATCTATGAATTATGAGCCTATCATTGTAGGAACTTCCACTAATGTTGATGCAGGTACACAAAAGGATTCGATCACGAAGCAATTTCTAAGGAAGCCGATTCTCCTCGAGTTCTATTTGTTTGAAAAGTGGAAAGCTAGTTCTATCTCACCCATCATTGATAAGCAAGGTCCCACTGATGATGATGTCTAGAAAACTGGAGGAAATGTTGATCATCATCAAGATAAGGATGAGTTGTTGAAAGATAACTTCGTGTGGGTAGAAGAAATTGAAAAGAAGAAAAGGCATTCAGAAAGCCTTAAGGCAAATGAAAGCGGATAGATATAATGAAAGCTTCGCTAAGCCAACTTCTACCTTTGCTAGTACAAGTGAAACCACGGTTGTAAGTCTTGATGATAGTACTTTCTTTGGACCAACAGCAAAGCCATTATTTGGTGAAGAGGAGTATCCACATGATCCTAATATGCGGCTTTGATAGAAATTGATACTCTACGATGATGAAGACATGGATGATTTCTTCAATGCAGATTTAACTAATTTGGAACATGTCATTCATGAAATCCACATTTACCTCAACAAGGATTCATAAGATTCATCCTAAGGAACAAATACTTGGAAATTTGAACACCCTGTTCAAACAAGAAGCAAGGTTCATAATACAAAACCTTCCCGAACAAGGTTTCTTTGCAAGATCACTTCATAAAAGAAATAGTCATAAAGATCTGCAAAATTGCTTGTTTGCATGTTTTCTGTCTCAAAAGGAGCCCAAGAGAGTTGAAGAAGCATTATCTGAAGAAGGTTGGGTAGAATCAATGCAAGAGGAGCTTCTTCAGTTCAAACTTTAAGAGGTTTGGACATTGGTTGATCTTCCAAATGGTAAGAGGGCAATTGGGACAAAATGGGTGTTCAGAAACAAAAGGGATGAAAGAGGTATTGTTGTGAGGAACAAGTCAAGGTTGGTTGCTCAAGGATACACATAAACTGAAGGCTTGGATTATGATGGAGTGTTTGCTCCAGTTGCAAGAATTGAGGCTATTAGATTGTTTTTAGCTTATGCTTCATTCAAGAATTTTGTTGTATATCAGATGGATGTTAAAAGTGCATTTTTGTATGACACAATTGATGAGGAGGTTTATGTTTGTCAACCTCTGGTTTTGAAGATCCTGATCATCCTAACAAGGTTTACAGGGTGAGGAAGGCTATGTATGGGTTGCATCAAGCTCCAAGGGCATGGTATGAGTGCCTGTCTACTTATTTAATGGACAATGACTTCAAAAGAGGGTTGATTGATAAGACTTTGTTCATTAGGAAGCACAAGGATGATATTTCTTGGTTGGGTTTATGTAGATGACATCATCTTTAGCTCAACCAATAAGGGGCTATGCAAAGATTTTGAGAAGCTTATGCATGATAAGTTTTAGATGAGTTCTATGGGAACTCACTTTTTTTCAGGTGCAAGTTCAACAAAGGTGATGGTATTTTCATTAGTCAAGACAAGTATGTAGAGATGTTTTGAAAAAGTTTGGGTTTAAGATGTGAAGAGTGCTAGCACACCTATGGAGAGAAACCACTTTACGGATGATGGAAGTCCCAAAGTGATCAAAAGTTGTACGAGTCCATGATTGGATCTTTGATGTATCTTCTGCATCTAGGCGGATATAATGTTCTCGGTATGTATGTGTGCAAGATTTCAAGTTACACCTAATACAACACACATGAATGATGTTAAGAGAATATTTAGATACCTTAAAGGTCACCATAAACCGGGCCTTTAGTATTCTAAGGATTCTCCTTTTGATTTGGTGGCCTATCACGGATAGTGATTGTTGGTGCAAGTTTGGATAGGCAATCTACAAGCTGGAGGATGTCATTTTTGGGAAGCGAGACTTATTTCATGGCGGTGTAAAAGCAAACTATTGTGGCAAATTCTACAAGCTGGTGAATATGTGGTTCTTTGCTAGTTCTTTGGTCAAGTTCTTTGGATTGAGAATCAATTCTTTGGATTTTTGGTACAACTTTATGCATACTAAGATTTACATTGATAATAACAGTACAATTTGCATCATTAAAAATCCTGTTTTACACTCTAGAACTAAACATATTGAGATAAGGCATCATTTATTAGAGATTGTAATGAGAAAAGGTTGATTCAAATGGTAAAATCCATCTTGATTTCAATGTTGTGATCTTCTCACTAAAGCTTTTGATGTGGGAGGTTTGATACCTTGTTGTTAGTATTGGAATGATTAATCTCTAAATTCTCAACTTATTTTGTAAAAGTTTGTATAAGTATTGGACATCATTATGTGATCTTAGTATTGCTATTCTTGTTTCTAACCGATAGTTATGTTCAAACCACTTTGCTTGTTGCCTTTTGTTCCCACTAACCATTTTGCGGATAAAAAAAGTTAATTACATATGCAAAAGAAGTGCTTAAGTTAAATTGTTCATTCAAGAAACAGTTTACAGCTTACAGCTTACAATTAACTTCAAGTGCAATTAAAAGACTAGTTCTATACATGATTTCCTACACCTATCCTAGCTTATATCATCTATTTCAAGCGGATATGCATGACCGGTTAAAGAAGCTAAGGATAAAAATGGGAAGGATGGATTGATGAAAACGAAGATGATGAAGATGAATACTGTGAGATGGGTTTGTGATATTAGAAGACTTCGTTGAACCTACTCGTTCCACCATAAAGCATCACTCCATCTTCCTTTTACCCTTTCCACTTACCGATATGTGATGAAGCACCAAAACTTGGTGCGGAGAGACCAAGAACCACCTCTCTGTTCTTTGGAAGTGGTGGATTTTTGGCACGTGGCCTTGGTTGGGGTTGAGATGGTGAAGGTTGTGATTTCTTTGCTTCCTCATTCACCAACCTATTGAAAGTTGGCTCTAGGCGCTCAGTGGAATCATCTGATCCTCTTGATGACCCACTAGGATCAACCACACTATCATCTTCAGATGATTGAAGAAAAGGGGATTTTCTAGGTCTTGGTTCTTGTGGAGGAAGGTACAGAAGCCATGGGTTAGAATTTTTACTTGATGATGATGATGATGAGGAGGAGGAGGACGATGTTAGATCAATGACTTCGGATGATTCCAAGCTGGGATTCCATCTTTGCTTGTTGATTGTGGATTTTTGTGGAATTAGGGTTTTGGTTTTAATTGATGTGTGTGTATCGAGGTTTGGGATTCTTTATATAAAGATATGGCTTATGTAACTAAATGAGGGGCAGGTTAAATGTGGTTGAGGAGTTAATGAGATCATTGGGTTTTGAAAATCTATTAATACCTGAAGTTGACCATATTGACTTAGACATTAGCACTTTGGCTAACCACTGATAGGTCTATGGAACCACTTCTACCTTTTTCAATCCACTGCTAACATTAACTCTCTTATATGTGTTTGGTTCTTGTTTGTGTCTTGCAGGTATGAAGGAGCTTGTGATGTGTTTAGATGCTTGTGTTATATATAAAAAAAAATCAAAAAAAAAAAAATTGTGAAATCCTTCATATTTTTGTGAGATATCTTTTATTTAGACACATATTTGCTTGCTGTATCTAATGATCAACTGGTTGGAGTGATTCTGTATCCACGGATAGCTGATTTCAAACCACGGATAGTGGTCTTCAAACCACTGATATCATCTTGATTGTTTTGGATACTTCAGGGGCTATTTGGTAACTTTGGCGAAAGTATATTTATCTCCCCAAATCAGACCGAGATCATTTAATTGATCTTCAAACCATTTCAACTTGGCACTCTCCATAAACCCTAATCACTTTACTTTGCTTAATTCACAAATCCCACAATTTATATCATCAATCCCAATGGCGACCCAGTACTCTCAAACCCATAACCTTGTTGCTAACACTGTCAAAAACAATAGATCCGAAGGTTTTCATCAAATGATTGATTTCCTTATTCACAGTCCTATTCACTTTGCCTTTGTCACACCAACCATCCATAAAGCCTACATACATCGATTACGGGGAATGCTAAGCTTGAGGAGGTAAATGGAGTAGAGGTGTTTAGTTCTATTGTGGATGAGAATGAAATTTTGGTTGATGAGGAGATCATTAGAAGGGTTTTGAAGTTTGATGATCTTTGATGGTGTTGATAATCTTCGGATGTTGAGATTTTCTTTGGATTAGAGAGGTTAGGATATACACAGGGTGAAAAGGTAAAATTTTTAAGATTACATTTTCACCTCAATGGAAGTTTTTAATACACACCTTGTTGATGTGTCTGAGTAATAAGACGACTGGCTTTGATGACTTTCCTTCTAAGATTGCTACAGCTATTATTTGTTTTTCTGAGGGAAGGAAGTTTAATTGGTCAAGGATGATTTATGATGGTCTTGTGCAGAACATTAGAAAGAAAGGAAAATATTATTTATATCCTAGATTTGTGCAATTGATTGTTGAGAGTCAAATTGAAGAACCTATTGAGCATTCTAGAGAATATGAGGTTCATTATATGCTACCTAAGGTGTTTGCACATATGAGGAATCAAAAGCCAAATGTTCAAATCATAGATGTTCCTTTGTTTCCACATATGATCTCTTTGCTGCTGTTCTGAGTTTCTTTGAAGGTCTTAAAGCCCATACCTTAGTATGCGAACCCACGATCACGACTCTCCAACCACCGCTAGTTTACCCCAACCCTTGTTAGTACACTTGCAACAACTGCTTAGTAATCGTGTGGACTAGGAGGAAGAAGGGCACTCAGCTACCTCAGGCTAGTGCTAGTGGTGTTGCTCATGAGGCTATCACAGGTGGTGGAGGTGACATGATTGGAAGGGCTTCCACTACTGATTCATGCTTAGATGCTGGTCAGGCTAGTGGAAAAATCAATAAGACCCAACCTTTGGCAACTCCTAATATGGAGAGTTCCTTGGAACTTAACACAGGTGGAGGAATCCCTAGCCAACTGGCTAATACAGGGTGCATAGATGGTCAGGCTAGGTCTGATGTTGTGTTTTCTATATCCAAGGATTCACCTCTCGGAGCAGTTAACACAACTCGAAGTGATGAGGATAGATTGGAACATGAACATGAATTGACGGATCCTAATATGGTACATAATGACTTTTCCAATGAACCACCTCTCGGACCAGTTAACACAGGTCGAAGTGGGGAGGATATTCTTAAACTTTTAATGAATTGGCGGCTAAATGTGCTAAAACGGATGATACAATCTCAAGTCTTCAAGAGTTGGCTGTGTTTTGAGGTAAGGAAATGGAGGTGAAACATAGGATGTTTGTTTTGGAGAAAGTAAGAAGACCTGGGGTTGCTCGTTTGAGGAAACTTAGGAAAATGAAAAAGAAGGTGGACTCCTCTCCAGATCTGAATGTGGAGAATGTAACCAAATAGGGGAGGAGTGAAGACATGAATTCAGGGGAGGCTAATGATGAGCATATCTGGTGATGTGGATAGTGGAGATCAAGCGGCACAATTTGTGGTATATGATAAAGATGGGAATGAGGTTCTTGAAAGCTTGAAGCGTGGTAGAAGATGAAGTCATGTAGGACATAACCACGTGATAGTGTGTGCAACCCACGGCTAGTACTTTTGAAACCATTCTTTGAGTTTAGACATGGCAATTGTACCCACTGCTATCATAACTACTTCCACAATTGTTACAACTATCTCTGTATCACCACCCAAATCTAAAGAGGTTGAGAAAGAAGCCAAAGTACACTGATCAATCTTAGTAAAACCTCATCTAACCCTACACCTATCATTGCACCTATTTCTTCTCTTAAATCTACTTCAAACAAATCCAAAGGTAAAAGTTTAGTTATTGGTGGGCCTTTGAAGAAGAAGATGGCTCAACCAGATGTTGGAAAAGGTAAAGGAGTTCTTGAGAATCAGAGTTGAAGTTTAAAAGTAAAGAAGAAGGCGATTGCTTATGATCACGAGTATATAAGAAAGATGTTAGTTTGAAGAACAAGACTTTAGAGAAAAGGAAGTAAGAAGAAGAAGAGGCTAGTCAGAAATGGTTAGCTACATGGTATGAATCACAAAACTACCTTCAAGCTTCTAAACAAATACATGATGAGTATACTGCACAAGAATGGGCATTGTTAGATGATGAGGAAAGAGCTAGACTCTTGGGTGAATGGGCAAGGAGGATTAGTGAAGAAAGAAAGCAAGTTATAAGAAAGAAACCTCCTACAATTGCACATATGAGGAATAAACTGATGAAGATTATTAAGAATTCAGGCATACATATTCCTGATAATCTTAATAAATGTTCTTTTGAAAGAATTCATGAGCTTTATTTGATGTGTATGAGGATTAATAATGATAGTTTCGTCCAATGAATTGAAAAGAAGAAGAGTGGATTAAAGGTAATCTAAAGAGAAAATCTAAGGTTAGGGATGCATCCGGTTCTAAAAGATTGAAAGAAACTGAAGATAGTAATAAAATTATCTTTTATGAATATGATCTTAAAGGGAGTAAAGGATGTTGGAAAATTCAAAGACTCAATAATGAAGTTTCAGGTATAATCAATTTTCACAGATGCTACTGATATTTTGATAGAGATGATTTGCTGAATCTTTGGGAACTTTGTAGGAATAAATATGGTGATGTGCAACAAGATGATTATCATGAGAGAATGGTTTATCATCACTTGAAGATTCTGTTTAAACCTACTCATGATGAACTTGAATGGAAAGGACTCGCAATGGACAAGTTCTGAGAATGGTTTCTATATTAAACTTGTGGAGTTCATGTTTTAACTGTCTCTGGAGAAGTTATTCATATGCTTGTAAAAGGTGATTATCCTCAACTGAATAAGTATCCGAAGTTATTACTCGAGATGATGAAGCACGGTATTATCAAGATGTTGATGCCCTATGATGGTCAAGCTTACAATTTGTTTTTGAAGTATGAGAAAATTCTTAAATCTAGTAAGTGTTTGACTACATCCTCCAATTCAGATGTTTTGAGCTTAAAAGAAACTTAAGAATTCTATTGGAATGTATCAAGTTTAGGGGAGGATTGTTGGGTTTTTGGTTCCTTGGATCATGAATTATTCTAAGTGTTGGAACCACGGACAGTCTTGATGAAACCACGGACAGAAGAATGGAACCACTTCTTTGAAGACAAATCGCTAGTAGTATTGTGTAACCATGGATAATGTAATGTAACCACTGCGAGTCTTGTATAGTCGGTTTAGTATTTTGTATTAGATAAATATGGAAAAGATATTTATCTTGTAGGTTACGTATTGTATTATGTAAAGGACTCCTTAGCCTATAAAAGGAGGTCCTAGGGTAGATTAGATATACGTATGTTTTATATCTAAGTTCAATACACTTCAAGGTTGTAAAACCCTAATACTGGTTAGAGTATTCGTATTAATAATAATATTGAGGTGTTGAATGTTTATTGTTCTTCTTCTTAAGATTAAGTATTAAATTCCGCGTGATACTTCATAAGTCTTTATTCAAGTCAGTTTCTATATTAGATCGTTTGCTCAACTGGGATCAATAATTCCATCGGGACACATCTTGAAAAGATAGGGATCTTCCCAAAAATAGTGTTTAAATTCCGAGAAGAATTTACTCCGTTGAGCGTGAGTTAGTCCTTTTCTAAGGATTCTTTAGACGAGGTAATTTGAAAAGTCAGCAAACCAAGGATCTTCATTTTCATCAGCCGTCATGAGGGTTTCGTCAAGAAAGTAATCATCGATTTCTTCTTCCTTCAATTCCTCTAGATCGGGTTTTTCAAGACGTGATAAATGATAAACGGCTAGATTCTCTGCTCCTTTCTTATCTTTGATCTCAATCTAAAACTCTTGGAGTAGTAGAGTCCATCGGATAAGATACGGCTTTGCATCTTGTTTGGTAAACAGATATTTGAGTGGCGAATGATCGGTGAACATGATTGTTTTTTAAAGCACGAGGTAAAATCTGAATTTGTCGAACGCGAAAACTACAACCAATAATTCTTTTTCTATGACTGTGTAATTCTGCTGAGCACTGTTTAGTGTCTTGCTTGCAAAATATATGGGCCGAAAGTGTTTTCCTTCTCGTTGGCCTAAAACAGCTCCAACAGCAAAATCGCTTGCATCGTACATGAGCTCAAATGGTAGTGACCAATCAGGTGAAACCATAATGGGTGCACTAGTCAGTTGTGATTTCAGGGTTTCAAATGCTTTTATGCAATCTGCATTGAAGTCGAAAACAAAATCTTTCTCAAGAAGTTTTGTCATAGGACGAGATATTTTGAAAAAATCCTTGATAAAGCGGCGGTAGAAACCGGCATGTCCTAAAAAACTTTTAATGGCTTTAACGTTAGTTGGAGGTGTTAGCTTCATGATAACGTCGATTTTTGCTTTATCTACCTCCATGCCTGCAATGGAGATTTTGTGACCAAGTACAATTCCTTCAGTCACCATAAAGTGAAATTTCTCCCAGTTAAGGACAAGATGTGCAGCTTCGCATCTTTCGAGCATTTTATCAAGATTGAGAAGACAAGCTTTGAGTGAGTTTCCAAAAACTGAAAAGTCATCCATGAAAACTTCCATGGAGGTTTCAAGCATGTCTTAGAATATTGCTATCATGTACCTTTGAAAAGTTGCAGGTGCATTACAAAGACCAAAAGGCATACGCCGATAAGCGTAAGTTCCAAAAGGCAAGTAAAGGTGGTCTTTTCTTGATCAGTCGGATCGATCAGAATCTGAAAATACCCTGAAAACCCATCGGAGAAACAAAAGAACTTGTTCCCTGCTAATCTTTCGAGCATTTGATCCATGAAAGGAAGAGGGAAATGATCTTTTCTGGTGGCTTTATTTAATTTTCGATAATCAATACAAACGTGCCATCCAGTGACAATTCTAGTAGGAACTAGTTTGTTCCGTTCGTTAGTCATCATTCCTTCTTTCTTAGGGACACAGTGAACAAGACTCACCCAAGGATTGTCCTCCATGGGGTAAATAATACCAGCATCAAGAAGTTTGTTGATTTCCTTTTTGACAACTTCTTTTATGTTGGGATTGAGTCGACGTTGTCTTTACACAATAGGTTTAATCCCTTATTCGAAATTGATTTTGTGTTTGCAAAAATTGGGACTAATTCCTGGGATATCAGAAGTTTTCCAAGCGAAAGCTCTTTTATAATTTTTGAGAATAGAAACCAAACGTTCCTTCTCCTCATCTTTTAGTAATGAAGATATGACTACTGGAAAAAGTGAGTTTTCTTCCAGATAGACATATTCAAGATGATCAGGAAGTGGTTTTAGCACGAGATCTGTTGGTTGTTCTTGAAGAGTCCCGATATCTCCGAGTTTTGATGGAATTTTGTTTTGAACAATGGCTGAACATTCCTCGTTTAGGAAGGTAGTGGATATTTGCTCTAACTTGCTTTTGTTGTTCATAAGTTCCTTCAAAAATTTCCAATAATTGGGCATTCCGGCTATGTGACAACTGGCAATTTAGGGAGTCTATTTTAGGTAACCGCATTACTCTAAATTAAACTGAGATTTGCCTTTAAGACTATTTTATAAACCGTGACTTGATTTTATATCATCGATTGGTTTTTACGGTTTATTTCATGAGTTATCGTATGCGCTTTAACTCTATTTGGTAGGCACTATTCGATTCGGCACTAGAAAAGCCTAAAACAATAGTTATTGTAACTATTAGACCGTAACTCGAAAATTGACAAATAAATGATCAAAACTCGTGGAAAAATGTAAGTAACGAGGTTGGAAAGTTAAATAAATGTCGTGGGACACTCGGGGGACAATATGTGAGCTCGGGAATGAGTAAACGAGATAGTTTACGAAAAATGGCGACCACGGCCCCTCCACTTCACCTAGGCCGGCCACTCCCTCCACAAAAATAATTATTTTTGAGGTCCCTAGCTCCAAGTATATAAGTTACCCTCCCTACTTCATTTTCCTCATTTGTTTCTCTCTCTAAAACACACACACTAGTGTTTATCTCTCTAACTTTCTCTCACTAAAAACCCTAATCACCACCTTCACAAAATCCGGCCACCACTGCCGGATTCCGGCGAGTTTCATCTCACCTCCACCACCAAAAGCAAGATCTCTTTCTCCTCTTTCCAACCATATATCATACACTTAATTTGGACTTCATTAACACCTCCAAATTCAAGAATTAAAATTCGTACTATTAGGGTTTCTAAAGATTTCATAGGGCTTTTGCAATTGGTGATTAGAGAAGGTAAATAGAACATGTTTTGAGCTTGATTGGGTGATAAAAAGCCACGAATTGATTTCTAGGGTTTCGACCTATGCACAATTTTTGGGCTTTTGGGTGGAACGTGAAATTAAAGCTAATTAGTGACTAAGTAAACAAGTAATTAGTGTTTGGTACATGTGTGGTGCATTAATTTGATGGGTTTTGCATTTTAGGGTTTATGTTCATGTTGTTGGTCTACAATAGTTGATGGGTTTTGCGTTTAAATAGTGTTTGGAGCTTGAATGATTGGATTTGAGTGTTGTAGATTTGATTTGGTTGTGTTTGGATGGATTTGGAATAGTGGACGAGCCACCTTGGGCTCGTACGTGGCTCATGAGAAGCGTACGAGACCCACTTGGGTCTTGGGTCCGAGTCGACTTGATTTGGTAGCTTATTGATTGGTTTAGTTGAGGTTTGGATGAGGCGCGTGGGCGAAAAGCTTTTAGAACCTTGTTTGGTTCACGTGGTCTTGACCGTGTCATGACCATTAGGGTCATAACATTGGTTTCGAGTGTAATTGGTTGATTGATTGGTTGGCGAGATTGTTTTGAGTTGGTTTGGGATTGAATTGCGACGTTATGACTATTAATTATGGGCTTGATATATATATTGTTGACTTTGAGCTACGTCGGCGTCACTTTGACTTTTTAGTCAAAAGTTGACTCCGACAAAGCCGTAACATGGACTTTAGTATAATTTGGACAATTGATTGATTAAAAGCCGAGAAGTTATGACTCATGCTTGTGGACTCGAAACGAATAACGTTATGAGATTTATAATGGGATTTGACGAAATATATATCATATATAAAAATGATAATAAAACTATGAAATATAAATAATAATGCGCTTTTGTACCAAAAATATCAATAACAAGATTTATCTTGTTATTTACTCGTTTTAAACGGAAACTAACTACTAAATTGGAAAGGTTTTGTAATAAATAAGTAAGTAATGTTTCGAGTACACGTTTATCAATAAATGTCAATTTTGGACATTTAATATTGGATAAGTAATTATTTATGTGCGTTATGTGTGCATGGGTTACGGATAACCTAGCATTAATAGTGTTGATCCACATGGGTAGCGGACTAATTAGGTTGACGAATCTAATAAGAGCCCGCTAGGTACGTTGGGTAACCCTATTAATGGGTGACTTATCCTTATGACTCTTTAGGATACGATTGATTTATGGGATAATAAGCGACACGAATAAAGGAATGAGTTTATCGAGTTGACGAATTCGATAAGGTCTACTATTTATTCCGAAACTTATTGAACTATGAAGCTTATCGATTAGAGGTCTCATTGTGTCGCATTGAGTTATATATTGGTTGTTTGAGTGCATTCATGGCATCATATTGAGTCGATACACCCACACATGAGGATACCAAACACTAGGATTAATGGTGAAACGAGATGTTTTTGGAAATAAAGAAATGGAATATATTGGGGTGGATAAGGTTGATTTTGAGGAATATATATTAAGTTGGTCTACGTTATAGGATGTGGCCAGTCGAAGCGATTCTTTGTCTTTGTGATTTGTTATCTTCTGCTATTGATATTTGTGCGTTGATTGTGCGTTGATTGCTTGAGGTGAGTTTCATAGCCCCACTTTTATATACGTTTTAACTACTTTTATATACGTTTTAGCTACTGTTTTTGGACCGTTAAAACTATTTGGATTTGCTTATATGCTTGACTGAGTAGATAGATGTGCGATAGTTGTTGCCTTAGTCTAGGTTTAACCGTGCCTAACTAAGAATAGCCTTCTATCTCGACCTAACCCGGGGTTGGCAACTGTTCTAGAGGTTGCCCGCGATCTTTGGACTAGAGTCGCAGGGGCGAGTAAGTGATTATATGGTTGGTGATCCGGTAGGATCTGTGCATGCAAAACGGTATTATTCTATCTAGGTCGTGCATAGCAAATCAACTCTTCTGGTCCACTATGATTTTGTTGAACTTAAACATATGAACTCCAAGGCGTAAGGTGGCCTTTTAGCATGACTTCTCGGTATTTGAGAGCGTTTGGATTATTTGATGTTTGGAAGCTTGGCATGGAGGCGTGGTTCAAGGATCATTTTCTGACTCTGATAAACAATGGCGACCTATTTTGTTAAACTATGTTTTGGGCCTAAAATATATATCTTCGGATTAAATGTTTGAATATTTGATTTGGGATTGGTTTTAAATGGTTAAATGGTTATCTTTTATTTTACTTGTGTGCGATACCAATCCAAAAAGTAACGCCCCAAAAACTTGATTAAGTCTTCCGATGTACCGAGATTTGGGGGTGTTACAGGCTAAGACATCAACGAGGGGAACATTGAGTCTAACCTCTTTGATTATTTCAATGAACTTCTTATATCACTTCTCTATTTTTTCTTTCTTAAGGCGTTGAGGATATGAATTTTTTGGTGCGTACGCCTTAATTGGTGAAACGGGTTTCTTTTTGGCGGGTTGGGTTGGGTTGGTTTCCTCAGCTTCATCTTCACTATCTTGGGTGATAGGAGCATTATTGTTTGGTGGTGGATTATATGAGAGACCACTTCTTGTGAATACAGCATTGATATGCTTATTTCTTGTTTGTGGTGGACGATAAGCTTTATCGTTTGATGGTTTTGGGTTTGATTGGGTGTTACTTGGCAATGAACCAGATGGTCAAGAAGAAAGTTGATAAAAAAAATCTACCGAATTTGTTTTCAAGGTCCTCGATAGAAGCTTGATGATTTTTATGTCCTTGCTCGACTTTGATTTTGAGATTGAAAAATTGATTTTTGATAAAATCATTCGTTGATTTTTGAGCAGCCACGAATTCTTTCATGGTTTTTTCGAATTCGATTCTTCCAACTTTTGAGTTTTGTGAAGGTTGATTGTGCATTCGGGGTTGAGAATCACGATTGTTATCCCTTTGTTGGCGGTCTTGCCAATTTCTAGAATTTCTACCGTAATAACTACCACGATATCCACCTCCACGGTATCCTCCTTGAACATAATTAGCTTCTCCTTCGTTGGGTCCACCAATAGGTTTATCTTCGTAGTTCAACGATGGGTGATTCCCTCCATAATTGTTACATCCATCTCGCATGTCTTTCATTTCTCCTTTGAGATTTTTGCATTGCGAGTCGATTTTGGCAGTCAAGGCTTCCATTTTCTCCATGAGTTTTGAAGTATCGGAATTTTCGACAAAAGCAACGGTTTTTCTAAGAGGTTGGCTTTGGAATCTTTGGACCAATTGAGTGTAAGAAATACTCGATCTTCGAGTAATTGATATGCTTCGTTAGGAGTCTTATAGAGAAAAATTCCTCCGGCTTCTAGAATACCTTGAGAAATTTCGTCTAGTCCATGGTAAAAGATTTGGATAATGGGTCCTCGGGGTAGACCATGTCCATGACAACTACGAAGTAAATCTTTCATTCGAAGCCAAGCTTCGACAAGTGATTCGATGGGGTTTTGTGTGAAAGCATGAATTTCTCCCACTAATCGATCAAACACGACAGGTGGAAAGAATCGGCTTACAAAAGCTTGCCTCATCTCCTCCCAATTATTGATAATTCCTGGGGTTAATTCGTTGTACCATACTTTTGCATCTTCGGCGAGTGATGATGGAAAAAGTTTGAGTTTGATGGCATTGACATCGGTGTTTCCATATCGAAACATGCCGCAAATTTTGATGAATTTGACAATGTGCTTATGCAGATCGGCCAGCGCACGACCATCGAATTGGCTGTCTTTGATCATAGAAAGATGTTGACCCTTCATGGTGTAGTTGTCACCTAGGTTGACAGCAACAATAGCACTCTTGGGAGTGGGTGCTACGGCTCGATTGGTTCCCCACATTGGCTGATCGCCGGCCATGGGAAATGTGACAACTGGCAATTTAGGGAGTCTATTTTTGGTAACCGCATTACGTTAAACTAAACCAAGTTTTGCCTTTAACACTATTTTTATCAACCATGACTTGATTTTATATCATCTATATGTTTTCATGGTTTATTTCATTATTGGACGAGTTATCGTGTGAGTTTTAACTCTTTTTGGTAGGCACTATTCGATTCGGCACTATAAAAGCCTAAAACGAGAAATAATGTAACTTTTAGACCGTAACTCGAAAATTGGCAAATAAATAGTCAAAACTCGTGGAAAAACATAAATAACGATAATAGAAAGTCGAATGAGCGTGTGGGACACTCGGGGGGACAATATATGAGCTCAGTGCGGGTAACGCGGGATAGTTCACGAAAAATTGCTACTCCGACCCCTCCTCTTTCTCCCACTAGCCGCCCTCCTCCCACATTTTATTTATTTTTAGGTCCCTCCTCAATAACTATATATACCCCTCACATATCTCATTTCCCTCTTTTACTTCTCTCTCTAAAACACACACACCACTCTCCTTCTCTCTCTACACTCTCTCTCTAAAAACCCTAACCCTAAAAATTAACCTAGCCGCCACCCTAAGAAATCCGGCCACTGTTCCGGCCATTTTCGGCGCTGTCACCGCGCGTGACCACACACCACCACCACCATCTTAAAGATCTTTCTCCCCTCTTTCCAACCATATATAGAACGCGCCATATAGACCTCAATAACACCTCCAAATCTTGAAAATACGATTTAGATCTTTAGGGTTTCAAGTGGATTTTATATTTCATGTTTGGAAAAGGTAAAAGGGACTTGAATACGTCTTGTTTGAGCATAGAAAAGCCACGTACAACCCTTTTAGGGTTTGTATATGTGGCGACTTTTAGGGGTTTTTGGTGAAACATGGGATTAAATCTAATTAACACTTAAATAAACATGTAGCTAGTGATTTGGTATCATGCGGTGTATCATATTGTTGGGTTTTTGCATTTTAGGTCTAGTTTATTGTTTTTGATTAGGAATAGATGATGGGTTTGATGTTTGGTTAATGATTGGAGGTTGATTGATTGTGTTTGGATGTTGTGGAAGTGATTTGGGAGGTGTTTGGTTGTGCATATGGGGCGTACAAGCCACCAAACCCACGTATGGGTGTGTTTGGTTGGCGTCGTGACCATAGGGCCAAGGGTCGGGTCGAGTTGTCGTGGTAGCTTGTGGGTTGAGGTTGTTGATGTTTGGATGAGACCCGGGGCGAAGGCTTCTAGAGCTTGTTTGGTTCACGTGGTTTTAACCGTGACTGTGTCATGGCCATTAGGGTCATAACATTGGTGCTAGGAATCAACAGAGAGACATGGGAACAGCGCGTGTGTATGCTATTGGGAAGGAAGCTGGTGAGGACCCTAAGCGTGATTACAGTGCGTTCCTTCTCAATAATAGTTATGCTTCCATACTGTTTGATACTGGTGCGGATATGAGTTTCGTATCCACCACCTTTATGCCATTACCAGGAATTTCCCAAACACCTCTAGGGTTTTGTTACGATGTGGAATTAGCTAATGGGAATAGGGAGAAGATAGACACCGTAGTCCGAGGTTGTACCTTAAGTTTCTTAGACCACCCGTTTAGCATAGACCTATTGCCAGTTACCTTGGGAAGTTTTGACGTGATTATCGGAATGGATTGGTTGTCGAAGAACGGTGCACACATCATCTGCGATGAGAAGATCGTGCGTGTACCGTATGGTGGAAAAGTTCTGAGCATACAAGGATATCGAAGCGACTGTGGAAGTCCTTCCTGGTTGAGCATCATCTCTTGTATTAAGGCCCAGAAGTACATCGATAGAGGAGGTTGTCTTTTCTTGGCTCGAATTTCTGAAAAGAAAAGCGAGGAGAAGAGTGAAAGACACCTTAATGATGTACCTGTCATTAGATAATTTCCGGATGTGTTTCCTTACTATCTGCCAGGGATTCGACCTGTACGACAAGTGGAATTCCAAATAAAGTTAATACCCGGTGCTGCACCCGTAGCCCGGGAACCCTAACGACTTGCTCCAAGAGAATTGGAGGAACTGTCTAAACATTTGGCAGAGTTGTCAGAGAAGGGATTCATTCGACCAAGTTTGTCACCGTGGGGAGCACCGGTGTTGTTTGTGAAGAAGAAGGATGGATTGTTTCGGATGTGTATTGATTATAGGGAGTTGAATAAGTTGACGGTGAAGAATCGATATTCGTTACCTAGAATAGATGACCTGACCAACTCCAAGGAGCTAGTGTCTTTTCCAAGATCCAATTACGATATGGTTATCACCAGCTTAGAGTTCGAGAGGAGGATATCCCTAAGACGGCGTTTAGGACTCGTTATGGGCATTATGAATTCCAAGTGATGTCGTTTGGGTATGACCAGCGCATACGTTTTCATGGATCTCATGAACCGAGTAAGTTAGCCATATCTGGATAAGTTTGTGATAGTACTTATAGATGACATCTTGATATACTCCAAGAGTAGTTAGGAGCACAAAGAGCATTTGAGGCTCATTTTAGAATTGTTGAGAGAGGAGAAGTTGTATGCCAAGTTCTCTAAGTGTGAATTTTGGATACCGTTCGTACAATTCTTAGGTCACGTGATAGATACTCGAGGTGTTCATGTTGACCCAGCTAAAATTGAGGCCATTAAGGAATGGGAATCCCCTAAGAACCCGGAGAAGTCCGCCAGTTTCTAGGTTTAGCAAGCTATTATAGGAGATTCATTGAGGGATTTTCCAAAATAGCTAAGTTCTGACCAAGCTGACCACTGAAGGGCGTTAAGTATGAATGGGGAGAAAAGGAAGAAGAAGCATTCCAACTTATGAAGGAGAATTTATGTAGTGCGCCCATCCTAGCTTTGCATGAAGGAAGCGAATACTTTGTCGTGACGCTTCGCATAAAGGCTTAGGTGTTGTTTTGATGCAACGGGAGAAGGTGATTGCTTATGCATCCTGACAACTTAAGAAGCATGAGAAGAACTACACCACCCATGACCTTGAGTTAGGTCGTAGTGTTTGCCCTTAGAATCTGGAGACATTATATGTATGGAACCAAGTGTGTAGTGTTTACCGACCATAAGAGCTTGAAGCATATCTTAGATGAAAGGCTGAATATGAGATAGCGTCGTTGGTTAGAACTGCTTAGTGATTATAACTGTGAGATTCGTTATCATCCTGGTAAGGCTAATGTTGTGGTGATGCACTTGAGTCGTAAGGAGAACATTCCACCATTAATCGTTCGATCCCTAGGAATGACCATTCTTTCGCCTCTACCATCTCAAATCTTAGCCGCCCAGCTTGCGGCATTAATGACGGAAGAGAACGTCCTTACGAGAATCGCATGGAATGGTAGAAAGTGGCTTGGCTTCTTGAAGCGTTCGATGGAACCTATGCTTCAAAGGAAGTGGATACCATTTCATTGTGGAATCCGCGAGTTGATTATGCACGAGTCACATAAATCAAAATACTTTATTTATCCCAGACCCGATAAGATGTATCAGGACCTTAAGAAACTCTACTGGTGGCCTAACATGAAAGCCAATATTGCTCAGTATGTCAGTTGTTGCTTGACTTGTTCTAAGGTAAAGGCCGAACACCAAAACCCTCGGGACTCTTAGTTCAACCTGAACTCCCAGGATGGAAATGGGAGCAAATCACCATGGACTTTATCACCAAATTACCAAGAACAACTAGCGGCAATGGCGCTATCTAGGTATCGTTGATCATTTGACTAAGTCTGCTCACTTCTTAGCCATTAGCGAGGTCGATAGTCTTGACAAGCTCGCTCGGTTGTACCTTAAGGAGATAGTATCGCGTCATGGAGTATCGATATCTATCATTTCCGACCGAGATAGCCGTTTTACATCCCACTTTTGGAGATCCTTATAGTTAAGGCGTTAGGAACAAACACGGATATGGCTGCTTATCACCCTCAAACAAATGGTCAAAGCGAGAGAACCATTCAGACCTTAGAGGATATGATTAGAGCCTATGTTATTGATTTCGGAAAAATTTGAGAGAGACATCTCCCTTGGCGAATTCTCTTACAACAATAGTTATCCTTCTAGCATTAAGGCCGCTCCATTTGAAGCACTGTGTGGCCGAAAATGTCGTTCTCCTGTTTGTTGGGCTGAAGTTGGCGAGAGTCAACTTACTAGTCCCGAACTTTTCCTAGAAACCACTAAGAAGATAGTTCAGATTCGTAACCGTTTACAAACCGCTCGAGATAGACAAAAGAGTTATGCCGATAGGAGGCGTAAACTTTTAGAATTTCAGATTAGAGATCGTGTTATGTTAAAGGTTTCTCCTTGGAAAAGAGTGATTCATTTTGGAAAGCGTGGAAAACTCAATCCCAGATATATAGGTCCCTTTCCAATCCTGGAAAGAATAGGACCGGTAGCATACCGCCTGAAGCTACCTTCGGAATTGAGCAGTGTACACAATGTCTTTCATATTAGTAACCTTAAGAAATGTCTTTCGTAGGAAAACATAGTTGTGCCTTTAAGATATGTTCGTATTGATGAGAAATTGAATTTCCTCAGCTTCATCTTCACTATCTTGGGTGATAGGAGCATTATTGTTTGGTGGTGGATTATATGAGAGACCACTTCTTGTGAATACAGCATTGATATGCTTATTTCTTGTTTGTGGTGGACGATAAGCTTTATCGTTTGATGGTTTTGGGTTTGATTGGGTGTTACTTGGCAATGAACCAGATGGTCAAGAAGAAAGTTGATAAAAAAAATCTACCGAATTTGTTTTCAAGGTCCTCGATAGAAGCTTGATGATTTTTATGTCCTTGCTCGACTTTGATTTTGAGATTGAAAAATTGATTTTTGATAAAATCATTCGTTGATTTTTGAGCAGCCACGAATTCTTTCATGGTTTTCTCGAATTCGGATTCTTCCAACTTTTCAGAGTTTTGTGAAGGTTGATTGTCTGTTCGGGGTTGAGAATCACGATTGTTATCCCTTTGTTGGCGGTCTTGCCAATTTCCAGAACTTCTACCGTAATAACTACCACGATATCCACCTCCACGGTATCCTCCTTGAACATAATTAGCTTCTCCTTCGTTGGGTCCACCAATAGGTTTATCTTCGTAGTTCAACGATGGGTGATTCCCTCCATAATTGTTACATCCATCTCGCATGTCTTTCATTTCTCCTTTGAGATTTTTGCATTGCGAGTCGATTTTGGCAGTCAAGGCTTCCATTTTCTCCATGAGTTTTGAAGTATCGGAATTTTCGACAAAAGCAACGGTTTTTCTAAGAGGTTGGCTTTGGAATCTTTGGACCAATTGAGTGTAAGAAATACTCGATCTTCGAGTAATTGATATGCTTCGTTAGGAGTCTTATAGAGAAAAATTCCTCCGGCTTCTAGAATACCTTGAGAAATTTCGTCTAGTCCATGGTAAAAGATTTGGATAATGGGTCCTCGGGGTAGACCATGTCCATGACAACTACGAAGTAAATCTTTCATTCGAAGCCAAGCTTCGACAAGTGATTCGATGGGGTTTTGTGTGAAAGCATGAATTTCTCCCACTAATCGATCAAACACGACAGGTGGAAAGAATCGGCACAAAGCTTGCCTCATCTCCTCCCAATTATTGATAATTCCTGGGGTTAATTCGTTGTACCATACTTTTGCATCTTCGGCGAGTGATGATGGAAAAAGTTTGAGTTTGATGGCATTGACATCGGTGTTTCCATATCGAAACATGCCGCAAATTTTGATGAATTCGACAATGTGCTTATGCAGATCGGCCAGCGCACGACCATCGAATTGGCTGTCTTTGATCATAGAAAGATGTTGACCCTTCATGGTGTAGTTGTCACCTAGGTTGACAGCAACAATAGCACTCTTGGGAGTGGGTGCTACGGCTCGATTGGTTCCCCACATTGGCTGATCGCCGGCCATGGGAAATGTGACAACTGGCAATTTAGGGAGTCTATTTTTGGTAACCGCATTACGTTAAACTAAACCAAGTTTTGCCTTTAACACTATTTTTATCAACCATGACTTGATTTTATATCATCTATATGTTTTCATGGTTTATTTCATTATTGGACGAGTTATCGTGTGAGTTTTAACTCTTTTTGGTAGGCACTATTCGATTCGGCACTATAAAAGCCTAAAACGAGAAATAATGTAACTTTTAGACCGTAACTCGAAAATTGGCAAATAAATAGTCAAAACTCGTGGAAAAACATAAATAACGATAATAGAAAGTCGAATGAACGTCGTGGGACACTCGGGGGACAATATATGAGCTCGGGTACGGGTAAACGGGATAGTTCACGAAAAATTGCTACTCCGACCCCTCCTCTTTCTCCCTAGCCGGCCACTCCTCCCCACATTTTATTTATTTTGAGGTCCCTCCTCAATAACTATATATACCCCTCACATATCTCATTTCCCTCTTTTACTTCTCTCTCTAAAACACACACACCACTCTCCTTCTCTCTCTACACTCTCTCTCTAAAAACCCTAACCCTAAAAATTAACCTAGCCGCCACCCTAAGAAATCCGGCCACTGTTCCGGCCATTTTCGGCGCTGTCACCCATGCGTGACCACACACCACCACCACCATCTTAAAGATCTTTCTCCCCTCTTTCCAACCATATATAGAACGCGCCATATAGACCTCAATAACACCTCCAAATCTTGAAAATACGATTCAGATCTTTAGGGTTTCAAGTGGATTTTATATTTCATGTTTGGAAAAGGTAAAAGGGACTTGAATACGTCTTGTTTGAGCATAGAAAAGCCACGTACAACCCTTTTAGGGTTTGTATATGTGGCGACTTTTAGGGGTTTTTGGTGAAACATGGGATTAAATCTAATTAACACTTAAATAAACATGTAGCTAGTGATTTGGTATCATGCGGTGTATCATATTGTTGGGTTTTTGCATTTTAGGTCTAGTTTATTGTTTTTGATTAGGAATAGATGATGGGTTTGATGTTTGGTTAATGATTGGAGGTTGATTGATTGTGTTTGGATGTTGTGGAAGTGATTTGGGAGGTGTTTGGTTGTGCATATGGGGCGTACAAGCCACTAAACCCACGTATGGGTGTGCTTGGGTGGCGTACGTGACCCTCAAGGGCCAAGGGTCCGGGTCGAGTTGTCGTGGTAGCTTGTGGGTTGAGGTTGTTGATGTTTGGATGAGACCCGGGGAGCCGAAAAGCTTCTAGAGCTTGTTTGGTTCACGTGGTTTTAACCGTGACTGTGTCATGGCCATTAGGGTCATAACATTGGTGCTAGGAATCAACAGAGAGACATGGGAACAGCGCGTGTGTATGCTATTGGGAAGGAAGCTGGTGAGGACCCTAACGTAGTTACAGGTACGTTCCTTCTCAATAATCGCTATGCTTCCATACTGTTTGATACTGGTGCGGATATGAGTTTCGTATCCACCACCTTTATGCCATTACCAGGAATTTCCCAAACACCTCTAGGGTTTTGTTACGATGTGGAATTAGCTAATGGGAATAAGGAGAAGATAGACACCGTAGTCTGAGGTTGTACCTTAAGTTTCTTAGACCACCCGTTTAGCATAGACCTATTGCCAGTTACCTTGGGAAGTTTTGACGTGATTATCGGAATGGATTGGTTGTCGAAGAACGGTGCACACATCATCTGCGATGAGAAGATCGTGCGTGTACCGTATGGTGGAAAAGTTCTGAGCATACAAGGATATCGAAGCGACTGTGGAAGTCCTTCCTGGTTGAGCATCATCTCTTGTATTAAGGCCCAGAAGTACATCGATAGAGGAGGTTGTCTTTTCTTGGCTCGAATTTACGAAAAAGCGAGGAGAAGAGTGAAAGACACCTTAATGATGTACTGTCATTAGATAATTTCGGATGTGTTTCCTTACTATCTGCGGGATTCGACACATGCGACAAGTGGAATTCCAAATAAAGTTAATACCGGTCTTTGCACCCGTAGCCGGGAACCCTAACGACTTGCTCCAAGAGAATGGAGGAACTGTCTAAACATTTGGCGAGTTGTCGAGAGGGATTCATTCGACCAAGTTTGTCACCGTGGGGAGCACCGGTGTTGTTTGTGAAGAAGAAGGATGGATTGTTTCGGATGTGTATTGATTATAGGGAGTTGAATAAGTTGACGGTGAAGAATCGATATTCGTTACCTAGAATAGATGACCTGACCAACTCCAAGGAGCTAGTGTCTTTTCCAAGATCCAATTACGATATGGTTATCACCAGCTTAGAGTTCGAGAGGAGGATATCCCTAAGACGGCGTTTAGGACTCGTTATGGGCATTATGAATTCCAAGTGATGTCGTTTGGTTTGACCAACGCGCCAACGGTTTTCATGGATCTCATGAACCGAGTAAGTTAGCCATATCTGGATAAGTTTGTGATAGTACTTATAGATGACATCTTGATATACTCCAAGAGTAGTTAGGAGCACAAAGAGCATTTGAGGCTCATTTTAGAATTGTTGAGAGAGGAGAAGTTGTATGCCAAGTTCTCTAAGTGTGAATTTTGGATACCGTTCGTACAATTCTTAGGTCACGTGATAGATAGTCGAGGTGTTCATGTTGACCCAGCTAAAATTGAGGCCATTAAGGAATGGGAATCCCCTAAGAACCCGTCAGAAGTTCGCCAGTTTCTAGGTTTAGCAAGCTATTATAGGAGATTCATTGAGGGATTTTCCAAAATAGCTAAGTCGCTGACCAAACTGACACAGAAGGACGTTAAGTATGAATGGGGAGAAAAGGAAGAAGAAGCATTCCAACTTATGAAGGAGAATTTATGTAGTGCGCCCATCCTAGCTTTGCATGAAGGAAGCGAATACTTTGTCGTGACGCTTCGCATAAAGGCTTAGGTGTTGTTTTGATGCAACGAGAGAAGGTGATTGCTTATGCATCCCGACAACTTAAGAAGCATGAGAAGAACTACACCACCCATGACCTTGAGTTAGGTGCTGTAGTGTTTGCCCTTAAAATCTGGAGACATTATATGTATGGAACCAAGTGTGTAGTGTTTACCGACCATAAGAGCTTGAAGCATATCTTAGATCAGAAGGAACTGAATATGAGATAGCGTCATTGGTTAGAATTGCTTAGTGATTATGACTGTGAGATTCGTTATCATCCTGGTAAGGCTAATGTTGTGGCTGATGCACTTAGTCGTAAGGAGAACATTCCACCATTAATCGTTCGATCCCTAGGAATGACCATTCTTTCGCCTCTACCATCTCAAATCTTAGCCGCCCAGGCTGCGGCATTGACGGAAGAGAACCGTCCTTACGAGAATCTGCATGGAATGGTAGAAAGTGAAAACGGCTTCTTGAAGCGTTCCGATGGAACCTTATGCTTCAAAGACAGAAGCTGGATACCATTTCATTGTGGAATCCGCGAGTTGATTATGCACGAGTCACATAAATCAAAATACTTTATTTATCCCAGACCCGATAAGATGTATCAGGACCTTAAGAAACTCTACTGGTGGCCTAACATGAAAGCCAATATTGCTCAGTATGTCAGTTGTTGCTTGACTTGTTCTAAGGTAAAGGCCGAACACCAAAAACCCTCAGGACTCTTAGTTCAACCCGAACTCCCAGAATGGAAATGGGAGCAAATCACCATGGACTTTATCACCAAATTACCAAGAACAACTAGCGGCAATGACGTTATCTAGGTAATCGTTGATTGTTTGACTAAGTCTGCTCACTTCTTAGCCGTTAGCGAGGTCGATAGTCTCGACAAGCTCGCTCGACTGTACCTTAAGGAGATAGTATCGCGTCATGGAGTATCGATATCTATCATTTCCGACCGAGATAGCCGTTTTACATCCCACTTTTGGAGATCCTTATAGTCAGCGTTAGGAACAAACCTGGATATGAGCGCTGCTTATCACCCTCAAACAAATGGTCAAAGCGAGAGAACCATTCAGACCTTAGAGGATATGATTAGAGCCTATGTTATTGATTTCGGAAAAAGCTGAGAGAGACATCTCCCTTTGGCCGAATTCTCTTACAACAATAGTTATCCTTCTAGCATTAAGGCCGCTCCATTTGAAGCACTGTGTGGCCGAAAATGTCGTTCTCCTGTTTGTTGGGCTGAAGTTGGCGAGAGTCAACTTACTAGTCCCGAAATTTTCCTAGAAACCACTAAGAAGATAGTTCAGATTCGTAACCGTTTGCAAACCGCTCGAGATAGACAAAAGAGTTATGCCGATAGGAGGCGTAAACCTTTAGAATTTCAGGTTAGAGATCGTGTTATGTTAAAGGTTTCTCCTTGGAAAAGAGTGATTCATTTTGGAAAGCGTGGAAAACTCAATCCCAGATATATAGGCCCCTTTCCAATCCTGGAAAGAATAGGACCTGTAGCATACCGCCTGAAGCTACCTTCGGAATTGAGCAGTGTACACAATGTCTTTCATATTAGTAACCTTAAGAAATGTCTTTCGTAGGAAAACATAGTTGTGCCTTTAAGATATGTTCGTATTGATGAGAAATTGAATTTCGTTGAGGAACCGATTGAGATCATGGATCGTGAGATTAAACGGCTGAAGTATAGCCGTATTCCGATTGTCAAAGTTCGTTAGAACACCCGACATGGACCGGCATTCACTTGGGAACGTGAGGACGTTTTCCGTAGGAAGTATCCTAAAATTTTCATGACATCAAGCAACTCAGAGTGAAACCCGGGACGGGTTCTTTCTGAGGATGCGAGGCTGTGACAACTGGCAATTTAGGGAGTCTATTTTAGGTAACCGCATTACGTTAAACTAAACCAAGTTTTGCCTTTAACACTATTTTTATCAACCATGACTTGATTTTATATCGTCTATTGGTTTTCACGGTTTATTTCATTATTGGATGAGTTATCGTGTGAGTTTTAACTCTTTTTGGTAGGCACTATTCGATTCGGCACTATAAAAGCTTAAAACGAGAAATATTGCAACTTTTAGACCGTAACTCAAAAATTGGCAAATAAATAGTCAAAACTCGTGGAAAAACATAAATAACGATAATAGAAAGTCGAATGAACGTCGTGAGACAATCGGGGGAAATATATGAGCTCGGGTATGGGTAAACGGGATAGTTTACGAAAAATTGCGACTCCGACCCCTCCTCTTTCTCCCTAGCCGGCCACCCCTCCCCACCTTTTATTTATTTTGAGGTCCCTCCTCCCTAACTATATATACCACTCACATATCTCATTTCCCTCTTTTACTTCTCTCTCTAAAATACACACACCACTCTCCTTCTCTCTCTACACTCTCTCTCTAAAAACCCTAACCTTAAAAATTAACCTAGCCGCCACCCTAAGAAATCCGGCCACTTTTCCAGCCATTTCTGACGCCGTCACCGCGGGTGACCACACACCACCACCACCATCTTAAAGATATTTCTCCCCTCTTTCCAACCATATATAGCACGCGCCATATAAACCTCAATAACACCTCCAAATCTTGAAAATACGATTCGGATCTTTAGGGTTTCAAGTGGATTTTATATTTCGTGTTTGGAAAAGGTAAAAGGGACTTGAATACGTCTTGTTTGAGCATAGAAAAGCCACGTACAACCCTTTTAGGGTTCGTATATGTGGCGACTTTTAGGGGTTTTAGGTGAAACATGGGATTAAATCTAATTAACACTTAAATAAACATGTAGCTAGTGATTTGGTATCATGTGGTGTATCATATTGTTGGGTTTTTGCATTTTAGGTCTAGTTTATTGTTTTTGATTAGGAATAGATGATGGGTTTGATGTTTGGTTAATGATTGGAGGTTGATTGATTGTGTTTGGATGTTGTGGAAGTGATTTGGGAGGTGTTTGGTTGTGCATATGGGGCGTACAAGCCACCAAACCCACGTATGGGTGTGTTTGCGTGGCGTACGTGACCCTCAAGGACCAAGGGTCCGGGTCGAGTTGTCGTGGTAGCTTGTGGGTTGAGGTTGTTGGTGTTTGGATGAGACGCGTAGAGCCGAAAAGCTTCTAGAGCTTGTTTGGTTCACGTGGTATTAACGGTGACTATGTCATGACCATTAGGGTCATAACATTGGTTTCAGGTACATTTGGTTTATTGATTGGTTGGCGAGATTGATTTGAGTAGATTTGGGATTGAATTGCGCTATTATGACTTTTAATTGGACTTGATATATATATTGTCAACTTTGAGCAACGTCGGTGTTACTTTGACTTTTTAGTCAATAGTTGACCCCGAAAACGCCGTAACATGGACTTTAGTATAATTTGGACTATTGATTGATTAAAAGTCGAGCATTCATGACTCGTGCTTGTGGACTCGAAACGAATAACGATATGAAACTAATATTGGAATTTGACGAAACCTATATATGAAAATGCTAATAAACTATGAAATATTAATAATAAAAAGGCTTTTATACCAAAAATATCGATAACAAAACTTATCTTGTTATTTACTATTTTTCGAGTACACGTTTATCGAAATATGCCAATTATGGGCATTTAATACTAGTTTCAAGTATTTATTTACTTACGTTGTGTGCATAGGTTACGGATAACCTAACATTAATAGTGTTTATCCACGTGGGTAGCGGACTTATTAGGTTGAAGAATCTAATAAAAGCCCGCTAGGTATGTTGGGTAACCTTATTAATGAGTGAATTATCCTTATGACTCTTTAGGATGCGACCGGTTAATGGGATAATAAGCGACACGAATAAATAATTGAGTTTATCGAGTTGACGAATTCGATAAGGTCTACTATTTATTCCGAAACTATTGGAATATGGAGCTTATCGCTTAGATGTCTCATTGTGTTGCATTGAGTCACATATTGGTTGTTTGAGTGCATTCATGGCATCATATTGAGTCGATACACCTACATGAGGATAACAAACACTAGGACTAAACGGTGAAACAAGATATTTTTGGAAATAATAAAATGGAATACATTGGGGTAGATAACGTTGATTTTGGGAAATATATATTAAAATTGGTTTACATTAATAGGTTGTGCCAAGTCGATAGTTGATGAGCCGTGATTACCTGTTATCTTCTGCTAGTGTTTATTTGTGCGTTGCTTGCTTGAGGTGAGTTTCATAGCCCCATTTTTATCTACGTTTTTAACAAAATTGGGGTGAGAATCATGCTACTGTTTTTGGACCTTTAAAACTATTTGGATTTGCTTATGTGCTTGACTGTTTAGATACATGTGTGGTAGTCATTGCCTTAGACTAGGGTAGCAATCCTAATTGCTATAACTGTTGCCTAGCTATGAGTAGACTTCTACCTCGACCTAGTCCGGTGTTAGCAATTGTTCTAGACTTTGCTACGACAGTGCTAGACTAGAGTCGCTGGGCCCGTGTGATCACTGGATGCGTGATATGGATTGTGATTTCGGATATGATACGGTTTGTGGTTGATGTATATCTATCTTAAGTCTCGCATAGAAAATCAACTCCTACAGGTCCACTATGTTTTATTGAACTTAAACCTATAAACTCACCAGCGTAAGCTGACCTTTTAGCATGTTTTCTCAGGTATTTAAATGATGTTTGGAATACGTGTTCGGTGGAAGCTTGGCAAGGAGGCATGGTTCAAGGATCATATTTGACTCTGATAAATTATGGGGACCTATTTTATTAAATCATGTTTTGGGCCTAATATTTATACTTTTGGATTAATGTTTTGAATATTTAAATTTGGGATTAGTTTGAATGAAAATGACTATCTTGTTTGCTATACTTGTGTGAGATACCAATTCAGTCGTAACGCCCCGAAAACTTGATTAAATGGTGGGTTTGGTACTCTAGGTACACGGTTTTCTAATGGGAAAAAAGGTGTTCTTCTTCTTCTTCGGATCAAACATTCAGGGTTGGTAAGAGGTGAATTTGGTTCTACTCTAGTTGCACGAGTGTTCATACAACTACCTAGAGAATCCAGGCGTTATTCAATCACACGAGCAAATAAAGAAAACAGATTTCAGACAGAAAAGACGAATCAGATCGGTTGCGAAAGGCGACCGATCGGCTGAAACGTTTTTGGTCTGGGTTTGGGCTTAACCGGATCGGTTGGATGGAAGACCGATCGGTTAGAAGCCTCGTAAATTTTATTTTATTTTTTATTTATTTATTATTTTTTTTATTTTTTTGGAATGGATCGACTAACGTGGATTTTGAAAACTTGTTGAAACACAATCAAAATCCCCGGCAGCGGCGCCAAAAACTTAATGTGCTACGTTTGTACAAGTTTTAAATTTATAAAAGACGATTTACCAATTCTACGAAAACACATACGAGCAAGTGCACTCGACCGTTATAGCAAGATTGTGATGGTGATGTGCTTTCCGTGTGCAAGTTTTAAGAATTTATAAACACGAATTATCCGGCTATTACTATAAATACATGCGAGCAAGTGTACTCGTTCGCGATAGCAAAGGTGGGTAAGTCGAGATCGTCCCAAGAGATTTCGCTTTTGAATTTGTTTTAAAAGATTGGTAACAAGAAAGCTTTGTCAAGGCTCTCTCAAAAGATTATGGTTTTAGTGGAAATCAATATTAAGAAACATATACTTGTGTGGAGTCTATAGGCAATCATAGTAAGTGTTCATGAAGGCTTGGTGTAAACTTTTGATGTGATGCACAAATCATAAGCAAATGATTTCCAACCCATGGTTTATGTTTTGTAAAATCAATTTAAGAACAATAACATATAGGTAATCCTTTTGGTCCTTATCCTAATTTATCCTTTAGAAAATCAATTTGTTTGTAAAATGTTCTTATTAAACTCGTTCCTACGAATCTTTCGACCTTTCGTGATGAAAATGTTTCTAGTCTTGTTTCAATAAGTAAACATGGTTGTTGTCAATCACCATATCCCCATACTAGTTTGTCACTTAACTTTTTGGAATAAAACACAAGAGAAATTCTTTCGGTTCTTTTTCTTAAAACATGTTTTACCGACAAATCAAACAAGACTAGTAGTTTTCCAACAAACTCATTTAAACAAGATCATATACATGCATCACATATAAGAACACTAGTATGATTTTCTACATCCTTACACACAAGTATATTCAATAATTACTCCATGACAATCATAACAAAACACAAGTAGTAACAAAGTAATTCAAATAATTCAAGAGAATAGAAATTCATAACAAGTTCCATAGAATACCTAAGCTTTTGGATTACAAGAATTAGAATTTGTGGATTATAGCAACCACACGCCTCCAATCGTCTAGATTAACCGTATAACTCTGAATTATCAAACAATGGATGAGAATTCGTCTCTCCAACCTCCTAGACGTTTTACAGCAGTAACAAGAATTTTGGGATGAATAATAAGAGTTGGTAATAGCTTTGGTGTAAACTATTACACTTTGGGTTGTGTCACACCGAGACTACTAAGTCTAGGTTCATTATATAGCTAGAGAACCTTAACTATCTGTCTTAAAATGTTCTCTACAAGTTAATAACAAGAAATGATCGGCCTCCAATGATTATGGAGAGTTAAGGCAACATTAAATAACAAAAGTTGTAACTCCAGTTCATGCAACCGAATCGGTTGAAGGACAATCAGATCGGTTGCGTATTGTTCACTCGCCCAACCGGATCGGTTGCGGCCTGCGACCGAACTGTTGGGTGCCTCTTGTACACCCAAACTTGACTTTTGTTGACTTTTCTTGATTTGCGCCTTTTTCTTTGTTTTCGCTGATGATTTCCAAGATGAAACTTGATCTTTACTAGTTGTAGATACTGAGAAATCATTGCGCTTCCTAATCATTGAGTCCGAGAGCTTTTTTACTTGATTTCCTTCCTCGGGAATTCTCCAAATGTGCTTGAAATCTTCATTTCTTCATCTTTTGCGATACCTGGCTACATTCGCATACAAATACACATCTTTTGCACTTTTGCAACAGTTAGCCGATTATCATACACAAAACAAACAATAACGCTACTAAAAACATGTTCATTTTGAGAATTATCAGATGGTAAGTTGAGATCGTTCGCAGGGATTTGTGAGTGAATCAAGAAAACAAGTATAAAATCTTCTAAGGCAATCCAAAAGCAAATATTAACGAAAGTTGATATAATGAAATTCAGATAATTAAAGCTACGCTTGTTTAAACTAGTTTCTTATCTTAGAGTAGTATGATTGTGTTAACCTTTTCTTAACATGTTGGTTATGATAATTAGTTGGTGTACTAATCTATTGTTCTTACAAATTAAACCTTCGTCAAGATTTTAGTTTATAAAAACAAGCATTAAGTTTTACCAATCAATTCAAGTTTCATAAGTTTACTTTCATAAACTTAAACACAAAAACATCCATTTGCCTTATCAATTTTGCTTAAGAAATGGTCAATACAAAAGGTAATTGATTATAGACAAAAGGTCACAACTGATTGTAAAAAACTAATCTTACGACCTTTTAGATGTTTACAATCAATCCAAATTAATAATCAAAAAGTGTTCTTATTACAACCACACTTTAGTTTCTTTGTTAATCCTAGAATAATGGGTAAAAACAATCATCCATAGGCAAAATGACTATAACTAGTTGAATAAGAATAAGTTCTTTCGACCTTTTACAATTACTAACAACTAGTTAATCTTGATTAACAAATGTCACTATGAAACTTAAGCACATAAACTAATCATTAGATAATTAACATTGTTTAAGAAAGTGCATAAAGAAACTAGCCACTCATAGCAAACATAAACATAAACTCAGAACTTTAAACATTAGAAAACATGATTAAGAGTCTTACAATGATTGGAATAAGATTACAAATGATTAAGTAATGATTCCCAAAGTATTGATGTTGACTTCTTGGGGGTTTGACCTTCAAATGTTGACTTCTTAGACCTCCAAACTTTCCTGGAATTCTAATGATGAATTTGAGAGCTTTTAGAGATGGGTTTGATGAGTAAAGAATTGTGTTGAAGTGTGTGTTCTCAAATGCTCATAAGAGGCCTCTATTTATACTAATCCCAAAGCCTAGGGTTATAAATGTTGAACTTGGCCTCCAAGGAGTTTGGAAGGGACTATAATACACTAAGAAAGGACCTAGAAACATTTAGATACAATGAGGAATCTTAATGATGAAGAAATGGTAGACTAGGTCTTCCCAGCCGATCGGTTTCCTGTCCAGCCGATCGGCTGGTGTTCTTGACAACTATCCAGCCGAATCGGTTGCAGGCAGCGACCGATTGGTTGGTCCTTCTTCTATAAGCTTCCCAACAGCTTTCCAGCCGAATCGGTTGCGGGTAGCAACCGATCGGCTGGTCTTCCTGATCTGATGGATTTTGGACTTTTATGCTTGATTCTAGCTCGTGGCACTTAATTCTTCATCCAAAATTGATCTTCTTCGATACTTGGAATGCTGAACCGTGCTTGACATGCTCTACTGAAACGGAAATCTTTTTTTATCTAATATTCTTTTACTTTTCCTTTCGTTTCCCTGCACATAGTTACATATACTAGAAAAACGTTCTTTGATAGGATTAAGCACTAAAAACACATGAATAAAACCAAATAATATATACAAAAGCACAAATAACGCTACTGAAAATATGTACAATCTGATCGTTATCAATTCTAAACCTATTAAAACATCTATGTCCTAGGAAACTAAACTCACCAAGGATGAAGAAGGTGAATTCATAGATAGTACTATATATAGAGGAATGACTGGTAGTCTACTCTACCTCACGGCTAGTAATGTTTAGTTTTTGTCTATGTGCTCGCTTTCAAGAAGATCCTAAAAATCACATCTTGAAGCCGTAAAAGGAATATTTAGATACATTAAAGGTACTACACACTTAGGATTATGGTATCCCAAAGGAACAGATGTTGAAATCATAGTGTATGCCGACTCGGACCATCCTGGTGACTATGTCGATAGAAAAAGTACAAGTGGTATTTGTATTTTTATTGGGCATTGTCTTACCTCATGGTTTTCAATGAAACAAACGGCTCTAGCCATCTCAAGAATTGAAGCCGAATACGTATCAGTAGGAAAAGCATGTCAACAAGATCTTTGGTTGAAGCAAGCTCTCGTTGACTACGTAATTCAACTTAATGACATCTCCATCCTTTGAGACAACAAAGGAGCTATCGATCTTTGTAAAAATCTGGTTCAACATGCTCGAACCAAACACATTGAAATACGTCATCATTTCCTTCATGAAAATGTTCAAAAAGGAAATATCTCGATCGAGAAAGTATCCTCCAAAGACAACATTGCCGACATCTTAACAAAACCCCTTAAACGAGAACCATTTACTCTTCTTAGACTTGGATTAGGACTAATGGAACCTAACATATAGTTTAAATTTTAGCTTAAACCAAACACTACAAAACTGCGGCAGGTCCCACAGATCCCTGCGACGACAAGGACGGAACCATAAATTTGTTTCTGCTGAATCCGTGGGTTCCTGGGCCAGTTTTTAAATTGTATCAAACAAACACTCCTTTTTCATAACCAAAACTCATAAACAACTCAAACTTCTCCCAAACTATATCATAATCACAATTAGGCCTTTCTCTTCAACCAATTTGTGCTCCAATCAACATTCTAAGTCTATTAATTACATTCATACTCTTGATCTTGTGTCTAGGACTTCAATTTTTGTACAAAACCAAAACTTGGGGATTATGCATCTTTTTAGAGAAATCATGAAGTACATTTGTTAGATTACATAACTAATCATGTTTCCCTTAGTTAGGAATTGCATCTTATAAGACATATCATAATTTACTAAAAACCCCATGTCAAAATTTTGTAAAACGCTTCTCATTAGAAAAAATAATTCTTCACATTGTTCATACAAATAAAAATGTTATATTTTAAAACATCACTTGTATAATGCTCCTTGAATGCTAAAGGAAGTACATAGCTAATATGTATTTTCGGATACATTCAACCAAAGCTACATTGAATTAGGAGCATTTGGGTTATCTCCCATTTTGTTACAAAACTACTAAAGAATTTCTTTTTATGCATTAAAAGGAGTCGAGATAACCTCACCTCCATATTGTCTTCATATAGACACACACTAGAACACAATATCAAAATTCTCGTTCGTTTCGACTAAAAAATGAAATTTTTGTATCTAGGATCAAACATGCCTCCTACAACTTTCTATGACCACAAAGATACTCTCAACTACATTCCCAAACACCACAAATTGAAGGGTCTCACTAATGAAGAAGTTAAAATCTTTAAGGCACTAGAAAAACGATATTTCTATGAGGGTAGAACCATTGACCCATCTTTTCTAGAAGGCACAAACATTTTCCAAGAACTTGCCATCATCCACTTTGATGGTCTCCTATACATCAATGAAAAAATTTGTCCTAGATTTTTTCTAGACTTCTATGGTAGTGTAATGCTCATAACCAATGACCGTGGACTTTTGTCACTTTGATTCAAAATAAACCAACATCACCTCAACATTCCTCTTTTTCAATTTGCAAATTTCTTTGGTATTCCACGTGAAGGTAAATGCCTTTACATGGAAAAGTGGTCCCTTTCAATCCTTGACTCAATTGTTGATCGTATGCCTCCATACAACACTCCTCTAGTTACAAAAGAAATAATTCGAGAACATCTTTTCCTTCCTAGAACCGCAAACACTAGTACAACCCGTACTGGTAATGAAATCAATAAATATCCATTTGGCATGGAGCTCAATGAGCTTAAGCCATAATTTAAAAAGTGGAAAGAAGTTCTGAGGGCAAATTTCTTGTGCACCATAGGTAATCGGGATCACATCAATGCCTATCTTTGTTACATGCTTTATAGTTTGTCAACCCGCCAACCATTTAAGTTAGCCTACTACATTGCCAAAAGTATGGCTGACATACCCATGCTAGAAACCACCGCCTTTCCCTACGGGATGCTTCTCACCCGCCTCTATAGGGCCTTTGCGCCCATTCCACCAAATCCTAAAAGATTTTGTCCTAACTACTCTCTCGTTGATCACATCTTTGTGCCATTAAGTAACAAGAGGATAGCAAAGACTCAAGCAAAATTTCCTCAACCTCCTTCTTCCTCATCATCATCAATGTGCAAAGTTGATGGACTTCCCAACTCTAGGGTTCATCCTCTTCACTACCTACGAAAACTTCGCGAGTTGGAGAACTAATCCGCAGAGTTCAAGAAAACAAGAGGGATGTTCAAGTGCATTAGCAGGTACCTTACGAGGATGAACAAGAATTTGGATAGGCAATGAGAGGTTTTTATGAGTGTTTGGTACAATCTTTTTAAAACAATGATGTATGGTGTATGTTTCTTTTCCTAAGATGATAACTAAACTTTGAATGATTGTGTGAACTAACCAAGCCGTGCAGGGAGATAACATCTTTATGTTATCATTTTCACCCCTTTTCACATTAATAGTGAAATTGTTAGCCCCTGCTCAATCTATGACCATACCTATGTTAAATACACATGTTTTAGGAAAAATTACAGAATTTGACCGGGGTTCGGGCCTTTGAAAAAGCCCTCTGTTAATATTTTTAAGCCGGCAGATACGACGGAACCAAAAATTTGGTTCCGTCCATATATAATTTTGGCTCCGCCAAACCCCAACTAATAGATCAGACATAACCAAATCCAGGGTTCCGTCCGTATGTCTGCAGGGTTTCGCGAGCCTGCAGTTATACTTTTTCAAAAAAAAATTTCTTTTCTCGCACTATAGTTAACCCTCTTTTGTTATTAGGATACTTATTACTGATATTCACTCACATTAGAATCATGTCTACTCACTTGCACCCATAGGATATGCATTTCCCACCATAACTTGAAATTTCTCAAAATTCACTCAAGTTATCTTTCTACATAAAGAAAGTAACCAAAAATTTGGTTCCTTGCAATCCGTGGGTGTCTGACCCCAAAGATCTTGCAATCATTGCAACACATTTACTACATATCCTTCCTATCTTACTCAACAAACATCCATTGGATTGACTTTAGATGATTTGACAAGCTCTTAAACTCTCCCATATCATTAGAAACCACGTTTGTTGTATAGATTAACATCAAGTCAACACACATTTTTTCATGAATCTTCATTTATATAAATTTTCACTTACAGGATGATCATTCTTCACATCTTCATCACAAACAAGCTGTGCATTTTACTAACTTTTAAGCAAAAAATAAAATGACAAGATCCACCAACGCATCACCATCAAATAAGCCACCTAAAATAACCGCAAGGATTAGTGTTAGACCTTGTTGTTTTGTAAACTTAGCCCCATCATCATTAGACTCTTCACCCATTACCATCTCATCACCCATAAGGGATGAAAATTTCTTAACTTTAAGTACTCAAACACCTCCATCAAAAACATAAACCTTGGTAACTACTCTACCACCAATATAGACTCTGATAGCACACGCGCCACCTCCCGCTCCAACTCAAAAACCAAAATCTCCATCACCACCAGAGTCACCTAAACTTGAACCCATTGAGCTTTTTGCAGCACCACCAACTTCTCCTCATCCATTCTTTGAAAACCTGGATGATTTGTGACCAACACCATAAAATCCACCTCCTCTACCATCCTTTGAATCAATCCAGCGTATTGCTCACAAATAACTGCAGCCTTCATTCACGCCCAATGAGCCAATACATAGTGACTTATCTCAACCATCTCAAACTCAGCCATCTCAAACTCAGCCTCTACTATTTCACCCATTATATAGGGAAATCCATGTGCCACTCTATGGAGATCACAACCATCATGAAACCCAAGATGATCAACCTCCACAACAACCTCAACCTCAAAAACCTCAATCCTTTTTCCCTAATTTTAGGGACATTGATGAATAAATGTGGATTGATCCTCCAAACACACAAGAAACCAACAAAATTCTCAATGAAATGAATGGTCTTCTCACTTTCAAAGACATTATAGGTTCCTACATACAAGAAGCCATGCATTTACAAGAAGTCTTGTTTTCCACCATAAATGAAATACCACCACCAAACATCTTTCAAGGTCATGACACTCAATCAACAAATCCACCACCACAACCAAATAACAATCAAGTCTTACTGCTTCCACCCAACTTCCCTCGCCATGGTTGTTCCATGTGAGAAAGAACCGCAAAAATAAGTGAAAGAACCAAGATAATGGTTCATCAACTCTAAGATGATATGAGGTTCATCCTCAATCACATTCTTGAGAATCATAATGCTCTATCCCATCCTCCTACGTAATAGATAAAATAGGATGGTCATTAAGTTTTTAATTTTCCAGGATTTTATTTTTCTAAGTTATTTTGATATTTTTTTTGCATTTCTTTCACAGTCATCATCATTAATGTTTCCATTTATGACTTTTAGTCATAAAATTTTTACTAATGAATGATGTTTATTAATTTTGTGTGTATTTATATTGTATATTGTATGAATGGTTGGTTTGGATTATTTGTCACTAACCTTTGTTTTGTAGCATTCAAAATTCATCTACTTGGCACCCCAACAAGGGCGAGTCTAGGCCAAGGGGGAGCTATTCAATCTTATGCTTAACTACCTTTCGCTACGCTTCTCTTCTTTTTGTTTCGACAAAAAGGGGGATAAAATATTATAATCAAACTCAAAATTTTATACAACTTCAATATCTAAATGAAATTAAAATGTTGCATAAAACAAGTTTAATCTATATTTTTAAAGACTTGCACTTTATTTATCTCATTGCTTAAAAATAAACTTTATGTTTTGTTCTCAACAAAAAAGGGAGATTGTTAATACCAATATCGTCCAACAAACGTTATTTATATTTTTACGATCTTTACTCTATATTTTTAACGACAATTATAAACTATATTTTAGCAAAGCATAAATCTTGTTAAGTCCTTTATATAAATAGTTACAAGTCTTTCTTAAACAACATCATCTAATTAGCTACAACATTCAAACTACAAGTTTACTTTGTAGAACATTTTTATCAAAAGGAAAATGTATTTTTACATCATTCCATGATTGCATATCTCTTTAGGATCTTCGAAAGATATGGTAAATATTTTGGTTAGATTTTCACTCTAATGATCTTTAGAAAGATATGGTGAATATCTTGGTTAGATTGTTACTCAAAGAATCATAGAAAGATATGGTAAATATTTTGGTTAGATTTTGTAAAGATTTTGAAGATATTATGTCAGGTGCCCACAGAACAAAATGAGTACAAGGACGGATCCATGTTTTTGGATCCATCCCATCAGTGGTTTGCTGAAGGCTTTTGCCTATAAATAGTAAGCCACACCATGTTGATTTTTCATCACTTACTAGCATAAAAATAAGGGTTAATATACAAACAAGTCACTAAACTTTGCAAAAATTTGTTCTAAGTCACTAATGTTTCATTTCAGTCATGTAAGGTACTAAACTTCACGAGTTGTTTAAAAATGTTACTGAACCTTTAAAATGATAACATTGCATATTTTTTTAGTACAAAACGGTCCTTGTGGTTAGTCGGGTGTCACGGATTTAGTCCCTAGAACAATTTATGTTAGTTTGACCGTTTTCTTACATTTTCGTCAATGTTATTACGTTTTTATTCATTTTCAACCGTTTTTATACGTCTTTGTACACTTTTATACGTTTTTATTCGTTTTAATTCGCTTTTATAAGTTTTCATCCGTTTTTTACGTTTTCGTTCGTTTTTTAGGTTTGCGTCCACTTTTATACGTTTTTGTCCATTTTTATACGTTTTAAACAATTTTTATACGTTTTAATTAGTTTTCATATGTTTTTATACGCTTTTATAAATTTTTTACGTTTTCATCCATTTTTATACATTTTCTTTCGTTTTTATACGCTTTTGTCCATTTTTATATGTTTATATACAGTTTTTATACGTTTTTATTCGTTTTCATCCGTTTTTATATGTTTTCGTCCGTTTTTCTTACGTTTTCGTCAATTTTTCTTACGTTTTCGCCTATTTTCTTATGTTTTCAAATGTAAAAAAGGGACGAAAACGTAGGAAAACATAGAAACGGGAAAAAACGTAAGAAAGACGGACAAAAATGTATGAAAACATAAAAAAACGGGCGAAACGTAAGAAAAACGGACGAAAATATATAAAAACGGACGAAAATGTAAAAAATGGGACGAAATCGTATGAAAACATTTAAAAACGCGCGAAAACGTATGAAAATCGAATGAAAGCGTAAGAAAACGTATGGAAACATAAGAAAATAGGCGAAAACATAAGGAAAACGGACGAAAACGTATAAAAACGGACGAAAATGGATGAAAACATATAAAAACAGATAAAAACGAATAAAAACATATAAAATTTAATTAAAAATGTATAAATACGGACAAAAACGTATAAAAAAGGTCGAAAACGTATAAAAACATAGGAAAACGTTAAAAAAATTGACGAAAACGCATTAAAACGAATAAAAACATAAAAAACATATGAAAACGGTTGAAAACGAATAAAAACGTAAAAAAAAGGGATGAAAACGGACGAAAACGTAAAATAACGGACGAAGACGTATAAAACTGGTTGAAAACGAATAAAAACGTAAAAGAAAATGGACGAAAACGTAAGAAAATGGTCAAACTAACAGAAATAGTGGTCTAGGGACTAAATCCGTGATACCCCGACTAACCACAAGGACCGTTTTGTACTAAAAAAATATGCAATGTCATCATTTTAAAGGTTCAATAACATATTTACACAACTCGTGAAGTTGAGTACCTTAGATGATAGAAATGAAACATTTGTGACTTAGGACAATTTTTTCGCAATGTTTAGTGACTTGTTTGTATATTAACCCTAAAAATAACACACATTCTCTCATTCATTATTCATTCTCTCTAATACGTTCATATTTCATTTTAGTGAGCTTCTTTTGTTGCAAGAAGATCAACATATTTTCAAAAGACTTACAAGCTTCAACAGTGTGTTGCAAAGTCTTGTTAGTTCATCATAGTGTGAATTATAGTTAGTTCATACATCATTGTTTGTACCAAACCATCATAAACCTCTTATAGTGACCGGTTAGTATTTTTGTCCTTAAAATACATAGTGAGAAGGGAGTGATTGTACCCTTGTAAAAGAACTCGACATCTTGATTTGTGTCGCAAATAGTGTGTAAGCAAAGTGTAAAGGTTTTCTTGGCCGTTTAAATGAGCTTGTTGATTAGTGAAGATAAACTCTCGAATTGGAGACTCCGGGAGTGGAGTACGGCAAGGAAAAAGAGTGCTTGTAGACCGAACCACTATAAACAATCGTGTTGTAGTTTAATCATTTCTCTCTTTACTTACTGTTGATGCAAATAACCTCTAAAAACATTATTGCTATCTTTTGATATCTCTACGTTTTGATGATACAAAATGTAAAAACATGTTACGTTAATATTAACGTAAACCAGTTTTTAATCGAAATATCCCGTTTCTACATATATCACTCAAGGTAAGAACAAACAAATTTACAACTTGACAAATGATCAAATAAGTTAATTTTTGTTTCAAGCTTCACATTTTTAATGTGACAAAACATTTTTAAAAAAATACATTTTATAAATTATTTTTGAATATTAAATAAATGTTTTAATTGGAGAAATAAGTTTAAAAATCACAACAGCTATTTTTCCTCCCCAAATAGATCCTAACTTCCCCAAATAAACTTTGACTACTAAAAACAAAAAGAGGAGTGTTTTTGTCTAGTATGGTATTTTGGTACCACTAAATTTAGTGGTACCGTTTGGTATTTAGTAGTACCGTGCACTGTAACGGTCGAATTTTTTCCCCCTATAAATACCAGAACATTTCATTGTTTTTGGGCATCCTTTTTCACACAACACTTTCTGAGTTTAATTCTCCTAACACACGCACACTCCTTTGATCATTTAGATAGTTTTATTTTATTTTAGAGTGATCATCTCTTCCAACCAAGTGATCACCTTCATTTCTCCCCTAGTGCAAGAGAAGAACACAATGTATTAAGAAGATCCTTAGTGTTGTAGTCATAGTAATGTGCACTTGTAATATTTGTTACACACTTGTTGTCTCTTGATATAAATCAAGTAGTCTTCAGTCATGTTTAGATAACTTGTCTGGATCATTGTGATCTTGTCGAGATCTTGGAGATCTCTTGTTGTTTGTGAGTTAGTGTGTTGATCAAGTGGATCAAGTCTAGATCGTGGTGATCTAGTAGTTTGTGTGAAGCAAGGATCGGGTAAATCGTGAGTGAGATTGGTACTAGCTAGATTAGTACTTGACATTTAGCTTAGTGTCAGAAATTGTGATAAGCGACGTTGTATGGTTTTCTCCTCCTCAAGGAAGTTTGTTGACAAAGTGCTTAGAACTCTCGATTTGAGTACTCGAGGAGTGGAGTAGGGCGAAGAAGAGCTTCATGACCGAACCACTATAAATCTCTTGTCTCGGTTTGATATTTCCATCTCTTACTCTTTACTTTCATTACTTACTTTAGTGTATTTATTATAGTCTTATTAAGTAAGATTCGTATTGTTGTGGTTTGATTTCACAAAGGACTCAATCGAAGTTTTTCACAAATAAACTTTGATAACTTTATTAAAAAGCGGAAAACTATTCAAACCCCCCTTCTAGTTTCCCATAATTGGTATCAGAGCCAAGTCAGTCAAGATTTTTAAAATAGATTGTATTTTAAAGCTTGAATCCATCAATGGATTTCGACAAATTTCAAGAAGGGCAATCTATGCAAGGACCACCACTTTTTGAAACCGATTGTTTTATCTATTGGAAAACAAGATTCGAAACCTATGTGAAATCAAAAGATATAGATCTTTGGCATGTTAATACCGAGGGTAATTTTAAACCTATTGAAAAGAATCCAGAAACCAACAAGAATGAAATTATTCCTTACGAAAACAAAGCGATACTCTTAAAAGAAAACAAGCCAAAAATGATGCGGCTAAAATGATGATTTATAATGCTTTGCCAAGAAAAGAATTTGAAAGAATTTTTACATGTAATACGGCAAAAGAAATTTGGATAACTTTGTTCGTCGCCCATCAAGGTAATAATCAAGTCAAAGAAAACAAGATTAATCTTCTTGTGCTATAATATGAACATTTTTCCATTCCAGAAGATGAAATTATACATAAGGCTTTTGCTAGATTTAATACTATTGTTACTAGTTTTAAAGCTCTCGATGAAGGTTTTTCTAGCAAGAATTATGTTAGGAAGTTTCTAATGGCTATACATCCCAAATGGAGAGCCAGGTCACCGCCATTGAAGAGTCAAAGGACTTGGCGACATTATCACTTGATGAACTCAGAGGAAACTTGAAAGTTCATGAAATTATAATCAGGAAAGACTCCGACATAATTAAAGGCAAAGGAGAGAAACTAAGGTCTCTAGCATTAAAAGCCAAGAAGGAGTCGAGTGACAAAGAAAGTTCGGCTTCTGATAGTGAAGACGAAGAGTTTGCATTAGTGGTTAGAGACTTCAAGAAGTTCTTAAAGAGAAGTGGTAAAATTTTTAGACAACCTCGCGATGAAAAGAATCGTTCTCAAAGAATTGTGATGATAAGAAAGGAAAGAGTTATAGGAAATGCTTTAGATGCAGAGATCCAAACCACCTCATTGGAGAGTGTCCGAAACCACGAAGAACCAAGAACCAAAGAGCATTCGTAGGAGGTTCTTGAAGTGATAGCGGTTAAGAGGAAGAGGAAAAGCCTTGTTAGGTCACCATGTTTGTAACACAAGCATCAATAGAATAAATAGAAAAGAAGTGATCGGATGAACAAACACACACACACGTATGAATATTAGAAGAGTTATGCGTAGAGTGCAAGTGAATGAATTGAACAACCAACCCTCAAGTGAAGGTTTACAAGAGTATTTATAGGAGGGAACTAGGGCAACACACCAAGTTCCCATCCTTTCCTTATTAGTCTTGGGCCTAGGCTTATGGGCCTTCTACATAATCCTAAGCTTAATAACAAACATAAAGGCCATAGTTAAGCTAACTATTACATATTAATTACTAACACTTTAATTCTAGTTTAGGAGTGATTCCAACAATCTCCCCCTAAGTGTTAGTGATTGATAATATAAAAATTGTAGGTGCTGATGTAATAGAAGGTTTGACGTCTTCTGACATTCTTCTTTCTTGTGAGAAGAAGTGTATTGATTCGAAAAATCTCCCCAGTGTAGAGAAATTGTTTCCTTTGAAGTATTCTCCTTTGACGTCATCATTTTCTTTATTCTTTGATCTTTGTTCTTTGTGATGGAAGTGATAGTATGTTGTTGTTGTCTGCATCAGTCCGCTTCGTTACTCAGTGTCTCCACGTCTTTCTCCAACATGCTCACACGCTCTTCAACGTTGGATTTCAGTGTTGATGTAGTTTTCTAAGTCTTTAAACTTTGTAGATTCTTTGATGAAGAATCATTCTGACTTTGTGTTGCCTTTGATCATGTGAGAACTTCATATAGTGATGATGTTGGCATGAGCATGTGGAGAATCAGCACGATCTTTTCTACCCGCAAGCATCCATAAGAAGAAAACTTAAAAACATGGGTTAGAAACAATCCATCGCTTACAGGTTTGAACTTTGAGAGTGTTAACAGCATAGTGTGATAACACAACTCTAATTCACAAAAGGTACGTTCTGACTGGAGTCCCACAAGTGAGATAACACGATGTACCGAAGTACACCTACAGTTCAGATGAGTCGGAGTATGCCGAAGCATCACCTCACGACTGTAGACCGTTTGAGACACACTAAGCGTAATCCACGGGGAGTTACCGAAGTGACTGCTGTCGGTACGTTTGATGTTGACCACGGTGGGAGTTTCCATTCAACCATTGAGGATCACATGTGTGAACCTCTCATAAATGTTCTCGACAGATTGCTAAGATCTGTGAAGGACTCGATAATGTATCACTTGCGTACTTATTGTTGAACAACAAGCGATGAATTGTCAAGTGTACCTAAGAGATCTTTTGATGAATCTCATGGCTCTAGACTCAATAGTGCGCTTTGGTTTTCCTAAGCGGAGACTAGGGAGAGGGTCTCCTTCTTCAATACCAGCAATCTCTAAGAGAAAGCCGATAGTTTACGTAGGGTTCCCTGTGAGAATGAAACAAGCTTCTGTTGAGAGAAACTTGAGGGGCTAAGAAGGTTTAGGGCATGCGTCCTTTGGGTCCATGACGACTTTGATCTTCAATAATGGTGTCATCAAGTGACAACCAGTAGCATATGAATTGAACCCGGTGTCTGCCCTAAGTTGAATAATCTGGAGGGCTATTTCTTTTCACCCTTTTCTTTGCATTTCTTTTTAATTCTTCAACTCATTCTTTCTCCGATTCTCATTTTATCCTTTTTCATAATCATACCTAAGGACTTCTAATTCTAACTATTGGTGGTGTCCTTGGGTAGATCCCTCCGGCTCTGGCGGATCATAGGACGGTTATTACTAACCTTAGTCACCTTATAACTCCATGACTAACTTATGTTGCCACAAAACCATTTTCAATGAAAATCTCTCACAGTGGTTATGAGTAAAAGCATACCCTTTGTTTGAGAGTTTTAAGATTTTGCATAATTACTCTCCCTCCACACGTGCTTAAGAGTTTTGACTGAAATCTGCACGGTGAGAGAAGAGCGCACACTTTTGAATTGATCAACTCATGATAGACAATCCCCCGCGAGACACGGTTACGTTGCATAGTTAAAGAGATACATTGTCAGCTTTTAGGTGACAACTAGCTCTAATAACTACCTTGAAGGTGTGGACAACCTCGAAAGGTTGTCAAACCCGTCAAATTTTATGTCTACCAAGAGTTTCTCGAATGGTACATTCTACTTGGACAAGTCCTTTGCGAGACACGTTTACATCACTAGCGAACTAGCTTGAAATTATTACCCGTCCCGGACAAGTCTTTTTGATTTACTAACATTTCAGAGTTCGTCAATTCGTTGGTTAAGTCTATTCACACGATGATTCTTTCGCAACTCACAATATATTTCTTATCACATAATTTTTCTCCCCCTAAAAAATGGCATATTAATATGTTATTTTTGATGAAATGTTGATATCAAATATGGCCATTTCGAGTTTTATGGGAAGATTACCACGAAGAACAATTTTGTGAACAAATTTTTTAATCAAATACTCCCCTTCAACAAGTGATATAAACTTTTGAGGTTTTGAAAAATCTTAAAGGGAAGTACTTGTTCTTTTGAGCAAAACTTTGAAAAAATGAAAGTTTTGATAAGTTGTTGGGTTTTTGGTTCCTTGAATCATGAATTACTTTAAGTACTGGAACCACGGATAGGTTTGATATAACCACGGACAGAAGAATGTAACCGCTGATGAAGACAACCACGGCTAGTAGTAGTGTGTAACCACGGACAATATATTGTAACCACTGCTAGTTTCTTGTATAGTCGGTTTAGTTTATTGTATTAGATAAATATGGAAAAGATATTTATCTTGTAGGTTACGTATTGTATTATGTAAAGGACACCTTAGTCTATAAAAGGAGGTCCTAGGTTAGATTAGATATACGAGTAAGTTTTATATCTAAGGTCGATACACTTCAAGTTTGCAAAACCCTAATCTCGTAAGAGTATTCGTATAAATAAATAATATTGAGGTGTTGAATGTTAACTGTTCTTCTTAAGATTAAGTGTTAAATTCCGCGTAATACTTAATAAGCTTTTATTTTAAGTCAGTTTCTATATTAGATCGTTTGCTCAACTGGGATCAACAAGTGGTATCGGAGCTTGTGATCTAGAAACTGTAATCAAGAAGAGGTCAAGTTAAGTTTTGTTCAAGGAAGATAAGATGTCGTGAAACACACATGGTTCTTGCTTCAAAGGTGCCCATGCTCAAGCATGGTGAGCACCAAATCACGGAGGATCAGAATAAGGCAATATATTAGCATGATTGATTATGCTCTCTGGGATGTTGTGGAAAAGGTGATACTCTTCCTAGAAAGGGTGATGATGGCAAAGAAATTACCATTGTTAGTGAAATTGACAAGTCTAAGAGAAAGATGGAGATAAAAGCTCATAGTATTCTCTCTATGGGAATACCTAATGAATATGCTTTGGATTTTGAACAATATGAGTCTGCTAAAGAGTTACTGGATGCTCTTGAGACAAGGTTTGCTGGTAATGAAGCCACAAAGAAGTCAAGGAGGAATATGCTTAAGCATCAACTTGAAAACTTCACTGCTCTTAGTGGAGAAAAACTTGATGGCACTTACAACAGGCTTCAAAAACTGATCAGCCAATTGAAGTCAGTGGACTATAATCTTATTCAAGAAGATATAAATTTGAAGTTCATTAGAAGTTTATCTCCAGAATGGACTGTTCATACGATTGTGTGGAGAAATAAGGTGGACTTTGATAAGATGACTCTAGACAATCTCTATAACAACTTGAAAGTCTATGAGAGCGAAAATAACATTGCGGTGCATCTTACGCTAATCGAACATTGCTTTTGTTTCAACTAATCACAAAAGTTCACATGATGTATCCACTTCTGCCTATGGAATAACCACAGCTATTGCAAACAATACCATGGTTAGTGATACTGTCAGTGATGGTGCAATTTGTGCTTTTCTGTCTGATTTAACCACCAGTGTTGATGTATTGAATCAAGATCTAGATTAAATTGATCCTGATGATCTTGATGAGATTAATCTTCAATGGCAAATGGCAATGTTGACTCTCCAAGAAAGGAAATTTCTGAAGAAGACTGGAAGATATGTCAAGTGTGATGCTAAAAGAAGAGTTGAGTTCGACAAAAGCAAGATGGAGTGCTTTAACTGCAAGAAGAAGGGTCACTTTGCAAGGAAATGTCGAGCTCCTAAGAGGATTGAAGGTGTTAAGAAGATCAGCGAAGAGTCTCGCTCCTTCTTCACATTGGTGGCTCAAGATAGTCTTGGTGATTATGACTGGAGTGATGAAATTGAAGAAGGACCCAATGCAGCTTTTTTTGCTAGTGAATCTTCAAAAGAGCATAACTTTGCTCTTATGGCTTATTCTTCATCTTTTGGTTCAGATTCTGAGGTATCTATTGAGTCTACTTGTTCTTTTAAGTCATGTCAAGATAACTTAGAATTTCAAAAAGCTATCACCGAGAGTTTAAGAAAAGAAGTAGAAAGACTGTCTATGGACAACCTAGGTTATAGAGTTGGTCTAGAAAGTGTGGAAGAGAGGCTTAATTACTGTATCAAATATGAGTTTGAGTATGTTGATAAAATTAATATACTAGGTGGAGAAATTGATCTTAAGAATAGGGAGATTAAGATGCTTAAAGAGAAACTAGAACAAGTTGAGAGTGTAAAAGTAGAAGCCCTAAAAGAAAAAGAAAAACATGTTGTTAGGGTTGCTAAAACACAATATGCTTTTGATCTAGTAAATAAACCAATAGGTCAAAAATTGTTCAAGGATGGAACTGGCCTAGGTTACAATGATATGCCACCACCTACTCTTATGCAACATGCACCACCTCCAAAAGAGCTCTCATTTAGCAGTGAATTTAGTTTCAACAAACACTGTAGGTAAGACTAAGAATGAATCACCTAAAATAGGTTACGATAGGTCATCGATGCTCCCATCATTAAAGATTGGGAATCAGATTCGGAGGAAGATAGTAAAGTATCAACCACGACACGAAAAGTTAGAACCTCTTAGGAAAGTTGATACTAGACAAGCCAACCTTGTACCTAGATTTGGAGCTCAAATTACTAAGAAAGTTGTAGAGTACAAGGAAGTACCTAGGGAACAGATGAAAAGGTATACACATAGGGGAAATCATAGAAACTTCAATGGCCTAATATCTAATAGGTTAGGTAATGAGTTTCAATGTGTCAAGAAAGCTTGTTATAACTATGGTAGTTTTGAGCACTTACAGAGAAATTGTTATAAAAACAGACCACAAGTTTGGAATCATTGGAGGAGGGTAAATCACCAAAACTTTTCAAAGAAAACAAACCCTCATCCTAACAGAAACATGATTCCTAGAGCGGTGTTAATGAGGAATGGAAATACAAAATCAATTGTCACTGCTTCTCCAAAATGGGTTCCAACCACTGCTAAGCAAAGTGTAAACACGGCTAAGCAAAATCAAACCACTGATAAACCAAAAATCACCAAAGATAACAAAGTTTTAAAATTCCAAAGGTGATAACGATACAGGTGGTTGGAAATCATTTTAGTAAAGGCCTCATAGTTGGCAATGGAAAACTAAGACCAAGGTTTTACATCATGTCAACTGTGCATCAATGGACCTAAATAAATTTAATTATATTGATGCACAGGCGCACCCAGTCAGTATTTGGGTCCACAAAGAACTAACTTGTTTAATTTCATGTGCATGGCAATCTACAAGATGAGCTAAAAGACAAAGGAGTTTTTGATAGTGGTTGCTCTGGGCACATGACTTGGGATGGGAGCAACCCGGAAGATTTTGAAGCTTTTGATGGAGGATATGTGGCATTTGGCAATGATCCAAAGGGAGGAAAGATACTTGGAAGAGGCACAATCAAAGCAGGAATTTAGACTTTGAAAAAGTCTATTTGGTAGAGGGACTTAAGTACAATCTATTCAGTGTTTCTCAAATGTGTGATAAGAAAAACTGGGTACTTTTTGGTGAAACTAAGTGTGTGGTGTTGTCTTCTGAGTTTAAGATGCCTGATGAGAAGTTTATACAACTTAGGGTACCTAGGAAAGAAAATATATATTGTTTTGATCTTAAAGATGTAATTCCTAATAGGTCCTTAACTTGTTTGTTTGCTAAAGCATATGTGGATGAGTCTAAGTTATGGCATAGAAGATTAGGTCACCTCAATTACAAAACAATCAATAAACGGTAAAAGCAACTTAGTGAGAGGGTTACCTTCTAAGGTTTTGAGTGTAAGGAACTGTGTGTTGGCACTGTCAAAAGGAAAACAACATAGAGCTTCTTGTAAGACCAAAACTGTCAACACCATTACACAATCACTGTTTATGCTTCATATGGACTTATTTGGACCTACTTTTGTCAAGAGTTTGAACCATAGCAGTATTGCCTAGTTATCACTGATGATTATAGTAAATTTTATTGGGTTTACTTTTTGGCTGCTAAGAGTGAAACTAGTGAGATTCTCAAGAGTTTCATTAAAAAGATAGAAAATCTAGTAAATCATAAGGTAAAGATAATCAGATGTGATAATGGAACTGAGTTTAAGAATGCTATGATGAATCAGTTTTGTGTAGATAGAGGTATAGAGAGGCAGTTTAGTGTTGCTAGAACACCACAACAAAATGGTGTAGGTGAAAGGAAAAATAGAACACTAATTGAGGCTGCTAGGACTATGTTGTTAGAGTCTAAGTTACCTACTACCTTTTGGGCTGAAGGTGTAGGCACTGCATGTTATGTGCAGAATAGAAGTAAGGTAGTGAAGCCTCATAACAAGACCCCTATAGTTTGTTACATGATAGGAAGCCAATGATTGTATTCCTAAAACCTTTGGGTGTCTGTTACTATCTTAAATACCATAGACTACCTAGGCAAGTTTCAAGAAAAAGCTGATGATGGATACTTTTTAGGCTACTCTTCAAATAGTAAAGCCTTTAGAGTTTACAATAGGAGGACTAGAATTGTTGAAGAGAATCTACATGTTCAATTCTAGATTGAAAAGACTCTAGTATTGAGACCAAAGGACTAGGCTGGCATTTAACATTGATATGCTAACCAAATCTATGAATTATGAGCCTATAATTGCAGGAACTTCCACTAATGTTGATGCAGGTACTCAAAAGGATTTTGATGCAGAAGCACTTTCTAAGGAAGCTGATTCTCCTAAAGAGTTCTATTTGTTTGAAAAGTGGAAAGCTAGTTCTGTCTCACCCATCATTGATAAGCAAGGTCCCACTCATGATGATGATGTCTTGAATCTTTGGAGGCAATGGTGATCATCATCAAGATAAGGATGAGTTATTGAAAGATAATTACGTGTTGGTATAAGAAATTGAAAAGAAGAAAAAGCATCTTGAAAGCACTCGCTAAGTCAAATGTAAGCACGGATAGAGATAATGCAAGCACGGCTAAGCCAAAAACTTCTACCACTGTTATCACAAGTGAAATCCCTCGCTGTAGAAATGCGATAGTAGTACTTTCTTTGGGCCAACTGCAAAGCCATTACATGGTGAATATGAGTATCCACATGATCCCGATATTCTGCTTTGATTGAAATTGATACTCCTACTGATGATGAAGACATGGATGATTTCTTCAATGCCGATTTAACTAATTTGGAACATGTCATTCATGAAAGTCCTGTTACCTCAACAAGGATACATAAGATTCATCCCAAGGAACAAATACTTGGAAACTTGAATACTCCAGTTCAAACAACAAGCAAGGTTAAGAACACTGAACCCTTTCCTGAACATGGGTTCTTTGCAAGATCACTTCACAAAAAAAAACAGTCATAAAGATCTGCAAAAATTGCATGTTTGCTTGTTTTCTGTCTCAAAAGGAGCCCAAGAGAGTTGAAGAAGCATTATCTAAAAAAGGATGGGTAGAATCAATGCAAGAGAGCTTCTTGATTCAAACTTCAAGAGGCTTGGACATTGGTAGATCTTCCAAATGGTAAGAGGGCAATTGGGACAAAATGGGTGTTGAAAACAAAAGAGATAAAAGAGGTATTGTTGTGAGGAACAAATCAAGGTTGGTTGCTCAAGGATACACACAAACTGAAGGCTTGGATTATGATGAAGTGTTTGCTCCAGTTGCAAGAATTGAGGCTATTAGATTGTTTTAGCTTATGCTTCATTCAAAAATTTGTTGTGTATCAAATGGATGTTAAAAGTGCATTTTTGTATGACACAATTGATGAGGAGGTTTATGTTTGTCAACCTCCCGGTTTTGAAGATCCCATCATCCCGACATGGTATAGGTGAGGAAGGCTATGTATGGTTTGCATCAAGCTCCTAAGGCATGGTATGAGTGCCTGTCCACTTATTTGATGGACAATAGGTTTAAAAGAGGACTAATTGATAAAACTTTGTTCATAAGGAAGCACAAAGATGATATTTTATTGGTTAAGGTTTATGTAGATGACATCATCTTTGGCTCAACCAATAAGGAGCTATGCAAAGATTTTGAGAAGCTTATGCATGATAAGTTTCAGATGAGTTCTATGGGAGAACTCACTTTCTTTTTGGGCTACAGGTTCAACAAAGGACTGATGGTATCTTCATTAGTCAAGATAAGTATGTAGCGGATATTTTGAAGAAGTTTGGGTTTCAGGATGTGAAGAGTGCTAGTACACCAATGGAGACTCAAAACCATTGCTACCGATGATGGAAGTACCAGAGTTGATCGGTTGTACAGTGTCCATGATTGGATCTTTGATGTATCTCACTGATCTAGGCCGATATTATGTTCTCAGTATGTGTGTGTGCAAGATTTCAAGTTACACTAAATACCTCACACATGAATGTCAAAGAGATCTTTAGGCATCTTAAAGGTCATCCTAAATTGGGCCTTTGGTACTCAAAGGATTCTCCTTTTGATTTGGTGGCTACACAGATAGTGACTATGCTGGTGCTAGTTTGGATAGGAAGTCTACAACTTGAGGATGTCTTTTGGGAAGGTGACTTATTTCATGGCAATGTAAAAGCAAACTATTATGGCAAATTCTACAACTGAAGTTAATATGTGTCACGCTAGTTGTCGTGGTCAAGTTCTATGGATTCGTAATCAATTGTCGGATTTTGGGTACAATTTTATGCATACTAAGATTTACATTGATAATAACAGAACAATATGCATCATTAAAAATCCTGTTTTACATTCTAGAACTAAACATATTGAGATAAGACATCATTTTATTAGATATTGTAATGAGAAAAGGTTGATTCAAATGGTAAAAATCCATAATGATTTCAATGTTGCTGATCTTCTCACCAAAGCTTTTGATGTGGGGAGGTTTCAATACCTTGTTGTTAGTATTGGAATGATTAATCTCTAAATTCTCAAATTGTTTTGTACTAGTTTGTATAATTATTGGACTGTTATTATGTAATCTTAGTTTTGCTATTATTGTTTTTAACCACTGATAGTTTGTTTCTAACCACTGATAGTTTGGTTCAAACCACTGCTAGTTGTCTTGTTTTTCCACTAACACTTTTGCAGATACAAGAAAGATCATTATGGAAGTTAAAGAAGTACTGAAGTTCATTGTTCATTCATTCAACAAAATGTTTACGCTTCCAAATTACAATTCAACTTCAAGTGCAAATTAAAAGACTACTTCTATACATGATTTACTACTACTATCCTTGCTCACATAGTTCCTTCCAGCTGCTGGATATGCATTTGTGATATGCATGACCGGTACGACAAAGAAGCTAAGGATCAAAATGGGAAGGATGGATTGATGAAAACGAAGATGATGACGATGACCAGATGTAGATGAAGCACAAAGGACAGTTATCTCATACTTGCATCACTGGTTTCACCAAAAGCATCATTCCATTTTCCTTTTTCCCTTCCCCATACGATGTATATGTGAAGCACCACAACCTGGTGCTGGTAGACCAAGAACCACCTCTCTGTTCTTTGGGAGTGGTGGGTTTCGCTGTGGTCTTGGTTGGGGTTGGGATGATGAAGGGTGGGGGTTTGAAGTTCTCTTCTTTGAGGAGTCATCAGAGTCCTCAGATGCCTCACTTGAATCCACCACACTATCATCTTCTTGATGATTTGGAAGAAATGGGGATTTTCTGGTCTTGTTTCTTGTGAGGAGGTAACACCGCCATGGGTTAGTATCTTCACTTGATGATGATGAGGATGAGGAGGATGTTTGATCAACAACTTCTGGTTTATTCCAACTAGGGTTCCACATGGTGATTGGAGTTGATTGTAGATTTGGAGTATTAGGGTTTTGATTTTAATTGGTGTGTGCGTTATATGAGTTTTAGGTTCTTTATATAAGTAGAGTAATGGGCTTTGGAAGTAAATGAGGCGTGTTAAATGTGGTTGAGGAGTTAATGAGATTCTTGGCGGACTAATATTAATCAAAAAGTTGACCATATGACTTACCTCGTTCTAACCGCTGATAGTCATTTGGATCCACTGATGGCATTATCTAACCACTGATAACAATAACCTTCTTCTCTGTGTTTGTTTTGTGTTTTTGTCTTGCAGGTATGAAGGATTTGTGTACATAGGAGCTGATGTATTAGCTGCTTATGATTGTTAAAAAATAAAAATAAAAAAATAAAAAAAAATTGTGTAATCCTTCATATTTTTGTGAGATCTCCCTTTTAATAACACAGATTTGCTTTCTATAACTCTTGGAAGTTTGGTTGAAGTGCTACTTTCTATCCACGGATGGTTTGTGTCAAACGCGGATAGTCAGTTCAACCGCCATACCATTTCGTTAGAGTTGGATACTACAGGGGCTGCTTGGTAACTTTTGCAAAAGTATATTATTTCCCCCAAATCACGGATGGATCATTTATTTGATCTTCAAAATACTTCTATTGGCGCTCCCACTAACCCTAATCACTTATCTTTGTATAATTCACAAAACCCACAACATAAACCTCATTCATCACAATGGCTAATAAGTATTCCACTTCACATAACCTTGTTGCTATTCTGACAAAGAATGATCGATCTGAAGGGTTTCATCAAATGATTGAATTCCTTGTTCACAATCCTATTCACTATGCCTTAACTGTCACACCAACCATTTTTAAAGCCTACATACATCGGCCTCGAGGAATGCTGCTTGAAAAGGTTGCTGAGTTGAAGTGTTTAGCAATGCGGATGAGAATGCTATTTCTGTTTCTTAGAAGATCATTAGAGATGTTTTAAAGTTTGATGATGCTGATGGTGTTGATAATCTTTCAGATGTTGAGATTGTTGCTGGTTTGGAAAGGTTAGGTTATACCCACATAGGTGATAAGGTAAAGTATTTTAAGAGTTTGCTTTCAAAACAATGGAAGTTTCTTATTCACACCTTATTGATGTGTATGAGTAATAAGACCACAGGATTTAATGACTTTCCTTCCAAAATTGCTACTGCTATTATTTGTTTGTCCGATGGAAGAAAGTTCAATTGGTCTAAGATGATCTATGAGGGGCTAGTTCATAACATTAGGAAGAAGGGTAAATACTATTTGTATCCTAGGTTTGTTCAACTGATTGTGGAAAGTCAATAGAGGCCTGTTGAGCATACCGGAGTATGAAGTATATCATATGCTTCCTAAAGTTTTTGCACATATGAGGAATCAGCCACAAAATGTAAACATTATAGATGTTCCTTTATTTTCTCATATGCTTACTTTGCCTACTGATCATGAGTTTGATGAGGATTCTCGCATCAATTGAAACCATCACGATGCATCTCCAATCCCCGATAATACCAGAACACCGATATCTCAACCCACTTCTAGTCAACCTCAAACCACTGATACACCTATTGTTTTCACTAGATAGTCAAGGGCACCGAGCTACCTCAAAGTTAGTGCTAGTAGTGTTGCTCATGAGGCTGTCACGGG
>OU343224.1:299191908-299266200 GCA_910596185.1 Chrysanthemum makinoi
ACTTCGTTTCAGTTACGTATTGCTTGTTGTCACAACTCTCACATGTATCACCACTATGTCTAAAGAAGTTGAGAAAGAAACAGGTATTCAACAAATCTAAACAAGACTTAAATACATTTTCTACCTATCAACACTTTTGTTTATCTGACGCAACTAAACCCCGAATCCAAGGAAAAGTTTAGTTATTGGTGAACCTCTGAAGAAGAAAGTGGTTCTGATACGATGTTGGCAAAAAGTAAAGGGGTTTCTGGTGCAGAATTGAAGTTTAAATCTAAAGAAGAACAAAAGCTTATGATGCGGTATCTGAAAGAACATAGTTCTTTGAAGAACTAGAAGCTTTAGAGAAAAGCGAGAAGAAGAGGAAGCTAGTTAGAGAATGTTAGCTATATGGTATGAATCAAAACTTTCTTGGAAGCTTCTCAACAAATACATGATGAATATGTTGCACAAGAATGGAATTTGTTGGATGATGAGGAAAAAGCTAGGCTTTTGGGTGAATGGGCAAGGAAGGTTGGTAAAGAAAAGAAGCAAGTTATATAAGAAACCTCTTTGATGGCACGGATGAGGAATGTACTAATGAAAATTATTAAAATTAGGCATTCACATTTAGAAAATCTTAGTAAATGTTCATTTGAAAGAATTCTTGAGATTTATGAAAGATGAATGAAGATTAATCATGATGATTCTTGTCCAATGAATTAAAGAAGGATGAAGAGTGGATTAAGAAGCATGATGAGTGGATGCAAAGTAAAGAAAGAAAGAAAATCTGAGATTCAGAGACATCGTTCTAAGATTGAAAGAAGTTGCAGATGTTAATCAAATTGTTTCTTATAAGTTTTACCTTAATGATGGAAGTGAAGGAGTTTGGAAAATTCAAAGACTCAACAATGAAGTTTATAAGTATAATAAATATTCACAAATGCTTCAGTATTTTGAAAGAGATGATTTGATGAATCCTTGGATACTTTACAAGAATAAGTTTGGTGAAGTACATCCAAATGATTATCATGAGAGACTGGTCTATTATAATTTGAAGATTTTATTTGAACCAACTCATGATGAACCTAAGTGGAAAGGACTCTACAATGAATGCTGTAACAAGATGGTTTTTATATCAAACTTGTGGAGTTCATGTTTTAACTGTTTCCGGAAAAGTTATTCACATGCTTGTAGAAGGTGAATATCCTCAGTTGAATAAGAGTCCGGGAATTATGCTTAGATGTTGAAGCCTGGTATTATCAAGATGTTGTTACCCTATGATGGTTAAGCTTATGATTTGTTGAAGAAATATGAGACAATTCTTAAATCTCATAAGTGTTTAGCTACATCCTCCAATTCAGATTTTTTGAGCTTAAAGGAAACTTGAGAATTCTGTTGGAATGTATCAAGTTTAGGGGAGGATTGTTGGGTTTTGGTTCCTTGAATCATGAATTAATTTAAGTATCTGGAACCACGGATAGGTTTGATATAACCCGCGGACGGAAGAATGTAACCGTGATGAAGACAACCACGGCTAGTAGTAGTGTGTAACCACGGACAATATATTGTAACCATTGCTAGTGTCTTGTATAGTCGGTTTAGTTTATTGTATTAGATAAATATGGAAAAGATATTTATCTTGTAGGTTCCGTATTGTATTATGTAAAGGAAACCTTAGTCTATAAAAGGAGGTCTAGGTTAGATTAGATATACAGTAAGTTTTTATCTAAGGTCGATACACTTCAAGGTTGCAAAACTCTATCTTAAAGGTATTAGTATTAATAAATAATATTGAGGTGTTGAATGTTGCTTGTTCTTCTTCTTAAGATTAAGTGTTAAAATTCAAGTACTACTTAATAAGCTTTTATTCTAAGTCAGTTTCTATATTAGATCGTTTGCTCAACTGGGATCAACATAAGTTTTTCTCAAAAGTAAGAAGCTTTCGCCCCTTTTATAGGATTGTGGCACTGAAGCATACCACAGGGTCCTTTCATTACAAGTACGGGTTGTACACTGTTATGTGTGCACAAGTCATTGTCAAATTTAAAATCACGCATCTAAATGTTAAGATAATAAACCAAATCAAGGGTTACCAGGAGTATTCGGTAGTCCAGCTATAACTCCAGGAATGCGTTCAGGACGTTGATATCCTGTGAGAGAATTGCTAGGACGACCGCCTATGAGAACTTTCAATGTTACGAGCTGGTCCCTTCCGAACAACCTTTCATCGATGCGAGTGATGATCCTCTGCACATCCCGTCTTTCCTTAGAATTCCATCTCTTCTTAGACCCTATGCCTTCATGTATCTCCTTCAACCGATAAGCTAAACCATCCACACACTCTTGATTGCATGATCCCTAAACTTATGAAGCTCTCTGCATGCCGTCAAGCATTTGTGGTGTAGTTCACTACGGTAGACTACGCCAAGCGGTTTCTTGATGAGAGTGTATTGAGGAAGGTGGTTGATGTCGGGAAGGGCTAGGCCAGATGCGGTGAGGGAGGTTGACACGTGTCGATATGATTCCGACAAGTTGTAAGTCTTACACGCGTTCCGGATCACTATGCTTGATGAAGATGAGCAAGGACTTGATGTATTCACGTTGGATTTCGTGAGAAGTGTCTCATTCTTCCCTGTACCTTGGCAAGATATAGATCTTCAATGTCGTTGAGAGACAAATTCTAAAAGTCCGCTTCACAGAAAACATAGTCCTCTTCGTCTTGTCTTTTGACCACGATTTTGTTGAGAAATGTGTAGTCCCATTTTGGCGAGAGAGTTACATGCTTGCAACAACGATCCCTTTATCACTATACATTTCGTGTTTTGACTTGAACCTGGCGACTTTTGTAGTAGATTCTTGGCGTTCGGCCAATGGTGAATCCCATACATTGCATCAAGGTCATACTTTTCCACGTTGTTGGCAAACATGTGAGTAGCTTTTTCTTCGATGGCTATGCGGTTTGAGGTAAGTTTCTGCGGGGAGCGGAAGTGCCAGTGATGTAGCGTATTTCTTTGACACATCGCTACCATGTAGAAAAATTCAGGTCGTTGTTGAAGAATTATCGAAATGGAATTTTAGGTTGATCTGGTTGGCCAATGGTAGGTAGAGGTCGGTCCAATCATTGTAGTATGGAGCCTTGTCCTTTCACGGTGAAGTCAATGTTGCCGAGGGTTGAGCCAATCGATGTTGTTAGACATGGCTCGTGCTATGTTTTCAAGATGATATTCAATTTCAATAGCACTTTCCGTCTTTGAGCAATTGAAAAGCGTCATTCTTGATGCGTTTAACTTCGACTTGGTCATCTTCTTCACCCAAAACTTTTCTTGAAGGAACTTAGAATGCTCCAATGTTTGACCTTCTACCATGTCTTGACCTTGGTAGGGAGGTAGCATCAACAAGTGTAGAAAACCGTCGTATTGGTGTCATCTTCGTCTAGCCATGAGGCGACATCGATCTGGTCTTAGTCAGCTTCTTAACTTCTTTGGCCTAGATGATGATCTTGGTTTCTTTATTTGTGTCGGGAGAGGTGGGTTGTTGTGGGGCTCAAGTATCTCTTCATCGTCAACCCGTGTACTCGAAGTGATCACCGTTTTCTCATGCGAGGTGGTAACTCGAGTCCTGAGGTTTTCGATTAAGCAGAACTTGGTGGAAGCTTCATCGGTTGGAGTCCTTTGGGGTGGTGGAGGCATGGAGGATGATTCACCAGTTTTCTTCGGACGTTTAGGCTCTGTATCTTTGTCCTTATCCTTACCATCATGATCTCTTGGGCGCTTAGGCCTTCGACTTGCTCCTTGCGAGGAAATATTGAGTTGATATTCTAGTAATGCCTCAAATAGTTTACTTTCTTCAGAGGTGAAAGTTGCATATCGTTGAGACAATTGTAGCACCAGCTTGGAAATCAACTCGCATCGAGAGCTATGAGAGCTCAATTGGATTGATCGACATTATTCTTGGGTGGTTTACATTTTTGCTTGACCAATTTCATGAGATTTGGATAGACATGTCGGTGAACATCTCTCTTGTAACTCCAGGAATAGTGTCGAGAAGAAACTTGTGAGTATATTCTCTTGCAGTCTTCTCCATTTCCTTTTGGAAATCTCCTTTGATAAACTTCTGGTATGCTCCCTTTCTTTTAACAACTCGTTTATCCGCCTTGAAGAAAGTTGATTATGTCGGCGAGTTGATTTAGCTTTTGTTGGTCATGTCTTTCTTCGACTTGCTTGATAGCATTGACAATCTTTGTCTAGCTCGGGATATCAAAGAGTCGGTTGGTTTCTTCACGACTTGGATGTGGATCTGGTTGTGCCTTTGGATGGTGTGGTGAAGGTGAGAAGGCGAGTATGGGGATGATGAGACATGAGGAGACTCAGGATCCTTTGGTGGTTCAGTTTCTTCTTTTGGCGTTCGGACTATCTGAGAAAATCATCATAATTAACTTCGTCATCCTTTCGAACTTGGCCAATTCTTCCGCCTTAATCTTGGCTTCCTCATCACTTTAGCTTGAGCTTCCATTTCTGCTTAAATTGCGAGCTTCAACATCTTCATCACTTTTTCTTTCTCAGGACTTCTCCTTTTGGTTCCTCAATTTCATAAGTGATGGTTTCCTCCAGTTGCCGTTGTTGTTGTTCGTGGGTGGTGGTACGCGGTTTTATATCGGGTTGATTAACGCGCCGAGAAGCTGGTGTAGATAGTGCACCTCACTTGACCCTCGGGGCCACAAATTTGTTGCTCTATGAATTCTTTGGCAACGTGTTGGAGTCGGATGTTCTTCACCTTTTTCCTGTAGTCTTTGTCTAGTTGCTTTCTTCTTGAACTCTCTTTGCTTGCTCAGGCTAGAGTTTCCCTTTGCCTTTATCAGCTTTTGGACTAGGAGGTTTTGTAGCTGTTTGAGTGTCATCGATTGGAGTTTCAGAGTAGAAGACCTCTTCATCCGTATTAGTGTCTTCTGAGTCCTCGTCCAATAGCTTTTGTTGCGATTCAGGTTTGGGAATAGGAATGGCTTCTTTTGAGGGAGTTTTCCTTTTGAGAACATGAGTCCACTTGGGATACTTCCTCGTACTCTCAGTGCTTGTAATGCTTCCTGCACTGCCTCTCCTGGTTTTCCTAGTAGGTGTACCAGGGGACTTTTCATCAAGGAAACCTACTTTTCCTTCTTCAACTGCTACGGATATCGTTTGTATGAATACAATTGTTTGATATCATCAGTAATAAGATAATCTGGCACACGCACCTTGTTTCTTTGTTGTAGAGTCCTTAAATCTGACGGTGAGTGTGGGCTCATACAACACGGAGTGTTGTTTGGGGTCATCAAGTTTCAACGGGATATGAGTTATACCCAAGAGCTCTTTGGATCAACAGTTTGGTGTATGGATATCTGGGATCTTGGTGCCAAGCTTTTTAAGGAAAGTCATCATGTCGTCCCATATCAGAGCTTCAACTTCTATGTCTTTCTTGCCCAAAATATTTGTAGTTCCATGAGCTTGGGATGCTCATGACCACACATCACGTCGAGAAACGGATTTTGCAATCATAATGTAGACGGTTCTCCATGGCTGGGGAATGTTCTTGAGGTCAACAGATGAGTGCTTTTAATTACCCGTTAGCTTCATCATAGCGAGTGTCGACCATGAACAGGAGAACGACCTCTTCGATTGGGTGACATTGAATTGAGTAGGTTCGATGACAGGAATGAGAAGAATGGCCCTCAAATCTGCTGGTGTAATGGTGACTTGTTTGTTGTTAAGTGTCACCGTCACATCATTTTGACCTTTGACCTTTTGCATTGTATGCGAGTGGTGAATGTAAATCTCGATGCAGTGCAGAGTTTGTGAGCATGTTACGATAAGGATGAGACTTCGAATATCCAGCGTCTGGCATGAAGACTCGGAAAGAGAAGGTGTCAAAATCAACCTTGAGGCTGTTCTTTCCGATCTTCATTGGGTAGCCATTAGGGAAGATGTCATTCATGGTGAGAACATTTGGTGCATCCACGTTCTGCATTTGAGTGTCCATGTCGTGATCTGAAAGATATTTAACCAAAAGAACCAACATAAAGAACATACATTAGTCCAGCAGTTGATTTTATTGTCTATTTATTGAATGTGATGTGTCGATGATTGTTACGAGTCCAATGTCACTTGTAAGTCCAATAGTCCAAAGACGTCGTGATAAGTTTCGTGAGTTGATTAACTTTGAATTTTAAGGTCCAAGTTTTCACTTAGTTTTCACAACTTATTAAACATTTAAGCTTATTAGTGGCATTTTGGTTTTGTGGCGTTATGATTTATTTATTTACAAGTTTGCACGCGTAACAATTCATAATTAATGTTAAAACTAGGCTTAAACGTGATTTTGCAAGCTTATTCGTAAAGCTGGGTGATTATCTGGCGTAAGCGTAAGCTTATGCGTGGGTTCTTGACTTCGCGTGAAATATTGCAGGAAAAGAAGGCCTTAGGTAAAGCTACAGCGTAAGCGTATATGGAACCTTACTCGTAAGAGTGAACCTTATCGTGAGAAGTCTTGTTTACGCATATCCTTCACAGGATACGGGTAGTCCCCATTGTAGAACCTTCGTGTAAAGGTTGCGTAAGATTTCTCTTACGCATAACATTCTACGGCGTAAGGTGATCCTTAGTAGATGTTCAAGTAACCTTGATTCTGAATTATTCACGTAGAAACACGAAATAAATTCATCATAACACCAATATTAACACCTACATTCAATCCTTATAGGTTTTGAACACGAATACACAATCAACGAGTTAGCGAAGAGTTTCTCTTATGCATAAGACTTAACCCTAAATATTCAAAATTACGGTAAGTGATTTAACCATGGAAAATGCACCAAGATTTTTTTGGGATGTCTAGGAAGCCTATTGAGTTGTTTTATCCAAGTTTTAACACAAAAGAACTTGTGAATCAAAAGTACCTAATTCTCAAGAACATAAACCCTAAATTACCATTGATGTTTTTGGGAATGATCTAAGCCTAGATACTATCAATTAATCATGAAAACAACAATACACACCCATCCTTTTATCCAGAAACTCCCAAATATGAAAACATCCAATTTTAAGCTTAAGAACCCTAATTTGAAAATCGTACAATTCATGTTTCTGGGTGGATTTGTTTGTTGAAAACGTTTATGGTATGAACATTTGAGCATTTTAACATCATTTTTAACATCACAAACACACAAATTTAGACTTTGTGTTCATAGTTTACGCGTAGAACATAAAAATCACTCAAACACGAATTTTAACCGTTGGATTTTCAAACTAATCAAAACCCTTGTTTGTTTTAACACATAGATTGATAAAACACTTATAGATTTGAGATCAAAAACACGGATTTGATGATTGATTCTTAGCCGTAGGTTTTGTTAGTTGAGTAATAAATGAGTATGAGTAAATGTGTTTGGAAAGTTAGGTGGAATGTTTTGTTAGAAAATACTTTGAACTTTTGACACTTTCAGTCCCTCCACCTTAACCATTTACATACAACACCCATAACTTCCATTTTGGTTACCAAACGAATGATATTTGGAAAGACACATGACGACACTCCCCCTCGACTTAAGAAATAATGAAATTTTAAAAATTTGAGTTCGAGGAGTGTCAGTAAACCAGAAATGTGACCACCATATTTAAAGAAACAACTGGGATGAGGTAACATGCAAGTACAAGGTTTTATGAAATCGAAAAATATTTGCTTTCTCCCCCTCAACACTTGATCGAAAAAAATACTGAATTTTGAAAGATTAGAGTGTTGACGGAAGATTTGTACTTGCCATGTTAAGAGAAATATAGATAGAAGAATATTTTTGAATTTTATAAGATTTTATATTTTTGTATTTTGTTTTTGAAAAATATTTACAAAAGAGGTTTTGGTGTTTGACTGATTTTAAGAATGTTTTAACAGTTCATCCAGTTCCTCTGGAGTCAAACACCGCATACCAATCCGGTGAACCAACTCATTAAACCTAGCAGGAGCTAAGCCTTTGGTGAGGAGATCTGCCAGTTGGTATTCAGTACCCACAAAGTATAATTCAACTCTACCCTTTTCCACGTGCTCCATGATGATATGATATCGAATATCGATGTGCTTTGATTTTGAGTGTTGGCGAGGTTGCCGCGAGATCGCAATAGCACTTCGATTGTAGATATCGAGATTTTGTCAAATATGTAACCATAGTCTTTGAGTTGTGTTCTCATCCAAATGACTTGAGCACAACACGCCGACATGGCTACATATTCTAGTTCTGTTGAGGACAGCGATGTACAATCTGCTTATCGATTACCATGACACGGTTTATCACCAAGAAATTGTAATGCTCGAGTACGTTTAGAGTCTAGCACCTGCGTGATCAGCGTCACGAAAAAGCTATTAGTTCAAAACAGTCGCCAGGATACCAGATCCCCAAGTTAATGGTTCCCTTGATATATTGGAGGATTCTTTTAGCCTTAGAGGTGGGTTTAGTTGGTCTCGTGATAGCGGGAGCAAAGATATACGGCAAAACAATATCAGGGCTACGCTGGTATTAGATACATGAGAGACCCAATGATACTTCGGTATTTGGTAGGGTCCACCAATTTCCCATGTAAATCAGCGTCTAGTTTCTTGGTATGTGCCATTGTGTGGCATAGGTGTCACAGGTTTGCATTCCAAATTTGTTTAAAAGTTCAAGGGCATATTTGGGCTGACTCAAGAAAATACCACGGGGTGATTGAAAAAGCGTTTGAGTATTTTAAATTTGTTGACCCAAAAATGATGTCATCCATATAACTTTGAACGATTAAAATATGTGCCCCGTTATATTGTATGAACAGTTTAGGGTCGACCGAACCTTTTACGAAATTATTGGCGATAAGAAAGGATGATAACTTATCATACCACGCCCGAGGGGCTTGTTTGAGACCGTAGAGAGGCTTCTTTAGTTTGTAGACATGATTAGGGAACTCTGGATCAATGAATCCTTCTGGCTGGCTAAAATAGACCGTTTCTTTCAGTTGGCCATTAAGAAGCGGTTTGACATCCATTTGAAAGACCGTGATGTTCATGTGAGCTACAAATGCGAGAAAATCCGATGCGACCTCAAGGAGCGAGCAATAGGAGCGAATGATTCTTCAAAGTCAATACCCTCTTTCACCAATGCATAGCCCTTAGCCGGTTTGAGCTTGTTCGTCCACCCGAGCCGTTTAGCTGAGTTGAGTTCTTCTTGCATGGATTCAATCCGGTTGTCTTTTGTCATTCGTCATTAATGTTTTAGGTTCATATTGGCAGACGGTGAGTGCATAAATGCATTGTTCACCGATCTTGTGAAGGCGTTGTCGCGTTACGGCTGGTTGATTCGGGTTACCAATAATATTCTCTAGAGGATGGTCTTTTGTCCAACGATGAGTGGATGGTTGATGTTGATATACATTTTGCAGATTGGGAGGGTTCAAATGGCTTGTAGATGATTCGCAACATCTGTGCGGCGGTTTCATTAGCAAGCGGGTTGAAGAGCGTATTTGGATCAAAATCTGCGGTGGGGTACTTCATTGTTCGAACATCATCAATTGGTCAGCGTCGTTGGAAGCAGGTTTGTTCAGTGTTTGTTGTGGAGTCAATGGTGGTGCTTCTTCAACAGATAGTTGTTTATAACAGTATCGGTGTTGGAATATGATCGAGGTTGGCGCGGAAACATTGGATACACATGGAGCACGTTCATCAATATCATCACTAAACAGAGGAGCAAATAGCCTTTCCATTTGTTGTGGTAAGTGAGGGCTTGGTTCAGTGATGATGGGGTTTGAGGGAAGTTTAGCGGTTGTGAGGGTTTCCAAGTTTATGCTCGGAAGCCATTTACGTAAGTTCATCGAAATGTGCATGAATCGTTTCCATAACCTGTTTTGTCGGCGATTCCAGGTCAGGTAACCTTTAGAATTGTCACAGTATCAATAAAGACTCCAATGTCAGCTTTGGCTTTGAGCTTTCCAAAGTCATCACGATCATTATTTGGGTAGCAAAGGGATCCAAATGCATGAAAGTGTTTGAGATTCGGTTTTCGGTTGTGGATAAGCTCAAATGATGTTTTGTTGTGGCGTTTAGTAATCATTGGCGATTCGAGGTGTAACATGCGGTTGTCACGGCGATACAAGTATCTGGAAGTTTAGCATTGATTAACATCGTTCGGCGCTTCCACTAGCGTGCGGTTTAGTCTTTCAACAACTTTGTTTTGTTCTGGGGTACGTGCAATTGATGTTTGATGCTCAATTCCCACTTTCTCATAATATTCACGAAGAACTTGATTCACAAATTCAGTTCCTTTATGCATTGAATTTGTCTGCGGTGTTCCGTAGCTGAACTTGAATTTTAGTGAAAGAGATGATTATCTGTGGAGTTTGACCTTTAATTCGAAGAAATAAACCCAAGTCCATCAGGTAGTCATCTACAATTAACAAAATGTAGCGTTTGCCATTAATCGTTTGCTGCAGCGTCGGACCACACAAATCCATGTGAAGAAGATGAAGCACATGTTGAGGCACGTGTTCCACCTTTGAAGGAAAATGAGCACGAGTGCTTTTCCTTGTTCACAAGCTGAACATAGGTGATCTTTAGAATACGAATCTAGAGACCTTCAACTAGTTTGTATCGAGCAAAGTTGGTTATGGTTTGAAAGTTTAAATGTGAGGCGGCGATTTGCCATAGCCAATTTTGTAGATGTTGCCTTTGAAAGGAGACAGATGGGAGATGAAGCAATCATGTCTTGCATTGAGATTGTGTATAAGCTTGAGTTGCGGTGCCGGACATAAGATCGTTTCCTTGTAGATCCGAATGAAACAAGTTTTCTCCTAAAGCAACTTCCAAATCTCCATCACAGAACGAGCTCTTGAAGAAGATTGTGAGAGACCTTCCACATAATAAACCACGATAATTTCGATGTTGCCATTGATGTAATCTCATGGCCCATGATAGGCTGCGAAGTGATCATTCCAATCTGCAGTGCCAATGAACTTTGCAATAAAGTTTGATAACAGTTTGAGATTACTGTCATGTGCGGAACATCCGCTATCAACAATCCAAAGGATGATCGTATCACACCATTACACACGAGCGACAGGCCGGAATAGAAGTAGATGTGGAACCCGAAGAGTTAGAGGTTCGGGCGTTATAGTGGAAGTACACACATCAATGATTTTAGGTATCCATCTAAATCCTAGTGTATTGTGTATCCATTTTTTCCATCTCCAACTAGTCTTTGCTTTAATATTGGTGAATGCACTAGGTGGTACTTATTCCTTGGAGGTGTTCTTGGCGGACTCTGAGGACATCAATGCATTTCTTAGAATCTAAAGAGGCGGTTTACCAGAACGGACTTAGAAGCGTGGTGGGACTAGAGGTATTCTATATCTTAGGATTCGTAAGCGAGACAAGGATAGTTTTAGCAACACATTTATCATGACAATCGAGAAAGCATACTTTTAGACATATAACAACTTCGGACTTAACATCAAAATTACTTAAAGGTTAGAGCATTCGTTACATCACTTTTTCCATTACATTTGTCGGGGCCTTAATATCTAAAGTGGGTGCAACTTGAGTTTTATTCAAAGTCCTAGGGTGTTCTTCTACTTCAAGATTCTTTATTGTTCTTTTCTTACGTTGCAACTTCCTATTCTTCCTTGTATTGCTCTAAACGTGAAGTCGCGTTGGGAAACTATTCCTGTTTTAGGTAGAGGGAAGCACATTAGTTTCTTGTGGTTTCTCACTAGATGTTCTAGAGTCATCTTGAATCTGTTTGGGTGTAGATACTACAGTGTTATTATCCTTATCTTTCTTAAGTTTCACCACCTCTGCTTTAAGATCATGAATAGTGTGTAACAAATTAAGATTTTCAGTACGAGTGAGACCATCTCGTCGTAAGACATCTTTCATGTATGCAAGATTATCATCAAGGTCTTTTGGCAGCACGAGTCTTTTTGAGTAAAGAGATATGATTGATGTGGTTCTTTTAATTTTTGAAATTTCTTGTTCCTATTTTAAGATTTGACACTTCAAAGACGCGTTTTCATCATCTAGTTGCTCAGGTTTTGAATTAAAGGTTTTTTCATGCAACTGAGTGATTTTGTTTTTCCAAGCGAGTTCACGAGTATGATAATCTTTTTGACACCATTGAAGACGACGTTTTGCATTTGAAAGCTCGTTTGTCACTCGTTCATTTTCAACTTTTAAAGACTTGATTTGTGACACAAAATCAATATTCTCAACATTTGCAACAGAATCAACAGAATTAGCAGAGATATAATCAAATGCATGTGCAAAAGAATTAAGTAACACAACATTCTTGTTCATATTTTAAGATTTGACACTTCCAAGAGTCGATCAACATCTTTTCTCAACATTTTCTTTTTACGTTTTGTATTTGAAATCGATGTTTCTGTTTTCTCGAAAACTATTTTCATCAGTCGAAGTTCCTTATGAAATTCCCTTTCCCAATACAATGCACAATTTTCAAATTTTGACATGAGGTAAAATTCTTTTAGAAAAATATCTCTTTGTTCTTGCGCGAGAGCGATTGAAAATGTTCAACTTTTATTTCAGAATGAAATTCAATCTCACGTTCTAAAAGTTTGATTTCAGAAGTGAAAATGTCAAATATCTAAGAATTTGACGATTTTCGGGTTTTAATTACTTCCTGAGTGAAGGTAAAGGACCATAAATTTGTGCATAATTTGGTTGGGGAGCAACATTAGAAGACTCATACATAGGTGTGATAATCCTAGGTGTGTTAGAAGAATCCTTTTGTGTGACGAAAGTGACAACTTTTGAATAGTTAAATGGTTTGTTATAAACAACATTTTCTAATTTTGGTCGACTCTCGTCTTGACATCTAATTCCTCTTGTGATGATATTCAACAACACTCATAACAGAATCATCAATTTTGTATTACTTTAGAAACTTCAGGATTTGGTTTGAATGCTTTGTTTGAAAGCTTTGGTTTGTAATCAGCAAGATTCGGTCCATATTCATTTGGATTGGGTTTTAAAGTAAACTTTTGAATAGTTGTGATTGACTCACCATGTTTATAAACAACATTTAGAAACTCTTTGAGTTTGTTTTGTAAGCCGACAATTTCTTCAAGATATCATCTATTCTTTCGTTGAATGCTTTTTGTATGCAGAGAAAGCTGTTTGTGACAAGTTAACAACTGACCTTGGATTTTTGAGTTTCCAAAGTAGGCGTTAAGTTGTTTTTATGTTCATGTTTCAATTGTTCTATTTGAGACAACAAAGCATTCTTCGATGCGGCTAGATCACGTATCTATCATTTTAATGATTTTTCATTTTGATGTGATTTAGCAAAAGCGACTTCAAAACCTTTTTCACGTTTTCTTGAGTTTTGAAAAAATTGAGTTGCCTTTTTAAGCATTCAATATCCCTGTTAACGATTGCATTTTTCTTGTGTAATTGCTGATTTAGTGCACAACATTCTTCCATTCGGGATTGTTGGTCTTTAAGTAAGAGATCAACATCTGGATTAGGCATAGGTTCGGTGTTCAACGTGAGTCACGACATGATCACTATTCAGATCCTCAAGTATGACCACCGAGTCAATTTGAGTATCAAAGGTAACCATAAGGTCATCTTGATCATCAAATATAACGACGGGGTCTAGTTGAGAATCGTCGAGAATGAGATGTGGGCGGCTCATGTTGAACATTCTGAACCTCGTCGGATTCAGATGTTGGTAGGATATTAGATCAGTGATGAATATGGTTTGTTCGGTACATGAGACAAGCCATCGGTGTCATACTTGGGCTTGTGTCACTCATGTGGAGAGCTTGCATTTGTGGCATCAACATCAACTGTGCATTAGCACGCAAGTCCTCCATATCATCATCACAGTCTGTATTATGCTGCCATAAAGCTCTGTTCTTTGGTTGTGAGGGTTCCAAGCCTTCATCCTTAAGAAAAGTAAAACCTCCTTGTGATAAAACGCGCCTCTAGTCCTGGCTTTGGGCATGCATTAGCAAGTGACCCTTCTCATTTGATTATAGCAAGAAGACCATTTATCCCATTACGGGCATTCCCTTGTTCAAACACTTGAGCTCTCTGTTGTTGTAGAGCACCCATGTTATTCCTTCCCATAGCATTAAACCCTTGACCTCCCATTTTGTGACCATAACCCGCGATTACGAACTTCAACCGTCCATTGTTCACAACAGCGATTCCTTGTGTTTGATGAGGAGCGAATGCGATTGTTTGATTTGTTTGTATATGCGGCGAAGGCTTTAGCAATCATAACAAATCCTTATTTGCAATGCATCAACATGAGTCCTCATTAGCTTCCTTTAAAAGTGCTTGATCATTGTTGTTGTTGTATGGAACCAATTGATTTTGTTGAGATTGTTGTTGTGACGGATCATATGGTGTAATTGTTGCAGATTGGTTGAGGAGGCGGGTTGAGGAGGATAACTAGTTTAAGCCCACAAAGCAAGTTGTTGTTGATTGTCAGGAAGTGGCGTTGGGCCGGGAGTCCACGGATAGCCCTTTCTTTGTCAACTTCTTTTTGATGAGGTTTCAAATAGTCGTACTACAATCCGTATGTAGCATGATGAAGATTCTTAGCTTGACCGATGAAAATGACATACTTCTCCCAATCAAGACCTCTCCCAATCAGGACCAAGACTACTTAGGAACTTAGTATTGACTGCAATTCTTGGCATGATGATGTTGTGTTTATCCAAATCATTGATGATGTCTGAGAATTGATGATGATAAGATTCTAATGTCTCTCTGGGTTCAATCATGAAGTGTTCATAAGCCAAGTAAATTTTGAATTCCATGTCTTCTTGATTAAGTTTAGTGCCTTCGATAAGAAGATGAATATGTTCCCACATTGCTTTTGCAGTCTTTTGAGCATCAACACTTCGATGGATTGGATTGGGTAATCCTAAAAGGATATATTGCATTGCTAGCTCATCACTTGAAATGTAGAAGTTCATCACCGGAAAGGTCGTACTTGATTGCAATGTTTGTAAGATCATCTCTTGGTGGAATAGCATTTGGATCTCGGGTTATGCGACAATAGGCATCTGAAATGGACCTTCGGGATAACCTTCTTTAAGAACTTTCCATGTGGTTTCTTTAGATCTCAAAACATAAAGAACCTAATCACCCATGATCATAGTTTAGGAATTCAGCATTGGAGGTCTATCAAGTGATCACCTCATGAATGGATTGTTGGATACTTAAAGCTTCACACATCTTTGCAAACCAAGTCGGTTCCTTCATAGTATTCCTTGATGGATGTTGATTGTAAACCTTTGTGTAAGGTTGTACTTGAAGACTAGGTGGTGGTTGAACAATTTGAGGTGGAATTGCTCCTTGTTGTGGATAATGTTTTTAATTAAATTGTTGTTGATAAATTTGTTGTTGTTGATTGAATTGTTGATGTTGAGGACTAAGTTGTTGTTGTTGTTGTTGATTATACGTGTAAGGAAAGTAGTTAGAGTATGGAGGTTGAGACATGTTGAAAAACTTGTGTTGTAAAATGGATCTTTGTAGTCGAATGAAACTTTTGTTGATGAAGTATCATAGGCATAGAAACCACGTTAAGGCAAAGTAATGCTTATGCATTAAAACACCAAACTTACGCGTAAAAGTGATATTTACGCGTAGGATTAGCTTACGCGTAAGAATTGAGAAAACACTAAGATTAGTGTGAAAGTTAAGTAGAAAACTTATTCATAGGATTAGCTTATCGTAAGACAAGGCTTAAATTAAGAAAAATCTTAGGCGTAAAGAGTTCTACGCATAAGTTTGACTTATCTGCGTAAATTAGGGTTTTGCCCAAAATCCTTTTACACTATCATAGTGTAAACGATATCAAAAGTCGAAGTGTCTTCAGGCTTATCCAAGCAAGAAAACGAGTAACTCACGAAAATTGAAGATCAAACGGATGACTTGCAGCGTAAGATTAGGGTTTTCTTACGCGTAGAAATTAACCAAAACGATTTACTGCCCAAAGATGTTTTAAACCAGTTTTGTGATGAAACAACTTCAATATCACCAAAATAACACAAAAGTGTGAAACTTGATTATCCAAAACTTGTAGACAATGCAGCGTAGAATGAACCGTTTAAAACCAAGCTTAAAATCAATGAAATACACGTAAGTTGAAACTTTTTGCCAAAAACAGATATTTTAACACCTAAAAGCGTTGAAAGTACAAGAATCTTGGATTGAAAAGTGTAAAATGTGTTTTAAGCGTGACAAAGTTTGTGAACTGAGGAGTTAAATAAGATCAAAAATAACTTCAAAAACAAAAGCGTTTTCACCCAACTATTTGGCGAATGATACCCTTTGTTAGGTAACCATGTTTGTAACACAAGCATCAATAGAAGAAATAGAAAAGAAGTGATCGGATGAACAAACACACACACACATGTATGAATATTAGAAGAGTTAAACGTAGAGTGCAAGTGAATGAATTGAACAACCAACCCTCAAGTGAGGGTTTACAAGAGTATTTATAGGAGGGAACTGGGCAAACCAAGTTCCCATCCTTTCCTTATTAGGCTTGGGCCTAGGCTTATGGGCCTTCTACATAATCCTAAGCTTAATAACAAACATAAAGGCCATAGTTAAGCTAACTATTACATATTAATTGCTAACACTTTAATTCTAGTTTAGGAGTGATTCCAACAAGCCTAACGAAGAAACATGTCTCATGGCTCACACTCCAAGTAAGGTACATTCCGATTCTTCATACTATAGTGATGATAATTCCTCAATAGATGATAACTCACTAATACATGATAATAATAAGTTATGTGAAGTAACCTATAAAATCATATATACAAACAAGATGCTAAAAACAAGAAGTATTAGTTTAGAAATTTAAGTTTTACAACTAAAAAAAAGAGTTAACAAACTTGAGAAAAATAAAGAGGTCGACGTCGGATGTACGTCATGCCAAAATCTTCAAACAGAAAATGTAGAACTTAGGAAAAACGTTCTTAAATTTTCTAAATTTTAAAAAGGAACAAAAGCTCTTTAAGATATGTTAGACAACATTAAATATAGCGAACATCCCAGAATGGGCTTAGGTTGTGATCCAAATAAAGCTTCGACGAGTGGAACAAAACAAGTAAAATTTGTAAAACCTACAAGTTCTTTTAAAACAGTACACGGTATCGTTAAAACCTTGGTCGGGACCACTAAAATTATTGGTACCGTGGTACCGTATGCTTAAAAGGTTGAGTCACCTTCAACTTTAAAAAACTGTTTGAGTCCTAAATCTACTAATGTAGTAATTAATAATACTAAGGTGCCAATTGCAAGTAAAAAGGTAGTTAAGACCTTTTACAAACCATTGTGTACTCGTGGACTTGGTTATGTAAAACCGGATACTAGATCTAAAACTCCACCACCTAGGAGAATAAATAATTCTAAACCAAGGTCTAACACACCACAACCTGGAGGTAACATTAGAAGGCAAACTTATCCAAATAACTATCCCGTAACTTGGAACATCTTCCAAATAACTATCCCGTAACTTGGAACATCTTCCAAAAATGTGATAAATTGGTTATATTTCTACATATTTGTTGCGAAATTGAAAAGATAGTGTATTTGTATGTGAATGTAGTCAGGGATCGGAAAAGATGAAGAAAAGTGTTGGAAATGATGAATATATGCACATTTGGATAATTCTCGAGAAAGAGGTGAAAGAAGAAACCACGCGAGGACTCAATGATTTGAAGCAAGAAGATTTATAAGTTTTTATACCAATAAAATATCAAGTTCTATTATACAAATCAGTGCCGAAAGAAAAAAAAATCATGCATCGAGCCGAAATGAGAAAAAAGACAAAAATCCTGTACGGATGGATTCTAGCCGATCGGTCAGAGCCCGTAACCGGATCGGCTGGATGGTGGATAAAGGGAGGAGCTAATCGGTTTCTTGCCACAACTAATTCGGAAAGACAATCTGCTGTTACAAATTCATGAATATATTAAAGTCTTGACTTCCTTTAATCATTGAAGTCCGATCATTTTTAGTTATTAACTCCTGGAGGACGTTTTTACTTGTCTTAGAAGGGTATATCATGCTATATAATTAACCTAGACTTATGTACTATGTGTGACACAACCTTGAGAGTAATTTTCTTACACCAAAGGTATTACTAACGAATTTTATTCAGCCCAAAAGTCCTATTATAGCTGTAAAATGTCCAGGATTGTATTGAGTTCAAGTCTCAATCCTTTGGAAGTGTTTTGGAGTTGTTACGGTTGTTCTAAGGTGATTGGAGGAGTGTGGTTGCTATAGTTCCACGAATTAAGTTCTTGTAAACCTAAGCTAGGTACACTTTGTTACTTTACAAAGAATTTTTGTTTTTATGAGTTAAATGAAAGTTATGTTTGTTACTTGTGCTTTTTTATGATTGTTATGATGGAGTAGTTCTTGGATGTACTTGTGTGTAAGATGTAAACAATTGTTCGAGTGTTCTTATCTATGTGATGCATGAGAATTCTTCTTGTTTAATTAGTTTGTTGAGATAAAATCTAGTCTTGCTTAATTAGTTGGTAATAACATTTAAAAGATAAAAGGCCGAAATGATTTCTCTTTATGTTTTTATTCCAAAACGTTATTGTACGAACTCGTCATATTTACTTACTGAAATAGACTTGGAACAATTTCATCACGAAAATGTCCAAAAGGGTTCGTAAGAACAAGTTAGATAAGAATCATTTTCAAACAAATGGATTTCAAAGGAATAATCAAATTGGTTAATAGGCCGAAAGGATTAACTATGTGATTGTATTCTATGAATGATTTTTACATGACATGAGCAATCGATTGTGAACCATTTGCTTACGATTTGTGCATTACTTCAAGTTTACACCAAACTATCATAAACACTCTGTAAAATTATGATGCGCGTATAACGCGTTCTGGGTCGAAGGAACTTCCTTTTCGTCGAGCAAGTTTTTCAACACCCTAGGCAGTGAACCTAACCGTTGTAGTGTAGTATTGGGTAAGCCTCGGGTATCGATATTGTTCTCTAGGGGAATAGGAATGCTAGTGAGAGATGTACTACGCTAACGTTTGATGTTAAGGAAGATCATTTTTTTTTATCTTTTTTATAATTTTTTATAAAGCTAAGGGTAAAATCTTGGGGTTTGGATTTGGGGTTGGTACTTCTACCGATTACTTCTATTTTCTAATTATCTAAACTAACTGGTAGTCTATGTCTATTGATGAGTGCATGTATGATTATTAAAAATGTGTCTACCAAAATACTATTACTCCCTAATTATCTAAACGCGTTATGTTTTCTAAGGTCGTAGGGTATGCTTTTATCCCTAAATCTTTGAGACTAACTTAAGGTTATTGCCTACGAAATCTCTAGCATTCATAAACTAACTCTAAGGTTATCTTTGGATGTTTAGTCTACAACTCCGCTAAGTGACTATAAACTAAGGTTCACAAAGATTACTCAAGCATTAAAAACACAACGATAGCCTAGTGCAATCCTAAGCCAATTACAATTAAGATAAGAGACAACCAATCAATAATTAATAACTAGGTTTCATAAATCTAAGCAAACACACAAGAAATTTAGCCGGACATGTTAAACATGCAAGCATACACACATACAATCGAAGACATAATGAAATCAATGAAGTAAATTACTTATCTTGCTGTAAAATAGGGTATGAGAACCCTAAGATACTGTCCAAACCAGACCAAAATCGTTTTAGGTTTTTACTCCACAAGTACACCTCTTTAAAATTATGAAAATTCGATTTCTATATATAATTTTACATTCGCGACGGCGTCACCTTATAGTTGGAACGCCGTCAGATCGCCGTCATTAGGGTTTCGTCTTGGCCAAGTCATCATTGGGATGAAATCACGTTGTGGTTGTGACACCGTCAGTCTTCTGATGACGTCGTGCTGAATTCTCGGATCTAGGCCGTCTAAGAAGAAAAGTCTTGTGGCCGCGTACTCTTCTTCAAAACGGCGCCGTCGGTGTAAAATAACAAAAAGCTACTGAGTTCTCACAAATTTAATTACGTAGAGAGGGGCCGGCGCCTGCATTTGGGGCGCCGTCGAGGTGTAATTCAGCTGACTTGAGTGTCTTGATCTTGACTTAGCCATTTTCTTCATATATTCACTCCTTTTAGTCAAAAAATGCATCATTCCAGCATTTTACTTCCAAGAGACCTAAAAAGTGAAAAGGAACGAAATTAAGCAGTAACGGATATAAAAGTGGGCGATTAAGGGCTTAAATGACCCCTTAAAAGTGTACATTTTAAATCCTTATCAAATTTCCCTACCCTTGGTATTTGCTTGTCCTCAAGCAAATGTACTTTTTGCCAATCAATTTATAAGTTAGGGGGCATAAAGCATTGGTTTAACATAATTCTTAACAAGTAAAAGTACCGCAATAGTCATAACAAGCACGGAAATTATATACTAGCACCTCACAAGTGGTTTTTGGATTCTCTCATCTCTCGGGTATATGAAATACAGTAAATGGAAATGGAAGATAAACACTCATTAACCAGTCATAGTACATATATTACCATAGGCTTGAGACTAGATCAAACCTCCACCGCTTTGGCGTAAGCACCAAGGGACAACTATCTAAGAGGTATTTTAAAGGGTTGTAACGTTAGGCTTACGGTATGAAAACAAAGGGTTTGGTTGGATAGGCGATCTAGTGGTGGCAAGTCAAAAATCTTATGTTACAAGCATGAAAAAAATGGCGTCGCTAAGCCAAGACTCGACTCTCTAAACTCTAGATAACTTTGAAACAAAAATACATAAATATAAAAACAAATGTAGGATGGTAGCCCGTATGTTTTTTTTTCCTTCATTTTTTCATTTTTTTTGACACTCTTTTATTTTTCAAATTTTTTTTTTGCATACACTTTTAAACTACCATCCTCTACGATAACATCAAAATATAAGAGATTTATAGGGGCATCCCTACACTTGAGTTTTTATTACTCTAACTCTAATTTGACCTGAATAGAAAAGATTAAAACACTTGGAGTACCTTATTATGTAAATAAAGGGAATTTGAATTTAACGTTCTTACTCGTCACTCCATAAAATTTAACTTTACCCATGAGTCCCAATCCTCCCAAAACTGTGTACAAAAGATATGACTCGACTTAGCAACCATTCAAGTGACTAGATAATTGAACTAAGGGCTTAGTATGATAACAATAACGCACTAAAGGTGAGTGCATACAAGGTAGGCTAAGGCGATTTGGGTATACATTTACGGGTGGATTGTAAACAATGCTCTTCATTGATATTCTGGAAAATCGAAACATCATGAGAACCGCGAAAAGGATAGGCTCTGAGGGGTTAAATAGGGGTATCGTGTACTAAAGATGAGTACATAGCAAGGGTGTGGGGGAATCACTCGACTGATGTGGAAGAAGTAATTATAATACGGGTATCAAACAAGGGTTATCCTAATGCCTCTTATCATTTAGTTACTCCTAACTACACAAGTATAGTCTCACTAGCGATCTCGGAATGCATCACAAAACAAGTTCTAGAATCTATTATACTACCGGTACACTTTCTAAGCACTAAAGGTGAATGCTTTAATTCCTATAGATCTAGGGGCGAACCTCACATTTTTGGGGTGGAATTTGAGTGGTAAAAGGTTTGAGTCTTGATTGGCATGACTAACTCATAGGACTAATTTTATGCCTAACAAAGAGATTGAGACACTTGGCTAGATCAATGGTAGATATGAAAAAGAAGATATAGTGCAATCCATGTGTCACACAATGAGTTGTTTAGTCATATTTTTAGGCATATGACTTAGGCATGAGAATCATTTTCCAAAAGTTTTTTGTGCTAGTCATATAACTCCTATCCATGAGACGCTTTATTAAGACTAAAGTCCCACCCGTACATGTCATGAAAAATTTTAAATTTGGCGCTAAAATTGCCCTAACAAATATCTCTCATGGTTTATTACACAAATGAAATAGGATAAGACAAATGATCAAGGGTAAGCATAGTTTCAAAGTTCCCGTTTTATTCTCCCTCCTTACACTTAAACTGAACATTGTCCCCAATATTCCCCAAAAGTATCAAAGTTATGATAACGGAAGGTAATTAAAAGAGCTTTAAACTATTACTCCCCTGATTAGCTCGGTAGGATCCGTGTGAAGTAGTGGTTAAATTCTTTCCAAGAAGAATGTATGTGTGATAAGCTCCATCCAATGCTATGTTTCTTCTTCTTGATAAATAAAACCTGCACACTTTAAGAAAATAGACGAAACGTTTGCGTAAAATCGGCGGTAAAACCATATATGACTCTACTAAAGAAGGATATAATGCTTGTGGAATGGATGTTTGCAGATTTTATGGAAAATTAAGACCTGAGAATTTCCAAAAATTTATAATTAGCATAGAAAATGAGAGAAAGTAATAAGATGTTTCTACTCCTCCTGACATTATCTGGTTATAATCCTAACGCCATCAGGTTATCCTAACAAAAACTGGTCTGCTGTGTTTTTCTGGAAAAATTCTGGAAAAATTACACCTTTAAAATATGGAAAAGTTCCTGCAAAACATCCATTATGACACGATACAAGCATTTGACTCTAACAAACACACATATATATCATTTTAAATAATCGTAGTTCTCATGTACACGTTCTTTTGAAAACGTGTGTAATCCTCCCTACACTTATCTTTTTTGTAAAATAGCTTTGTATGTAATTAAGACGAGGTTAACGACAAAATAAAGCATTTTCACAAATTCAAACATGAGAAAAAACAATAATGAAAAGATATATGACACACAAACAAGCAAAAAATTAAGCATGGGTTGCCTCCCACGAAGCGTATTTCTTTATTTATGAGTCTTGTAGCTAGACTTGAAGTCGTACTCCTACTTTCCTCTTATCTTAGATGCCCATTCGATTTCCTTAACTCTTCTTTCATCACGAATATGTTCAGGGCCTAACTCTAGACAAGCAGTGTAGTAAATCTTGTTCTCCCAATCTACTTCAAAAGCCCGAATGTTGTCTACATCTAAATCATCAATACCCTCAAACTTCTTATTTTTGTAGGGCATTATATATTTAACACATTCGGTCCCATTTGAGAACTTGGCTATTCCTTCCTCTTGATCATAAACCATCTTTGATTCCTCAATAAATGGTCTCTCAAATATCACATCTCCTAAAAATCCATCAATGATGCGCTTAACATTTTCCAAGATCATGAAATCACACCTATATGTGAAGTTACTGTTATTCCCCGTTCAGTATCATTAAAAACAGTTTAAGTTTATAAAACAAGTTACTAGTGAACTATGACTGAAATTAACATAAGGAAAACACACTAAGTAATTTTCAACATCATATTCTTATTAGAAATAAATCAACAAAGAATACGTTACCCAAGTACTTGCGGAATAGTACTTTGGATTGAAATGACAAAGTTGGGTGACTCCTCTCTAAGCTCAGGCTAAGTCTGAGCACAACTCTTAGAGCTCATTGAGCTATCTCAGGAACTAAGTTGTATTTGGAGGAGTGAAAAGATGGCTTGCGTGTATGTGTGTTTTTACAATTCACAAGCTTAATCTTTTCACTCCATCTCTTATGCTATTTATACATGTATGAGTTTTAACTCTATCCTAAGTGACAAATCGACATCATCTGAGAAGACAAAATCTGATGTATTTTGTCTCATTTCTAAAGACTATTCTAAGTAAAGGACAAAAGGTGCTTTCCATATTTCGGTGATGACAGGCTTGTAAGTTAGCCATTAGGGGAAAGTTGACTTATGTTGATAAGTACTATGCACTCAGCGACCTGATTGTGTTTAACGGATGAGTACTTGGGCTATTTTCTAATCAAATCCTAGATTAGGATTTTGGGTATTTTCGAACCCAACAGTCTCCCCTATTTGGATATACAAATAGCCTAAGTGGTTGATCAGTGTAAGTGAGCAAATGGCTTCTTCCTACATTGAATGTACTAATGAATACAATAAGGAACACTGAGTAAATGAGTAAAACATACATCATTTATTGATCAGATTACATAGTTCCTATCACTAGTACAAAAGATAAAACAAAATGATGTCAGTCCCGATGGATTCCCAATGCTTCAAGCTTGACCTTTTTGGTGATGAGTGTTTCTCTGTCAGGATGGTCTCTTATCTTGGCATTTAGGTCTTGGCAGAACCTGATATTTTCTGGGGATTGGATCTGAGAGGCCACTGGAATATAGCTGATCATTGCACTACACCACCTGATCAATATCACTCCATCTTTGAAATGCTGGGTTTCCATAGACATCAATGTGAAATAGCCCTCTTTCAGGCTCTTCAATCACTAGACAATTCACAAATTTAACCCCTTGAGGTAGCTCCCTATTACACTCCAGTCCAGGCACTTTAATCTCAGGTTGGAACTCAACTCTCTTCCTTTTGCTAGTGGAAGTTTGTGGTTGAGATCCTTGAGGTGCTGATCAAGGCGGCTGAATTCCTAGTTGGTGGTGCATCCCTCACCTTTCATATCTTTTTTCTGAGCATCTTCATCGACTCCTTGACCACCTTATTTTGCTTCTTACCAATGATCGGACCAAGTTCATCAAGTTCAGTGATCCCAAAGTCACTGAATTTTAAGGGATCATGAACCTCAAAGTGTCTTTTGTCATCCCTCTGTAAACATTCATAGCCAATGGTATGGTGTTGGGAATAATCTTGACATCGTGATTTTTTCGAAGCCTTCGGCTGCTCATTGTCCATTGTATTCCTCAATTCTGCTTTTTCGAGAGCTTGTTTTCTTTCTCTTTTCTTCATCTTGCTTTCTCATTGCATGCCATTTGAGCGACTGAGCATCCTTGAACTTTTGTCTGCCGACCCTTTGGGAGCTTGCTTGCATCTAATCCAATATTCTCAGCTTCTTCAGCGACTACTTTTGCCAGTGCTTCTCTTTTCTTTTTCTCTTCCTCAGCTAGTTTCAATCTTCTTTCTTCTTTAGCAAGATGTTTACTGAGTTGTTGAGGTGTGAGCGGTGTATTCAGGTCACCGATTTTATAGGGGATCTTCTCGGGCTCAGCTCGTCATTATGCCTTTGCCTTTGTCTTGGCCTGAAGAAGATGATGCAACCAAGGGTCGTGTTGTTGTGATAACTGCTAGTGTTGTTGATGATGATGTTGGTGGGATGGATGAGATGGGAGTTGTTGTGACTGGTGGTGATGTTGATGTGGGAGCTATAGAGACTGATGATGTTTGCTCCCCTCGGTGTGAAGGGAGTTTCTTCAGCAATATTCTCCCTCAACTATTGCCGTAGCGTCAGTGAGGGCAAGAGTGTTGATCTGAGGGGGACGGTGCTTGACCCTTGAAGGCTTGATATATTTCAGTGATCATTGCCTTCATGTCGAGGTGTCGAGTTTGAATACCAATGACTTTTGCTTCCAAATTAGCTTGTGAAACTTCAAGAGCAGTCATTCTGGGCCCAAGATTCCAGGCCAGAGATGAGGATGTCTGAGCCAATGTAGCCACTGCGTATTCAAAGAGTCCATTGTAGCTTGTAAAGACTGGACTGAGGATGGAAGACCCTGAACATTTGTAGACTTGAGCATATTGAGCAGTTCAGTGATGTTTGAGGATTGTTTAGGTCGCCTCAATAGCTTCCAAGACTTTAGAGTTGGTTGCTGGGTCTTCTTTGACAAACTCCCTGATTTCATCTATCGTGGTACCTACTCCCTGAAGATGCCTGAGGAATTTAGCCATGTTTTCATCCAGTCGGTAAATGTTGTCATACATCAGATCTCTGTGCTCATGAAAATTTTCATGAAGCCTGTATACGCCTTAAGATCGGTAACTGCGTGACCTCGGTATGTTGTTCCCACAATGTTTTAGTCACCCGAGTATAGCTTCCTTGAAGCCACAGTGATCCACTGAGCCAACTGCTTTCGGTGAGGGAAGAACATTGTCAAACTCTTTGAATTCATCAGCTTGAGGATTGAAGTATGATCATGTTGGAATGGGGATTCAGTAAGCTCCTTTGGATCGGTGAGGTTCTTGTTTAGCTTGAACCTCGGCGTCCATTTCTTCTCTAGGTGATAAGATTTCATCATCGGTCTTAGCGAGCTCATCTTGAGAGAATAATATCCGGTGACATCAGCAATTGTGAGCAAGGGGTTGGTTATGGGTTCCATATCGGCGGTGGTTTATATCCCTGAGTCTTTGTCCCCGTTGACCCCTCGGACGGTGGGGCGCTTCCCGGTGCCTTCTGGAGTGATTGGTTGTGGGTTCCATATCGGCGGGTTTTCCTTTCCCTCAGTCTTTGTCCCCGGTGACCCAGACACGGTGGCGTTTCCAGTGCCTTTAGCGAGTCGGTGATAGTTGTATCCCTATCGGCGGGTTGTTTGAGTCCCTCGAGTCTTTGGGAGAGATCGGTGTGCCCTCGGACAAAGGCTTGGATTTGCTAATGTCATCACTTGGGGTTGTGGAAGGGCTCCCACCCGGGGGTTGTATGTTTCCCTCTGGATCTTGGGGAGTAGTAGGTGTGACCAAGGGCTCGCTGTGATGTATCGGTGTCCCGTTGTTTGGGGTGATTGTTGCACGGTGGCGTGGGTGTCTTTTTGGTCACGGGCTTTTTGTGCCTCTTAGGCTGTGCTCCGAAGCCTGGGGCCCGAGACTTTGGTATGGTCTTAGTCCCAGTCTGAGACTTCCCCTTTTTCTTTTGGGGCGGGGTTTGGAGACAACGATCCACTTAGATGTTCACAATCATGTGGGCCGTCAATTCAATGGGGTGGCGAGGGATGGGTTCTTTTGAAAATTTGAAGGGCTTAGGATGCCAGGTAAATTTCCAAATTTTTCATCCTGAGTATAATTTGAACCCGATAACGATTGCGAGCACAAGAGACAAACCTAGGATACGAAACGTATTTCGTCCTAGTTTTGCTCTGTAGCTTCATTACGAGATCACTGTAAATGATCTCCCCTATGTCGACAGTGACCCCATTCATCAAGCGGTATGCCATCATCAACTGAATAGAGTTAACTTGTTCAGTGGATGAGTGGTTCCCGCCGAGGAACTGAATCACAAAAGTGAAGAGGATCCTCCAAGCCACGGGGAACGAGCTTTTAGTGACTGGGGTCTTGTCCAAAAAGGTTGGATCTAAAACGATTTGTTTTAACCCATCCTTCACTTGTGGAGGGTTAGGGATGGGCTACATAAACACCTTTGTTATAATCTAACCTTGTTGTAGTGCAAAACGTTTTGAAATCCAGGGTGTATTGTTTCCCTCCATTAAGACTGAACCGATGAGATACTCCACGAGAGGTCTAAGGTTATTCTCATCAGTAGAAGGTGTCGGGTCAAAGGCTCTAGCTGTAGCCCAAAACTCCCTGAGATAGTTTGGGTACAACACGAGGACATTTTACAAAGGCCGTTTTGAGTGGGCAGTTGAATAAAAATTTTATAATGTCTTTATAGGTTGGGACATTTTCAGGATATTCAAAATTTTCTATGACATTATTTGTTTTAAATTCAACATTAGTAAGATCCCCTACCCAATGAGAAGCAAACTGGAGAGATGGTGTTCTAGCCATTTCCATTAACAAAGATTTTAGGATTTAAAAATGTTTTGACTAGAACAATCAAAGTATTTAGATCTCTTCAAGTTTGAGATGAAAAACTTTTGTAAATGTTTACAAGAAAGGTTTTTCCAAAAGGGTTTTGAAGATTTGAGAACACAAATGTTTTTTTTTGAAATGATTTTGATGAGTTTTGTTGCAAAATATTTGTGTGTGTTTGTTTGTGTTTGAAGAGGGTATTTATAGAGTGATAAGAGGGGTGTTTTGTGCACAAATGGGAATATTTAGAGTTGGTTTATGAAAGGCGTTTGAATTTCCACATTTAATGCTACCACTCCATTACCGCGACAAAATCCCGTTTTTCAAGGAACATTTGCAGTTGCTGCAGTGCACTTTTAGAGATAAAATATCAATTTGATATTTTTGTGAGAGGCATTAAATGCCAAGTGGGATGACAGTAAAACAAAGAGACATATATTCCTTTATTAAATTGGCATAGTTACCAACCTAGGACATTAAAGTAACCGATACTTGGATCATTTAGTTACTTATTCAATGTTCTTTGTCAAGTGTCAGGGACCCTGAATGAGTCTTACTCATTCAGTGAGAGGTTTATTTTGGGTGTCTAGGGAGGATGAACCATTTAGGAGAACTTCTTGAGATTGGTTTTCGGATACTTGACTTTCAATGTCAAGCATTCCCAATTCATTTCGGTCTCTGAAGGTGGGTTCATCAAGGGTTTGGTGAAGATATCAGCCGATTGATATTCAGTAGGGATGAAATAAAGCTCTATGTCTCCTTTCATTATGTGATCCCTGATGAAGTGATATCCGATATCAATGTGTTTGGTTCTTTGGTGGAGGACAGGGTTGTTGGAGATTGCAATTGCACTTGTGTTATCACAGAAGATGGGTACCATTTTGTAATGGATGTTGTAGTCATTGAGTTGACTTTTCATCCATAGTACATTGGCACAACATCTGCAGGCTACATATTCACTTCAGTGAGGACATAGCCAGCTGATTGTTGCTTCTTTGCACTCCAACAGACCAGTTTCCCTCCAAGGAATTGACAGGACCCTGAGGTACTTTTTCTGTCCATGTTGCAACCAGCATAATCAGAATCAGAGTAACCCTTGAGATCAAACCATGAGCATTTTAGATAGTAGAGTCCAAGGCTTGGGGTTCCCTTACCACGAGTATTCTCTTGGCTGCAGTGAGGTGAGATTCTTTGGGATTGGACTGATATCTTGCTATTAAACAGACTGAAAATTGTATGTCTGGTCTAGTAGCGGTTAGATACATAAGTGATCCAACAATCCCTCTGAAATGAGTTTGATTGACTGATTTGCCGGTGAGATCAGGTCCAAGGTTGTTAGGTGGGACCATTGGTTTCTTCACTGAGGCACAGTCAGATATCTCATATTTCTTCAAGAGATTTCTGGTGTATTTCTCTTGGTTGATGGATATTCCTTTATCAGTTTGCCTGATTTGTAGTCCAAGAAAGTATGTAAGTTTCCCCATCATGCTCATTTCAAACTTCTTTGTCATTAGTTTTTCAAATTGTTTGCAAAGTTTGTAGTTTGTTGAGCCAAAGATGATATCATCAACATACACTTGGACTAGTATCACATTCTGTTGGGTTCTATAGACAAACAGTGTGTTGTCTATCTTTCCTCTGACAAACTTGTTTTGTATTAGGAAGGCTGAGAGAGTTTCATACCATGCCTTGGGAGCTTGTTTAAGTCCATATAGGGCTTTGTCAAGCTTGCAGACATAATCAGGGAATTCACTACTCTCAAAGCACGGAGGTTCTGAACATACACATCTTCCTTGAGATCACCATTTAAGAATGCACTTTTAACATCCATTTGGTAGACCCTGAAGTTCATGTATGTTGCATATGCAAAGAAGATCCTGATGGCTTCCATTCTTGCAAGAGGAGCAAATGTCTCATCATAGTCAATGCCTTCTTGTTGACTGTAACCTTTGGCTACCAGTCTGGCTTTGTTTTTAATGACAGTGCCATTTTCATCAGTTTGTTTCTGAAAACCCACTTCATTCCTATGACTACTACATCCTGAGGACATTTGATCAAGGTCATGACCTTGTTTTTGTCAAACTGCTGCAGTTCTTCTTGCATAGCCTGAACCCGGCTTGGGTGTTTTAGAGCTTCAGTGACACTTTTGGGTTCTATTTCTGATAGATAATCAGCATATAGACATTCATTGGCTGAAGCTGCAGTTAGACTAGCAACCATGCTTCTAGTGAGCATGCCCTCAGTGGGTTCACCAATGATGTTTACAAGCTCAATATCCTGAGATCTTGTCCACTTACATTGTGGTCTAGGATCTGAGTTTGATGAAGTCACTGGAGGTTCAGGAGTGAGAATGGTTATAGGAGCAACAGATTCATTTTGAGCATCTGTTATGATGTCCTGTTCTGGTTGGGTTTCATGAATCACGGGATCCTGAACAGTTGGTTCAATGTCACCTATCCTTGGGGACGATAGATTATCAATGAATTCACGATTATGGTTGGGGTAGGTTGTGAGGTAAGACATAATATGAGATATCAGCATCAGCTTGATATGAGGAATTGAATTTAGTGGTGAACTCATCAGGAGGATATCTTGATGAGTCATCAATTCCTATTTCCTCCACTGAGATTTTGGTTAACCTGATGCTTTCAGTACTTTCATCAAAGGTGACATGAAAGGTTTCCTCAACTTGTTGTCTCCTTGTGTTAAAAACCATGAAGGCTTTGGAGATCAGTGAGTAGCCTAAGAAGTATCCATCATCCGCTTTTGCATCAAACTTGCCTAGATGATCCTTGTGGTTATGAATGAACACAGGACATCCAAATACATGAAAATAGCTGATGTCAGGAAGTCTACCTTTGAAGATCTCATATGGGGTTTTGTTATGTCTTTTGACAATGATTGACCTGTTTTGAGTGTAACAGGCAGTTTTGACTGCTTCAGTCTAGAAATGTTTTGAGAGGGCTGAGCCATTTAACATGGTTCTTGCAGCCTCAATGAGAGTTCTGTTTTTCCTTTCAGCAACCCCATTTTGTTCAGGGGTATAAGGAGATGAGAAATTTTGAGAAATTCCTTTTACATCACAGAAACTTTCAAGCTCTTGATTTCGAACTTCAGTACCATTGTCAGTTCGATTTGTTTGACAGTAATGTCATTCGATTTTCAATCTTTCGATGAATGACATTATTGTATCATTTATTTCCTGACTCTTTTTGGAGAGAAAGTATACCCAAGTGTATCTTGAGAATTCATCAACAATTGCAAGTGTATACTTCTCATCTTTGGATTGATCTGGGACTGATTGGTCCAAAGAGATCCATATGCGAGGAGGTGAAGGCAGACTTTTGATGGAGAAATTTTGTTTGGTTTTGAAAGATGCTCCGTGGTGTTTACCTTTTTCACAGGCAGAGCATGGTTTGTCTTTTGCAAAACCAGTGATGGTAAGCCAAGGACCTTGTTTTGTTTTGCCAAGTTGTTGAGGTTTTTGAAGTTTAAGTGTGATAGTCTCTTATGCCACACCCAATTGATAGTTTGATGGCTTTAGCAAAGAGACACGTTCCATCTTGGGAGAGTGTTGACATGTCAAGTACATAAACATCATCTCTCCTAGGAGCTATCAACACAACTTCCTTGTTGGCATTGAAAATGATACATTGTTTATCATTGAATTGTACAATGTATTTAGCATCACATAGTTGGTACGACACTGATGAGATTGTATTTGAGACCATTGACATAGGCTATTCTAGAGAAAACTATTCCATTACAGTTTATTGAACCATAACCTTCAGTGGGACATGATGAATTATCACCAAATACTACCTTGGGTCCTGGTTCCTTTACATACTTGTGCAGATATTCCTTCACACCAGTCATGCTTCTTGAGCATCCACTGTCTAGATGCCAAATAGGCTCCCTGGCATGTCTCTGCACAAGTAGTAACCTGAATTAGTTTCTCTTAGTGACCCACTTACTAGTGGGCTTGGGTCTCAAGGTCTCTCTGAAATTTGCAATTGACTCATGGTCAGTGGTTGTGTACGCAGTGCTACCACAGGTTTTGCATTTAGAGGCTGAGGATGACTCAGTGACTCTAGGTTGTTTGGAATTTCTCCTTGCTTGAATGACACTGTCATGTTGGGTTGTTTCATGAGCTGGATTACGCATATATCACACATGTATTCATGAGACAATCATCCTGATGATGATCATTAAACCCACAGTGAGGGCACAGAGGAAAAGGTTTTGCTCTATTCTTTGGAGCAGCTTTGGAGGATGAAGCATACTTATGACCAAATTTGGTATAGTTTGCTTGTGACATCTGAAGATGATGCTGTCTTGTGATCGTCCTTTTGCAGATCATGCAGAAAGGGATTCTGTAGTGATTATCAGTGGTATGGCTAGTGTAATGACACAACTCACATTTTTGTTTGTTTTTGGAGGTTGGCTTAGACTTTGAGGAACTGGAGGAAGCTGACTTTGTCTCCTTGATTGGTTCAGGGTCCTTTTAAATGGATTCCATTTTTATAAGCTTCCTCACAAGTTCAGTCATTCTGAATTTGGTCATCTTCATGGGGACAGAGGATGTTGAAGTCTCAGTAGGAGTAGACTCTTGTTGAGTTTGTTTTGCTTGTCTTTGTAGGATGGTTCTACCAAGTCCAGACCTTTCTTTTGATGAATGAGGATTGAATTGCAGTGGAGTAAGCTCAGAGCTTGGAGCAGCACTCACGAAGAGGTTTCATGGTGGAAGCGGTGCTTGAGATTCTGCTTGAGACTCACGATGTGTTCAGTACTCTGGGCACATCGGGAATCCAAGCATGCTCTTTAGAGCTTGACTTTCAGGCTCTAGAATCCTTCCAGAATCGAAATTTGGAAGCTTACTCTCGGGATTAACCCGTTCAATCCAATCACTTTGGAATTAGGATCAGCTAACATAATTTGTGATCATGCCACCAGACACAAATGGCTTAGGAGGCTGGTCTTTGTTGAGAGAGTCAGGGAGATGATCTTCACCTATGACTCTCTTCTTGCTATTGGGGGCACCCACAGTATCAAAGACCACAGGATTCTTAGCAGTCCAACTATTAAGAATATCATTTGCCTTTTTAAGTTCATCTTGAAGATTCCGATTTCTTTTAACTAGTTCAGTGTTTTGAATTTGCAAAGTGACAACCTCAAGCTTTGCTTGTTTTAAAATAAGCAGTTCATCTCTACACTTATTCAATTCAAAACTTAACTTGTTGTACTTAGAAAAAAGATTCAGTCTTTGCTCTTCTACAAACTTAAGGTCTACAATTAGGTAATTCATGTAAGATCGCCAATCGAGTCATCATCCATAGAAAGTAAAATGTTTACCTTCTTCATTGTGATGTTGACCCATTCTCCATTTCTGGCATGATTCTTTCCAACAACTAGCTTGTCCTCTTTTGAGAGGGCCATCAGTCACTGACATGCACCATTTCATCATCTGATGACACGGCTCTTCATCCGGTCGAAGGTCTCAGCAACAAGGCCTTTGTTTTACCCCTGCAGATTGAACACTTTTTGTTGTTTCTGAGGGACTGGCCTCGAGCAATGCAAGCTTAGCTTTAGCTTTCTTATACTAGGCTTCATAATCAATGGTTTTGTTATTATCAGATTTATTTTGAAAAGTTTGATGAGGCGATACATTTTTGGTTGAAATTTTGGCACGAGGACTGATTTGAACCTGATGGTTTATAAGAGGGTTCTGAAATTGTTTTAGAAAACAGTCTTTTGCAAAATGACCCTTTTTGTGACACTTATAGCATTCAGTGTCTTCGGTTGCTTTAGCAGTTGAAAAACCTTTGTTTCTTTTATAAACCTTCGAGAGTTAGCAAGGAGTGCCCTTTCCTGAAATTCAACATTCAGGTCATTTAGGTACTCCTCACTTGATCTCTCATCAGGCTCATCATCTGAGTTTTCTTGGCAATCTTGAACCACATTGTTAGAAAAGCGGTTGAAATTGGTGATGAGGTGGTGGTCGGACTTCTTGACTTCCGAGACTTCTTTAAGTCAGGGTATCGTCTGTTGATGAGGTTTTCCTCATAGACAAATTTCCCATAAATTTTAGGAAGCTCAAGATTTGGGATATGATTAGCATTCTGAGTCCCGAGAGAAATTTAACCACTTCTCGGGAGACATTTTACAAAACCAACATTGATTTCATGTTTGGACAACTTAACACCATCATTTGATAGTTCATTTAAAAGAGTTTTGTACCTGGTGTAAGTTTGAGAGAGTTTCGAGTCCTTAGCCACGAAGGTGTTATACTCAAGGTTCAGGTCCATTATCCTGTTTTCCTTGGTATCAGATGGTCCTTCATGACTATGAACTAGGTCATCCCAGTTTTGCTTAGCTGTACTCTGCTTATAACGACTCCATAATATCGTCGGGAAGACAAGATATTATGATACTTTTGAGTCTTTGGTCCTGGTTGACCACTCTCCTTTCATCCAGGTCCATTGAGCTTCAGGTTTGGGCAACCCTTGGCGCAGTCTTTGGGACAAATGGACCTTCATTTATACACTTGATATAATAAGGTTCCATCCCAATCAAATAGCAAAGCATTCGCTTTTTCCATTTGTTTAATTTGCCAACTTCAAGTCTAGGGAACATGAATAAGCTCCACCCTTTTTATCGACTAGTTGGGGTACATCAATTTCAGCCATTTAGGATCCTAATTTAAAAATTTTAGAGCGGCCTAAAAACGAGTTTTATAATTAGCCTTGCTCTGATACCACTTGTTATTCCCCGTTCACTATCATTAAAAACAGTTTAAGTTTATAAAACAAGTTAATAGTGAACTATGACTGAAATTAACATAAGGAAAACACACTAAGTAATTTTCAACATCATATTCTTATTAAAAATAAATCAACAAATATCGTTACCCAGTACTTGGGAATAGTACTTGGGATTGAAATGACAAAGTTGGGTGACTCCTCTCTAAGCTCAGGCTAAGTCGAGCACAACTCTTAGAGCTCACTAAGCTATCTCAGGGAACTAAGTTGTATTTGGAGGAGTGAAAAGATGGCTTGCGTGTATGTGTGTTTATACAATTCACAAGCTTAATCTTTTCACTCCATCTCTTATGCTATTTATACATGTATGAGTTTTAACTCTTTCCTAAGTGACAAATTGACATCATACAGAAGACAAAATACTGATGTATTTTGTCTCTGTTTAAAGACTATTCTAAGTAAAGGACAAAGCTGCTTTCCATATTTCAGTGATGACACTGAGCTTGTAAGTTAGCCATTTAGGGAAAGTTGACTTATGTTGATAAGGACTTCTTTATCTGATTCAAACTTCTCCCGCCTTGTCCGCTCTTTCTTCAGTCTGTTTATCCTTCATCTTCTTCTTAGTTTGTCTTGAGTGTAAGTAGTTGGAGAGGAGTCTTAGGGATTCAGTGAGTTATTGTCATCACTCACCGAATCCATCATCTTCTTCTTGACTCGAGTCTTCACCCTTTAAGTTCCGCTACTGAGTGGAGAGACTTCTTCATTGCCTCGTCTTGAGTATCCTAAAGATGACTCACGAGGCGACTATGCACTCAGCGACCTGATTGTGTTTAACGGATGAGTACTTGGGCAATTTTCTATTCAAATCCTAGATTAAGGGGTTTGGGTATTTTCTGAACCCAACAGTTACCTACGAAGACATGCAATCCTCTAACCCTCCCAACATAGTTACTCACTTTCGTAGGGTAAAAGGGGTCCCTCATAGGTCCTAACTTTTCGCTCATGATCCAATTGTAATAGATCCTAGACATTATGTTCATGGGTGCCTTATAGTCTATGTAAGTGTGATCCCTATATGAGTACCCAATCATGCACGATATCTTAATGTTTTTAGGGTCACCTCTTTTTATGCATGGCTCGAAAGGTGGTCGCGGGAAGTTAACAACCTTATAGTGGTAAGCGGTTTCCTTCCCGTTAGGGTATGAATCGAAATACTCCCTAAGTTCTCCTCTTCCTTACTACCCTCCATAATTTCCAATACCTTATAATCACCCTTCCTCTAATTCATCTTCCGAATCATCGCTTGTAGTCGAATCACTATCTAAAGTTCTAGTAGATTCCTCAAGGGTTTTTTCAAGTGCACTTTCAATTATCCTATTCAATATCTTAAGTTCTCCAATTTCACTAACAATATGAGCTCAAAGTTGGTTGGCAAAATTTGGATCGATTGGTGGGTATTTGTTTGATGATGAGTTGTTGTTTGGTAGGTTATCACCTTCCATGATGAAAAGTATGGAATTACGAACAAGGTCACGAAGAAGGGGGATAGACTACGAGTAAGCGAAAAATGAGAAAAAAATCTTACTTGATAGGAATCAAGAAAGGAAACCTAAACGAGATGGAAATCTAACTAGCTATTCTATTCCCCGGCAGCGGCGCCAAAAACTTGATGCGCGTATAATGCGTTCGGGGTCAAAGGAACTTCCTTTTCGTCGAGCAAGTTTTCAACACTCTAGGCAGACCTAATCGTTGTAGTGTAGTATTGGGTAAGCCTCGGGTATTGATATCATTCTCTAGGGGAATAGGAATGAGAGATGTACTAAGCTAAGGTTTGAGGTTGAGGAAGATTAATTTTTATCTTTTTTATATTTTTTTATAAAGCTACGGGTAAAATCTTAAGGTTTGGATTTGGGGGTTGATGCTTCTACTGATTACTTCTACTATCTAATTATCTAAACTAAGGGGTAGTCTATGTCTATTTGTGTGTGCTCGTATGATGATTAAAAATGTGTCTACCTAGATACTATTACTCCCTAGTTATCTTTTATTGGTGGTTGAATTGTCACATCCTTATTATTAACGCGTTATGTTTTCTAAGGTCGTATGGTATGCTTTTATCCCAAACTCTTTGAGACTATCTTAAGGTTATTGCCTACGAAATCTATAGGGTTCATAAACTAACTCTAAGTTTATCTTTGGATGTTTAGTCTACAACTCCGCTAAGTGACTATAAACTAAGAGTCACAAAGATTACTCAAGAATTAAAAACACAACGATAGCCTAGTGCAATCCTAAGCCAATTACAATTAAGATAAGAGACAACCAATCAATAATTAATAACTAGGTTTCATTGCTCTAAGCAAACACACAAGAAATTTAGCCGGACATATTAAACATGCAAGCATACACACATACAATTGAAGACATAATGAAATTAATGAAGTAAATTACTTTTCTTACTGTAAAATAGGGTATGAGAACCCTAAGATACTGTCCAAACCGGACCAAAATCGTTTTACGTTTTTACTCCACAAGTCTACCTCTTTAAAATTCTGAAAATTTGATTTCTATATATAATTTTACATTCACGACGGCGCCACCTTATAGTTGGGGCGCCGTCAGATCACCGTCATTAGGGTTTCGTCTTGGCCAAGTCATCATTGGGACGGTGTGCGTTGTTGTGGTTGTGGCAGTCGGTCCGCTTCAGCAGTGACATCGTCTGAATTTGGATCTAGGCCGTCTGAGAAGAAAAGTCTTTGTGATGCCCTTACTCTTCAAAGCCTGACGTCGTCAGGTGTAAAATAGCAAAAACACTACTGAGTCATCACAATTTTAATTACGTTGAGAGGGACGGCGTCGCCCTATGTTTGGGACGCCGTCAGGTGTAATTCTAGTAGCTTGAGTGTCTTGATCTTGACTTAGCCATTTTCTTTATATATTCACTCCTTTTCGTCCAAAAATGCATCATTCCAGCATTTTGCTTCCAAGAGACCTAAAAAGTGAAAAGGAACGACATTAAGCAGTAACGGATATAAAAGTGGCAATTAAGGGCTTAAATGACCCCTTAAAAGTGTACGTTTTAAATCCTTATCAAATTGGTTATGACTTGCACACAAGTATATGTTTCTTTAATTGGTTTCTGGAATAATATATTTTAATTAGGAGGCTTGACAAACCTTCTTGTCTTAAACGAATCAAAATTACCACAAATACCTTGGGACGGTCTAGACTTTCCCACCTTTACCATCACGGACGAGTATACTTGCTCGTATGCGTTAAATCTAGTTATCCGGTAAATCGTGCTTATAAATTTAAAACTTGAACACGAATAGAGCACATCATACCGTGACCTGACAAATTCGTTTTTCTTCCTTCTCTCTTCACTGTTAACACATCCGAACCAAATACAACTTCTGCAAGTGCTGTCAAACCGATCACCATAACCAAAAACCTCAATTTCACTCATTTTTAATCAATTCAAGGCATTGGATTTCAAGATTATCAACGGCTACACTTTTCCTAACATTACTTGTAAGTTAATTAACTATTATTTTCTTTAATTTTGAGTCTAGGGTTTGTTCATGCATATAAAATTGAAGTGGGGCTTTTTAATTTTGATTTATTTCTTATAGAATTAGGACTAGGAATAGACAATGAATAACTATCATGATTCCCTAAACTTAGAATTTGCATAAAACCATTAATTTTAGGTCTGAATTTTGTATCAAAAATTCGAAAAAGATAAATTATTTTTAGTGGAACCATGTCTAGTATACTTGAAATTGGATTAGGAGTGATCAACACTCAAGCTTCTCAACTTTGAAAATTATGGCGCCAAAAATTATTGAACTAGCCAAACACCCCTCAATTCCATAGTTTTTCGAAAAATTCACATAACTAGGATCATGAAACAATTTTCATGCATTGTTGATACAAGCTAAAAACGTTTTCTCATGCATACATGATCTCACGAATTTGCTAAAAACTTTTTCTCATGAGATCATGTATGCATGAGATTACCTCTCAAGATAAAAACAATTTTCATGCATTGTTGATACAAGCAAATTCGAAGTGTTTGGTTAATCTCATTATTTTCATTTTAGAGGAGAAATTACCGCACCTCCACACCGTATGCATATAGGCATACACTAGGCACATCCCTACAAAACGCTAATTTTAAGTTTTGATTAATCTCATTTTTATAGGATTCAACATGTCTCATGTATACGACTTTAATCATCAACTAATAAATATATACATTCCTAATATCTCATGCGAACCCACCACACCTAGAAACCATATTCGTTCCTTCATAAACCTTGAAACCTGGTTCCTTCATGAAGGTCGAATAGTCGACCCCTCTTTACTCTATCATGAGGACATCAACACCTCCTTTCGTGCTATAGGATTCGATTCCTTACTCACCATCAACGAGCAAACCTGTCCACGATTTGTGCTAGAATTCTTTAAACAAATTGAACTCGTACGCAACGTGGATCAATCTTTTTCACTATTTTTTTAGATCCAAAACTATAAGTTTGTCTTGTCTCTAGAGCAATTTGATCAAATCCTACGAATTCCAAATCACGGGCAATGTGCCTATCTAGGAAGATTGGTATCTGAGTCTCTCTTTAACTATCGTGAAGAGAATAGTCCTTATTGTTCCTACATACCCTCTCAACAAGAAAGGAGATCGTGAGCAACTTCCGGCGTGCTATGTTCATATGATTTACTGTCTTCTCACTCAACAATCATATAATCTTGCGTATTTTTTTGCTAAGCGAATTGTACATCTCAATGTTAACAAAGACAAACTTATACCTTATGAGATGTTCCTAACTCGTCTTTACCATCACATCATGCACTTTCATCCATGCCTTCAAGATCCTCAATATTCACTCTCAAATCGTGTCATGAAACCTCTAAACGAGTCACACATCTCATCTTTTCTAATTCTCGACACCTTCACCAACTTTGCACCCTTTGATGATTCATCGAGTGATGATAATGAGTGAGGCTACGGGAACAAGACCAAGTCAATTGCAAGAGATTAGCATGCGATTAGTGGACTATTTAGTTAGGATTGCAACCTAGTCAATTTATGTGTACTTTCTTAACTTTCATGTTTTAATTTATCTTGTCAACTTGCATGGATTTTAATTTATGCTACTCTTGGATGATAGCTTATTTTTTCTTTTTGGATTGCATGCTTATGATTTATTTTGATACTTCCATGCTCATCCTTATTCCTAGAAGTAGGTCAATATGGGTCATATAAGGCAAATTAATCTTTAGTGGTTTGAGACACTAGAATTTGCTGCAAATAGTCCCCTTAGAATACCATTTTTAGCTGCACAAAACCATGCAAATAGAAAAATTTGTGACTACAGGTCACGGTACTGTTAAATATGCCACGGTATGGCTAAATTTAACGGTATCATGTGACATTTAGTGGTACCTTCACCTGGTTTGATGAAACTTTTCTATTTACTCTAGATTCCTGTATCCCTAACCTCAAAACCTGCAATGTTTTGCAAACTCTCATAACCTTAAGATTCCACTAGGCTACCGTAGAATACCTCTACTCACTTTAATATAAATCACACTATTCTTGCCTATATAAGGCTTCACCATTGCAAGTGACCCTTGCACTTCATCTTCAACCAAATCATCTCATTCACCATGTCTTCCACTCAATCATCTTCCACCCACATCTCCAAAAAACCTAGGATAACCATTAGACCATCCACCAAAATCACTCTAAAACCACCACAACCACAAGACACCTTGTTCATTGACCTAATTCATGAAAATGATGATGATGAAGCAAATACACCACCTTCCCAAAGCACTACTTCCTCTTTAACACCACCAAACACTCCATCCAAATCATCCTCAGATAGAACTACCTCATCCTACTCCTCATCCTTCAATACTCGTCTATCCTCCATGGATATAACACTCACACTCACACCCGTCACCCCGTTGGACTATGCTAGGCCAACTCTATCACCCACATACTCACCATCTCCTTCACCTCCTATCATTGGATAACCCACCCATCCAACTTAACCCGGTTGATATTCATAATGCTAATTGCCTATGCTGTCTACACAACTGAAACCTCATCTTCTCTCTTAGGGATAAACTTCACTTCATGTTCTCCTATGTGGAGCATCGCTTAACACCACCACAAGAACCCATCATTCCACCTCCTCCACCAACCAATAGCCCAACCAACTAAACATATTTATGTTTAGTTTTCAAGAATAAACATTTAGGATCTCTTTTGTGTTTGGAGCAAATCTTAGGGCCTCTCAAGTCATTAAAGATTATTATGTGCTTCTTGTAGTTTTCCTTTTATCTTGTATTCACACATTAAGTGTGACATCTTGCTCAATCTATGAATGAATGTTTTCTATTTTATGGTTGAATTGTTTCTTTTAAGGCTACTAAGCTTATTTGTTTATGGTTAGATATTTGTCTAAGTTGCTACATATTAGATATTGCATTTGTGTCATCTAACTTTGTTTTGTAGCAACAACCATTGATCGATTCCTTGGTGCCCTCCAAGCAAGGGGGAGTATACATCAAAAGGGAGCCTTCGTGTCATTTTGACAATCTTTTTGCTTCGACAAAAAGGGGGAGAAGTGGGATATACACTCAAATTAAAAACTTTTTACAATTAATTCTCACCTAAAATTAGTTTTTGTTTTGACATCATCAAAAAGGGGGATATTGTTGATGCAAATAATGTCTAAAAATGTTATTGCTATCTTTCGATATCTGTACAATTTGATGATAAAAAAATGTAAAATCACGTTACGTTAAAATTAACGTAAACAAGTTTTTAATCGAAATATCCCGCTTCTACATACATCACTCTAGGTAAAAACAAACTAATTTACAACTTGACAAATGATCAAAGAAATAATTTTGTGTTTCAAGCTTCACATTATTAATGTGAAAAAATATTTTTTCAAAAATACATTTTACAAATTATTTTTGAATATTAAAGAAATATTTTTATTCTCGAAATAAACTTTCACCACTAAACAAAAAGAGGAGCGTTTTTGTCTGGAACGGTACCAAGGTACCACTAAATTTTGTGGTACCCTGCATTGTAACTATCAAAATTTTTGTCCCTATAAATACCAACTCACTTCACAGTTTTTGGGCATCCTTTTTCACACACAACTTTATGAGTTTGATTCTACTAACTCACACACACTCCTTTAATCATTTTGATAGTTTTATTTTGTTTTAGAGTGATCCTCTCTTCCAACCAGGTGATTGTTGATACAAAAGTTGAGCGTTCCTTATTTGGACTCTGATTCCCGTATCAATTAGACCTTGATGCTTGAGACTTGCGCACTAAGAAAACAGGAAACACCGTTAGGCTTATCGTGGGATTGTCTCCCACGATTATTCTCCGGCGTGAGAGTAAGTAATCGGTTTTTAGGGTTTAGTGGAGAGTTAGGTTTTGTGATCGCACCTTTAATGAGGGCCCTTTATATACACGAAATCCTTGTTGGTTTCTGTGTTCCACAACCTTCGGTATCCGCTAAGTCGGTCGGTTGATACATATCCCATAAATAAGAGATATCCGATATCAAGACCATAAATAACTTCGGGTTTGGGCCTTCGTAGGCCCAAACCGTTACCGTGTTAGCCCACTCGTACTGGGCTCGAGTGTTAGTAGCGTCCATTGGTCGGGTTCATGACCCGAATGCGGACTATACGTCATCAGTGACCACCTTCATTCCTCTCCTAGTGCAAGAGAAGAACACATTGTATCAAGAAGATACTTAGTGTTGTAGTCATAGTATTGTGCACTTGTAACATTTGTTACACACTTGTTGTATCTTGATATACATCAAGTAGTCTTGAGTCTTGTTTAGATAACTTGTGTGGATCATTGTGATATTTTCGAGATCAAGGATATCTCTTGTTGTTTGTGAGTTAGTGTGTTGATCAAAGTGGATCAAGTCTAGATCGTGGTGATCTAGTAGTTTGTGTGAATAACAAGGATCGGGTAGATCGTGAGTGAGATTGGTACTAGCTAGATTAGTACTCGAATGTTAGGTCACTAAGTTTGCAACACAAGCACAATAGAAAGAGATAGAGAGGAAGAGAGTGATCGGATGAACAATATTCAAACACACACACATGAAATACTAAACCGGTTATGCGTAGAGATGTGAATGAGAGAATAAATTGAACAACCAACCCTCAAGTGAGGGCTATTACATGGTATTTATAGGAGAGGGAGCTAGGGCAACACTCCTAGTCCCTTCCTTTTTCTTATTGGACTAGGCCTAGGCTTATGGGCCTTCTACATAAGCCTAAGGCTAATTACTAACATAAAGGCCATATTAAGCTAACTATTACATATGAGTCACTAACACTTGAATTAGGTTTAGGAGTGATTCCAACAATCTCCCCCTAAGTGTTGGTGATGAATGAAAGCTGACAGTGATGAGATGTGATGTAATAGTAGCTTTGACGTCTTCCGACATTCTTCTTTCTTGTGAGAAGAATTGCCTTGATTCGAACAATCTCCCAAGTGTAGAGAAATTGTTTCTTTTGAAGTATTCTGCTTTGACGTCATATTTGTTCTTTGATCTTTGTTCTTTGTTATGGTAGTGATAGTATGTTGTTGTTGTTTCGCATCGGTCACCCATTTTATCTTCCGGTGTCTCCGTCTTTCTCCAACATGCTCACACGCTCTCTAACGTTGGATTATAGTTGATGAAGTTCTTTAAGTCTTTAAACTTTGTAGATTCTTTGTTGACGAAGAATCATTCTGACATTGTGTTGCCTTTGATTATGAGAGAACTTCCATAAGTGATGATGTTGGTATGAGCATGTGGAGAATCTGCATGATCAGTCCCGCTGAGCTTCCATAAGAAGTAAACATAAGAAAGGTTAGTAATAAGCGGATTCCGGCACTTACAAGTTTGAACTTCGAGAGTGTTAACAGCATAGTGTGAAAACACAAATCTAATTCTCACAAAGGCCGTTCCTGAGGAGTCCCACAAGTGAGATAACGCGATGTACGGAAGTACATCTACGGTTCAGATAAGTCGCGAGGTACGAAGCATCACCTCATGATTTGTAGACCGTTTGAGACACAGTAATCCCGGGGATTACCGAAGTGACGCTGTCGGGCCGTGTGATGTTGACCCTGGCAGAGTTTCCACTCAATCGAGGATCACAATTGTGAACCTCTCATAAATGTTCTCGACAGATTGCTAAGATCTGTGAAGGATTCGATAACGTACCACTGATGTTCTTATTGTTGAACAACTAGTGATGAAATGTCAAGTGAACCTAAGAGATCTTTTGATGAATCTCGTGTATCTAGACTCAATAGTGCATTTTGGTTTTCCTGAGCGGAGACTAGGGAGAGGGTCTCCTTCTTCAATATCAGCAATCTCTAAGAGAAAGCCGATAGATTATGTAGGGTTCCCTGTGAGAATGAAACAAGTTTCTATTGAGAGAAACTTGAGTGGCAAAGAAGGTTTAGTGCATGCGTCATCAAGTGACAACCAGTAGCATATGAATTGAACCCGGTGTCTGCCCTAAGTTGAATAATTTGGAGGGCTATTTCTTTTCACCCTTTTCTTTGCATTTCTTTTTAATTCTTCAACTCCTTCTTTCTCCGATTCTCATTTTCTCCTTTTAACAATCATACCTAAGGACTTCTAATTCTAACTATTGGTAGTGTCCTTGGGTAGATCCCTCCGGCTCTGGCGGATCATAGGACGGTTATTCCTAACCTTAATCACCTTATAACTCCATTGCCATAAAACCATTTTCATGAAAATCTCTCGAAGTGTTTGTGAATGAAAAACATTTTGTACCACTGTGAGAGTTTTATCTTTTAGCAGAAATACTCCCCCTCAACATGTGCTTAAGAGTTTTGGACAGTAAATCTGACACAGAAGGAAAAGCGCGCTTTTGAATTGATCAACTCAAGATAGACAATTCCTTGCGAGACACGATTACGTTGTATAGTTAACGAGATACATTGTCAGCATTTAGTTGACAACTAGCTCTAATAACTACCTTGAAGATGTGGACAACCCCGAAAGGTTGTCAAACCCGTCAAAGTTCATGTCTATCAAGAGTTTTCTCGAATAGGTACAATTTACTTGGATAAGTCTTGGAAGACAAATCTTTTCAATGTATGACTGTTCAGTTCCGTCAATTCATGGGTTGAAGTCTATTCACACGAGGATTCAATAGCAAAACAAAATATATTTCTTATCACATGATTTTTCTCCCCCTCAAAAAATGGCATATAAATGTTATTTTTGAAGAAATGTTGAGAATAAATATGACCATTTTGAGTTTTGAGGGAAGATTACACAAAGAACAGTTTGTGAACAAAGTTTTTTTTAAGTCAAATACTCCCCCTCAACAAGTGATATAAACGGTTGAGGTTTTGAAAAATCATAAGGGGAAGTACTTGTTCTTTTGAGCAAAACCTTGAAAAGTGAAAGGTTTGATAGGTTTTACTCAAAAGTAAGAAGCTTTCACTCCATTTATAAGGATTTTGGCACTGAAGCGTACCACGGGGTCCTTTATTTACAAGAGCGGGTTGTACACTGTAATGTGTGCACAAGCCATTGTCATATATAATCACACATCCAAATTATATGAAATAGAAGTAGTTCAAGGGGTACCAGGAATTCCATCAATCTTGCCAGGAATGCGAACAAGGCGTTGATAGCCGGCGAGAGCAATCCTGGGACGACCACCTACAAAGCTCTCCAGAGTTCTGAATTGGTCCCGTCGATACAACCTTTCATCAATCCTGGTGATGATTCTATTCACATCCCGTCTTTCCTTTGAATTCCATCGCTTTTGTGACCCAATTGCTTCATGTATGTCCTTCAACCTATAAGCCAATCCGTCCCTAACCTTCTTCAGTGTGTGGTCCCCAAACTTGTGAAGATCTCTACACGCCATCAAGCAGTTGCGTTGTAGTTCACTAAGGTAAACTACTCCGAATGGTTGGTTGATGAGAGTGTATTGTGGAAGCTGGTTGATGTCGGGAAGATCTAGCGAGGTGGAGTGAGAGTTGACATGGGTGCGATATGATTCAACCTGCAGTCGGGAGATCTTCTACCGCGTTCTTTGATTACTATTCTTCTGATGAAGATAAGCATGGACTTGATGTATTCACGTTGCGCCGATTCGAGAATTGTCTAATGTGACCCCTATGCGTTGGCAAGGTACATGTCTTCAATGTCGTTGATAGACAAATTCTCAAAGTCTCTCGGAGAATACATAGTCCCTTTCGTCTTGCCTTTTGACCACGATATTCTTGAGGAAAGTGTAGTCCCATTTAGACGAAAGATCAACATGTTTGATAGCCACGATTGCTTTAGTACTGAACACTTCATGTTGAGACTTCTGAACTTGGCAGCTTATGTAGTAAATTCGTCGGCGTTCCGGCCAACGGTCATACTCTTCCACATTGTTGGAGAACATGTGGTTAGCTCTTTCCTCGATGGCTATCGCTTAGAGTATATGGCTGCCAGGAACGGAAGTGTCATGATGTAGCGTATTTCCTTGAACCATCGCCACCGTGAAGAAGAAATTCCAAGTCTTTGATGAAGAAATATCGGAATGGAATCCTAGGTGATCCGACCAATTTTTGGTAGAGGTTTAGACGGTCGGTGTAATATAGAGGTTGTCCCGTTTGGTGAAGTCGATGTTTGCTTGGGTTGAGCCAATCATGTTGTTAGACATAGCTCGTGCTATATTATCAAGGTGATACTCAACTTCAATAGCACTTTCCGAGCTATCTTTGAGCGGTTATTTCAAAATGCTTCATTCTTGATTCGTTTCAACTCGGATTTCGTCATCTTTTTCACACGGAATTTTTCTTGCAAGAGCTTAGCATGCTCCAATGTACGACCTTCTACTGCATCTTGACCTTCAGGTGGGTAGGGTGTAGAATTAACAAGCTTCGAGAACTAGTCGAATTCAGTGTTATCCTCGTCCAGCCATGAGAAGACGTCAGGTCATAGGCCTTCTTCTTCTTTTCTTTCGCTAGGAGGATTCGGTTTCTTGGGCGTGTCGGGAGAGATGGGTTGTTGTTGGGGCTCAGAGACTTCTCATCGTCACCACCCGTATACCAAAGTGATCACTTAGGCTTTGAGTTGCAGGGTGGTAACTCAAAATCTTGAGGTTTTTAAAGAGCGAGGAGGAGATCTTTGTTGATTTGGAGTCCGTTGGGGTGGAGGTCGCATTGAGGATGATTCACGGACTTCTTCGAACATTTGGGCTCGTTATCCTTATCCTTATCTTTATCTTCGTCGTCTCTTGACGTTTAGGTCTTCGGCTTCTTTCTTGCATCTTCGACTTGAGTTGGTATTCCGAGAATGCTTCAAACAATTTACCTTCGTAGGAGGCAAACGCTATTTGAAGCGTTCCGACATTTGAGCTACCAAAATTCTTCACCAATTCAAGATCTGAGAAGATTATGGGATCAACTGGATTGATGTTTACATGCATTGGAGTTGATTTCATAGTTTTCTTGGCCAAATGCAATAGATTCGGATAAAGTTGTTCGGTGTACATCTCCTTTGTCTGTTTAGGAACGACGTCAAGAAGGAACTTGTGAGTGTATCCCTTGATCATCTCGCCCATTTTCCCTTGAAGATCATCTTTCATGAGCTCTGACATACTCCCTTTCAACTTGCATCTTGTCTTTCTCATCATGAAGATAAGTCAGATCCAGTCACAAGAAGAAAATCTAACTTCTTCTTTGTAATATCTTTCTCTCGACCTGCTGACTTTAACGATTCTGGTCTTTGCTTGAGAGATCCAAGAGGTTGTTGGCTTCTTCATCGACGATTTGGATGTGGATTTTGTTGTTCTTTTTGATGGTGGTGGTGAAGAGTGAGAGGACGAGTCTAATGAAGAGGAGATGTGAGGTGACTCAGGGTCTTTAGGAGGCTTAGCAGCTTTCTTCCTTAGAGCGGGTTGGACTATTTAGAAGAAGATCATCGTAGTCCATCTCGTCATCTTTATCGGATTTAGCTTGCTCTTCGTCTCAATTCAGCATCTTCATCTGCTTTAGCTGAGCCGCAGCTTCTTCGCCGCCCCTTTTCCTTCTCGCAATTTTTCTTTTCTCGTTCATCAATGTCAAACTCAATAGAATCTTCCACGTGTTGTTGTTGTTGCTTATGAGTGGTGGCACCGCATCCTTATCGGGTTGATTAACCGCATCGGACTCGGTAGGTTGAACTCCACCACTCGATCCTCCGGGGCCACCCATTTGATCCTTAGCAAATTCTTTTGCAACGTGTTGGAGTCTAATGAATTTGAACTTCGTACTTAGTGTCCAGAGGCTCTTCATCCGATTCTTCTTCTTCTTGTTCAACTACTGGAGTCTTTTATTTTCCTTTATCTCACGCAAGTGGACTGGGAGGTTTAGCTACTAATGATGGAGTTATGGGTTGGTTTGAGTAGAAGACCTCTTCGTCTGATTCAGTTCTTAAGAGCTTTCATCCATCACCACTGCTTTTTGCGGTTCGTGCTTAGGAGTGAGAATAGGAACAACTTCTTTAGAAGGAACTATCCTTTTGAGTGGATGTTTCCTCTTGGGGAACTTCCTTTGACTCTCTGGCTTGTAACACTCCTGCACTTCCTCTTCTGGTTTTCCTTGTGGGTGTGTGCCAGATTTGTCATCAAGAAAACCAACTTTGTTCTCTTGCATGCCTTCGATACCTTTGTAAGAGTTGAGCTTTTTGATTTCATCTCGAGAGAAGGTGGTCCGCAACCACAAAGACCTTGTTTCTTGGTAGTTGACTCCTTAACTGAATTTAGAGTGGGTTGCATAAACATGTCGAGATTATCGGGATCATTGATTCTCTTGGGGATATCAGGGTTATATCCAAGTGCTCTTTGGATCAACAGTTTTGTATATCTGATATAAGGAATCTTTGATGTCACATATTGGATTTCACATACACATCATAACACAAACATACTTGGGCGTACAAGAGATGAGTTTTAGAGAGAGAAAGCTAGAGGTTTGGGAACTTTAGTGAGAGAAAGAAAAATCTTATTATGAGCTCCAACTCTCTACCTTGGGAGGTAGAGAGTATTTATAGTACTTACATATAACGCCACCTACCGGGTCGTGGATCGCATACATGGGTAAAGACCGTCCGTCCTCCACGGTGTTACATAACTAAATACTACTTAACATAAAATAACTACGACTACGAGCTTTCTAATGAATACATATACTTGAGGTGACTGGACACTTTAACTCGGATTTTCCAAATCCTAACAATCTCCCCTAAGGGAGGTCACCTCAAACACACATTAAATTACATAGAAAACAAACAAATATTACATTGAGATTGTTCTTGGATTCTTGTTCTGTAGCTCGTAGTCTTTGATTCTTTATTTATGCATGTTTTGGATAATCTGAGTGGAGGTCTTTAACCGATCCACGTGATCTTGAGTTTTGAGCCGCTTTGAGATCATCAGCCAATAATTAACTCTCACTCATCCATTGTGGTGTTGGTATAATGTGACGTTGTTACTTTTGGACCGACATGCTCACATTCTTGATCATGGTATATTCTTATCAGAGTAGCGGAAGCTTTCGTTGATTCATGATATTGGCAAAGAATAGCAGTAGCATGGAGTGAAAATATCAGAGTCATTGATGCACTAATCATGATTTCTTTAGAACTGAATGGGTTGAGTGAGCATGCGGCTATGGATTGACCGCTTCATTACGATCATCGTACCGCAACGCGGGATGTACCGCATAAAACAGTAGCAATAATAGCGCCATCGAAAGTGTCTTTGATCACTTTCGATGAATTGAGGTACACGGCCCACTTGCTCCCCGTTGATCAGTACAAAATACTTTGTGATCGTATAATTCAAAGAATTTCCTTGACGGGGTTTCGCAGTGCTAAAGTTGTTCTCAAACCGGACGTCTCAAAGAGATAACGGATTGAGTGAACACGGTAGCGAGATTCACTTATTGATGAAAAGAGATTTGAAAAGCAATCGTGTATAGCTCAATAGAAATTGTTTTTGCAATACAACGAAGGTTTTCATGAAAATCAATTATCAATCATAAACACCTTTTGTTTTGAGAAATAAGTACACAGTCGATGTGCTAACGAAAAGAGTTTTTAAACACAACGACCGGTTTTTCAAAGGTATCCGTCAATCCATAACCTGAACCAGGATTAATTCAAAAGATTGAATCGCCCCATTGTTTCTCTTCAGTTGTCACATGGTTGATCCATTAAATAGATCTCACATGCCACCTACCAGGAGCTTGTTTGATGTTGGATCCAGAAGGCTTTCCATCCTCATCGTGAATATGTATGCATATCACTTAGATGTTCTGGCAATACCACAAGGATAATGCGTAGGACTCATAAGATATAATCTCTCTATCCACATTGTGTGAAACAGAGAGTCTTCATTGAAAGTGTCCTAATGAGATTTATTGATGATCAGGTGGCTCTAGACTTAATTGTGCATATTTGGTTCCTATCGGAGACTAGGAGAGGGTCTCCTTCTTCAATACCAACTATCTCTAAGAGAAAGTTAGATAGATTATGTGGGTTTCCGTGAGAATGAAACAAGACCTTTTAAGAGGAACTTGAGTGGTTTGGAAAGTTGAAGTGCGGTCGTCCTTTGGGTCCATGACATCTTGTCTTCAATACCGATGTTACCTTGGTAACAACCCGATAGTATATGAATTGAACCGGTTTACGCCCTAAGGTTGAATAAATGGAGGCTATTTCTTTTCACCCTTTTCTCATTCAATGCTTTTCATTCTTCAACCGCCCGATAACTACTGAGACTTCATAATGAAACCTTGTTGGGTTTATTCGAGTACTAGCTCAGGTCTCAATCCACACTCTTCCCTTATCTCACTTTTCTCTTTTTTTCATCATACCTAAGGACTCTACACTATCTAGTGGATTGTCCTGGGTAGATCCACTCACAGTTACAGCGTATCAAGGGACCTCAAACCTAACCTTATCATCCTTATATCACCATGCATAAAGTAGAGTTGGTCGGTCTTTTGGTGTAGTTCTTCTACCTTGAAACCAATTGAAAACCATTTGAAAATCAATCAAGATACTTGTGATATAGAATCCAAGCATTTTGTATCTTAATTGTTTTGATATTTTAGAAATGCTCCCCCTCAACATATGCATAAAAATTCAGAATTTGTTTTGCACATGGAAAGAAGATCTTTAATCGTTAGATTAAGAGTGAAAGGTCCAATCTTTTGATTAACATTTTCTAAAATGATCATCATCACTGCCCAATCAATTTGGTAGATAAAACATTATTTTGAGGAAGGATGAGTTTTTCAAAAGTTTGCTCCCCTCAATATGTGCCTCGAATTTTGAAAGAGTTTTGCACATATTAGAGGGAACACACCTAGAGACTTAATTTCAATCGCGTTTCAATAATTTGAGGTTTGAATAGGTGCTCCCCCCTCAACATGTGCATGGAAAATTTGAAATGCGTTTGTCACATGCGGGGGAGGAAAACATGCTAAACACTTACATAGAAACCATTTATCGAATTATCGGTTTAAATCAATTAAATCACCAATTCTCCTCGATCGCAATTATCAAATCATTTTGAGATTTGTGATCTCTTAGAGATTTAAATTGATTTTGAAAGCTTTTAAGGAGAATTGTGACTTGATTATGAAAACGCTTTAACCGAAAGGATTGGATTTGAGACTTTAAACTCCATTGATTAAACATGCATAATTATCTTTTGAAAACATAATAATAACCAAGGTCCGGAACCAATTGTGTAACATTTTGTAAAACATTTAGAGTAGACCTTGCTCATTTAAGTACTAATTGTTTGAAAAGAACACTTTTTGATTTAATTGAAAAATCATTATCTCCCTCAATCAATGACGAAAGTTGTTGATTGATGGATTGATATTTTGACACTTGATAAGTTCATTTGATTTTCAAAAATAGAGTCCAAGGTGTTTTCAAAACAATTGAGTTTTCATAAGATTGCAAATATTTTTCGTGAGGAATCTTTATAAGGAAAAATATTTGAAATTAAACATTTGTCTTGTTGATGACAAACATTTGTTTTAGAATCGGAGCATTGGTTTGAAACATGAGATAAAGCATGGCTTGTTCTTTCTTTGAAAAGCGGGTTACAAACAAAATGACAATAAACCATTGTTTTTTCTTTTTTTTAATTTTTTAACAATCTAACAACATCTGAAATCCTGTCACTTTTGAATGACAAACACAAAGACCGTAGATATATATCGAATCAAGAGAAAACATGACAAAAGACAATATTTTTGAGATTTTTCAAGATTTTCTGATTTTTATGGATTTTTTTATTTTTTTATTTTTTATTTTGTAATTTTGATTTTTTGAATAAATATATACAAAATATAGATGAAGAAGACCTTTACTCCTCGCCTTCCCCAAGACGCTTGAGTGTTTTCGGTTGAAGGCTTTTCAGCCAAGTCGAGGAAGAATAAACTCAAACGCGTTCTCTGAAGAGCTTTGGTGAAGATGTTCGCTAACCGGTATTCTCGACTTCACAAAATAGAGTTCCACCACACCGCTTTCCACTTGCTCCTCGATGAAATGATGTCGATGTCGATGTGCTTTGCTCTTGAGTGTTGAACGTTGTTGCATGAGAGAGCAATAGCACTTTTATTATCACAGTATGTAGGATTTTGTTGAATTCAAAGCCATAGTCCGATAATTGGGATCTCATCCAAAGGATTTGAGCACAACAAGATGACATGGCTATGTATTCAGCCTCTGTAGAGGAAATAGAAGTACTCATTGCTTCTTTGAAGACGACCAACAAGCTTATCACCCAAAAACTGAAAGCACCTCCCCGACGCATTCGATGTATCTTGACATCCTGCATGATCGCAGATCCGCATAGTCGTTAGTGACATACCTGTCCTTCGTACCATAGTCCCATATTGATGGTTCCTTGGAGATACCGAAAGACCCGCTTAACCGCTTCAAGGTGCTTTTTAGTAGGCTTAGCCTGATATCTAGCACACATGCACACAAATAACAAGATGTCCGGTCCGCTAGTCGTGAGGTACATCAGGATCCAATCATACTACGATATTTCGCTTGATCTACCATGATCCCTGAGTGGTCCTCATCCAGTTTAGTACGCTCAATCATGGGAGTGTCAACAGGGTCACATGAATCAAATCCAAATTTCTTTAAAATCTCATTTGCATATTTAGATTGATTTATAAAAATGCCTCCGGACTTTGTGAAATTTGTAATCCCAAGAAAAATGACATTTGTCCCATCATTGACATTTGAAATTTGGAACCCATTTCATTTGAAAATGATCACATTCATTGGGGTCACCGAAAATAATATCATCAACATAAATTTGAACGGAATTAAATGTTTGCCTCGACCGTGAACAATGTCGGATCAATCGCTTCCTTGTCAATCCAAAGGATAGAAGAAACTTTGACAGCGTATCATACCATGCTCTAGGAGCTTGCTTTAAACCAGAAAGGGCCTTTTCGCGATAAACATGAGTAGGATGCTCTGATTCACAAAACCTTCTCGTTGGCCGACGTGAAACCACTTCTTTCAAATCTCCATTAAGAAAGGCGTTTTCACATCCATCCGATAGACTACCATGTTCTTACTAGAAGATTAGCCAAGAAGATTCTCGATTGCTTCGATACGAGCAACTGAGCAAATGATTCTTCAAAGTCAATACCTCTTCTTGACGGTATCCTTTTGCACCAATCGAGCCTTGTTCTTTAGGACATCACCATGCTCATCAAGTTTCACTTTGAAGATCCATTTCTGAGCAATGATCATAGCAACAACTGAGCAGGTACTAATTCCCATACATCGAGACGATCAAACTCATGAATTTCTTTTTGCATGGCATTGAACCACGCCTTCATTCATGGCGTTTTAATGTCTTTGGTTCGACCTTAGAGAGTACGGAGTTGAAGAAGCACCATAAGGCATCGGTTGCAAGTTGTTTTCCGTGTGGATACCGCAGAGAGGTTTCCAATGATGTTGTCCAATGGGTGATCATGTGTCCATTTTCTAAGGTGTTCATGTGGCTGTTGTTGTTGTGGAACCAAGTAGCAGTCGATGTCTCCCGATGAAGATGGTTCAGATGATGATTCAGGAGCAAATATATTTTCAAATGGAGCATCTTCGAGTAGCAGGGATTAACTTCATCATTGATGCCCGAAACAATTCCATGATGTACATTTGATGATTGATGATTTGTTGATGAGACAGAGTGATCAGCAGCAGGCTCTTCCTGACTTAATGATATTGAGACCCAAGGGTTGACTTCATTCACAGGATAGAGCAGCCTCGTTGATGGAATCATTTCATCAAAGATTTGTTCATAGTGTTCATCAAACATTGATCAAACAATTTCTTTAAATCATCTTTCGATGGAGGTACATATGGAGTCTTGAGATGAGTTTTGGAGGGATGAACCAAGGACTGCTTTTTGAAGGGTCCGAATCGATTGTCCAGAGCCATTTGACCCACCATCGAACGTAACGTGAATTGTTTCCATGATATTTCGTTCTTGTTGTAGATTCGTAACCCTTCTTGTTTGGTGCATAACCAACAAAAACTCCATATTCCTCTTAATTTACCTAAGTCTTGACCGCATTCTTGGATAGCACAAAGCACCAAACACACGAAGGTAGGAGAGATCAGTTTTCGTTTATGAACAAGTTCATATGGAGTTTTTCCATGAGAGGTGTGTATAAGGAACGATTTTGGGTGTAGCAAGCAAGGCAACTTCAGCCATAGAAACATTGGAACCTTGAATAAATAAGCATTGTTCTTAGTGCCTTCCCAAGAGTTCGATTTCGCCTTCAACTACACCGCTTTGTTGAGGAGTTCGAACACTTCTTTGATGACCGATTCCAACACTTCATAAAATTGAATTAAGTCTTTGTTAACAAACTCGGCCATTGTCTGCTCAACACTCTACGTATTGTTGAGTCGAACCCGAAGCTTGATTAGTTTGATGATGATATCTGGAGTTTCATCCTTTGTCCTCAAAAACTTTACCCAAGTAAATCGCGAGTAGTCATCAACAACTACTAGAATGTATTTCTTCCCATTTATCATTTGCACTCTCATTGGTCCGCACAGATCCATATGAAGGGTATGAAGAACTTCCATTTCTGAGTTTGTGGGTTTTGGTTTGTGGGCATATTTCGTGCTTTTACCCAATTGGCAAGTCAACAAAGATGATCTTTTTCATATTTTAACTGCAGCCTCCCGACAAGATCCTTTCTCGAAAGGTTATTAATGGTGCCGAAGTTCAAGTGATTGAGACGACGATGCCATAACCATGACTTTGTTTTTTAAGCCTTTGACAGCAAGCGATGGAGAAGACTTCATCATGTCTTCGATAGAGATGGTGTATAGGTTAGAACCACGAGTACCTCTTAATAATTCCACACCATCAAGTTGTCTAACGATGCAAGTATGTTTTCTAAAGGCCACCTCTAGATCGGAATCACGTAATTGACCAACAGAGAACAAATTATGACCAAGACCTTCCACATAATATACCCTAGAGATTACACTTTGCCAACTACATAATCACCATAACCCATAATTGCTCCAAAATGATCGTTCCCGAATCTAACAAATTCCGATGAATTTGCTCACAGTTCATGAGCCAGCGACCGTCTCCAAATATATGCTTGGAACAAACTCAGTCCAAGTACCACGTAACGATTTGAACGATCCGCAGTTGAACACGCACAAGAATGGATAATCGATAATTGGGATCCCCATGCAAGAATGGGTTCCACTTGGTTAGTAAATGTTGATGGAACACCCACATCAAATAGAAATAGCAAAATCATTAGGAATAGATGCAAAGGCTGTGTCTGTATTTGACCTATTCAAAGTATGTTCACTTCTTAAAGGAATAGTTCTACCAATAGGCATCCATTTTCTAGTGGGCATAGTCTTAGCAGCTTGAGGGCAAACAGATTATTCTTATGGCCAAAAGGTATCCAATAATAACCTATCTTTATAAATGTACTTCCCGTGGGTTTCCAATGCTTTCTAACAATCTTTCGCCTTTGCCTTTAGCCTTTTTGCATGATTTTTAGCATTAACAATTTTAACTAGGCATTGACAAAGATTAGACAAAGCATTCACACCATAATCATGATTAGCAAATGTAATCCACGCACATCATTACATGGTTTGCAAATAGTATCGAATTCGAATTAATTACAATACGCTTATGGCTAATACTAGAATCAACACGATTCGTTTTATTCAACTCAAACTTAAATTTTCTAGGTTGGTCTTCTTCCAATGCACATTTTTAGCTTGCAGGTCCTATCTTGCTTGGTATTGCCTCGGAGGCTTTGACCCGCTTGCTTTAATGTCACCGACACTCTTGTAGAGGAATTATGGGAACATTAGTTGGTTGATCTACTTTTGCATTCCCAACTAGATGCAAGGGTCTCAGATACTAGAAGGCACATTGATGTTCACTTTCTTAAACCTGGGCCTAGAATGGTTTGAATGCTTGGCACTAGGCATAGAACAAGGCATCACAAATTTTGCCTTTGCACCTAAGGATTTAGGACATGTTGCAATTACACATTCTAGCAGCTCTTGAGATCGCTTGGCCTGGAGGCAAGCAAACCTAATTTCACTATCAAGAGGTTTATTAATGAAATCCTCTTCAACAATCTCACTGAGACATTCTAGACTATCCTTAAGGTGAGCACAATAGTCATGAAACGCAGGTCATTATTCCTAAGATGAGGAGGAATGTATTTAACAAGAATGCAGTATTTTTGCAATGAGGATGACTTTGAAACAACATTCTTATTAAAAACAAGTGGCAGTTTCCCATTTTCCCGACTTCTATTCTCAATTTCCTTTTGTAAAGACGTTATTTTTTGTTGTTTTGGTCACGTGATGACTTTCATTGAATCATATAACTCTTTAAAGTGTCGCTTAACTTTTTCATTTTCTTCTAGAAAACTCTCGCTTTCCTTTTGTAAGGCATTAACTAAGTTTTGAAGATGAAAAGTTTGAGAGTACCGAGAATCTAAAGGAGGAGGCATTTGGGATCCAGATACATTGTTCTTTTCACCCTTTAATTGAGAGATTTGGGCTTTCAACTTTCTGATCTTGTTACAATGAGCTCAATCTGCTCACGCTTGCTAATTTCAAAAATCGCATCAAAATTCAGAACATCCAAGGATGTCTTGATATTTGAGGTTTTAACATTTTCTTTAGATGTTGATATTTTAGTTGTAAATCAAAATGTTCAACTTCTAGTTTAGAAAGATGATTTACCAAATTATCGCGGATCATCCCGATCAATTTTCTCATTAAGTTTTGAATTAATCTTTTCAAGCTCAATGACACGATCATGGGAGACTTTCGTGAGCAAATGATAATTCATGAAATTGAGAAGCATTAATGGAGCAATTCATAGCAAGATAAAACACATCTTGAGCAATACATTCACAAATAAGATTCTCATTCAAGGTATGCAAGTTCTTCCTCTCAATCTCATTATATTTTAATGCTCGCCCATAGTCACTAACCTCAACTATCATTGCATCAAATTCCTTTTCCATTCCTTTAATTCTGAATCTATCCCCTTTAAGACTCTCAAATTGATCTTTTAGTTGTTTAAAGAAAGGCATGACCTCAGTTAGATAGCATTCTTTTTTTTTCAAAACCCCTTTCCCTTCATCCCAAAGGTGATCCTTTTCTTACAAGTTTTCTCAAAATCGACAAATAGTTGAAGAATAACATATTGGATGATTAAGGTCTTGCTCTTAGTGGCAATAGTTCTAGGAACTAAATGCATTGGTGAATTTGGAGGATACACAATGCCGCAGCATTTTCCTAAGGGGAGGGTTTGTTTCAACAAGATTTTTAGTTTTTTGCTTATCTAAGTCCTTTTTCCTAAAACTTGTTCAGTGTTAACAACGTTTGAGGCTTAAATTTGTTTAAGGAGATCCAGTTTTCCTTCTTGTAATCATGGGGTTTGATCGTGATGTTATTCTTTTACATTCGTGATCTTCTAGCTTCTTATTCATTTTCACCCTAGATGCATCATCTAATTTTCTATCTTCCTCGTGCACCAACGAACTAGGTTTCGCTTCAGGTTTAAGAATCTCATTGCCATCATAAATTACATTTTGAGTTTTTAGCTAACTTATGTACTGTGGTTGGGTTTATCTATAATGGGAACACTATGCTTATCGCTTAAAACTCTATGCTTAGATCATGAGCAAATTCTAATGGTATTCCCTTGTACTTACAACTTATTTTCAAGCTTGTTTTTCAAAGTTTTTAGATTAGAAAAATCATTCAAAAGTTTTGATTCCTTAGCATGAAATTCTTGCTTAAGCACTTTAACATTTTCTTGAAGTTATTGTTTTTGCTTAGCGCTTTGAAAGTTTTTCTTGTAAGGAGTTTAACTCTTGTTTTAACACTTCTTCTCTAAAGTTACTTTTTCTAATAATTGTATGCGATTTGTTATCCAACTCCTCGCCACGAGTAGTTAGCTCAAACTTAGCACGCTGTTCATAAATGGCAACATGTTCTTTATAGGCATTAAGTTTCTCGATTAGGAATTAGAAATTCCGTGTATAAAAAAGAGTCTGGTCACCCAAAAGTATATATATTCAAGTAGAAAGCTCAGAGTCGAGTTATTTATGTTAAGTAATATTTAGTTGTCAATACCGCGGGAGTACCTGGACATCTTTTTACCTCATCATATGCCCGACCACGCTCAAGGTTGTGTGGCGCTTTATTGTAAGACTATAAATACCTCTACCTTCCGTGAGAGTTGAGCTCATAATAAGAATTTTCTTTCTCTCACTAAAGTTCCCAAACCTCTAACTTTCTCTCTAAGATCTCTTGTACTAATTTGTGTTTATGGTTTAGTGTGTTTGTGAAATCCAATATGTTACAATTGGTATCAAGAGCCATGGTTAGATCATCTCTTACATATCTTTGAATTTCTAGTGGTTTTTAGGAGGTTTTGAGTTTGAAAAAAGTTTAGTGGTTTTTGCATCATTTGGTTGATTTCTAGTGTTAAAGTTTGGATTTTGATTGTATTTTTATGTTTAGAATCCTCACAAGTGTTTAGGTTTTGATTTAGAAGGCTTGAATCATCGCGGGTTGGAGTGTTTAGACTAAAATGTGTTTATGTGTTTTTTCTGCTACCGACTTGAGCCAATACCTTAAAGTTTCTTGGTAGCTTACTTGCTTTGCAATTTGGTAGCTTAGAAGTTGTTGTTAAAGGAATTAGGAGTTGGGTTAGCGACCGTTTATTGAGACAAGCGCATTAAAAGTGTAATGTGAGTGGATTCTCCACTACACGTAGCTTAACTTGGTGTGTTAGCACTTGTACTTTATATTGTTAGCTTACTTTGGTGTTAGCGAAGTTGGTACCCAGCGAAGTTGCTATTTTTAGCCACTTGACAAACTAATGACTTGGAAAAGCAAGTTTTAATTGTCACAAAATTTTGCTAGCTTACTCAGATTGTAGCGAGTTGTTATGTTTACTTGGGATTGTAGCGACTCGCACTTAGCCACTTGTTCAAAGTTTCCTAGCTTAATTCTTGGACTATAGCCATCGGCGCTAGCGACTTGTTCAAAGTTTCCTAGCGACTTGAGGATATCCTTTGAATACGTTTTCTCGATTTAGTAAAACTCCCGTGAAAGAATCTATTTCCCGCTTAATCATAGAGTTATAAAACCCTAATCACCATCATGTCTACCAACGTTCCTACAATCATCTCCACTGCCGAGGATGTTCAAGCGTACCGGGTTCGGATACTGCCCACCTATGCTCTTGCAACCGACTATGACTCTGGGCTCAAAGAATCGATTGTACTGCTTGGAAAGGAAAATGGGTCAACATTCTCAAATCGACGATGAAGGACCATATCAGTTGAGACTACTAGAGACATAATTGATACAAATTAAGATGGTACATTGATTTACTTGAATGGACGTAATTCAAAGATGTATGATGAGGTCATGATAAGGAGAAGAAGAGATTCGATGCGTATATCGGGCCTCTAACATCATATTGCAAGGTCTTCCAAAAGACATATACAAGCTTATCAACCACAACACCGGCAAAGGTCGTGATGATAATGTTAAGATGCTTCTCTCGTGTCTTCAATTAACTATGGAAGACAGAGAATCTCAACTCTATGATGAATTTGAGCACTTCAAGATGAAACCAGTTGAGAGTGTCTATGAAAGTATTACGAGATTCCACAAACTCTAATGACATGAGGAACATCGAATGACCATGCCTAACATTCAAATTGAACTCAAAATTTGTGAACAACATGAATCCCTAATGGCACAAGTTTGTCACTTCTGTGAAGCTCACTAAAGGATTGAAGAATACAAATTATGAGCAACTCTATGCCTTCGTTCTTCAAAATGAGAGACATGCCATGTTTGAAAAGAGGGTTCTTGAACAATTCAAAACAAATCCAGGAGAGACAAGCTCATCAAATGATTGCCTTCTACTCAAAACATTGGGATTACCACTAAAGCTTCACAAGTTATACCCATGGGTGATGGAACACACAAACTCATTCCTGATCCAATGTTCAAACAAGCCATGCCGATGCACCTTAGGAAACTTCATTAGTCAAATAGCTCTTTGATCACAAAACATGAACACTCTCCCACACACCAACAACAACCTCATAATGGCCCAATCCACAATCAAGCTACAATGAGAGGGAAGGTTATGGTTGCCACCAAGAAAGGCAAAGACGATCGTGAGACGGTGGAGGCTATGGAGGAAATCGATCTGAAGGAATGGAAATCGGACAAGTCAAGACAAGCCAAGTATTACAATCGGGTGGTGTTGAGGGACACATTGCAAGGAATTGCACATCTCCAAACGCCCGCACGTCAATACTTCAGGGATAAGATCTTGCTAGTTCAAGCCCGTGATAATGGTGTAGCTTTGAATGAAGAAGAGTTGTTATTTCTTGCCAGGGAAATGCCAAGACGTATGATGCATGGATGAGCGACCTATTCGTGAGATAGTTCACAATCATCGAATGCTTTTCGCAAGTGACCGCGGATGCATACAACTCGATGTTGATGATGACCCATCAGCCAAAACAATTTTCATGGTAGCATTTCTCCAATGGTCTTCCTAAGGTCTATCTTCACCACAAGTGGTCCATCCAAAGACAAAACTTTCCGAGGTACTAAAACTATAATGATGATGCCGATATGCAAAAGATGCATGACAAAGTACAATCAACTGAAACTATTGAATCAAATATTGAAGATATGGGTAATATCAATGTTGTCCCATATGATCAATATGTGAAACAAAGTGAAGTGAAGTTGTAACAAGTGATGCATCTTCAGCCAAAGATGACTATGTTTTTGATGAATACACCGCATGCTCGATGATTCCAAGATCTCTCGAATGAATGCCTATAAAGAACGTGTTGCTATTTATGAACAACGCAAGCAATTTGAGTTGACCTCCCGTGAGCAGGAAATGGATGACCAAATGCGCATAAACTATTAGAAAAAGTAGGTTTAGAGAAGAAGTATTAAAACAAGAGTTAAACTCCTTACAAGAAAAGCTTTCTAAAACCGCTAAGCAAAAACAAGAACTTCAAGAAAATGTTAAAATGCTTAAGCAAGAATTTAGCGCTAGGAATCAAAACTTGAATGATTTTTCTAATCTAAAACCTTGAAAAACAAGCTTGAAAATAAGTTGTACGTACAAGGAAATACCATTCAGACGCTTCACTAATCACTAAGCATGAGTTTTGAGTGATAAGCATAGTATTCCCCTTGTTGAGGAACCAAATCCTCGTTGTTAAAGGCTAGAGCGCCCATAAGGTTATTTATGATGGCAATGAAATTTTAAGCCTAGACAAAACCTAGTTGCGCTGAAAGTAATCGAGGAAGATAAGAATCGATGAAGTCGCTAGGAAAAGATGAACAAGAAACTAGATGATCCTAAATGTAAAGAGAAGAAAATAAATATCACACCCCATTATTACAAGAAGGAGAATGGGATTTCCTTGAACAAGTTTAAGCCTCCCGAGATTGTTAACACCTAAACAAGTGTTCTGAAAAAGGATTTAGATAAGCAAAAGCAGAGAATCTTGTTGTAAACAAACCCCCTTTAGAAAAATGCCTTCAACAATCGGTATCCTCCCAATACACCAATGCATTTAGTTCCTAGACTATTGCCACTAAAAAGAAAGACCTTAATCAGCCAATATGTTATTCTTCAACTATTTGTCGATTTTGAGAAAACTTGAAAGAAAAGGATCACACCCACTCGATAATCAAGGGGAAAGGGGTTTTGAACAAACAAAAGAATGCTATCTAACTGAGGTCATGCCTTTTTTCAAATTACTAAAAGATCATTTTGAGAGTCTTAAAAGGGATTAATTCGATATTAAAGGAATGGAAAAGAAATTTGATGCAATGATAGTTGAGGTTAGTGACTATGAGCAAGCATTAAAATATAATGAGATTGAGAGGAAGAACTTGCATACCTTGAATGAGAATCTTATTTCTGAATGTATTGCTCAAGAAGTGTTTACATCAAGCAATGTAATTGCTCCATTAATGCTTCTCAATTTCATGAATTATCTAAGTGGTTCAAAGTCTCTCATGATCGTCATTGAGCTTGAAAAGATTAATTTAAACTTAATGAGAAAATTGATCGATGATCACTTATAATGGTAAAGCATCTTCTAAACTAGTAGTTGAACATTTTGATCTACAACTAAAATATCAACATCTAAAAGAAAATGTTAAAACCTCAAATATCAAGACATCCTCTGATGCTCCTGAATGACGCTTTTGAAATTAGTAAACGTGATGAACAGATTCGAAGCTCATTGTAACACGATCAAAAGTTGAAAAGCCCAAATCTCTCAATTGAAGGGTGAAGAACAATGTGACTGATCCCAAATGCCTCCTCCTTAGATTCTCAAGATTTCAAACTTTTCATCTTCAAAACTTAGTTAATGCCTTACAAAAGAAAAACCAGAGTTTCTAGAAAGAAAATGAAAAAGTTAAACGACACTTTAAAGAGTTATATGATTCAATGAAAGTAATTCGTGACCAAAACAACGAAAAAATAACGCTTTACAAAAGGAAACAGAATCGAGAAGTCGTGGAAATGGAAACCCACTGTTCTTAGAATGTTGTTTCAAAGTCAAATTAGATTGCAAATATACCGTGACTGTTAAATATATTCCTCCTCATCTTAGGAATAATGAACCTGCGTTTCATGACTATTCACCTTAAGGATAGTCTTGAATGTCTCCTGAGATTGTGAAGAGGACTTCATTAATAAACCTCTTGATAGAGAAATTAGGTTTGCTTGCCTCCGTGCCAAATCGATCTCAAGAGTCGCTTGAATGTGTAATCAAACATGTCCAAAATCCTTAGGTGAAAGGCAAAGTGTGAAGCTTTGTTCTATGCCTAGTGCTAAGGTGAAATCCGCTCTATGCCCGCCTTAAGAAAGTAAACACTAATGTGCCTCAAGTAGTCTTGATTCCGTGATATGTTAGTGCTAAGAAAGTGAACTTTGAAAGTGTGTCTCAAATAGCTCAAATCACGCCTTAAGAAAGTAAACACTAATGTGCCTTCTAGTAGTTCTATCCTTGATATCAAGTTCAGAATGCAAAAATTGATCAACCAACTAATGTTCCCATTCCCTACAAGAGTAATCGACATTAAAGCTTAAAGTAAGTCAAAGTCTCAAGAAAATACAAGGAATTATAGGACCTCGCAAGCTAAAAATGTGCATTGGAAGAGAAAGAGAAGACCAATCTAGGAACTTGCTTGAGTTGAATAAAACTAATCGCGGTTGATTCTAGTATTAGCCTTAGGCGTATCGTAATTAATTCTACCCCCGATACTATTTGCAAACCTTGTAATGATGTATGCTTGAATTCTGTTGCTAATCATGGATGTGGTGTGAATGCTTGTCTAATGTCACAATTAGAAAACGGAAACCTACGTGAAGAACATTTATAAAGATAGGTTATTATTGGATACCTTAGCCATATGAATAATCAGCTTTGCTCTCAAACCGCTAAGACTATGCCCACTAGAAAATGGAGGCCTACTGGTAGAATTATTCCCTTAAGAAGTGAACATACTTTGAATAGGTCAAATACGCATACCAAGATTGCATCTATTTCCAATGATTCCATTGCTTCTACTGCCCGATATGGATGTTTCATTTCCTCATGTGGGTGTTCCACTATTGTTACTAACCAAGTGGAACCCATTCTTGCATGGGGATCCCAATTATCCGCTTATCCATTCTGTTCTGTTCAACCGCAGATCGCTTCAAATCGTTTCCGTGGTACGGACTGTGCTCGCTCCAAGCATATGACCTGAGATCGTCACGCTCATGAACTTCATAAATTCATCGGGATAGATCTTGAATGATCATTTCAAGCAATTAGGGTTATGGAGAACATGTATTGGAAAAGTGTTATCTCCGTGGTGTATTATGGAAGGTCTTGGTCATAACCTGTTCTCTCGTTGGTCAATTCTCAGGATTCGATCTAGAAGTAGCCTTAAAAACATACATGTTTCATTAGAGAACTTGATGGTAAGGAACTTTAAGAGGAACACGTGGTTTCAAACCTATACACCATCTCTCTATCGAAAGATATGATGAAGTCTTCCAATTTGCTTGTTGTCAAAGGCTTCAAAACAAAGTCATGGTTATGGCATCGTTGTCCAATCACTTGAACCGCACCATCAATGATCTCTCCGTAGGACTTAGTTGTAGGTTTACCTAGACTTAAGTATGAAAAGATCATCTTATTCAAAGATGCCAATTGGGAAAAAGCAAGAAGTATGCCCATAAACCCAAAACCTACTACAACCAAATTTTGAAGTTCTTCATACAATTTAATGGACTTATGACCCATGAGAGTGTAATATCTTTGGAAAGAAATATGTGGTGTGGTTGATGATTCTCTAGATTCACTTGGGAAAAGTTCCTAAGGTCAGTTGATGAAACTCCAGATATCATCATCAAACTCATCAAAACGTACCAGCAGTTCGCCTTAACAAAACGGCCTAATCAATATCGAACAGTATTAATGTCCGGTTTGTTAACAAACAACTTGGTGAGTTTTATGAAAGTATGGAATGCGCAAGTAATTCTCGAATCCTCAACGTAACGGTAGTTGAAAGATGAAATCAACTCTTTGTGGAAGCCGCAAGGATCTATGCCGATTTACTCAAAGTTCCATGTTTCTCCGGGTGAAGCCATCGCCAATCGCATGCTACACCCAAAATCGATCCCGATTCACATCAAGCCATGGAAAACTCCATATGAACTTGTCCAAAGATGTAAAACCCATCTTTTCATTCCTCTCGTGTGTTTTGGTGCTTATGTTATCCAACTAATGATGGTCAAGATTAGGAAAATGAGAGCTAAAGCGACATTGAGTTTTTGTGAAGTATGCACCAAAACGTAAAAGGTTAATGTAAATATATAACAAGAGAACCCGAAATATCATGGAAACAATTCACATCACGCTTTGATGAGTCCTGACCGGTCAAATGGCTCCCGGACATTCCAAATTTCCGGACCTCAAGACTTCAAAACAAATTCATGGTTCATTTCGTACCAAACTCCCACAAGAACTCCATATGTACCCCCTCTCAAGATGATTTAAAGAAACCGTTGATCCAATGTTTATGCAAAATGGCTTTGGTAACAATGATATGACAATTCCAATCAACAGAGGTCGCTTTATCCTCGCCAATGAAATTAGTCCATTCAACTTCTATGTCATTAAGCCAAGAAGCCACACACCTATCCGTCTTCATCAACAAATCTTCAATCATCTGTGTACATCATGGAAATGCCTCGATTCACAGGATGAAGTCAATCCCCTTGCTACCTCCGAAGATGCTCCATTTGAAAATATATTTGCTCCTCAATCATCATCCGATCCATCTTCTACAGAGACATCGACTCGCTATTTCAAATTCCTCAACAATGTACCACATGAACACCTTCGTAAAATGGACTCACGATCATCCATTAGACAACATCATTGAAATCCTCTCGCCCAAGATCCACACTTTAAAACAACTTGCAACCATGCCTTATGGTGCTTCAACTGCACTCTAAGATCGAACCAAAAGATGTTAAAACCGCCATGAATGAAGACAACCGGTTCAATGCCATGCAAGAAGAAATTCATGAGTTTGATCGACTTGAGGTATGGGAATTAGTACCGCTCTAGATCGGTATATGATCATTGCCTAAAATGGATCTTCAAAGTGAAACTTGATGAGCATGTAGATGTACAAAGAACAAGGCTCATTGGTTGTAAAAAGGATACCACAAGAGAGGTATTGACTTTGAAGAATCTTTTGCTCCAAATTTCGTTCTAATCGAGGCAATAAGAATATTCTTGGCTAATGGCCGCAAGTAAGAAACATGGTAGTCTATCGATGGATGTAAAGACTATGATTTCGAATGAGTGTTAGGAATTAGAAATTCAAAGATTAAAGAGTCGGTCACCTCAAGTATATGTAATCGTAGAATGCTCGTAGTCATAGTTATATTTAGTTAAGTAGTATTTTGTTAAGTAACACCATGGAGGAAGGACGGGTCTTTACCCACTCAGATGCCCGATCCACAAACAAGTTGTGCATGCTTTTATGTAAGACTATAAATACTCTACCTCCCAAGGTAGAGAGTTGGTTTCATAATAGTTTTTCTTTCTCTCACTAAGTTCCCTAAACCTCTAACTTTTTCTCTCTAGAACTCACCATTATACGCCCACTTTGTGTTATGGTTTGATGTGTATGTGAAATCTAATATCCAACAATTGGTATCAAGAGCCATGGTTAGATCATATCTTGCACATCTTTGGATTTCTAGTGGTTTTAGGTGGTTTTTGAGTTTGAAAAGTTTAGTGGTTTGTGCATCATTTGGTTGATTTCTTGTGTTAAAGCTTGGATTTTGTTAGTACTTTTATGTTTAGAATCATCACAAGTGTTTAGGTTTTCATTTGGTGAGTTTGAATCATCTTGGTTGGGTTGTTTTTGGATTGAAAAGTGATGTTTATGTGGTTTTGCTAGCTTACTTGACATATACGGATCTTTCTTCTCAGAGCGACTTGTTTCACAATTTTGTAGCGAATTACAGCTTTTGGAGCTAGCGACTTAGATCTAGCGACACAAGACAAGTAGGGACTCTCCACTACGGTAGCTTACTTGGTCTCAGAGTTTAGTTGCTTCTTAGCTTAATTTGAAGTTTTAGCTTACTGAGTAGCGAATTGTCGCCAAAATTTTGCTAGCTTACTTGAGGGTTAGCGAAGTTACTACTTAGCGACTCTTGCATTTGTCTAAGCGACTTGGGACTTTAGTTTACTGGGGTGTAGCTTAATTAGGTGTTAGCGACTGGTGCATTATCTTCTAGCTTATCAAGATTGCTTGTTTGGTTTTCTCTTGATTTAGTAAAATCCCGTGAAAGAATCTATTTCCTGGTTTAATCATAGAGTTATAAAATCCCGTATAATCTGTTAACATGTCTACCAACGCTTCCTATATCATCTCCATCATGTTTGCGATGTTCGCTGTACCGTTCGTATACCACCCATGCTTGATAGAACTTCATTCTGGGCTCAACGAATTAGGATTGTACTGCCTTGAAAGGAAAATGGTGTCAACATTCTCAAATCCATTGATGAAGGACCGTATCGAGTTGAGACGACTAGAGATGTACTTGATTCTGCTGAAGATGGAACTCGATTCACGGAATGGACGTGCACTAAAGATGTATGATGAGCTTGATGATAAGGAGAAAAAGAGATTCCGCTGATATCGTGGCTTCTAACATTGTTCTTCAAGGTCTTCCTAAAGACATCTACAAGTGATCAATCACAACACGAGGCAAAGGCAGATGGGATAATGTCAAGATGCTTCTCTCGTGCTCTAATTAACTATGGAAGACAGAGAATCACAACTCTATGACTAATTTGAACACTTCAAGATGAAACCAGATGAGAGTGTCTATGAGTACTATATGAGATTTCATAAGTTGGTGAATGACATGAGGAACATCAGAATGACTATGCCTAACATTCAGATGAACTCAAAAGTTTGTGAACAACATGAATCCCGAATGGCACAAGTTTGTCACTTCTGGGAAGCTCACTAAAGGATTGAAGAATACAAACTATGAGCAACTCTATGCCTTCCTCCTTCTGAATGAGAGACATGCTATGTTTGAAAAATTGGTTCTTAATCACCAAAACCAACAGTGGAGAGACAAGCTCGCTCTAATGACTCAACCGCTTCTATTCAAACATCGAATCACAACCAAAGCCTCACAAGTCATACCCATGGGAAATGGTAATCACAAACTAATTCCTGATCCTATGTTCAAACAAGCCGATGCGATAACACGTGGGTAATTTCATTAATCAACTTGCTCTTTTGATCAGTCAAAACATGAATTCTCTCCCACAAACCAATAACAACCTCGCAACATCATCTAACCCACACAATCGCTAACTGTAAAGATGGGAGGATCGTGGTGCAACCAGCTCAGAAAGACAGATGATCAGGGAAGAGGTGGAGCTGGTAGAGGTTATGTTGGTAATCTGAATCGAGGAAGGAATGGTAATCAAGGTCAAGCTAAGCCGATCAAATGTTATAATTGTGGTGGTGAGGGACACATTGCAAGGAACTACACATCTCCAAAGCGCCCACGAACGCCGATTACTTCAGAGATAAGATGCTACTTGTGCAAGCTCAGGATAATGGTGCTACTTTGGATGAAGAGGAATTGTTGTTTCTTGCCGAGGGCAATGCCAAGACCTATGATGCGATGTGGATGAGCGTACCTATTCAGAGATAGGTCACAATCATCGAATGCCTTTCAAGTCACCGATTGATGATGCATACGATTCTCGATGTGGATGATGGACCCATCGACACAATCTTTATGGCTAGCATTTCTCCAATGGTTTCTCCAAGGTCTCCCTTCAACACAAGCTGGCCCATCCAAAGACACACTCATCTCAGAGGTACTAAAACTATATGATGATGCTGATGTGCATAAGATGCATGACAAAGTACTATCAACTGAAACCTTTGTATCAAATAGTGAAAATATGGGTAATATCAATGTTGTCCCATATGATCAATATGTGAAACAAAGTGAAAGTGAAGTTGTACCAAGTGATGCATCTCCTACAGTCAACAATGACTATATTTTTGATGAATACACCGCATGTGCCCCCGATGATTTAGAATATCTCAATTAAATGCCTATAAAGAACGTGGTTGCTATTTATGAACAACGTGCTAAGTTTGAGTTGACCACCCGTGAGCTGGAAATGGATGACCAAGTGCGCATATTATTAGAAAAGTAATTTTCGAGAAGAAGTATTAAAACAAGAGTTAAATTCCTTGCAAGAAAACTTTCTAAAACCGCTAAGCAAAAACAAGAACTTCAAGAAAATGTGAAAATGCTTAAGCAAGAATTTAATGCAAAGGAATCAAAACTCTTGAAAGATTTTTCTAATCTGAAAACTTTGAAAACAAACTTGAAAACAAATTGTACGTACAAGGAAACACCATTCAGACTTCTCACATGATCACAAAGCATAGGGTCCTAAGCGATAAGCATAGCATTCCCCTTGTTGAGGAACCAAATCCAGAGGTCATTAAAAGGGCTAGAAATGCTCATAAGGTTCTTAATGATGGCAATGAAATCCTTAAACCTAGACAAAACCTAGTTAGGCTTAGTGCGAGGAAGATAAGAAAGATGAAGTCACTAGGAAAAGATGAACAAGAAATTAGATGATCCTAAATGTAGAGAGAAAAAAATAAAGATCACACCCCATGATTACAAGAAGGAAAACTGGATTTCCTTGAACATGTTTAAACCTCAGACATTGTTGACTCCCGAACAAGTTTTCTGGAAATGGATTTAGATGCGCAAAGCGAAAATATTGTTGAAACAAACCCTCCTCTTGGAAAATGCCTGAGAACCGGTGTATCCTCCAATACACCAATGCATCTTGTTCCTAGAACAATTGCCACTAAAAGCAAGACCTTAATTAGCCAATATGTTATATTCCAACTATTTGTTGATTTTGAGAAAACTTGCAAGAAAAGGATCACACCCACTGGTATTACGGAAGTAGAAAGGGGTTTTGAGCAAATGAAAGAATGTTATTTAACTCATGCCTCTTTAAACTTCTTAAAGATCACTTTGAGAGTCTTAAAAAGGGGATAGAAACAGATATTAAGGGAATGGAAAAGGAATTTGATGCAATGATAGTTGAAGTTAGTGACTATGAGCGAGCACTAAAATATAATGAGATTGAGAGGAAGAACTTGCATACACTAAATGAGAACCTAATTTCTGAATGTATTTCAGATGTGTTTTTCATCGCTACAAATTGTTCATTAATGCTTCCATGAATTATCTGGTTGACCGAAGTCTCCCATGATCGCAGGTTGAGCTTGGAAAAACTAATTCTAACTAAACGAGAAAATTGAACTGGATGATCACGACAATTTGGTTAAACATTTTTCTAAACTCGAAGTTGAGCATTTTAATTTACAACTAAAATATCAACATCTTAAAGAAAATGTCAAAACTTCTAATATCAAGACATCCTGGATGCTCCGAGTTTGATGCTTTTTCAAATTAACAAACGTGATGAAATGATTCAAGCTCAGGCAACACGATCGTAAAGTTGAAAGCCCAAATCTCTCAATTAAAGGGTCAAACGAACAATATGACAGCTCCCAAATGCCTCCTGCTTTAGATTCTCAGAATTCTCAAACTTTTCATCTTAATACCTTGCAAAAGGAAAACGATTTCTAGAAAATGAAAAAGTTAAACGACATTTTAAAGAGTTATATGATTCAATAAAAGTCACCCGTGACCAAAACAACTAAAAAATAACGTCTTTACAAAAGGAAATTGAGAATCCGAGAAGTCGTGGAAATGGGAAACCGCCACTTGTTTTCAATAAGAATGTTGTCTCAAAATCACCCTTAGACTGCAAATACCTGGATGCGTTAAATATATTCCTCCTCATCTTAGGAATAATGAACATGCTTTTCATCGTGGCTCACCTTAAGGATAGTCTAGAATGTCTCTGCGAGATTGTCGAAGAGGATTTCATTAACAAACCTCTTGATAGTGAAATTAGGTTTGCTTGCCTCCATGCCAAACGATCTCAAGAGTTGCTAGAATGTGTAATTGCCACATGTCCAAACTCCTTAACCTTAGGTGTTGTATCCTTGTTCTATGCCTAGTTCCAAGCAGAAATCCGTTCTATGCCCAATTTAAGAAAGGAAACACTAATGCCTTCAGTAGTCCGATCTGATATGTTAGTACTAAGAAAGTGAACGTTGTGCCTCAAGCAAAAAGCTCAAATCACAGTCTTAAGAAAGTATACACTAATGTGCCTTCTAGTATTTCCCCATGACTTGCATCGCAAAAATTAGATCAACCAACTAATGTTTCCATTCCCTACAGAGTAATCAGTGACATTAAAGCAAGTAGGTCAAAGTCTCAAGACAATACAAGGAATGATAGGACCTTGCAAGCTAAGAATGTGCATTGGAAGAGAGTAGAAGACCAATCTAGGAACTTTAAGCTTGAGTTGAATAAAACGAATCGTTGTTGATTCTAGTATAGCTTTAGTATGCATCGTAGAATTAATTCGGATTCGATACTATTTGCAAACCTTGTAATGATGTCCGCTTGAATTCCGCTAATCATGAATGTGGTGTGAATGTTTTGTCTAATGCTATCAAATGCCCAGTTAAAATTGTTAATGCTAATGATCGTGCAAATAAGGCAAAAGGCAAAACGAAAGATTGTTAGAAAACAAGTGGAAACCCACTGAAGAACTTTTATAAAGATAGGTTATTATTGGATACCTTTTGGCCATAAGAATAACCGCTTTTGCTCTCAAACTACTAAGATTATGCCCACTAGAAAATGGATGCCTATTGGTAGAACTATTCCCTAAGAAGTGAACATACTTTGAATAGGTGATGCGCTAAACAACAAGCTAAATCACTCAAGTTCCGCCACTTATGAATGGCGTAATTAGAACCAAATTTTAAAACTCCTTAAGCACCTAATGCAATGAAGATGGGAGTACAAAGGTTTCCCTCGGTCAGCAGGTGTCCAACAAGATCGACGATATGAATGATCACTAATGATAGTGATCTAAAAGATTTTGGAGAGGATAATTAACACTAACACCAAAAAGGTTATAAATCAAAGAACTTAAATACAAATTAAGAAAATTAAAAAGATATAATATATTAAATAAACGCTATCACTATATTTAAAGTGATGAACGTTTAAAACCTAAAACTTACGTTTAAAAATAAAATTACGTAAACGTACAAAATAAAACGTAAAAATAAAGAAGGAAAATACCTACGGGTATAGAAAATTCATTTTTACAATCCTAATTATATAAGAAAATTATTAGAAAAGGAAAATTATTTTTAAAACTAATTAATTAATTATTATTAATTAAAAACTATTATAAACTATTTAATAATACTCTAAAATAAAAGAAAATATGAAATAAGACTAGAAAAATAAAATTAAGATTTAGAAAAATCTAAAATATGATAAAACTAATTTTAAAACTGAAAATATATTTTTTAGACTTTTTATATATTTATTATTAATTTAAAACTATTTAAAACTAATTAAAATGCTAAAAAATACTTTTTAAACTAAGAAAATTATGGAAAAATACTTTTTATGACTTTTATATTTATCTTAACCTAAGAAAAATGAAAAATTATTTTTTTGAACTTTTTCTAATTATTTGTATTAAAAGCTAATTAAAAATACTTAAAAACTAATTTAAATTAAGAAAAATAGCAAATCAACTTGGAAAAATATGAAAATTTCAGGAAAACTCTAAAATTACATTAGGAATCTAGGAAAAATGGAAAAACATGGTGTTGTGTGGAGGATATTGAAACTGATGAGGAAGTGCTTATTGAAATAAGCACTAAAATAAGCAAATGGAGTCCAAAAGCCACCAACTGAATACAAAGGCTAAAATAAGCTAAGAGAACCAATATGCAACAGAAAACAACAAGCTACAACCACAAGATATCAAGCTAACACAGATTTGATGTTTTGAGCAATAAGCTAAAAACAGTGAGAGGGTGCCTACTTTAAGCTTATGCACAAGCTTCAAAATAAGCTAAATGTGAAAGCCAACTATTGGAACTTGGAGAAGACCTGGCCAAGAACCTCTAAACCAAAATGGAGACCTAGGAGCTTATGATAAGCTCTATGCAAGAGCTACAAAATCCTAACAAGTTCTCGCAAGGTTCTCATGTGCAGTGGCACTTAACACCATTTTGACAAGATCTTTTAGGGCTTATAAGAAATTAAAAAAAATCCACAAAAATCACTACAAGAAAATAGACCAAGGGAATATTTTAAAACAACAAGAATCACTGAAATTGGCCCAAAGATGAGTCCACTAAAAATCTTCCTAGCTGAGCTCAAAACTGAGTTTTGGCAAAATTTTGACTTTTGAAGAAACTGAAAGGTTGACTTATTTGAGTTTTGATCATGATTTTTGAACTGAAAATGATATATTGAGATGAAATTAAACTAAAGCAAGCTAGCTCTAAGATTTTTAAACATAAAACAAGATTTTGTATTTGCAAAAGCTCAACAAGAAACTGCTAAGGTAAATTGAAGTTGGATTTGACTTTTGAGCTCTTGTATGCAAAAGTAATGACTCAAATAGGTACAAATAATCTAAACAAGCATGAACCAATAAACTTTAAGAATCGGCACTGAACCATGGTTTAAGCAAATCAATCCAAACAACCTTTAAAATCAAATACAAACTTAAACTGATAAGAACACTGAACTAGCTAGTACCATTGATCAAACTGAGTTCTCATGACCATATTACAACTATATAAACACATTTGAACATGCTATGACTACAAACACAAGTACAAGTAGAAATGGCAACTGATGTGAAAATGAAACTTAGAAATCTTACTAACCATCGTGGTTCCAAACATGCCAAAACCGTAACCCAAACTCTAACCTAATCTAACCTATTTCACCCCATATCAACCTCTGATCACCAAAGTAATCATTTCCAAAACCATATGAGCTCACAGTTGACTTCTGTTGACTATGTAACAAAATGACTTAAACTTGAGTGTAAGCTTGTAAAAAGATGTAATAAGCTTATATAAGCTTGTTGGAGCTTAAAAATTAGCTGCTAAAGAGTTGAGCATAGGAGTTTGAAAATCAAATTTGCAACAGTAAATAAGAAATATGAAAAGTGAACACAACTTGGAATTAAAGCTTGAAATTAGATTAAACTGATAATATTACTTGGAGTTGATACAATAAAACAAAAGATAACAGAATTGCAACTAAACTAAATCATTTATTATAAAAACGACATTGATGAAAACTTAAAAACTAGTAGAATCCCTTGCTTGCTTCATTCTTCCTTCTTTTATACCCCAAGTTGTTTCTCTCTCATGTCTGAGCAAATCCCACTTGAAATCTAGACCCTTGGATGGCTTGGATTGATATTGGCCATCGATTGAATTTTGGCGCCAAAACGTGTTAGCCAGTTGAGGGGTTAAGTGAAGGGGTTGAAGAATCATTAAATGCTTCTTGGAGTTGTGTTGAGGTGGGGGGACAGGGAAAGTGATATGGAGAGGAGGGGGGTTGAGGTGGAGGTGTTTGCAGAGAGCAGTTGGGAGGGGGGAAGAAAAACGCGCCAAGGGTCTGTTTTATTTGA